>JASXTE010000004.1:36123796-36723796 GCA_030280995.1 Hemileia vastatrix
TCTTGCTATCTCATCTGCTTGTTTCTGCTCCTTTTCATCTTCATTTATAATAACATGCCTCATCATTATAGATCTTCTCAAAGGAAGCCATCACCCAGTTTTTCTTCAATTCCCACTACTTCCTCTTTCCCCTGCTCAGCCAAGAAATCAAAGACCATTCAATTAAAAAAAGATGATCATCTCATTCTTATCAACTGGCTGAAAACCAAATCTAACTATGATTCTTGTTTTGGTACTGAGTATGCCACTAAAGTAGGACGGCCCCCCGCATCAAAAGTTAATGGCTATCTTCTAATGGCAAATGAATTACGGAATACGACCAAGGGAAGGATTGATCTTTTTCCTAAACAGATGTATGAACGATTCAAGCATTACTGAGCAAAATACAAGAAGGCAAAGGCTCTTTCATCTTCCACTGGTTTTGGGGTTACCGACAACAATATAACTAAGGGCATAAAATCCATAGACAATAAACTTGATTCTTTATGTCCTTACTTTAAAGAGATGGATTCAATTTTTGGAGAGCGAGCCGATGTTAATCCTGTAAACATGTTGGATGGCGAAGATCCTATCTCCAAACATGATGTTGAAGCAAATCTTTTCCCATCCTCTTCCTCCACTCAAGCCTCCCCTCATTTGAATGAGACATATCTAGATAGCTTTTCTGTAGATCCTATAGGTGATTTAACCCAACCCAATCCAACTCAGGTCTGTTTTTTTTCATTTATCTTATCAATACTTTTTTTTATTTACTTAGATTTTCTTATTTCTTAAAAGGCTGATGAACAAGCCCAGGACCCACAATCAACTGAGTCTGAAGCTAGTGACAATGATGAGGAGGAAAATGCTACGTTGAACAAAAAGCGAAGGGCTTCAAGTAGTCTAAATTTCCACTCCCAAAGAAGACAAAAAAGTGATACTTCATCACAAACACCTTTTTCTTCTATGGAACAGTTTTTAGAGAAACGTGATGCTGGTAAGTGATATCATACCTCTTATTAATTTACTCTGCTTTTCTTCTACTTTATGTTAATTTTTATTCTCACTCTAGAACAAGTGGAAATTGCTAAAGAGACTCTGAGCTTTGAAAAGAAGAAATATGAGCTCTCTTTAAGGAGGGATGACAGAGTACAAGATTTGGAAGAGAGGAAGTATGAGCTCTCCTTATGGAAGGATGATCGGATCCAAGATTTGGAGGAGAAGAAGTTCGAGCTCTCTTTACAGAAGGATGGTAGGGCCCAAGATTTGGAGGAGAAGAAGTTTGAGTTAACTCTTAGTATTGAAAAATCCAAAAATAAGGAAAAAAAAACTTGAGCATCAAAACTTAATGGAACAGATGAAGTATAAGCATGATCTCCAAGAAATTTCTAAAAATAAAGATTTCTTGATCGAATGCATTAAAGCAAACAAATCTGTTGAAGAAATAGAACGTTTAATGAAATTTTTTGTTGACTAGTTTCTTTTATTTCTTTCACACTTCATGTATTCATATTTATTTGTACATAAATTTTACAATTATTTTCTGTATTTTTTGAAATATTGTATTTTAATTTTAAATATTCTTTTTTTAAATAAAATTTTCAAGTCTCCTTTGAAAATTTGCCAAAACCCCACCCCTGCATTTTTTTGAAGTAAGGGGTGGGTATCACAAAAATTCTTTCATGTCATGAATTTTGAAAGTCTTATATGAAACTTTGGCTTTACTACCCCCTGCATTTTACCGGTATCCCAAAAATTCTTACATGTCAAGAATTTCACAAGTCTTATAAGAAATTTTGGCAAAACCCCCCATGGATTTTATTGAAGTAAGGGACAGGTATCACCAAAATATTTACAAGTCAAAAAAATTCTATATCTGTTTTAAAAAATTGGCAATACTCTCCCCTGCATTTTATTGAAGCAAGGGGTGGGTATCACCAAAATTTTTCTAAGTGATCAATTTCACATGTCAGATTTGAAAATTTGGCAATACCCCCCCCCTGCATTTTATTAAAGTAAGGGGTGGAAGTCATCTAAATTTAATATAATTAAATAAATTATTAAATAAATATCTAATATATATTAATTTCCCTAGTTTAAAGTAATGACAATTCCTCAAGGCAAAATGCAGATCAAATCTAGAAACAAAAGTTTGGGACTTTCCACAGGTATAGGCTAGAGGAACCCCATGAAACAAATAAATGTTATCATGATTACCTGTTATACAACACAAGGTTGTTGGCCCATTACTTTAGTTGAGGAAATTGATATATAAAAAATATTTATTAAAAATTTATGAAAAAATATAAATTTTTTGATGACAACTCTAATCCCCATACTTTTTGGATCTAGATAAAGTTTTTTTAAATTGATTAACTTTACCTTCTTTCTTTACCTTGTTGATTCTTTGAATCAACTTTTGACTTATTTGAAAAGAAAAACCGAAATGAGTGAAATCTTGACAGGATTCCAAACCAGGAGGAGCTTTGGTCGTTTGATGATTATCCTTAGAAGAATTCCAAATAGTTTTGATGATACCATTTCACAAAGAAAAATCAATGATGCACTTGTGGTCTGGAAAATATAAACCATGTCCTTTGATTTTAGCTGGAGATGGTATTGGTTGCCCAGTAATCAGTTTGATATATGAGAATATACCAAAAGTAAGAAAATTGGAGTCATTGGTGTTGGTGTGAATTTTATTGTGAAATCCAGAATGAGTGATAATAACATTAGAAAATAAAAGATATTCGTGGCTGATATCTTCCCATTCTGAGTCACACCAATTTGGTATTCCAACTTTGGTTGCAAGTTCATGATTTTTTCAAATGCCTTATTACAGAGATTTTTGAGTTGAAGAGCAAGAAAAGAATTAAAGGAAGGTAGAGTGTCCGATAAGCGAAAATCTTCATATTTTTGTGCTTTAGTGATATTCTTGAGCAATGAATATATGCCTAAATTATTGAAATAAGTGAAATGATATTAAGAATGGAACAAAAATTATTAGACATACCAAGAGAATATCCTTTGACAAAACCAGGTCTCCAACCCAAACCAATCATGATACCGCCCAACAAATTCGTATTCCTTATAGGTAACCGAATCAAAGCCATTTGATAAAGAGTTATGATAAGATCAGATAGTTGATAAAAATCTTCATCTTTTACACCATCGAATGAATGAAATTCCAAAATGAATTGAGGCTTAAAAGTATTGCTGATAACTGCAACAACTCGATCATCTCCAAATTCTGTTAGATATTTGATATCTTCTGGGAATTTTTTTGGATATTGAATTTTTTTATCTACTTTAGTTTTATAAAAAAAATGTTTGGGATATGAAAAAATAACTTTTGCAGAGAATTTTTTTTTAAATATCTTTTCTTCTGATGAGACTGATTATCATTAATTTTTTTTTGATGATTTAGAAGATGATTGTATAGAAGTTGATTTCAAAGAAGATGATAGAGATGATAAAGATGAAGATGATAAAGAAGATAAAGATGAAGATGAGAGAGAAGTAAGGGGTGAATCTGAAGAAGAAGACATTTTTTTGTTCTGAAAAAAAATTTAAATGTCAATAAAATTTCAACTCAATTTTTTTTAAAAAAAATTCTCAGCTAATAATAAAAAAAGCGGTTTTTTTATTTGAAAAATAAAATTGGAAAAAAAAACAAAAAAAATAAAAACAAAAAATCAGTAAAAATTTTTCCAAAAAAATTATTTATCAAAAAAAAACCTGAGGTTTTATTTTTAAAAACAAAATAAAAGCAAAATCCTTTAAAAAAAAAAAATTTCAGTAAAAATTAAATAAAATAAAATAAAATAAAAATAAAAAATAAAAGTGAACCTGATGATTGGTTATTAAAAACCTTCTCACAAGATCCTTAAAAAAATAAAAAAAAACAAAAAAAAAAAAATTCAGTAAAATCAAAATCAAAAACAAAAAATTTTTTAAATAAAAAAAAATCAGAAAAATTATTTATTAGAAAAATTAAAAATTAAATTATAAACCTTTTTTGATTTGTGAATAAGAGGGACAGTCCTTAACCGAAAGAATTTTTTTTTTTCTATAATACTGCCAAAAAAATTAAAAAATTAATCAAATTTACAAACAAAAATTTGTTAGTATATTTATTTGAAAGTAGCTCCCATAAATGTCCCCTTTTCCCCTCCTTTATTTATTTGAAATCCCCTTAAAAATCCCTCCCTCCTTTCCTCAAAAGTCCCCTCAAATCCTCTCCTTGCCTGCCTCAAAAACCCCCTGAAACCCCCTGCTTAATTGTCTCAAAACCCCCCCAAATTCCCTCCCCTTAGTTACCTTAAAACCCCCCCAAATCCCCCCCTTTACCCTTCTTAATATGTCCCAACCCCCCCCCTATCCCCCCCTCTTTAGCCGCCTCAAACCCCCCCATTCCCATCTCTTTAGCCGCCTCAAACCCCCCCTTACCTCCTCCTCTACCCCCCCCTCCTTGTTAATGAACGATCGGTAACAATCGTTCGTTAAGAAAAAGGGGGGGGGGTAGAGGAGGAGGTAAGGGAGTGGGTGGGGGGAAGGGGGGGTTTGAGGCGGCTAAAGAGAGGGGAAGGGGGGGTTTTGAGGCAGCTAAAGAGAGGGGAAGGGGGGGGTTGAGGGACATAAAGAGAGGGGAAGGGGGGAGTCTTGAAGCACCTAAAAAGAGGGGAAGGGGGGTGATGAGGGACCTAAAGAGGGGGAAAAGGGGGTATTTGAGGCAGCTAAAAAGGGGGTAAAAAGGGGGTATTGAGACAGGTAAAGAGAGGGAAAAAGGGGGGCCTTGAGGATGATAAAGAGAGGTGAAGGAGAGAAAAAAGAGAAAAAAACAAACAAAAAATTAGTTTGCCCTAGAACAAAAATAAATGAAGCACTTACAAAAAAAACAAAAAAAACAAAAAAAAAGCAAAAAAAAAAAAATCATGATTAGCAAATAAAAAACCAAGAAAAAAGAAAAAAAATGACCTACCTGGTGAGTTGAGTTGAGAAAATAAATGCAACCAAAAAAACTGAGTGATGTTTGAGGAGAGGATGAAAAGGATATGAGTGATGAATGAAAGAAAAAACACTGACAAAATATGTGATTTCATGTTGAGCTGGTGAAAAAAAACCAATGAGCCATCCAAAAAAAAGATATTCACCATAAATTAAAAAAAAAATTGAATATGCAACAAACCAAAATACAAAACCAAGTGAATAAAGTACACAAAGAGGACATTTGGAATGTATGAAAACATAAAAATTAAAAATTAAAAGGGTGAAGAGAAATGTTGGAGAGTAATTGGCATTATAATGGGGCGTATGCCGGTTGATTGAATGATTTGTGAATCAAGGGAGGGGAGTGCCAGTGGTGGTTCAGGATCCTCTTCTTCATAAAGATCATTCCACTCATCCTTTAAATCAGCTAGAATATTGTGGAGTATTACGCAAGTCAAGATCCAATGATTTGCAGTTTTGATCTCCAATTTTTGTTGAAATTGGATTCTGAGCTCCCGAAGACTAGAAAATTGTCCCTTTAAAATACCTATAGCATGTTCAATTTGTACTCTTGATTGTGCAAGGTGATAATTAAAGGCAGTTTTGGGGTCATTTTCTGAAGTTGCACCACGGAAAGCAGGTATAATGTACTTTCCACTTGCATATGCTGAGTCTGCAAGGAGGTACTGAGATTTGTCAAAGTATGAGTCAGGGGATTGAGAAATCCTCATTCTTTGGAAGATGGAAGAGTCATGACATGATCCAGGGCAGCCACTGTGAAAAGTAATAAATTTTTTATTGACATCACATACAAGTTGAATGGCAATAGAGTATCTAGAAAGAAGATAAAAAGTTAGATTGTGAAAGATGAGAACTTGGAGAAGATTTTGAAGAAACCTTTTTTTGCAATCAAAATAATGGTTGCCATAATGAGCAGGCTTTTGACTCAAAGGTATAGTCATGCCATCAACAAATGCTACACAGCCAGGGAAACCTTCAGCTTGCATTACTTGAGAAGATTCAAGTTGCTGTTCTGGAGTTGGCCAAGCAAGAGTTTGAAACTTGAGGGAAAGGATAGCAATCATACAGCGCTTGGTGTATAATATAACGGTAACATATCCTATGTTAAAGAGATTATCAAAATGTCTTACGGCAGCACCATTTCCATTTGAGCCAAAGTGACATAGAGCAACAGCAAGTTGGATGGCAGGATTACACTGTTTGTTATTAGAATTGTTATGGAAGATAGGATGTTCAGAAATGAGTTGATAAAGTTTGAAGAAAGAATCGGGAGAAGTTCTAAAAAGTTGCGTGAAGTTTAAATGAGGAATGTTGAGAATGGAGGCCAGATCATATTGGCGATCATGATAAAGATTTAGCCCCCTGGTGATGATGTAATGCTTTTTGGAAAGAAAACACATATAAGCTAAAGCATCTTCCAAATCAGAGTCAGATTTATAGTAAAGAACTAAAAGAAAAGTGATAGCATTCATTGTTGAGTGAAGTAGCTGCCTAGTAGAGAGGTGTTTCATAGTTGTTGGTGGAAGGCTTATGTGATGAGAGAAGTGGAAATTCACCGCCAAATGTGCAGTTGGGGTGTGTAGATAGAAAAAAAACTTAAGTGTTCGCCACCAAAGTTAAGTGGCATAGAGTGAGGAAAGACTTAAGGATGGCATCAGCAATTATGAGTCATGTGACTTTCTTGCAAATCCATCATGGATGTGATGAGTTTGGGATCAGGAATTAGGAATGGAAATTGGGGTATAAGAGGCAGGATAATGTATATTGTGGATTTCTTATCCACTAGCCCTGGGGCTGGTGGATAAGAATCTTCCGCAATTAATAATGTCTCATCCCGGGAAAAAAAACCCAGATCCCTAATTGCGGATCCCTGAACATTGATACCACCTAATATATAAATTTAATTAATTAATTTAATTACATTATAAGTCAATTTTACACATATAATTATAATATATGTTTGTAATTAATTAAGTATTAATTTATAATTATTAAATACATAAAATGCGCAATTATTTGTAGAATATAAAATATATTATGCTTAATTTAAATGTATAAATAATTTATATAACAATAAAATTAAAATAACACTTATATTTAATGAGATACTTATATATATTTATTATGCAATAAAATATTAATTTATATACATCAAATGCAATTCGTACGCCCTCTTTCAGGTCCAATAAATAAACATATCATTTACTGGGCTCCTGGTATAGCCTAGCTGAAAATTAAAAAATAAAAATAAAAATAAAAAATAAAAATAAAAATAATAAAGAAAAATAAAAATAATAAAAATTAAAAATTAAAATTAAAAAAAAATATATATATAAAAAAAAAATTAAAAAAAAATCAAAATTAAAAATTAAAAAAAAAATCAAAAATCAAAATCAAAAAAATAAAATTGAACATGAAAATGAAAATAAAAAAATAAATATATATAGGAATAAAAATAAAAATAATAATAAACATAAAGATAAAAATTAAAAAAAAAATTAAAAAAAAAAATAAAAAAAATAAAATAAAATAAAATAAAATGAAAAATAAAAAAAAAATAAAAAAAAAATCAAAAAAAATCAAAAAAAATAAAAATGAAAAATAAAAATAAATATAAAGATAAAAATAAATTTAAATTTAAAAATAAACAAAAAATAAAAATAAAAATAAAAATAAAAATGAAAAATAAAAATAAAAATAAAAATAAAAATAAAAATAAAAATAATAAATTAAAATTAAAATTAAAATAAAAATAAAAAATAAAAAAAAATTGAAAAATAAAAAAAATAAAAAAATAAAAAATGAAATAAAAAATGAAAAAAAAATAAAAAAAAAATAAAAAAGAAAAAGAAAATAAGAATGAAAAAAAATAAAAATAAAATAAAAAATAAAAAATAAAATAAAAAAATATAAATAAAATTGAACATGAAAATGAAAACAAAAAAAATGTATATAAAAGAATTAAAATAAAAATAAAAATAATAATAAACATAAAGATAAAAATAAAAATAAGAAATAAAATAATAAGATAAACATAATGAAAGAAATAAAAATAAAAATAAAAATGAAAAAGAAAAAAGAAAATAAAAAGAAAAAAGAAAAAGAAAAGAAAAAGAAAAATATGAATAAAAATAAACATAAACATAACAATAAAAAAAAAAAACTTTAAAATAAAAACAAACAAAATTAAAATTAAGCATAAACATTAAAATAAAAATAAAAAAAATAATCATAAAAATAAAGATAAAAATAAAAATAAAAATTAAAAATTAAAATGTAAATAAAAATTAAAAATAAAATTAATAAATAAAAATAAATATAAAAATAAAAATTAAAATAAGAAACTCAAAATAAAAAATAAAAATAAAAATAGAAATAAAAAATCAAAAATCAAAATCAAAATCAAAATAAAATTTGAATAATAATAAAATTTAAAATAAAAATAAAAAATAAAAATAAAAATATACATAAAATAAAAATAAAAAAAAAATAAAAATAAAATTGAACATAAAAATGAAAATAAATATTAGTATAATAATAAAAATAAAATAAAATAAAATAACAATAAAAATAAAAATAATAAAAAAATTAAAATAAATAAATAAAAGAAATAAAAAATAAAATAAAAATAAAAAACAAAAAAAAAAATAAAATAAAATAAAATAAAAAAAAAAGAAAAAGAAAAAAATTTAAAAAATAAAAAAAAAAAATGAAAAAAAAGAATAAAATTGAAAATGAAAATAAGAATAAAAATAAACATAAACATTAAAATAAAAATTAAAAAAAATTAACATAAAAATAACAATAAAAATAATCATAAAAATAAGAATAAACATAAAGATAAAAATAAAAATGAAAATAAAAAATAAAAATAAAAGTTTTGAAAAAAAAAAAAATTAAAAAAATAAAATAAAATAAAATAAAATAAACATAATAATAAAAATAAAAATAAAAATAAAGGTAAAAATAAATATAAAAAAAAAATAAAAATAAAGACAAAAATAAAAATAAAAATAATAAAAATAAAAAAAATAATAATAATAAGAATAAAAATAAAAATAAAAATAAAAAATTAAATAAAAAATAAATATAAAAAAAAATTTAAAAAAAAAATTGAAAATAAAAAAAAAAAAAATTAAATAAACATAAAAAAAATAAAAATAAAATAAAATAAAAAGAAAAATAAAAATAAAAATAAGTATAAATAAAAAATAAAATAAAATAAAAGTCAAAAAAAAAATAAAAATAGACATAAAAATAAACATAAAAATAAAAATAAAAATAAACATAAAATAAAAATAAAAAATAGATAAAAATAAAAATAAAAATAAGAAATGAAAATGAAAATAAATTTAAAAAATAAAAAGAAAATAAATAAATAAATTTTAAAAGAAAAAATTAAAATAAAAATAAAAAGTAAAAATAAAAATTCAAAAAAAAAAATAAAAAAAAAATAAAAATAAAATAAAATTAAAAATTAAAAATAAAAATAAAAAGAAAAATTAACATAAAAATAAAAAATAAAAATAAAATTAACATAAAAATATAAATGAAAAAGAAAAATTTAAATTAAAATAAAAAAGAAACATAAATATAAAAACCAAAAAAAAAATAATAAGAAAAATAAAATTGAACATGAAAATCAAAATAAAAATATATTTAAGAATAAAAATAAAAATAAAAAATAATAAAAATAAAAATAAAGATAAAGATAAAAATAAAAATGAAAAAAAAAAATAAACATAAAGATAAAAAAAAAAAAAAAAAAAAAATAAAAACAAAAACAAAAATAAAAATAATAAAAAAAAAAATTAAAAAAAAAAAAATGAAATTGAAAATAAAGAAAAAAAAAATTAAAATAGAAATACAAAATTTAAATTAAATAAAAAATTAAAATAAAAAATGAAGGGGAAAAAAATAAAATTAAAAAATAAAATAAAAATAGACAAAAAAATAAACTTGAAAATAAAAATAAACACAGACATAAAAAAACAAAAAAATAAAAAAAAAATAAAAAAAATAAAAAATAAAAAATAAAAAATAAAAATAAAAATAAAATAAACAATAAAAATAAAAATAAAAATATAAAATAAAAAAAAAAGAATAAAATATAAAATATAAACAAAAATAAAAATAAAA
This sequence comes from Hemileia vastatrix, assembly GCA_030280995.1. Lineage (NCBI taxonomy): Eukaryota > Fungi > Basidiomycota > Pucciniomycetes > Pucciniales > Zaghouaniaceae > Hemileia > Hemileia vastatrix. The sequence goes on from JASXTE010000004.1 coordinate 36,133,925, forward strand.
AATAAAAAGAAATATAAAAATAAATATAACAATAAAAATAAAAATAAAAAAATAATAAAAAAAAATTATAATAATAAAAATTAAAAATAAAAATAAAAAAAAAATAAATAAAAAAATAAAAAAATAAAAAAAAATATAAATAAACATAAAAATAAAAATTAAAATAAAAATTAAACATAAAATTTAAATTAAAATAAAAATAAAAATAAAAATAAAAAAGAAAATAAAAATAAAAATAAAAATGAAAATAAAAATTAATTAAGAAATAAAAAAAAATTAAAAAAAAAATTAAATAAACATAAAAATAAAAAATAAAAAAAAATAAAAAAAAAAAAATAAGAAATAAAATTAAAAGAAAAATAAAATAAAAAAAAAATAAAAAAAAAGAATAAAAATAAAAATGAAAATAAAAATAAAAAATAAAGTGAAAAATAAAAATACAAAATAAACATTAAAATAAAAATATAAAAATATAAAAATAAACATGAAAATAGAAATAAAAATAAACATAAAAATAATAAAAAAAAAAAAATGAAATAAAAATAAAAATAAAAGTAAAAATAAAATTGAAAATATAAATGAAAGATAAAAATAAAAATGAAAATGAAAATGAAAACAAAAATAAAAATAAAAATGAAAATGAACATGAAACTAAATAAAAAAATGAAAATGAAAAAAAAATTAAAAATAAAATAGAAATTAAAATAAAAAATAAAAACAAATTTTAAATTAAAATTTTAAATGAAAATAAATAAAAATATAATAAAATAAATAAAAAAAGAAGATAAAAATAGAAAATAAAAATAATTATAAAAAGAAAAATAGAAATTCAAAATTGTTGGCGGCACGTCTAGAAGAAGAAGAAAAGAAAGGAAAAAATGAAGAGGAGAAGGAGAAAACTAGAGATAGGGTAATAGAAGAAAGAAACAAATGAAGATAATAAAAACAAATAATATCAAGTAAATCAATTGAGAGAAAATACAACAGTAGATTATGATGGATAACACAACAGTGAGGTTTAATTAATTGTTAAAATTTTAATTAAGTAACAAATTTCTTCTCTGCGTGGAAAACCGATATTATTATTAATAAACTTAAAGCAACCTTAGATTAATTATTGAGTATTGAGATTAGAATTGAAATGCTAATAAAAATAAAAATAATGTTTTGTAAGTTTGTAAAATGTATATAATGTAAGTGATAATTCCCAGAGAGGATTCCAAAGCCCTTTTATTGGCAAGAGGACAATCTGGGGCATATCAATTGTATCTACAAAGAGTATAGTAATGTGAAAAAAATACCAAGTAATTTAATTTAATTGAAACATATAAAAAAAGGAAAATGAAACAGTAAATTAAACTCGTGAATAAGAAACTATTTTCCCACCTAAAAGCAAGAAGTAGTCATTTTGCAAGAGAGTGAAGAGGGAAAATGAGGGTCAGTGAAGTGGAGGATAGCACACGAAAGGTGCAGGTAAAAGACAGTGATCAGGAGTAAATGTTGTAACCTCCTTGAATGGATTAGAGAGAAAGGATAAGGTGAATTTAGTAGAAGAATTTTCACCATGTAGGCCAATTGAAGTAAATTATAATTACATTTTTATTAATGCTTCTATTGAAGCATTCTTTGGATCATTTAATATATTACACAGCTTTTTCAAGTCAGTGTATTTATCATATGAATACAGAATAAGCTGTAATGGCTCTTCCTGCATATCAACCACATATATCACATGAATGTGAACTAATTCATCTTCAGGTTCAAATGCAGGATTGGAGCCATCATTTGGAAAATGTAACCTTGATGACATATCCACATTTGAGTGAACAATACCCGCCCCATGAATTATTTTTATCCTTCCTCTGTATTCCTGAACATCCGACTACCATCTGAACATGTGTTAGTTAGGTTTCTTTATGTTCAAGAGGGATTTCACTGCACCACAGTCAGTAAAAAGTTGAAATTTCTGGTCATCCAGATACTAATGTAGTTTTTCCAGAGCCCACACAATTGCCAAACACTCAAGTTGAGTGGCACAATATTTTAATTCACTATTACTCAAGGTTCTTGAAAGATAACAAATAACTACTTCTCATAATTTGTCATTCATAACTTGTTTTTTCTGGAGACAAGAACAAAGGCCAATAAAACTGGCATCAGTGTATAAAAAAATTACATGATTAAAGTAAGGCAAAGTAAGAATTGATGCTAAAATCAAACAATTTTTCATGGTGTCAAAAGCTCTTTGTAATTCACTGTTCCAGACAAAAGCAAAATCCCTCCAAGTTAATTGTGTTAGGGGTAATGCTATAAATTGATAATTTTCAATATATTCTCTATAGTATCCACACATTCCCAAAAAAATTTGTAGCTCCCTAACTGTAGTAGGAGATTTTACCTGTTTTATGGCTTCCAATTTGTTGTAGTCAACACATATCTGTAACCCTGAGACAACATGACAAAGAAATTTCAAAAAATGAAAGCCAAATTTGCATCTTTTAAAACAAGTGTAATACACTATGCAATATAGGGGGTGGACTTGCTAGCAAGTCCCCAACCTGAACTCAGACTGAACTCATACTGAACCCATACTGAACTCTACTTGAACACCCACCTAAAACTTTTCTGTTGAATAGTATTCATCCCTGATTGTATGGTTCCTTTGTCAATAGATTAATGTGTGTTCAATCTATGGTGAATTTGAGTCCAAGGTTGCGAAATTGCTAACAAGTCTTCCCCCCATATTGTGTGGTGATAATTATCTCATGCATTTTATGGAACACTTTACATAGGTGGTTAAGGTGATCCTCAAATCTTTTGGAGAATATGATGGGAAAATCAATGTAAACCATCAACCATCCTTCAATTATTTCTTAATTGAATGTTTTATCCATAACTTTTTGAAAAACTGAAGGGGATTTTTTGGGGCCAAATGGAATTCTAATATACTTTTAAATACACATATGAGTAGAAATTATTAGGAAATTCTGGGAATTTTTCTCAAAAGATACCTGGTGATATCCTTTATTACCATTTAGACAGCTGATATATTTAGCACCTTGTAAGGTAGCATTGATAGAGCTAATTCTGGGTAAAAGATAGATATCACTTACAGTATAAGTATTTAATGCTCTATAATCACCACATAACCTGGCTTTATCTTTCTCATAAGAAATTAGGACAGGTGAGAAAACACAATTTTTTGGTGTTTCAACTACCTTTTCAATAATATTCAATTTGAAAACAGTAGAGATATTGTCTTCAATATTTTTTCTCTTTGTGGGGGAATCAGGATAAGGCTTCTTTTTAAACTAGGTGGTATTTCAGTTAATGGGCAATATAATGAAAGCATCATCTATTTCTTGATCAATACTAGTTCATGTTACTTATGAGCAAAGGCCATATGAAAAGATTTTATCAATTGAATGATAAAATCTTTTGACTCACCAGAAAGTTTCTCTCCAAAAGAAGCTGTGTCAATTTCAGACAGGAGGGCAGACATTTCTTTTGTAGATCTTTCTTTATATTAAACTTCAGAATTATATGTGTTCAATACTGGTGTTATTAATTTTCTGGGGGATAAAATTTTAAATTTTCTCTTCCCATTCAATCCAATTGTGAAGAATTAGTTTGAAGGATCAAGTTCAATGCCAAATTTGGTTAATATATCATTTCTCAAAATGAACCAATTTCTTAAGTTATCATTTTTCATAACTAAAATTTCACACATAGCTCTTACAATGCCATGGCTATATTTGAAAAATACTGTAGCTTTGTATTTATCAATGGGGGAAAAACAGAGCCATAACCTCTCCTATTCTCAGAAGTGACAGGAATAAGTTTGGACTTATAATTCTAATCAACTGAAGCAACTGCTTTTTCAGATACAACACTTCCTCCAGCTCTAGAATCCAAAACAACCTCAATATTTTTTCTGTTAATCAAGACTGGTGCCTTGAGAGGGGTAATAATTACTGAAGTGTCCTCAGGATTTCTTATGATTTCAGCATATTCAACTGTGGATAAATCATTTTTATCAATGTCAATATTATCTAAATATTGAATATCTTCCTCCAGCATCAAGATTTCCTGTTGAGATTCATAAGAAATGTTTCTGGCACAATCAATTGAAGTATCATCCAGTGCAACTGTGTCATCTCCAGGCTCCTCTGTTTGTTCAACAAGCTTTAATTTATTGTCATAAACATGGCCTTTCTACAAAGGCTTTCTGAATTTAAAGCAAGTGTTTATTGCATATTTATTAGGTGCAACAGGGGAAGGAGGTTTTTCAACATTTTCTCAAAGTCTTTTTTGGTTATTTGAGGGTTTCTCCAATGAAGGTCTTGTGATGAATTTCCTAGATTCATACCTGTTATTTAAAAGAAATTCATTACAAGCATTAACAAAGGAGGAAGGCACCCTGGAGAGCTCAGTTATTGCAACAATTAAGTCTCTCAAAGACATCGGCAATTTATAAAGATCCTGTCTTTCCATAATTGATAATCAATGTTTGGATCCATTGCTCTCAGTATTTCACTAGTTTCATAAGGATTTCAATAGGCTTCTTTGTAGAGGATTAGCTATATCTAGATTCCTCATACTGCCTTTGTTGGGATAACCTAAGCTTTGAACCACCAAATTGTGCTTTAAATAATTTTTTCCAATAATCCCAAGAGTAATAATTATTATCCAAAAGTACAGATTCATAACAAATTGGGGAAACACTGGAAAACAAAGAAATCAATTTAGACACAAATTATACATCTGGTAGTTTATAAGATCATTTCAAATCATCAATTCTGCATATGAATTGCTGCCAATCATGCAAAGAGTAACCATTAAGAGTTGGATATTGGTCAAGTTTAGACTAATTTTTCTGATTTGAAGTAATTTTCTTTTGGCTTGATTGTTTCTGTGTAAGAAGAAGCTGCAATTTTTCTAATTGAGCAGTAATATCATTATATAACCCATTTGTATATGAACAGGCTGCATCATCAATTATTGAAGGAAATTCAGAATTATCTAAAGGCTTCTCTTGTACTAATTCATCCTTAGAGGAACTTGGCTCAGGTAAATTTGGGGTATCCTGGGCAACAGTCTCTTTCAGAGGAGTGGCAGATTATTCTAGATCAAATAATAATGAGTTTAATTTTCCTTCAATTTTGGTTAACCTAGTTATCACCCTTGGAATTCTAGTTAATGTATCATTGATGGTAGCAAAAGATAATTGGTTTTTATGGTGCAAAGATGAATAATGATCATTTAGTTTTTTTAAGTTTGAATTATGACCTTCTAGCTCTTTGTAACAGATAGACATAGTTTCTTTACAGGGGGAGGTGCCTGGTAAATAAAATATTTTTTTCCTAGTTAACCAAGATAAAACTATATTATTCTAAGTCCTAGAAGTGATATAAAAAATTAAAATAATTATATAAATTTTTTTTAATTATTTCAGTTGACTTCTGTCCTGATAATTAAAATTTTATATTATTGTTTCAGTTGACAAATTGACCTGGAAGTAAATTAATCATATTAAAAATTAATTAAATTAATTATATTAAATTATTTCAGTTGAAAATAAGTCCTGGTAATTAAAGTATTTCAGTTGAAATTAAGTCCTGGTAATTAAAATTATTTTCAGTTGACATTAAGTCCTGGTAGTTAAATTCTTCAGTTGAATTCTAGTCCTGATAATTATCAAAATATTAATAATTATGAAATTAAAATATTATTTCAGTTGATTTATTATAGATCCTGGTAATAAAATTATCTTAAAATTAATTAATAAAATTGTTATTATTTTTTCGGTTGATTTTTTGTCCTGATAAACATTATATTTTAATTATTCCAGTTGATTACATAGTGCTGATAATTACTTATATAATAAAATTTTTTTTCCCTTATTTTTCTTTAAATAAAGTAAAAATAATAACTGATTAAATTTTAATATTTCTTTCTTTTAGTTCAGGTTAATTACAACTATAACTGATCAAGATGCTTTTGCTGGCCCTGATGAGGAGCTGGATTTAATTGATTATGATGGAGCTTGTCACGCGCCACGTGACACTCAAGGCAAAAGCAGCTCATTAAATCAACAATACAGAGGTCTAAATCCATACTCGAAGCGCAGAAAACAATTCTACCTAGCAACTGTGAATTTCCTTTGTGTACTCACTATTCAACCGCGCTAGTCTAAACTTTAAATCTAAATTAGTCAATCTCTCAATAGTGTGTTTAGTCTTTTCTTCAATAAGCAACACACAGCACAATAGTTAATGTAATATTCCGTTACACTACGTGGAAAAGTCATGTCGCAGGCTGTCCTGCGGCAACTGATTGCAAGTCAAAAACTGGCTGCAGGAATCACAAAGCACAGATTTTAATTTCTGCTGCAGCTAAACATGTCCTGCGACAATTCAAAGTGTCGCCACATACTCCTTCAATTTTTTACCTGCTCATTTTTTTCACACATTTGAACTTTGAATTATCCTCAGCAAGGTGCCTTTGAAAAAAAACGTTCAACTTATCACATAACTGAAAATTACTGAGTAAGATTATTACACAGTAAAAAAATAAGAAAACTTGTAAAACATTTTCTGCGTGCAAGCGATGCCTTTATATCCTTTTTGTTCCATAATAATCAATTATTTTTCAGTTTCTTTTTAGATTTTTCCTTTGTTTCTTCCAAATCACTTGGAGCTGCTCAAGCTACAAGAGAAATTTTTCAAGATAGTTTCTTTCCTACTAAAGCCACCCAGTATATAACACTAGTAGTAACAGTATTTTTTTTCCTTATCTCTCATTATAGTTTCTCCTCATCTTCAAATTTTTTTGAACTAATTATTTTCACATCTTCCAACTTTTTCACCTTTAATTAAAAAATTATCCCTCATATGGCTAATAAGGCTTTTGAAAACCAATTGAAAGCTCGAAACTCATCTTTAGCACCATTAAATTTTGCTAAACCTCCTTCCGAGAAGAAAAATCAAAAATCTCCTTTGCCTCCACCAAAAAATCCTTCACTCTCCCATAGGCGTCACCCAGAACAGCTGAAAGCTGACGAAACCCCTCAGAACTTTAGAAATACAAAGGTATGTGCCCTATTTATTTTTTTTATTATTACTAACTTTCCTGCCTTTAGGAAGCTGTTTTTCTCCATGTGCAATTATTGTGGGGCCTATTTGGATCCAACTCAGTACCCCCTCAAGCATCTAAAGAGCTCCCAAAAGAGTTTTATCAACGATTTTCAACAGTTGAAGAGGTTGAGCAAGCTTTAGAAAGTTCCAACTCATCTGAACTCATAGCAAAAACTGATATAATCACCTTGAGACAAGGACACCAGGGAAACTATAAGTAGGACAGGGTATGGCCAATATTAGTGAATTTCACATCTTCTATCTGCACTCAATGCTTTCCAAGGTTGGAATTTGTATCTGGGGACCAAACCTCGATGAAGCCAGGGACTCACTATTTAACTCAGCTTGTCGTCTTACAGCTATTGATTCTTTTCGTCAATTAGCTTCAAGTGGTTCCTACAGTTTCATGAAAATTGACTTGACAACTGTTGAGAGCTTCATTTAATTGTTGCAGCCTACAACCATTTTGTCCACTACGTTTTGGAATCTCGGTACAAAAAGGAGCTCAAGGAAGCTGGGAAGCATTCAAAAGATGAATTGAAGAAGAATATTCAGAAAAATTGTGAAAGGGTAAGGATTTCTTCTTTTTCTGAAAATCACACTTCTTACTTTCATTTCTTTTTTATGATAAATAGTTACGAGATAGTCGTGTCACTTATGCCACAGTCAATAAATTTCAAAACGTTACCTTCATGTGTTGAGCCAAGTATCAGCTCATAGTGATGATGAATTTGAAAGCCAAAGTAACCTATACCAAATCAAAACCCTCCCTTTTCATTCCAACAACGCTAACAAGTCCTTTAGACGATTAGATCTTGTAATGCAAAAAGATGAAATTATTTCAGGAAAAAAAGGCCGTAAGAGAATACGAAAACTTCCTCAATTTCCCCAAGAATCAATCTTCACAAAGCCCCCTTCTAACCTTCCGATTGATTTCTATAGCCGTGGCTGGTTTAAAAACCTATCATTAAGCCAGAAGTCACTTATCCCTGATACCACAGCAGTTGCTTTCTTACCAAATGCATCAGACTCTCTTTTGATAAATCCTCAACCAGATGAGAAGATGAGCAATAGGATGTTTACGGCCAAGTATCTTGATGGAGTTTTGATACGCTACAACCTAGTTCCAGAAGATGATAATGATGGTGATGATGGTGATGATGATGATGATGATGATGATGATGATGATGATAAAAATGCTGATAGTGATGTAGAAATGGACTTAGAAGATACGGAAGCTGGTGAAACTAATAAATTTTTTGATAGTGGGGAATTTGGTGATCTTTATGATTTTGATTCAGATGAAGAAAATGACGAGATATCAAAAGAGTGAAAAGAAAATGATAAAGGGGATGGAAAAAGTAATGATAATGGGGATGGAAAAAATAATGATCAGCAGGATGGAGAAAAAACACAAGATAAAGATGTTGCTATGAATCAGATTTAGTTGCTATATTTGCTAGAAACAATAGTATCTTGTATATAACACATGACTGTTTTAAATATAATACATGGTCGCTATAATTTATTGAATTTTTTAAGCTGTCTTTTCAATTTTGTATATAGTTTAAAATATTTTCTAAAATTTCTCATTAGACTATCAAGGCAAACACTAAATGTTTATATATATTAATTTCGATTTTAAAAAAAAATGATTTTAGACCAATTTTTTTTTGTACAAACCATGTAAGGACTTCCAGAAAACTGAATTAGAGAAAAAAAATTATTATTTTGTTTTTTTACGGTTTACTTTAAATCACATAAAAGTTAAGGTAGCTAGATCAAAAAGTAAATATACAACTAAGTGGTGACACAACACATGCAAAAAGGCATTTTTTTTGGGAAAATTATTTTCAGAAGTTGAGAACTCCAGTTTCTTTCTGACATCTATCCATGACAGGGAAAGTTGTTCATCTTTGGAAGGAATCCAATTGGGAAAACACTTTCTTAGTTTCTGGGGAAGTAGAGGTTTCTTGTGTGCTTTCCACTATAATAAAGCTTTATGAGATAAAAATATAAGATATTTTTTGTATGATTCATTGATATGGTTGAATAGTAGTAATAAAAAAAATCTGTGTTTCAAGAATGAGGAGTAGTGATAAAAATTTTTTTGACACAAGGTTCAACAAGTAGAATGGATTGGCAACAAAATGGTGTGTGAGTTAGTGGGGTAAAGAATGCTTTCATGAAAATGTGCAAGTTTGCACATTTTTGATGAAAAAATTGATGAATTACTGATTTGTTAAATGAGTTAATGAGACGGTGGTAGGGAAGGACAGGTGTTTTTCAGTAAAGTATGCATCATAAAGGTGTTTACAGACACAGTGTATATGGTACTTTTATGTATTAATTTCTTTTGCCCTCAATACTATGCATGATAGAAAATAATGAATATAAAAAATCATTGGTAACTCGAAACCTGTCATGTTATGCATGAAACTTCATTCTTCCATTACAATAAAAATAATGGAACTCTGTATCTGCTCCAAGTGCTCAGAAAACAGCTTCACAAATTTGGAAGGCCAACTAACTCAAGGTCGTCTTGTTACTCGTCGCACTTTCCTCAAGCATTTACAAGAAGATATCCAAAGGAGTCAAATATATTTTTCCAATGAAGAGTTAGATGCATCAGAAGTGTCTGAGTCATTTTCAATACCAAGCTCACCTGAAATAGATGAAGATCCCCCTTCAAACAATGGTAAAAAATTCTATCTATTTTTCAAAACTTTAATAAAAGTATAAAAGCTGAATATTAATATTAAATTTTTGTTTCTTTTTCAGCTCCAAAAATTATTTCTCATTTTTTAGCTTGGCTTCATTTATTTTGTAAGGTTAGCCTAGAGAATTTCAAGACTATAAAAAAGTTTTTGATTGCAATTATAGTAGAATTTAAAAAAAGTTCTAATTTTGATGAAGATATTAAAAACCAAGTGGTGAAATATAAAGATATAAAGTCTATTTTAAATAAATTAAACATTAATTCTACTATAAATGAGACTGTTTGTTGTCCAAAATGTTTTTTTTTATATCACGACGTTACCAACATTCTAAGAACATGCCAATTTCGAAGAACCCCTCAGGGTCTTATATGTGGGGCATCTATCCTTAATCCAAATCAAAAGAAATCTCTATTTCAAACCAATAGGAGAAACCAGTCTCACGCAGGAAGTCATTCCTCCCATCCTGTGCCAATAACTATTCAAAAGCCACAATGTATTTTTGCAACTCAAACCTTCACTCAATGGCTACACTGGTTTCTTGGACAATCCGCTGTTGAAAGTGAAATATCTGAATGGGCTGCTTCTATATCTCAATCTAATTTAACATATATAACTGATATTCAACAAGGAGAAGCATGGAAAGAAACGATTTGGCCAGCTGATACATCTGATATTCACCCACTCCATCTTACGTTTTCTTTATTTGCTGACTGGTTCAATCCTTGGGGGAATAAGATTGGTGGAAGACAAGTCTCTAGTGGGATTTTTTCAATGACATGCTTAAATTTGCCCCCTGAAAAACAAAATTCGATTCCTAATAACTATCTTGCTGGAATGACACCTGGCCCTGATGCACCGGATAAAATTACAATCAACAATTTTCTTGGAATGCTTGTTGATGAGCTTCTTGAGCTTCATAAGGGAATAAAAATAACGACAAAAAGCTATCCTGCTGGCCAAACAGTTCAAGTCCAGTTGCTTCCAATTTTGGGTGATGTAGTTGGGGTACATAAGGTGGGAGGTTTTGCTGCACACAGTGCAACATCATTCTGTACTTGGTGTGATGCATCTCATAAAGATATAGAAAATCTTCAACTTGGAGCTCCAAGAACAAAAGAAGGAAATTTAAGGGCAGCACAGCAGTGGAAAAATGCACAAAATGCAGGATGAAGGGATTCTATGATGAGTAAAACTTGAGTTCGATGTTCAGAAATAAATCAATTACATTACCGTGATCCAGTGTATGACACCCCATTTGGGATAATGCACAATTGGCTGGAGGGAATTCTTCAAAACCATGTTTGGTGCATATGGGAGATTGAACTTTTATCTAAAAAATCACTTGGGAAACAGGTTCAAGCTGGTCCAAAAGGAGGCTCAGATCTACAACTTTCAAAAAAACGATGTACAGAGGAAACATATTCAAGTACTGATGGGCGAAGTGAGCTTGAATCTTTGGAGATGGAACAAGAGAGTGATGAAAGAGAAGATGATGAACTAGTATTGGAATTAAAAGAAAACATGATACTTATGGAATGCTAGAAAAATTCAGACAGCTACAAGTTGATGTGTTTCTGCCATCTGAAATAGCAAAGCCTCCTCAACCCCTGGGGGAAAAAAAAGCAGGGAAATGGAAAGCTGCACAGTGGTATACATTTTTTCAATACCTTATACCTTTGGTTCTTGTAGAAATTCTAGTGGATGATCCAAAAACATTCAAAAAAGAATCAATTTCTGGTTTAATTCTTCTCAATGTTGCTGCACTATGTAAATGCACACAGATTATTTTTTCTAAACAAGTGAGAAAAGATGATCCTCAAACTTTTCAGTTTTTTTATTCAAAGTACAATTCCACTTCAAAAAAAGTTATTCCCCCACAATAAACCACATCCAAACCATCACTACTCTCTTCACATTCCAGATCAACTTAAGTGATGGGGCCCTTTGTTCGGAGTTTCAGAATTTGGAGGTGAAAGATTAATTGGATTTCTCCAAAAAGTAAAGACAAATAGATTGATGGGTGAGTGAGCTTTTATTTATGCTTGATAAAAAAGATTAAATGAAAATTAAAGACCGTAAACTACTCAGGGGAAATGGATCAAAAAATAATGCGAAAAGTATGTAGTCAACAGAAACTCATGGTGATCTTGGAAGAAAAGTTTGGAGATATTATAAATGAGGAAGACAAATTGGAACCTAAGAAAACTCGAAAAATTTCACTGGAGGACAACGAGTATCTAGATATCTTGAAGCATTTACAAGAAACTAACTGTCTGTCAGTTGTCTAGAAGAAGGTAAGGAAAAGAGGAGAAAAGGAGGAGAAAAGGAGGAGGACAAGGGAAAAATAAAAGAAATAAATTATAATAAAATATTTAATTTATTTAAAAGGAAAACAACGGCGAGCAACTTTGAGAGATGACAAAAACTTAGGATTTATTAATAATAATACTATTTAATGTAAGGGTTCTGCGCGGCAAACACTTTTAATTACTATCAGACTTAAAGCAACCTTTAAATTGTTATATAGAATTTTAATTAGAATTGTATTACTAATAAAAAATATAAACGTAGTAAAATAGTATTTAATTTGTGGAGTGTATAATAAGTGATGATGCTACAGGGGATTATCCAAGGCCCTTTCATAGGCAATGGGTCCTCTGAAGCGCCACTATGTTTGTAAATACAATAGTTAGAATAGAATAAAACAAATATATCAAAGAGTAAATGAAACATAACAATGTAGAGAAAAACATGAAACAAATAATTAAAACCCCAATTAAGAATCCAATTTTCCCGCCATTAATTCCCAAATCAGTAAGTAAAAATAGTGAATAACTAAACAAGATTGGAACATAGGAACTATGAGAAAAATAATTCCAAACAGATGGTACAGTCTGATTTAAGGATATTTTAAGTGAAACAAAAAAATACTTTGACGCAACAAAACATGTAATTAATCTCAATTTAGTATAAATTAATTAATTGGTTTTTCCTGAAACAATTAAGGGTCAAAAGAAGCGTCATTAATTATTGTTTAGTATTATATGAAAGGTGTTATTTAATATATAAATTTAAATAATTAATTTACATATATTATAAGTCAATTTTACACTTATAATTATAATATATGTTTTTCAATTAATTAAATATAAATTTATAATTATTAAGTAACATAAAAATGCGCCATTATTTGTAGAATATATTATATTATGTTCAATTTAAATGTATATAAAAATTTATATAACCAATAAAATTAATATAACACTTGTATATAATAAAATACTTATATAATTTTATTATGAAATAAAATAATAATTTATATTCATTAAATACAATTCTTACCCACTCTTTCCGGTTTTATAAGTTACATATCATTTACTGGACTCCTGGAATAGCCTGGCTGACACTAACAATACAATACGAAGCTATTGGGATCTGCCACATCCAATGGGTGCAAATATCTTCTCTATGGAAGTGAAATCTGTTACGACTCTTAAATGTGGAACAACAGGAAGAAAAAGTGTATCTGTTCATCAACCTAACAACTTAGTTATGTTTGAAGGGCTGAAATTTGGTATAGTCAGGAATATTTACAGAATTCAAAGTGGGCCAAGGAGATATGAGTATAAGCTAATTGTTAATGAGGTGGAGCAGATATGTCTGAGGCAGAAAAAAAATGATGAAGAGTCTAATTTTTTTAATATGTTGTTGCTGATGAGATCAGTTTTAGGAAAGATTTCCTATGAAAATACGATAGCTATCTCACCAGACTCTGTAAACACCATTTGTGCATACCGGATGTTAAAATCAAATATTTTTGGAATTGCAGGTGGCGGGATAATACTGACACCTGTTTTGTATATGAACAGGCTGCATCATCAATTATTGAAGGAAATTCAGAATTATCTAAAGGCTTCTCTTGTACTAATTCATCCTTAGAGGAACTTGGCTCAGGTAAATTTGGGGTATCCTGGGCAACAGTCTCTTTCAGAGGAGTGGCAGATTATTCTAGATCAAATAATAATGAGTTTAATTTTCCTTCAATTTTGGTTAACCTAGTTATCACCCTTGGAATTCTAGTTAATGTATCATTGATGGTAGCAAAAGATAATTGGTTTTTATGGTGCAAAGATGAATAATGATCATTTAGTTTTTTTAAGTTTGAATTATGACCTTCTAGCTCTTTGTAACAGATAGACATAGTTTCTTTACAGGGGGAGGTGCCTGGTAAATAAAATATTTTTTTCCTAGTTAACCAAGATAAAACTATATTATTCTAAGTCCTAGAAGTGATATAAAAAATTAAAATAATTATATAAATTTTTTTTAATTATTTCAGTTGACTTCTGTCCTGATAATTAAAATTTTATATTATTGTTTCAGTTGACAAATTGACCTGGAAGTAAATTAATCATATTAAAAATTAATTAAATTAATTATATTAAATTATTTCAGTTGAAAATAAGTCCTGGTAATTAAAGTATTTCAGTTGAAATTAAGTCCTGGTAATTAAAATTATTTTCAGTTGACATTAAGTCCTGGTAGTTAAATTCTTCAGTTGAATTCTAGTCCTGATAATTATCAAAATATTAATAATTATGAAATTAAAATATTATTTCAGTTGATTTATTATAGATCCTGATAATAAAATTATCTTAAAATTAATTAATAAAATTGTTATTATTTTTTCGGTTGATTTTTTGTCCTGATAAACATTATATTTTAATTATTCCAGTTGATTACATAGTGCTGATAATTACTTATATAATAAAATTTTTTTTCCCTTATTTTTCTTTAAATAAAGTAAAAATAATAACTGATTAAATTTTAATATTTCTTTCTTTTAGTTCAGGTTAATTACAACTATAACTGATCAAGATGCTTTTGCTGGCCCTGATGAGGAGCTGGATTTAATTGATTATGATGGAGCTTGTCACGCGCCACGTGACACTCAAGGCAAAAGCAGCTCATTAAATCAACAATACAGAGGTCTAAATCCATACTCGAAGCGCAGAAAACAATTCTACCTAGCAACTGTGAATTTCCTTTGTGTACTCACTATTCAACCGCGCTAGTCTAAACTTTAAATCTAAATTAGTCAATCTCTCAATAGTGTGTTTAGTCTTTTCTTCAATAAGCAACACACAGCACAATAGTTAATGTAATATTCCGTTACACTACGTGGAAAAGTCATGTCGCAGGCTGTCCTGCGGCAACTGATTGCAAGTCAAAAACTGGCTGCAGGAATCACAAAGCACAGATTTTAATTTCTGCTGCAGCTAAACATGTCCTGCGACAATTCAAAGTGTCGCCACATACTCCTTCAATTTTTTACCTGCTCATTTTTTTCACACATTTGAACTTTGAATTATCCTCAGCAAGGTGCCTTTGAAAAAAAACGTTCAACTTATCACATAACTGAAAATTACTGAGTAAGATTATTACACAGTAAAAAAATAAGAAAACTTGTAAAACATTTTCTGCGTGCAAGCGATGCCTTTATATCCTTTTTGTTCCATAATAATCAATTATTTTTCAGTTTCTTTTTAGATTTTTCCTTTGTTTCTTCCAAATCACTTGGAGCTGCTCAAGCTACAAGAGAAATTTTTCAAGATAGTTTCTTTCCTACTAAAGCCACCCAGTATATAACACTAGTAGTAACAGTATTTTTTTTCCTTATCTCTCATTATAGTTTCTCCTCATCTTCAAATTTTTTTGAACTAATTATTTTCACATCTTCCAACTTTTTCACCTTTAATTAAAAAATTATCCCTCATATGGCTAATAAGGCTTTTGAAAACCAATTGAAAGCTCGAAACTCATCTTTAGCACCATTAAATTTTGCTAAACCTCCTTCCGAGAAGAAAAATCAAAAATCTCCTTTGCCTCCACCAAAAAATCCTTCACTCTCCCATAGGCGTCACCCAGAACAGCTGAAAGCTGACGAAACCCCTCAGAACTTTAGAAATACAAAGGTATGTGCCCTATTTATTTTTTTTATTATTACTAACTTTCCTGCCTTTAGGAAGCTGTTTTTCTCCATGTGCAATTATTGTGGGGCCTATTTGGATCCAACTCAGTACCCCCTCAAGCATCTAAAGAGCTCCCAAAAGAGTTTTATCAACGATTTTCAACAGTTGAAGAGGTTGAGCAAGCTTTAGAAAGTTCCAACTCATCTGAACTCATAGCAAAAACTGATATAATCACCTTGAGACAAGGACACCAGGGAAACTATAAGTAGGACAGGGTATGGCCAATATTAGTGAATTTCACATCTTCTATCTGCACTCAATGCTTTCCAAGGTTGGAATTTGTATCTGGGGACCAAACCTCGATGAAGCCAGGGACTCACTATTTAACTCAGCTTGTCGTCTTACAGCTATTGATTCTTTTCGTCAATTAGCTTCAAGTGGTTCCTACAGTTTCATGAAAATTGACTTGACAACTGTTGAGAGCTTCATTTAATTGTTGCAGCCTACAACCATTTTGTCCACTACGTTTTGGAATCTCGGTACAAAAAGGAGCTCAAGGAAGCTGGGAAGCATTCAAAAGATGAATTGAAGAAGAATATTCAGAAAAATTGTGAAAGGGTAAGGATTTCTTCTTTTTCTGAAAATCACACTTCTTACTTTCATTTCTTTTTTATGATAAATAGTTACGAGATAGTCGTGTCACTTATGCCACAGTCAATAAATTTCAAAACGTTACCTTCATGTGTTGAGCCAAGTATCAGCTCATAGTGATGATGAATTTGAAAGCCAAAGTAACCTATACCAAATCAAAACCCTCCCTTTTCATTCCAACAACGCTAACAAGTCCTTTAGACGATTAGATCTTGTAATGCAAAAAGATGAAATTATTTCAGGAAAAAAAGGCCGTAAGAGAATACGAAAACTTCCTCAATTTCCCCAAGAATCAATCTTCACAAAGCCCCCTTCTAACCTTCCGATTGATTTCTATAGCCGTGGCTGGTTTAAAAACCTATCATTAAGCCAGAAGTCACTTATCCCTGATACCACAGCAGTTGCTTTCTTACCAAATGCATCAGACTCTCTTTTGATAAATCCTCAACCAGATGAGAAGATGAGCAATAGGATGTTTACGGCCAAGTATCTTGATGGAGTTTTGATACGCTACAACCTAGTTCCAGAAGATGATAATGATGGTGATGATGGTGATGATGATGATGATGATGATGATGATGATGATGATAAAAATGCTGATAGTGATGTAGAAATGGACTTAGAAGATACGGAAGCTGGTGAAACTAATAAATTTTTTGATAGTGGGGAATTTGGTGATCTTTATGATTTTGATTCAGATGAAGAAAATGACGAGATATCAAAAGAGTGAAAAGAAAATGATAAAGGGGATGGAAAAAGTAATGATAATGGGGATGGAAAAAATAATGATCAGCAGGATGGAGAAAAAACACAAGATAAAGATGTTGCTATGAATCAGATTTAGTTGCTATATTTGCTAGAAACAATAGTATCTTGTATATAACACATGACTGTTTTAAATATAATACATGGTCGCTATAATTTATTGAATTTTTTAAGCTGTCTTTTCAATTTTGTATATAGTTTAAAATATTTTCTAAAATTTCTCATTAGACTATCAAGGCAAACACTAAATGTTTATATATATTAATTTCGATTTTAAAAAAAAATGATTTTAGACCAATTTTTTTTTGTACAAACCATGTAAGGACTTCCAGAAAACTGAATTAGAGAAAAAAAATTATTATTTTGTTTTTTTACGGTTTACTTTAAATCACATAAAAGTTAAGGTAGCTAGATCAAAAAGTAAATATACAACTAAGTGGTGACACAACACATGCAAAAAGGCATTTTTTTTGGGAAAATTATTTTCAGAAGTTGAGAACTCCAGTTTCTTTCTGACATCTATCCATGACAGGGAAAGTTGTTCATCTTTGGAAGGAATCCAATTGGGAAAACACTTTCTTAGTTTCTGGGGAAGTAGAGGTTTCTTGTGTGCTTTCCACTATAATAAAGCTTTATGAGATAAAAATATAAGATATTTTTTGTATGATTCATTGATATGGTTGAATAGTAGTAATAAAAAAAATCTGTGTTTCAAGAATGAGGAGTAGTGATAAAAATTTTTTTGACACAAGGTTCAACAAGTAGAATGGATTGGCAACAAAATGGTGTGTGAGTTAGTGGGGTAAAGAATGCTTTCATGAAAATGTGCAAGTTTGCACATTTTTGATGAAAAAATTGATGAATTACTGATTTGTTAAATGAGTTAATGAGACGGTGGTAGGGAAGGACAGGTGTTTTTCAGTAAAGTATGCATCATAAAGGTGTTTACAGACACAGTGTATATGGTACTTTTATGTATTAATTTCTTTTGCCCTCAATACTATGCATGATAGAAAATAATGAATATAAAAAATCATTGGTAACTCGAAACCTGTCATGTTATGCATGAAACTTCATTCTTCCATTACAATAAAAATAATGGAACTCTGTATCTGCTCCAAGTGCTCAGAAAACAGCTTCACAAATTTGGAAGGCCAACTAACTCAAGGTCGTCTTGTTACTCGTCGCACTTTCCTCAAGCATTTACAAGAAGATATCCAAAGGAGTCAAATATATTTTTCCAATGAAGAGTTAGATGCATCAGAAGTGTCTGAGTCATTTTCAATACCAAGCTCACCTGAAATAGATGAAGATCCCCCTTCAAACAATGGTAAAAAATTCTATCTACTTTTCAAAACTTTAATAAAAGTATAAAAGCTGAATATTAATATTAAATTTTTGTTTCTTTTTCAGCTCCAAAAATTATTTCTCATTTTTTAGCTTGGCTTCATTTATTTTGTAAGGTTAGCCTAGAGAATTTCAAGACTATAAAAAAGTTTTTGATTGCAATTATAGTAGAATTTAAAAAAAGTTCTAATTTTGATGAAGATATTAAAAACCAAGTGGTGAAATATAAAGATATAAAGTCTATTTTAAATAAATTAAACATTAATTCTACTATAAATGAGACTGTTTGTTGTCCAAAATGTTTTTTTTTATATCACGACGTTACCAACATTCTAAGAACATGCCAATTTCGAAGAACCCCTCAGGGTCTTATATGTGGGGCATCTATCCTTAATCCAAATCAAAAGAAATCTCTATTTCAAACCAATAGGAGCAACCAGTCTCACGCAGGAAGTCATTCCTCCCATCCTGTGCCAATAACTATTCAAAAGCCACAATGTATTTTTGCAACTCAAACCTTCACTCAATGGCTACACTGGTTTCTTGGACAATCCGCTGTTGAAAGTGAAATATCTGAATGGGCTGCTTCTATATCTCAATCTAATTTAACATATATAACTGATATTCAACAAGGAGAAGCATGGAAAGAAACGATTTGGCCAGCTGATACATCTGATATTCACCCACTCCATCTTACGTTTTCTTTATTTGCTGACTGGTTCAATCCTTGGGGGAATAAGATTGGTGGAAGACAAGTCTCTAGTGGGATTTTTTCAATGACATGCTTAAATTTGCCCCCTGAAAAACAAAATTCGATTCCTAATAACTATCTTGCTGGAATGACACCTGGCCCTGATGCACCGGATAAAATTACAATCAACAATTTTCTTGGAATGCTTGTTGATGAGCTTCTTGAGCTTCATAAGGGAATAAAAATAACGACAAAAAGCTATCCTGCTGGCCAAACAGTTCAAGTCCAGTTGCTTCCAATTTTGGGTGATGTAGTTGGGGTACATAAGGTGGGAGGTTTTGCTGCACACAGTGCAACATCATTCTGTACTTGGTGTGATGCATCTCATAAAGATATAGAAAATCTTCAACTTGGAGCTCCAAGAACAAAAGAAGGAAATTTAAGGGCAGCACAGCAGTGGAAAAATGCACAAAATGCAGGATGAAGGGATTCTATGATGAGTAAAACTTGAGTTCGATGTTCAGAAATAAATCAATTACATTACCGTGATCCAGTGTATGACACCCCATTTGGGATAATGCACAATTGGCTGGAGGGAATTCTTCAAAACCATGTTTGGTGCATATGGGAGATTGAACTTTTATCTAAAAAATCACTTGGGAAACGGGTTCAAGCTGGTCCAAAAGGAGGCTCAGATCTACAACTTTCAAAAAAACGATGTACAGAGGAAACATATTCAAGTACTGATGGGCGAAGTGAGCTTGAATCTTTGGAGATGGAACAAGAGAGTGATGAAAGAGAAGATGATGAACTAGTATTGGAATTAAAAGAAAACATGATACTTATGGAATGCTAGAAAAATTCAGACAGCTACAAGTTGATGTGTTTCTGCCATCTGAAATAGCAAAGCCTCCTCAACCCCTGGGGGAAAAAAAAGCAGGGAAATGGAAAGCTGCACAGTGGTATACATTTTTTCAATACCTTATACCTTTGGTTCTTGTAGAAATTCTAGTGGATGATCCAAAAACATTCAAAAAAGAATCAATTTCTGGTTTAATTCTTCTCAATGTTGCTGCACTATGTAAATGCACACAGATTATTTTTTCTAAACAAGTGAGAAAAGATGATCCTCAAACTTTTCAGTTTTTTTATTCAAAGTACAATTCCACTTCAAAAAAAGTTATTCCCCCACAATAAACCACATCCAAACCATCACTACTCTCTTCACATTCCAGATCAACTTAAGTGATGGGGCCCTTTGTTCGGAGTTTCAGAATTTGGAGGTGAAAGATTAATTGGATTTCTCCAAAAAGTAAAGACAAATAGATTGATGGGTGAGTGAGCTTTTATTTATGCTTGATAAAAAAGATTAAATGAAAATTAAAGACCGTAAACTACTCAGGGGAAATGGATCAAAAAATAATGCGAAAAGTATGTAGTCAACAGAAACTCATGGTGATCTTGGAAGAAAAGTTTGGAGATATTATAAATGAGGAAGACAAATTGGAACCTAAGAAAACTCGAAAAATTTCACTGGAGGACAACGAGTATCTAGATATCTTGAAGCATTTACAAGAAACTAACTGTCTGTCAGTTGTCTAGAAGAAGGTAAGGAAAAGAGGAGAAAAGGAGGAGAAAAGGAGGAGGACAAGGGAAAAATAAAAGAAATAAATTATAATAAAATATTTAATTTATTTAAAAGGAAAACAACGGCGAGCAACTTTGAGAGATGACAAAAACTTAGGATTTATTAATAATAATACTATTTAATGTAAGGGTTCTGCGCGGCAAACACTTTTAATTACTATCAGACTTAAAGCAACCTTTAAATTGTTATATAGAATTTTAATTAGAATTGTATTACTAATAAAAAATATAAACGTAGTAAAATAGTATTTAATTTGTGGAGTGTATAATAAGTGATGATGCTACAGGGGATTATCCAAGGCCCTTTCATAGGCAATGGGTCCTCTGAAGCGCCACTATGTTTGTAAATACAATAGTTAGAATAGAATAAAACAAATATATCAAAGAGTAAATGAAACATAACAATGTAGAGAAAAACATGAAACAAATAATTAAAACCCCAATTAAGAATCCAATTTTCCCGCCATTAATTCCCAAATCAGTAAGTAAAAATAGTGAATAACTAAACAAGATTGGAACATAGGAACTATGAGAAAAATAATTCCAAACAGATGGTACAGTCTGATTTAAGGATATTTTAAGTGAAACAAAAAAATACTTTGACGCAACAAAACATGTAATTAATCTCAATTTAGTATAAATTAATTAATTGGTTTTTCCTGAAACAATTAAGGGTCAAAAGAAGCGTCATTAATTATTGTTTAGTATTATATGAAAGGTGTTATTTAATATATAAATTTAAATAATTAATTTACATATATTATAAGTCAATTTTACACTTATAATTATAATATATGTTTTTCAATTAATTAAATATAAATTTATAATTATTAAGTAACATAAAAATGCGCCATTATTTGTAGAATATATTATATTATGTTCAATTTAAATGTATATAAAAATTTATATAACCAATAAAATTAATATAACACTTGTATATAATAAAATACTTATATAATTTTATTATGAAATAAAATAATAATTTATATTCATTAAATACAATTCTTACCCACTCTTTCCGGTTTTATAAGTTACATATCATTTACTGGACTCCTGGAATAGCCTGGCTGACACTAACAATACAATACGAAGCTATTGGGATCTGCCACATCCAATGGGTGCAAATATCTTCTCTATGGAAGTGAAATCTGTTACGACTCTTAAATGTGGAACAACAGGAAGAAAAAGTGTATCTGTTCATCAACCTAACAACTTAGTTATGTTTGAAGGGCTGAAATTTGGTATAGTCAGGAATATTTACAGAATTCAAAGTGGGCCAAGGAGATATGAGTATAAGCTAATTGTTAATGAGGTGGAGCAGATATGTCTGAGGCAGAAAAAAAATGATGAAGAGTCTAATTTTTTTAATATGTTGTTGCTGATGAGATCAGTTTTAGGAAAGATTTCCTATGAAAATACGATAGCTATCTCACCAGACTCTGTAAACACCATTTGTGCATACCGGATGTTAAAATCAAATATTTTTGGAATTGCAGGTGGCGGGATAATACTGACACCTGTTCAAAGCAACTTACTTACTGAACTATCACCTTTAAAATAAAGCTTTCTTTATTAAATTACAACTTTTTAACACCTAATATAATTCTATTTGTACTTAATGATGAAATGTACTTCTAAATCTCTCACTATGAAAAGGAATTTTCATTTCTGGATGCATTTAAGGGGAAATAAAATATTTGTTTATTATTAAAATAGAGTTTAGAAACAAAAAAAATTAACTAGCACAGATGGCATGTGCCCTCAAGCTGGGTTAATTTTTAAAATCCTTTATTCAACTCCTAGAACCTTTAATGTGTGGGTTGGATAGCATGTAATTGGACACAGGGGTGAAAACACATTATTTTGAGTAAGAATAACAGAATACCAAATTAAAAAGTTGAATAAGTGAAATATAGGGTAATAAAGCTGGAAGGTAATCAATGTAAGTTACTGAATAAATACACTGTAGAAGTAATAGATGTAAGAAAAGAATGAGGGTAGGGGAAGAAAAAGGAGGGTTAATTTATAGGCAAATAGTTAAATGAAATATGTGTACCGGGTTCACAGCAAGAAAAAAAAAGAAACCTATATCTTCACATCTGAGAAAAGCTTTTCACCTTCTCATCCCTCACCTATCAACCATGCACAGCCATCACCCGCTCATCCCTCCTCAATCAACCATGACTCAATCCAATTTCGCTCCTGCCCCACCAACTTCAGCCATTTCTTTGTCACCTTCCCATACTTGTTCATTTTTAAGTTATTTAGTCTTTTTATCATCATTTTAAGTTTCCTTATCCTTTTTATTATTGTATCACTCTCCCTCGCTCTATATTTGGCTCTCTTGATTAACATCTTGCCAATCGTGTTGCTGGGAAAACGCTCTTGCCTTTAGTGACTCCACGATGCTGGACGGAGGAAGCAAGGGTTTTTCATTCCACTCCACCATTTGAAAATACTAACCGTGGGAGTGCACAGTTTTTTCCTGCTGTGCATCCTGTTCAGCTAGAAACTCAAAGTACAATGGTTTCTATAAGCATAAAAAAGTTGAACAATTAACAGCGTAATAAAAAAAAAGACAAAAGGAAAGAATAAAGAAACTATAGCTCAGCGGAAAAGAAAATGTGGCGACATCATTCGGTGTAGCAGGCCACAAGTCACTGTCTCACTCCATTTTGAGTTTTGAAAGTACCAAGGCCTGTGCTGAGACATGCCTTAGTCCGGTTGTTGCAGCACAGTTTGCAACGCTGCCTTCCACGTAGTGTTAAGAGGTTTATTAAGTATCTGTGGGTTATTAAAAGGGGCAGTGAGCATGTACAGGATGGTTAGTGGAGGATTAAAGGGTTAACGGATGTTAGTGAGGAGGGTCCAGGTGTAACCGGTGTATTTTGGTGGTCTGTGGTGTGCGGAATGATGGATGGGTATGAGGTCAATGTGAGGAGGAGAAATGGATATAAAAGGGGTTGGATTGTGGTTCAATATTTCTTTAGAATTAAATTATAAAACGTATATATAGTTAATAGTGGCAAAACTTTAGGTTAAATCATTATTATTGTACATTTCCTTATTTTTCTCAGTAATCATTTCTAAATCTTAAATCTTTGATTATTGAGTTTCCAACCCTTTGGGAGATCTTAAGATTATTAATATTATCTTTAAATTATATTAGAATTCTTCTCAAACATATCTTGAAGCAGTAGTTCTTCCTTCAAGCCATCTTCAAATAACTTCCTCGAGTATTCCTCTGTACTTCGAAATAGTCTCTAAACTCCTTCCTCCATCTCACTTCCAGGAGCACCCTCGAACTTGTGCGTAGGTTGTCTGGTGACAGTATAATTTAATTCTCCCTAGTTCTCATTCTTTGCACTACTACGTCTTTTTTTTTCAAGTGTCTCTAAAATTTTCAAAAATGGCACCTGTTCAATGCACTCCTCCTACGGGCGCTACTACTAGGGCTTGCGCCAGGGGCAGGCCAACATCCACACGGCCTGTTTCACGCACTCACTCCCTGGAACCTCTTGACCTTAGGGAACAGGGACACTCAGTCCAATCTGTAGAAGACATCCCCCAAGATTTTCATGATTCTAGCGAGGAAGAAGAAGGAGAGGATACAATGAATGAGGCACCCTCAGCCCCTGCTACTCACCCTTCTGGTCAACCTTTGGAACCTGGACCATCTAATTCTCTGGAAGACTTCATGAGACTTTTCATGAAAACCCTTTCCAATCCAACGTCTTTGGAGGGATCTAAATTCAAAACTCCTTCTATGAAATCTCCTGATAAATTTGATGGAGAATATCCAGACAGATTGCGCCCCTTCTTGCAAACCTGCAAGCTCCTGTTCCATAACGTCCGATCGAAGGTTGTTTACACTTCTTCATTCCTAGCCGTAAAAGCAGCAAGGTGGTTCAAACCTTATCTTCTCATGCTCTCTTCAACAGAAACCCACTTACTCATTAATAACTGGGAAAAGTTTGAAGACCAACTTTTTACGTTGTTTGGTGACCCTAATGAAACTGAAAATGTGGAAATTGAACTTGATTTTCTCCGCATGAGTGATAATGCTAAAGCCTCTGAATATATCTCAAACTTCAGAGCACTTCAAAATCGAGTAGGTTGGAATGATGCTGCCCTCAAGTATCATTTCAAAAATGGACTTCCTTCAAGGATCCTGGATCAATTAAATCTTCATGGTCAGAAGATGACTACTTTAATGGATTTAATGGATCGAACCCCCAAACTCAACAGAATTTACCAAGGACGACTACAACATCGTCGATACGCCAACAAATCTCAAGGCCTAAATTTTGAATCGGGACCTTCTTCACACCCACGGACAACTCAATTCTCCTTGACTCAATACAAAACTAATAAGGGAAAGGACAAACCTTGACCGAAAAGCTCAGCCCCAGGTGATATCAGTAAGGTACTGGATCCAAAAGGGGAACTTAAAGAAGCTGAGAAGAAGAGACGAGCAGATAATAAGTTATTTATGTATTGTGGGGGTAAGCACAAGCTAGAAGATTGTGTAAAGTTGAAGGAAAAAGAAGGCACTTGTTCAAGGTCAAAAAACTAGTAGATAGTTTACTTGTGTGCAAAGCAAACTATCTTATCTCTCCCAGTGCACAGAACCTCTGTGTCTTAAGGACTGGAGTTGCCTTAAATTGCTTGAGATTCATTCTTTTCAAGGAGGATACCCCCTTCAGTAATCTTATAGACTCTGGAGCTTCAATTTCTTTTGTCAGTTTATCTTTTTCCAAGAAGTTAAAGCTGACATTCACAGATATCAATCAAACTCCAATTTTTTTGGTCGAATCAGAGGAACCCAAATATTGGGTAAGTAAGAAAGTTTTATGGGTTTTCAACTTTCTGAATTTTCCCCCCTTTGAGTGGGAATTATCAGTCTTGGACACCCCAAGAATGGACGATACCATCCTTGGCCATGACTTTTTAACGCATTGGAATCCTGAAATTGATTGGTCACAGGGATTGATCACCCCACGCACTAAGTTTATTTCTGATTCTTCAATGCAGGTCAATAGGGAGTTAAACAACCCACCTGACAATGTCCTCCTAGAAGAAAAATCTCAGCCAGATGACTTGCAAGCATCTGACCTTTGTCTAAATGAGCAATTGGCTAATCTTTCTAGCTTGATCACTTCACTCAAAGAGGATTTAAATTTCCTCAAAGTAGTTGAATTATGCTCTCTCAATTCTGGTCTTCCCTCAAAAGATTCTCTTTAAGATGATGGGGACAACCAAATCAAAGTTCAAGCCATTAAATAAACTCTACCAGAAATCAATCATTATTTCCTTGATGTTTTCTCAATCCGCAAGGCCAATAAGTTACCACCTCATTGACCCTACAACCATCAAATAGAGTTAATAGGTCCAGTACCTCCGGCAGGTCCTGTCTATTCTTTATTGAAGGACAAATCTCAAGTTCTTCAAGACTACATTGCAGAGAATGTAGCCAAAGGTTTCATCAGAGCCAGTAGATCTCCAACTGGCTCCCCTGTTCTTTTTGTAAAGAAAAAAGACGGTAGCCTTAGGTTGTGTGTTGACTATAGAAATCTCAACACAGTTACAAAGAAGAATGCATATCCAGTTCCTCCTATGTCTTTGCTTCTTACCCTTTTTAATGGTGCTAATTTCTTTTCTAAAATTGATCTTAGAGGCTCTTATAATCTTATTTGCATTGCGGAAGGTCATGAACCACTGACTGCAATTTGCACTAGATTTGGAAGTTTTTAATATTTAGTCATTCCTTTTGGATTATGTAACACACCATCTACTTTTCAAAATTTTGTCAATGACATCTTTCAAGATGTTGTAAAACAATTTGTTGTTGTCTACTTAGACGATATTTTAATTTTCTCGAAGACACTAGATGAACATATTCATCATGTTTGACAGGTTCTAAATTGCCTTCAAAATCACGGTCTCTACACCAAGCACAATAAATGTGAATTCCACCTTAAATCTATTGATTTTTAGGGATTTATGTTGTCCACTGATGGTTTAGTCATGGATGAGAAAAAGGTCCAGAAAATCCTGGAATGGCCTGAGCCCAAAAACGTTAAATCCCTCCAAGGATTTTTGGGTTTTGCCAATTTCTATAGAAGATTTATTAAAGAATACTCTAAAACTATTTCCAATCTTATTTTCCTTCTTAGAAAAGATATTCCTTTTGTTTTTACTTCTACAGCACGAAAGGAATTCAAAGCATTAAAGACTACGTGTACTACAGCTCCAATTCTTCAACACTTTGATCCTTCTGCTTCTACAATAGTCGGGACAGACGCTAGAAATTATGCTATCACACGGGTCATTTCACAATTCAATCCTGAAACAAAATTGTTTCATCCTGTTGCTTTTGAGTCACGCAAACTCATTGCGGCAGAATTAAATTATGAAATTCATGACAAGGAGCTTTTAGCTATTATTCATTGTCTTAAAAAATGGCGCTCTTTTCTTCTCATCCTAGATAGTCCTTTTCAAATCCTAACTGACCATAATGCTTTGAAATACTTTATGTCTTCCAAAGTGTTGACCAGGCGTCAAGCCAGGTGGGCTGAATTTCTGTCTGAATTTACTTTTTCTATTTACTATCGCTCAGGTAAGAACTGCATTTTCCCAGATATCTTGTCACTTCGGGACAACGTTTACCCAAAGCGGGGGGACGCATTTGCTGACAAGAACCCAGCAAATGTGAAATCAATTTTCAACGAATCAATGTTAACAACTCATCAACTTAATTTGATGACAATTCAATCTTTTCCAAATCCACTATCCAACATCCTCGAAGCTCAGTCGAAGGACAATTATTGTTTAGAGATAAAAGACAAAATACTCTTGAAGCAAGGGGCTAAAAGATTTAGTATTGAATCAGGTCTATTAGTTTTCAAGGGTAGAGTAGTCATACCCAAAAATAATGAAATGAAATTATGGATTTTCAATAGTTGACATGATTCTCCATTAGGTGGTCATTTTGGGATTGATAAAACCTAATAGTTAATAGCGAGGGATTTTCTTCTGGCCAAGGATGACCAGAGAAATCAAGGGCTATATAAGATCTTGTTACAAATGTAATAGGAATAAGGCTCCCTGTCATCAGAAGCATGGGTTTCTTCAACCACTTCCTATTCCCTCTAAACCTTGGGAATCTTTATCAATGGATTTTATTTCTCAAATTCCTCTTTCTAATAATTTTGATGCTATATTAGTAATAGTGGATAGATTTTCAAAAATGTCTATTTTCATTAAAACCACTACTACTGCTACAGCAGAAGATTTGTCAAAATTGTTTCTAGAATATGTATTTTCTAAACATGGCTTACCTAATGATATTATTTCAGATAGAGGCTCATTGTTTGTATCCACATTCTGGACTCAATTGTGTCGACAATTCAATATCATGAGGAATCTCTCCACGGCCTATCATCCTAAAACCAATGGGAAAACAGAAAGGGTCAACCAAATCCTCAAACAATACCTTAGAATGTATGTCAGTTACCAACAAGACAATTGGACCACATGGTTACCATTGGCCAAATTTGCTTATAATAACTTGACTCATTCTTCTACAAGACAATCTCCCTTTGAAACTGTTTATGGAAGACATCCTTGATTCAACTCAATCCATGTAGGAACTAGTCATCCTGGGGAACATTATATTCAAACCATATCACGACTCCAAGAAGAACTTAAATCAAACTTGGAATTAGTGATTCAAAGGTACAAGGAACAGGCTGACAAACATTGACAATCTGCTCGTTCCTTTAAACCAGGCGACAAAGTATGGCTCAACGCACAAAATATTCAAATGACTTGACCATCAAAGAAACTGGCTGAAAAATGCTTGGGACCATTCCAAATTGACTCCGAAGTCTCTATAGCTGCATTTTGACTCAAACTACCTCCTAAATGGCAGGCTATTCATTCTGTTTTCCACGCATCTCTCCTGGAACTGGCTCGAGAAACATACCTGGGCAGGAACCTATTGTCTCCGGAACCGGTCAAAGTAGAAGACCATCTAGAGTGGGAAGTAAGCCGTATCTTTGATTCAAGAATGCGCAAGGGGAAACTTCAATACCTTGTGTAATGGGAAGGCTTACTCGATGACTCAGACAAAACATCCTGGGAACTAGCCATCAATGTTTCTAACACCCCTGAACTCCTAAAATCTTTTAATCTTAAATATCCTTTAAAACCAAACCTTAGAACTCTCTTTTATTTTTCTCTTCTCTTCTCCTTTCTCTTTTCTTTCTCATTTCATTTCTTTTCTTAAAATTCCAAAACTACTTCTCTTCTAAAAAATCCTTACTCTGTTTTCTCTTTTCTTCTTTCTTATTCTAAAAAGTTTTTTTTCAACCTTTAAAAAATAAATAAAATAAAATAAAATAAACTAAAATTAAATTAAATTAAAAGTTAAAATTAAAAAATAAAATAAAATCTTAAAAATCAATAATTCCTTAAATTTTCTTTCTTTTCTAATTTCCTTATTTCTTTTTCTTCGAACTATCAAATTTTTTCACAAACTCAATACGACAACCTTTCTCAAACTTCACTCAACCTTTAAATCTCTCTTTTAAAATTCTTTGAACAAATTACTTCTTTCTTTCAATTCTTTTTCAAAAACTATTTTTTTTCTTTCTTTCCAAATAACCAAAATTCCTCAAAAACTTCAATAAATAAACTTTGAGGAATAACAAATTTTTCCCTCATTAAATTTTCATTTCAAACAAAAGTTTTAAATCAACTATTTTCTTTTCTTACTTAAATTTTTCTTTTCAAAACTTAAACTAAAATTTCCTCAGTTAAACATTCTTTCTTTTCTTCTTTCAAAATTTAAAACAAAGTTTTATTCAAATATTTTCTTTTTTCCTTTTTTCTTTTTCTTTCTCAAAATCTTATAAAATATATATTAAAATTTCAATTAAAACATTAAAATAAAATAAAATAAATAAATACACAAATTGCTTTCTACTTTTTTTTCCTTTCCTCTTTCTTTCTTTTTTCTCTTTCCATTTCAAATTTTCTCCTGTATTTTCTCACAAACCAATTTCTTCATTTTTTCCAAATACACCCTTATTTCCTTCCTGCATTTCTCAAATACCTCCTCCTCTCCTACCAATACCACTTCTCTAATCTCCAGTAATTCTTCTGCCACATTGAAGGAGGCGAAATTGACAATCATGTCGACCTCACCACTTAAATATTTGATGATTCGAGCTTGTTGACCCTGCCAAGGTTTCTTCAACCACACCTGGTCAAGAGTTTCCTCGTTGTCCTCCCTCAAATCAATCATTGGTTGATTTTCCTCAACTGGAAACAATGGTGCAGCTTCCACAATTGGAGCTTCCGCGATGACATCTGAATTCTAAAAATATACAGTCATCAGTAACAAAATTTTTGAAAATAAAAGAAAAGCAGACTTACTTCGAAAAATGGGTCAGCCTCTAAAAATAACTTTGGGGTGGCCTCCACCATCACTTCCTTCTCCTCTTCATCAT
This sequence comes from Hemileia vastatrix, assembly GCA_030280995.1. Classification (NCBI taxonomy): domain Eukaryota; kingdom Fungi; phylum Basidiomycota; class Pucciniomycetes; order Pucciniales; family Zaghouaniaceae; genus Hemileia; species Hemileia vastatrix. The sequence continues at coordinate 36,164,369 of JASXTE010000004.1, forward strand.
CTTTGATGACCATCTGCCACTTCTTTGGCGTCCGCCTCAAGATGGGGACTTCATCCTCATCCTCTTCCACCCCTCATTTTTTACCTGTGGCCTGGGTTACCCAGGCTGCCACAGTATCCTTGACCTCCTCCTCAATCTCTTCCACCAACTGATTGTCCCCGACCGACACGTCCGAGATATCTTCGACCACCTCTTTGGTCTTCGGGATTATCCAATATTTAGTTTTGGTAAACCATCATTTGATTTCTGCCTTTTTTGATAGGGCATCACATGTCACCCGTCTCCAGTGGCAAAAATCGCATTTCTGGAAAGGACCTTGTGTATCCATGCTTTCAAAGCAAAAATATTCCATCCATTCGCAGGCTGTGCAGGATTGAGAATATTGCCGGGTAACTATTCCACCATCCACTCTGGAGTGTGGAGGCATGGGAGTTGGGGTATGACAAGCGACATAATAAATATAAAATAATTAAAGGAAGAGATTGAGAGAAAGTAGTGTGGGAAGAATATGTCTCACGCTCAACGGAGCTCGCGTTTTATACCCAGGCATCTGTCACGCGCCACGTGACACTCGAGGAAAAAGCAGCTCATTAAATCAATAATACAGAGGTCTAAATCCATACTCGAAGCGCAGAAAACAATTCTACCTAGCAACTGCGACTTTCCTTTGTGTACTCACTATACAACTGCGCTAGTCTAAACTTTAAATCTAAATTAGTCAATCTCTCAATAGTGTGTTTAGTCTTTTCTTCAATAAGCGACACACAGCGCAATAGTTAATGTAATATTCTATTAAGAGGTTTATTAAGTATCTGTGGGTTATTAAAAGAGGTAGTGAGCATGGAAGGGATGGTTAGTGGAGGATTAAAGGGTTAATGGATGTTAGTGAGGAGGCTCCAGGTGTAACGGGTGTATTTTGGTGGTCTGTGGTGTGCAGAATGATCAATGGGTATGAGGTCAATGCGAGGAGGATAAATGGATATAAAAGGGGTTGGATTGTGGTTCAATATTTCTTTAGAATTAAATTATAAAACGTATATATAGTTAATAGTGGCAAAACTTTAGGTTAAATCATTATTATTGTACATTTCTTATTTTTCTCAGTAATCATTTCTAAATCTTAAATCTTTGATTATTGAGTTTCCAACCCTTTGTGAGATCTTAGAATATTAATATTGCCTTTAAATTATATTAGAATTCTTATCGAACATGTCTCGAAGAAGTAGTTCTTCCTTCAAGCCATCTTCAAATCACTTCCTCGAGTATTTCCTCCGTAATTCGAAGAAGTCTCTAAACTCCTTCCTCCATCTCACTTCCAGGAACACCCTTGACCTTGTGCATAGGTCGTCCAGTGACAGAGCTTCTTCTATAATTTCTCTTTGACTAAAAAACTGGCTCAAATTAATCAATTACTGGACCAACCAGGATGTAGAAATTCAGGAGATGGAAATATTAGTTGAGACAACTGCTCAAGACTTAAAGCCTTCTATCAACCCCCTAGAAGAGCTTCCAAAAGGCTTCAAAATAAAAAAGATGCCCTTGAATCAGAAAGTCAAAAATCTCTCCATTCACATAAAGGAGTTGAGGTCTAAAACCTCAAGCTGAGGTCAAAAACAGACTCTCTAGAAGACAAGGTAAGAAAAATAGAGTCCTTGCTTCAAGAGAAGAGAAACCTCCTTCTCCAAAAGCCCTTCCACAATTTGCCCCCCAGCAAAAAGAAAAGGTAGAAGTCTCTAAATAGAAATGGGAAAGGCTGAACGCCTATTAGGATTATCTAAAAGCCCAAAAACAAAAAACAACAAGTACCTCAGGAAGATCCTTCAAGAACACATCAATTCAACCCTTAACCTCCTCACCCCTATCAAGGAGGAAGAAGGAGAAAAAAAATCACATTCAATTCATGCCAAAGCCATGGTAAGCCCCTCTATTGAATCTCAAGTACCTTTTCTTATTATTTATTCAGTTCCTCCAGGTAATTCTGGAAAAGGAGATGAGACTTTGAGACCAGTAGAGACTGATAGTAGTAGACAAATTGCTCAATTTTCTAATGTAACTAATCCTTTGGTATTGATTGCTACATCAATGATAAATCCTGATATGGCTATTATTGATGAGACACTTGATCTTGAGTTTTATGAGAATCTGAAAAGTTATTCTGTTTCCCTATTGAGAAATACTTTAGATGTATCTAACATTAATGATGAATATTTGAAAGATATTATTGCTAAAAAATCATATAATGAACAATATGCAATTGACTCAGAAATTTAATAGTTTTTTAACTGAACTAGGGTATCAAGAATTGAGGAGCAAATTACAAAGAGTTTCTGATGATGTGTTAAAGTAAAAAGTAACTCATGAAAAGAAAGTTGCTTTGTGGCTAAATATCAAGAATGATTTGTCTAACTTAAAAGATACTGTGTCTATCTATTTCAAGGAGCTAGAGGGACATAAGTTGAACTTAAAGAGATCAGGTGACCATTATTAATCTGTAAAAAATAAGAACCAGTTGTCTTTTTCAACCATCAATGAGATTTTATCTAGTATTCCAAAGGTGAAAACTAGGTTAACAACTATTGAAGAGAAATTGAATTCATTGTTACATGATCAAAAGTTGTCTGACATTTATTTGAAAGAACCTGTTGTGCAGGATACCCCAATTGTACCTGTTCCTAGTTCATCTAATGTAAAATTAGTGCCAGAAATTCCTGAATATATCACTGAGTTTTCATCAAAACTTTATGAATTACCTGGATCATCTACAGAAGGATTAAACAATGAGATTACTGCCCAATCAGAGAAGGTACAGCTCCTTCTCACTCAGAAATAAGCTTGTAATAAGGAGACTACTTAAAATCAAAAGAATTGGACAAAACTTGACTAATATCCAACATTGGATGGTGATTCTTCCTCTGACAGGAAGCAGTTTATTTGCAGGATTGATAATCTAAAAATTTCTTACAAACTCCCAGATGAGGAAATTGTGTCAAAATTAATTTCTTTATTTATTGATTTAGCCATAGTGTGGTATGAATCTGATCTCTTTGATAAAAATGACTACTCATGGGAAGATTGGAAGAAATTAATTAAAGCACAATTTGTTGGTTCCAAGTTTAGGTTAGCTCAACAAAGGCAGTATGAAGAAACCAGATATAGCTCTCTTCTGAAAAAAATATTGAGTTCCTGATGAAACTTGTAAAAATCTTGAGGGAAATGGACCCAGATATTGAGTTTGAATTATGGAAAGACAGGATCCTCCATAAATTACTTATGTCTCTGAGAGACTTAATAGTTGCTAGGACTGAGCTCTCAAGAGAACCTTCTTCTTTTATCAATACTTGTAATGAGATCCTTTTAAATAAAAAGTATGATTCTAAAAGGTTAATTCCTAGAACTTCTTTGGAGAAAACCTCCAATTACAAACAGAAACCTCTGGAAAAGGTTGGTAAACCTTCCTCCCCTGTTGCACCTAAAAAGTATGCAAAAAAAATTGCTTCAAATGCAGTAAGCCTTGGCAGAAAGGACATGTTTGTGACAAAAAAATAAATCTTGTTGAACAGACAGAGGAGCATTCTGATTACACAATAGCACTGGATGATACTTCAAGTCATTGTGCTAGTAATATTTCATATGAATCTCACCAGCAAATATTATTGCTGGAAGAGGATATTGATTATTTAAATAATATTAATATTGAGATTAATGATTTATCTACAGTAGAAGATGCTGAGATCATAAGAAATCTTGAGGACAGCTAAATTATTATTGCCCCTCTCTAGGAACCAGTCTTGATTAATGGATAAAACATTGAAGTTGTCTTAGATTCTGGAGCTAAAGGAATTGTAGTATCTGAAAAAGAAATTTCTTCAGTGGAAAATAATTATAAATCAAAACTAATGCCCATCATTTCTGAGAATCGGAGAGTTTATGGCTCTGTTTTCCCCTATTGGTAAATACAAAACCACAGTATTTTTCAAATATAACCATGGTTTTGTAAGAGTTATATGTGATTTTTTGGTCATGAAAAATTATAACTTGAGAAGTTGGTTCATTGTGGGAAATAATAATTTAACCAAATATGGCATAAAATTGAATCCTTCAAACCAATCCTTCACCATGGGGAAGAATGGGAAGAGAAAATTTAAAGTTTTCTCCCGCAAAAAATTTTTAACACCAGGATTGAAAACATGTCATTCTGTAGCTCAATATAAAGGAAGATCTACAAAAGAAATGCCTGCCCTTGTGTCTGAAATTGACAATAATTTTCTTGGAGAACAACTTTCTGATATGGATAAAGATTCCATCATTAAATTGATAAACTTTTTTCCTATGGCCTTTGCTCATGGGTCACATGAATCAATATTGGTAAAGAAAGAAATTGAACTTTCATTATCTTACCCATTAACTGAAATACCAACTAGTTTAAAGAAGAAGCCTTGTACTGCTTCTCCCACAAAGAGAAAAGATATTGAAGACAATATCTCTACCCTTTTTAAAATGAATATTATTGAAAAGGTAGTTGAAACACCTAAAAATTGTGTTATCTCACCTGTATAAATTTCTTATAAGAAAGATAAAGCCAGGTTATGTGGTGGTTATTGAGAATTAAACACTTATACTGTTGATGATATCTATCCTTTGCTCTATAAATGCTACCCTACAAGGCGATAAATATATCAGCTGTCTAGATGGTAATAAAGGATATCACCAGGTAACTGTTGAGAAGAATTCTCAGAATTTTCTGATGATTGCTACTCATATGGATATTTATAAGTATGTTGCAATGCCATCTGGCCCCAAAAATGCCCCTTAAGTTTTTCAAAAAGTTATGGATAACACACTACATCAGGAAATAATTGAAGGATGGCTGATGGCTTATATTGATGATATCATCATATTCTCTAAAATATTTGAGGACCATCTTAAACATCTGTGTAAAGTGTTCCACAAGATGGATTAGATAAATATGACACTTGCTTTGAAGAAATGGAAATTTGGTTTTCATTCCTTAAAAGTGCTTGGTCATGTTGTATCAGGTTTACATATATGTGTTGAGCAAAAAAAATTGGCAGCCATACAACAGGTGAAGGCTCCTACCATAGTTAGAGAGCTCCAGAGTTTTTTGAGAATGTGTGGAGACTATAGAAAGTATATTGAAAGTTACCAAGTCATAGCATTACCCCTTACCCAATTGACTAGGAAAAATGTTGCTTTTTTCTGGAACAGTGAAAGACAAAGAGCTTTTGACACTATGAAACAATGTTTGATTTCAGCACCAATTTTTGCTTTACCTGACTTTAATCAACCATTTATTTTATACACTGATGCAAGTTTTATTGGTCTTGGTGCTTCCCTCCATCAAAAAAAAGTGATCAATGATAAAGTAGCAGAAGTAGTAATTTTTTATATTTCAAGAACCTTGAGAAATAGTGAATTGAAATATGGTGCCACTCAACTAAAGTGTTTAGCAGTAGTGTGGGCTCTAGAGAAGCTACATTATTATCTGGATGACCAGAAATTTGAACTTGTCACTAAATGCAGTGCAGTTAAATACCTCTTAAACTTGAAAAAACCTAACAGACATATGTTCAGATGGCAGCTAGCTGTTCAAGAATACAGTGGGAGAATGAAAATAATTCATTGGGATAGTATTTTTCACTCAAATGTGGATATGTTATTAAGGTTACCGTTGCCAAATGATGACTCCAATCCCAAATATGATTCTGAGGATGAAATTTTTCATATTCATGGGATATATGTGGTTGATATAGAGGAAGAGCTATTACAGCTTATTCTGGATTCATATGATAAAGACACTGACTTAAAAAATTTACGTACAAATCAAATGATCCAAAGAATTAGTCAATACAAGAATTAATTAAAACCCTTTCACCAAAAAACCAGAAGGCTTTGGAAAAAGGTAAATTCTCAATTGATAAAGGATATCTATATTATAGAAGAAAGTTGAGTAATTTTATTGTTATTCCTCCTTATATGAATGAGATCATCTTGAAAATTTGTCATGATGACATATTGGCTGGACATTTTGATCTTGAGAAAACAATGATCAGAATTAAGAACACTGTTTTGTAGGTTAATATTTCTAAAGACACCAAAATATATGTTGAATCCTGTGATTCTTGCCAAAAATCAAAAATTTTGACTGGTAAAAGAGCTGGATTAATGCAACATATTGAAACTCCTGATGCACCATGGAAAATAATAAACATTGACATTTTAACAGGATTGCACATTTCTGGGAAAGACAGTTATAAATTTTTCTGGGTTATTTTGGACAGATTCACAAAAATGTGTAAATTTATCCTTACCCACAAGGATGTTTCCAGCAATGAATAAGCTTTCTTGTGGTGGTCTCATATGTTTAATACTGCTAGTTTTTCTAGGGACATAGTCTCTGACAGAGACCATAAATTTACTTCTGAATTTTGGATGTCTCTGATAGATGTTTGTGGTTGTGATCTGAAACTTACTACTGTCCATCACCCCCAAACTGATGGATCAGCTGAAAGAATTGTTCAGACCTTCAAGGACATGAAAAGAAGGTATTGTGCCTTTGGCATTGAGTACAAAGACAATGACAGATTCACTCATGATTGGGATAACTGTCGGTCAGTTGTCTAGAAGAGAGAAAAAAAGAGGGAAGAAAGAGAGGAAGACAAGAAGGTAATGGTGATTTGAGAAATAAAAGAAATAAAGTCTAATGAAATTATTTAATTTATTGAAGAGAAAGCAACGACAAGTGATTTGAGAGGTGACACAAAATTGGGTTTTATTAATATTAATATTATTTCAAGTAAGGGTTCTGCGCGGCAAACACTTTAATTACTATCAGACTTAAGGCAACCTTTTAATTGTTATATAGAATTTTTAATTAGATTGTAATACTAATAAAAATAATAATAAACATGATAAATTTATATTTAAGTTGTTGAGTGTATAGTAAGTGATGAGGCTACAGGAGATTATCCAAGGCCCTTTTATAGGAAATGGGTCCTCTGAAGCGCCACTATATTTGTAAATACAAGAATTATAATAGGATGAAACAAGTATATCAAAGAGTAAGTGAAACATAAAAATGTAGAGAAAAATATGAAACAAATAATTAAAAACCCCAATAAAGAATCCAATTTTCCCACCATTAATTCCCAAATCAGTAAGTAAAAATAGTAAATAACTAAACAAGCCTGGGACATAGGGACTATGAGAAAAATAATTCAAAACAGATTGTACAGTCTGATTTAAGGATTTTTAAGTGAAACAAAGAATATTGTTACACAACAAAATATGTAATTAATATCAATTTAGTATAAATTAATTAATTGTTTTTCCTGACACAATTAAGGGTCAAAAGAAGCGTCATTAATTATTTTTTAATATTATATGAAAGGTGTTATTTAATATATAAATTTAAATAATTAATTTAATTATATTATAAGTCAATTTTACACTTATAATTATAATATATGTTTTTAATTAATTAAATTTAAATTTATAATTATTAAATACATAAAAATGTGCCATTATTTGTAGAATATAAAATATATCATGTTTAATTTAAATGTATAAAAATTTATATAAACAATAAAATTAATATAACACTTATATGTAATAAGATACTTATATAATTTTATTATGCAATAAAATATTAATTTATATACATTACATACAATTCTTACGCCCTCTTTCAGGTCTTATAAGTTAACATATCATTTACTGGACTCCTGGAATAGCCTGGCTGACACTCCCTCACTCTAAAAAAAACAATAAAAAAAATGCTAAGATTTTTTCTTTTTGTACTTTTTCAACAGAGTAGGCAGATTTGAAATCTCCTTGCCAGGTATCCATGCATCATGTTCAGATGATTTGTTCTTATATCTCAATAAATATTCAGTACCTCTTTCAGAAGTGATAATTCTATCATTGAGAATTTTATCAATTTCTGCTGTTTCTGTGACTTCCTGAGGGTTTTTCTTAGGTTTTCCCCTTCTTTTGGGAAATAAGTCACTGTTGGAAGTATAAGGCTTAAGCAAAGAAATGGGAAAAACAGGATGTTTCCTATCATATGGAGAATACAATACAACTTCTACTGCATTATCACCAACCATTCTTTTAACAACAAATGGTCCTACAAAAGGATCTTTTAATTTGTGGTTACCTTGTAAATTGAAATGGACAGTAGAGATCAAAACTTCATCACCCTTGTTAAATGTGTATTCTTTATGGGGTTTATCCCATCTTTTCTTTTCATATTCAAATGCTTTATCAATACAGCTCTGAGCATGTTTTCTGCATAGCTGTTGCATTTGCATGAAAGATTTTACACCAGGGTGTAGTTCCAACTTAGGTAATTTATTATTGAGAATCTGAGCAGGAGTATGTGGGACATAACCTAACCAAAGCTCAAAAGGCTTTTTTTCAGTGACAGAATGAACAGTGCTATTATATGCAAATTCAAGACCAGGCAATAGAGTGACCCAATCATGAGTAAATCTGTCATTGTCTTTATATTCTAAACCAAAGGCACAATACCTTCTAATCATATCTTCCAGAGTTTGAATCATTCTCTCAGCTAGACCATCAGTCTAAGGATGGTGAGCTGTAGACAATTTTAACTCACAGCCACAAATATCCATCAAAGAGGTCCAAAACTCAGAAGAGAATTTTGGATCCCTATCAGAGATAATGGCTTTTGGAAAACCAATAATATTAAACATGTAAGACCACCATAAGAAAGCTAATTCTTTGGTGGATACATCTTTGTGGGTTGGAATAAATTTTCACATTTTTGTGAATCTATCTACTATTACCCAACAAGAGTTAAAGCTGTCTTTACCTGCAACAGGAAGACCAGTGACAAAATCCATATTAATGATTTGCCAGGGAGCATTAGGTGCTTCAATATGTTGTAATAACCCTGCTCTCTTACCTGTTAACCTTTTAGATTTTTGGCAGGAATCACAAGATTCAACATAGTATTTTGTGTCTTCAGACATATTAGCCCACCATGCAGTGTTTTTGATTCTAATCAATGTTTTTTCAAGATCAAAATGACCAGCTAATATGTCATCATGACAAAGTTTGAGGATAGTTTCTTTCATAGAAGGAGGAATTAAAATTACATTAGTAAGCTTTCTTCTATAATATATATAACCATCTTCAATAGAAAACTTTCCTTTTTTCAAAGCATTTTGATACTTTGCAGGAAGAGTTTTTATTAATGCTTGAATTAAAGCATTCTTAGGATCATTTAAGATAGTAACCAATTTATTTAAATCAGAATCCTTATCATATGAATCCAGTATTAATTGTAATAACTCCTCTTCCATATCAACTATAAATATACTATGGATATGAACAGTATCATCTTCAGGTACATAAGCAGGATTTGAGTCATTATTTGGCAGAGGCAATCTGGAGAGCATATCAACATTGGAGTGAACATTTCCAGCTCTATGGATAATTGTCATCCGTCCTCTATATTCTTGAACAGCAAGTTGCCACCTGAACATATGTCTGTTAGGTGTCTTCAGGTTTAAGAGGGACTTCACAGCACTACAGTCAGTTACCAACTCAAATTTTTGGTCATCCAAATAGTAATGAAGCTTCTCAAGAGCCCAAACAACTGCTAAGCACTCCAATTGAGTGGCACCATATTTCAATTCACTATTTCTTAAGGTTCTTGAAATATAACAAATTACAACCTCTGAGGATTTATCATTAATAATTTGCTTCTGGTGAAGGGCAGCACCCAGACCAATAAAGCTAGCATATGTATATAGGACAAATGGCTTGTTAAAATCTGGAAGAGCCAATATAGGGGGTGTCATTAAGCAACTTTTTAATGTATTAAAAGCTTTTTGACAGTCATTATTCCAGAGAAAGGCAACATCTTTTCTGGTCAGTTTTGTAAGAGATAAGGCTATGACCTGATAGTTCTTAATATATTGTCTATAATAGCCACACATCCCCAAAAAAATTTGGATTTCTCTTACAGAAGTTGGTGCTTTCACATTTTGGATGGCAGCAACTTTGTTGTGGTCTACACAAATTTGTAAGCCTGACACAACATGGCCAAGGACTTTCAAAGATTGAAAACCAAATTTACACTTTTTTAAGGATAAGGTCATATTGATTTCATCCATTTTTTGGAAAACTCTATTCAAGTGAATCATATGTTCATCAAAAGTTTTAGAAAAAACAATAATATCATCAATATAAACCATGAGCCAACCTTCAATAATTTCTTGATGGAAAGTGTTATCCATGACTTTCTGGAAACCTGAAGGAGCATTTTTAGGGCCAAATGGCATCCTAACATACTTATATATTCCCATATGAGTAGCAATAAGCAAAAAATTTTGAGAATTTTTCTCAACTGGAACTTGATGATAACCTTTATTACCATCCAGACAACTAATAAATTTTGCACCTTGCAAGGTAGCATGTATTGAATTAATTCTGGGTAAAGGATAAATATCATCAACAGTATAAGTGTTTAAAGCTCTGTAATCTCCACATAATCTAGCTTTATCTTTTTCATAAGAAATCAAGACTGGGGAGATGACACAATATTTGGGGGTGACATCCACTTTCTCAATGATATTCATTTTTAATAATGTTTCAATATTATCTTCAATATCCTTTCTTTTTGTTGTAGAAGCAGGATATGGTTTTTTCTTAAGACTAGGAGGAATATCACTCAAGTTACAGGATAAGGTAATTTTCATCTCTTCCTGAACAATTCCCAAGACATGAGAGCTATGAGCAAAGCCATAGGTAAAGAGGTAATAGAGGTAATAATAGAATCCTTTTGTTCACTAGTCAACTGATCACCAAAAGAAGCAGTATTTATTTCATTTAATAAATCATCCATTTCAGTTGTTGTTCTGGCTGTACACTGTATTAGTGAGTTACAGGACTTTAACAGATGCCCAGTAGGTTTCCTAGAAGAGGAAATTTTGAATTTCCTTTTGCCATTCATTCCTAAGGTAAAGCAATTATTTGCTGGGTCCAATTTCACACCAAACATGGTTAAAATATCATTTCCCATAATAAACCAATTGCTTAAATTATCATTTTTCATGACAACAAATTCACAAATAGCTCTGACAAAACCACCATTATATTTAAAGAATACAGAGGTTTTGTATTTGCCAATAGGAATTAAGGTAGAGCCATACCCTCTCCATTTTTCAGAAGTAATAGGTAATAATTTACTCAAATATTCCCTATCCACTGAGGCTAAAGCTCTTTCAGACACTACACTTCCTCCAGCACCAGAATCAAGAACTACATCAACATTTTTACCATTAATGATAACAGGTGCCTTCAAAGGGGATATAGGAATAGAATTGTTAGTAATATCTTTAATTATCTCAGCATTTTCTACTGAAGATAAATACAATACACATTCTTCAGATATATTATTTAAATAATGGACATCTTGTTCCAACATTAAAACATCTTTAACAGATTCATTGTCATAGGAGATATTACTTTCACAGTCACTGGAAGAATTATTGACATCAAGTTCAACTTCATCAGTGTCTTCATTTTGTTCAACAAGATGAATTTTCTTGTCACAAACATGACCCTTCTGCCATGGTTTGCTACATTTATAACAAGTATTTGTTGCATATTTTTTAGGTGCAACTGGGGCAGAGGGTTTACCAGATTTTTCTGGGAGCTTTGTAGAAGGTTTATTCTGATCATTTTAAGATTTACCAAGGTAATTCTTTGGTTCATATCTATGGTTGAGTAGTACCTCATTACAGATATTAATGAAAGAAGAATTTTCCCTTACATGCTCAGTTCTAGCCACAATCAAATCCCTAAGAGAATTTGGTAATTTATACAAGATTTTATCTCTCCAAATATCATAATCCATCCTTGGATCAATTGCTCTAAGGATTTTTGTTATTTTCGTCAGAAAAACAATGTGCTTTTCAACAGAGGAGGATACATATCTAGTATTCTCATACAGTCTCTGTTGAGCTAACCTGAATTTTGAACCACCAAACTGATTCTCAATCAAGGATTTCCAGTCATTCCATGTATAATGATTGTCATCTAAAAGAACAGATTCATACCACATCAAGGCTACATTGGAAAATAAAGAAATTAGCTTAGAAACAATCTCCTCATCAGGTAGTTTATAAGATCTCTTTAAATTATCAATTCTTTGGATAAAGTGTTGCCAATCAGAGGAAGAATCACCATCAAAGGTATGATATTGGTCTAACTTAGGCCAATTTTTGTGACTACTTGTATGGTCTACTTTTTGGTTTGAATTAGTCATTATTAATAATTCCTGAAGTTTAGCCAGGTGTTCAGAAATTTCATTATTTACAGAAACAGCTGGTGCATGACCATCACAAGATTTTTTGCTAGTAGCAAAAGATTTTACAGACTCATTGTCAGTTTCTTTAATGGATGAAATATGAGGAAGAAAGGATGAACTTTGCTCAGGTTTTTTTCCTTTATTTTTATGCAGCTTATTGACAGCATTCTCATTCAATTCATTATTGATGGTTAAGGTTGAGAATTTTTCCTGCAGTTCAGACACATAGTTTCTTATTCTTGGAATTTCAGACATCTGGTCATTTACTTTTGAAAGAGATAGAACATTTCTGTCCTCAGAAACTGAGTGTTTGGCACTGAGTGCATGGAAATCATTTCTTAGCCTTTTAAACTCATTTTGCAGAGATTTTATTTCATTTTTTAATGAATAATTCTCTTCAATAAGGGGTTTCAATTCACTAAAGGTCTTATGTAGACTGATATTTCTATCTGAGGTAGCTCTATGGTCACTTCTTATTTGTTTTTGTTGACTAAGAACAATATTCAAGGTTTCTTTGATTTTTAAATACGCTGTATCTTGTACAGAAGAACTCACTTTACATTGCAAGTGTAAATTATTTAATCTATCATTTTCATGTATTAACACATCTCTCAAATGTTTGTCTTTCACAACATTAAAATCAAGGGTATCTTTCAATATTTCCTCAGAAGTTCTTTCAATTAAGGTATAGATTTCAGGGGGAACAGAATCATTTTTAATTGCAAGAGAAGGATTAATTAAAGAAGTAGAAATTAAATGTAAAGGTTCATCAAATGACAATTTGCTAATTACATCAATAGGGCTACTAGTTACAGGAAGCTTTCTTTTAACAGGTTTAACTGTTCTTTCACCATGTTCAATAATACTACCTGCAGAAGAAGTTTTATTAGAAAACATACCCAAGTGACTATCAACCAAATTACTTACCATGGCAGAGGAGGAAACTTCCCCTGAGACTGGGTTTGGGATTGTGCTTGGGCCTTCTTTCTCCTGCCTTGTTGGTAGGGATGAGGAGGTGGATGGAAATTGGGTGTTCTGGATGGGCCAGGCTGATGAGGAGGAGGGTGTTGCACATTCTGTTGGTAGTGAATCATTAGATAATCCCATTTCCATTGCTCTACTTCCATAGTATTTGGATTTTGGATGGTTGAGCTGGGTGGCTGTGAAGGTTGAGCCTGAAACTGAGGCTGATTGGGAGGCAACTGAGGAGGGGCCTGGGCCTGATTTTGGTTCCTGAGTTCTTGAACCTGATCCCACAAAGTGTCTACTTTTGCTTTGTACCTCATATTTTCTGTCTTCAGCTCTTTTATATGGCTGGACAGGTTGCTGATTTGTTGTGGTAGAGGAAGATTTTTTATTTTGAATCCTTTTGGAAGACCTTCTTGAGGTACTAGAGGCTTTACTTCCTTGTGTTGTGCTGGGGGAAGGGGGTTTGGTTTGTTTACATCTCCTGTCATTTCCACATCCTGAATTATGTGAATTTTTTGTGTTAGCATAAGATTTTTTATGTCCAACTTTAGAAGAACTCACAGTATCAGCATCATAGTCAATTTCAATTTCATCCACTTGCATGTTATCCATTTTTTCAGCCAAATTGTTGGACATAATAGTGGGAACATTAATTAACTTCTTTAAAAAAATTAATAAAAGTTAGTTAAAAATTTCTCCAAAAAAAATTTTTTTTTTTAATTAATTAAATTATATAAAAAAAATTTTTTAATATAAAGTAATAACTAAAAATTAATTAATAAAATGGATTGCAAGGTCAAATTGGGAATAAACAATCAAGTTAATTCAACCAATTAATTAAATTACCAATATTAAATATGGCAATATATTTGGGACTAAGCACAAAGTACTTTTAAGTCAACCAAAATTAACAATAACTAATAATAAAAAAAAATTAATTTAATAATTCAATTTGTATTAATAATAATGTTAATTCTTCTAGGACTAAGAGGATTTAACACTCTATAATGGTCAACTAGGAAAAATTTTTTTTTAATAATTGAACACTTACACTCAGTGAATCAGAAATTAAGCCACAATCACTGTTATTACAGTAAAAATATAGTAATATGAGTGAGAGGTGCAAAGGTGAACTTACTATAGTGATCGAAATATCACTTCAAAATAATATATGAATTAATATAATATAAACCTAATATATCGAACCCAAGTTCGAAACACGGTCAAGGCAAAAATTCTTTTTTGCCAGGTGGTCCGTGCGTTTTTCGTTCGTCGTCATCGTTTAGGAAAGGCCCTCAGTTGTTGGTCAGTCATCTAGAAGAGAGAAGAAAAGAGGGAAGAAAGAGATGAAGACAAGAAGGTAATGGTGATTTGAGAAATAAAAGAAATAAAGTCTAATGAAATTATTTAATTTATTGAAGAGAAAGCAATGACGAGTGATTTGAGAGGTGACACAAAATTGGGTTTTATTAATATTAATATTATTTCAAGTAAGGGTTCTGCGCGGCAAACACTTTAATTACTATCAGACTTAAGGCAGCCTTTTAATTGTTATATAGAATTTTTAATTAGATTGTAATACTAATAAAAATAATAATAAACATGATAAATTTATATTTAAGTTGTTGAGTGTATAGTAAGTGATGAGGCTACAGGAGATTATCCAAGGCCCTTTTATAGGAAATGGGTCCTCTGAAGCGCCACTATATTTGTAAATACAAGAATTATAATAGGATGAAACAAGTATATCAAAGAGTAAGTGAAACATAACAATGTAGAGAAAAATATGAAACAAATAATTAAAAACCCCAATTAAGAATCCAATTTTCCCACCATTGATTCCCAAATCAGTAAGTAAAAATATTGAATAACTAAACAAGCCTGGGACATAGGGACTATGAGAAAAATAATTCAAAACAGATTGTACAGTCTGATTTAAGGATTTTTAAGTGAAACAAAGAATATTGTTACACAACAAAATATGTAATTAATCTCAATTTAGTATAAATTAATTAATTGTTTTTCCTGACACAATTAAGGGTCAAAAGAAGCGTCATTAATTATTTTTTAACATTATATGAAAGGTGTTATTTAATATATAAATTTAAATAATTAATTTAATTATATTATCAGTCAATTTTACACTTATAATTATAATATATGTTTTTAATTAATTAAATATAAATTTATAATTATTAAATACATAAAAATGTGCCATTATTTGTAGAATATAAAATATATCATGTTTAATTTAAATTTATAAAAATTTATATAAACAATAAAATTAATATAACACTTATATGTAATAAGATACTTATATAATTTTATTATGCAATAAAATATTAATTTATATACATTACATACAATTCATCCCTCTTTCAGGTCTTATAAGTTAACATATCATTTACTGGACTCCTGGAATAGCCTGGCTGACAGATACCTTACTTCCTGGTTTGGAATTTGCTTATAATATCACTTTTCATTTTGTTACTCAAAGAAAGCTTTTTGAGATCTGGATTGGACATGTTCCAAATACTCCTGCCCAAATTCTCAATAATAAAATACATAAATTAAATTTAAATCCTGGTTTAAAATATTTTCATCAAATGCAGAAAATTTGCAGAATTCATGCTCAAAAATGTATTGAAAAATCTTTTGAATATGAGAAAAAGAGATGGGACAAAGTGCATAAAGAATACACCTTTAAAAAGGGTGATGAAGTACTTATCTCTACAGTCCACATAAATTTACAAGGTAATATCAAATTATAAGACACATTTGTAGGTCCATTTGTTGTCAGAAGAATGGTTGGTGATAATGCAGCTGAAGTTTTCCTGTATTCACCATATGAAAGAAAACATCCTGTTTTTCCAATATCTCTTTTGAAACCTTACACATCCATTGGTGATTTATTTCCCAAAAGTAGGGGAAGAGCAAAGATTACCCCTAATGAAATCACTGAGACAGCAGAAATTGATAAGATTCTGAATGACAGAATAGTTACTGCTGAAAAAGATACTGAAATATATTGAGATTCAAGAAAAAATCTTCTGAATATGATTCTTGGATACCTGGGAAAGAGATATCAAATCTTTCTACTCTGCTAAAAAAATATAAAAAGAAAGGGAGTGTCGGCCAGGCTTCTAGACTTACCCAGTAAAAGAATTAGTTATTTACTGAGATGAAGCCATGCCTTTTTATTTCTTATATATTATTATTAATTTTATTATATTTACTTTAAATTTACTTGTAATAAATTAACTAGTTACAAAAAATAAATTTAGTAAATAATTAAAATTAATATTAATTGTCCCATATATTTTTATTTCCTACCACCTTGCTCAATGCCAGGTTAAAGAAAATAAAAATTAAATATTAAAATAAAAATTAATATTTAAATAAAATTTAGTATTGAGATAAAATTTAAATAACATAAATATATACAAAAAAATTTTTAAATTACTTATTTAAAAATGGAATTTACAGGAATTTTTAAATAAATCTAATTATTTTGACAAATACAGAAAATACATCATTCTTAATACATTCTTTATAGAAAAATCTTAAAATTTGAAATACTTTTTTGGAATTTTCTTTTCCCTCTCATACTCCTGTATATAGGATTTTAACTTTGTGCCTTGTCTCTCCTTTGCCTATATAAGGCCTCCCTTTTCTGGTTGTTTTGGATCATTCTTTTTTTTACATATTTATTTTATTCATTACAAACCAACTATTAATTTTTACTACAATGTATTATTTTACTATTTACAATTCATATTTCTAAAATCATTAATTATAATAATAATTATAGAACCTTTTTACCTTTTTTATTGAGTAAATAAAATAAAAGATAATCCGTAAATACCCCTTGGCCTTTGAAATCTTCAAAATCCACCTACCTACGCTGTTATAACTCCATCAAAAATCTTCTTGACCAAAAGGAGTCCCCAAAAAATAAAGTGAAAGGAAAAGGTGTAGCTCTACTCTACTAAATAATTATAATTATTTACTGGGTAGTTCTAGTAGCCTGGCTGGCATAAACAGCTTCTAAAATTGCATAAAAGATCTCTAGATGAGCTCCACAGCCTACTATGATAGAAGTGGGTGACCACCTGAATCAAAATACAATCAGATAACCCCTAAGAACCATGAAAACAACATAGAACACCTTAAATATAAAAATATGCTAAAAAATCATCAGGAATAAAAATTAGAGAAAAAATAACAGTATTGAATGGCACTTAGAACTTAACCATAACGCTTAATGTTAGCCCAAAAATGAAAAAAAAAAAATTAAATAGTCACTGCCAAAAATTAAGTGGGACCTGCTAGCAGGTGCCTATCCCTATATTCAAATTTGATTTTAAAGTAATTTTAATTTGATGCTGCACAAGATAGTGTGCTCATTTTTTAGTCACCACGGGAAATCAGGGGCTGAACTGCTAGCAGTTCCCCCTCTTTGGAACTTTCAGGAAGAGGTTGGGAAAAATTGGGGAAATGTTGTGAAAGTGTTAGGAAACTGTTTTTAAATTAGATAAAAAAAGTTTGAAAAAAAAGTTGGCCCCAAATTGAGCCTCAATTTATCCCTTCTTGAGGAGAGCTTTGTATTCAATTTGAGCATCAGTTGGACCATATTTGAGCAATGGTTGAGCCACAACACTTAACATACCATAATATTCAATTTTATATCTAGATCCATTTAATTTTGGGAGTTCAGGTTTGGTATTAGTAGAAATATCTTAAATGACACATAGTATACTAGGTCTGGAATATTGTTTCAATTATCATTTTTATTTTCACAAATATATAAGAAAGCATACTATTTAAGTCCTTTTTAAAAATTTTATTAATAAAAAGATAACTCTGTAAAAATATTTGCTCATAATTATAAATTTTCTAGACAAAAGTTGATACCGAGCCTTTATTAATAGAAATTTCTCATTGTTCATTAGAATAAAAAATATAAGACAATTTACAAAAAGTTAATGTAAGTGAATAAAAATATATATATTTTATAAGGGGGAAAAATAGTAATGATTTTTTTTTACATTTACGCTATTGAAGAAACTAATTTTAATATATTGGAACAAAACTTAGGCTCTAAAATGATGCAGTTCCTTCAGTTGTCTATCTGTTTTTAGTTTTTATTAAAATGTGAGTCAACATTAATTATTAACCTACATGAAAAATTAAATTTTGAATATTCATCCAATATTATATATATTCTCTACTTTATTCTCTTTCAAAACTTTGCTCTCACCCTCTCTTTCTTTAAACTACCACCATGACCATAAAATTCATTTAATTAAAATGTCAAATTTAAGATGCATTGGACAATTCTCTTTAAATTTTAAACCTATTTTTCCAAAAGAAAGATCTGTATTTGATGAAGTATCCACTCCAGTTATTATGCAACAAGGAAAATCTTTAGTTCATGTTTTTGGATTATTTAAAGAAGGATAAGCAACACCTATTGGTGATCTTTCTAATGAACAGAGCTACCATATTGAACAACTACTTGGAAAAATTTGATCTGGATCTCAAATTTTAACTGAGGAAAGGGCTTTAAATCCCCAAATACCTTATTATTTTTGCTCTTACTTGGTTCTACTTTTAAACAGGAAGTATAGAATTTGTGGCCTCCTTTTTTGTTTGACTGATTTTATTAGTCAGGCTAAAGAAGTATTTCTAAACTCTCAAATTGATTTGACACAGATTCCACACTACAATCCAACCGTCTTCTTCAATATTCCTCATTGTTTTATTAACACAACTTCTAAAATTTCATGGAAAAGGGATAATCAAATGGAAAATCTATCTATACATGGTATCAAAACAACTCTGAAAACGTGTCAGATTCAAGCTATCAATTTTATGATAGACAATGAAAATAAATTATCAGAAAAGTTAGAAAACCTGTGAAGGCATGTGGAAAACAGCTGGCTGAGAGTATTTTCTAATAATTATTATGAAAAATTTCCTGAAAAAGACTTATCCTCTGCAGGAATTGGTTCAATTCCAGCTGATTATATGGGCTTGGGAAAGACCCTCTCAACACTTGGCCTAATTACTGAAACTCAAAGTGAAGCCGGAAAATTCCAACTCTTGGGTGGTGGAGAAGAGAAAGTTAGGACATCAGCAACTCTCATCATTTGCCCACTTGCAACACTATCAAACTGGGTCAATGAAATAAGAACTCACTTTGAAGATAATGCACTACCTTTCAAGGTTATTTATGGGACGGATTCAAAGAAAATTGATTTTGAGGAGCTTCAGAACCAACTAGTTGTTTTAACTACCTATGAAAAAGCAAGTCAATATTCTTCAAAGAAAACTCCTCAAACTATTCTGCCAGTAACTCATAAGTTCATTTGGTACAGAATAGTTTTAGATGAGGCTCAGTAAGCATTCATTTAAATTACTAAAGTTTTTGGACATTATATTATAAAAGCTGATAAAATGTTTAATATAATTTAAAAGTTTAATCAAGAATCCTCAGTCTCAGAAGAATCAGAATATATTGGACCTGGAGGCTGAGTATTGACTATGCTTTACAGGGACACCACTTCAGAACCAGGCAACTGATCTTGAAAGCCTTATATCATTCCCCAGAATTGAAAGATGGAAAGAAAACTGGCTGTGGAATAATTATCTTATGAATGGCTTAAAAAGAGGAAGCTCTAGCTCACTAAAATTAATACATACTCTCATGAATGTCATATGCCTGCGGAGGACTAAAGAAGAAATCTTATCACTTCCTAAAAAAATTGAACAAGGAATATCTGTAGAATTATAAGATCCTTGGAACTCAAAACTTACCAAGCTTCAAGAACATTTTTCTGAGTATTATGGGCCTTCTCAAAACACCAACCTCCCTTGGGACTCAGCTGAGTTTCTCTGAGAATTTTCAACTTTATGGCAATTTTGAAACCACCCTGTCTACAAAAACCCTGCTCAAACTCCAACATTTCCTTTCATGTGGAAAAATTCAGCAAAGATTATACATCTAATAAGTCATTTAGAAAATTTACTAAAGGGAGAAAGGGGGATAAGTTGTCCCAAGGCTGTTATATTTTCAGAATATGCGGACTTTTTGGAAATGTAAGTGATTCTATTAATTACCTAAAAAATTTATTTTTAGCTTAATCAATATCTCAATATTCTATCTGTTGAAACAGTATAAAAAAGCTTTAGATGACCATGGAATTAGCTACACAGAGCTTGTAGGAAAGTTGAGCATGAAAAAAAGGGATGAAAATCTGGACAAATTCAAAAATGATGAAAGATGTCAAGTTTTGCTTGGTACAATCAAGGCTGCAGGAGTTGGAGTATACCTTAGATGTGCACAAAATGTATATATAATTGTAATTCAAAGAGTCTTATATTGAAATAGAAAAGTTTGAAAAGAGAATTTGTTTAAAATATTGAAACAGGAGTCTAATTGGAATCTAGCAGTTGAACAGCAAGCAGTTGATCATCTGTATAGAATGGGCCAACAAAATGAAGTTCATGTTCTCAAGTATTTTTTAAGGAAAATTATTGAATTCAGAATTTATAAGATACAAAGAAAAAAATTGAGCTATCAATTTAGGTGGAATTTTCTTTAAATAAAGTTGCATCATAGCTAAAAAAATTTATCCATTCTAATTTTTGAAGGCTAAGTTTCTCAAACATTGGAAAAGAGGAATATGAGTCTGCTATATTATTGATTAGTGAATTCATCAATAACTCACATTAAGATTTGAAATTTGTTGAAGTGTGTAGGAAATGTTTATTAGGGCTTGACAATTAAGAAGTCTTAATTGTTGAGGATTAAGAGAAGCAAGATATAATGAAGAATAGAAGTCACTTGGTAAGCCCCTGGGGACTTGAAAAGAATTAAAGTGAGTCATGATTGAGGATACCAAATTTAATCTATCATATAATTCCAGGTACTTAAGTATTTCTCCTGAATAAGGGGAATTTTCTTGGATTTGAATGTGTTTATGGTCAAGATTTCATGCAAGTCTTGAGAATTCTTCAGATCTCCATGGCAATGAAATCTGCTTAAAAGAACCTTAATTATCAATTTTGGTGTCTGAGCAACATTTGACATTTTTAAAAAGATTCTCATAGGTTTCAACACTTGGAAGTTGTTTAAGAGGGTGAGTTTGGTTAATAAAATTCTGAAAAAGATTGTCAAAATTATATAAGCCTGTGGAAAAAATAGAGGAAAAATATTAGTTCTTACTATCTTTTTTATTTTATATTTATACTTTCTTATTTTAACTATTTCACAAAAACTATCAGAATCTTTTCCTAGTTGTAATATATCACTATAATATATAAAAAAATGGTGAAGAAAACCCATTTGATTTATGTAGGAAATATGAGTAGAGTCCATTGAATAAGAAACCAAATAATTAGTTTCCAAAGCTTTACCCCAGTGCTTAATAATAATTTTTGCTAATTCTTGATTCCACTTGTGATACTAATCAAGATTCCAAGCAGACGTTTTTTGGGAAAGTTGCATTGATGAAGAAAGTGGATAAAAGCATTGTTGAATATAGTAGGGATTTTTTCAGAAACGCGGTAATTTTGTTCAGGATATGGAAAATTAATA
Source organism: Hemileia vastatrix (assembly GCA_030280995.1). Lineage (NCBI taxonomy): Eukaryota > Fungi > Basidiomycota > Pucciniomycetes > Pucciniales > Zaghouaniaceae > Hemileia > Hemileia vastatrix. The sequence goes on from JASXTE010000004.1 coordinate 36,186,301, forward strand.
TCAATGTTGAGAGAGCTTATATTGAACAATGAAAACATGTGTAGTTTTTATTTGGTGGGGTTCAGCTTCCATTCATTAGACTGAGGTGAAATATTCAAAAGGACACAAAACAAAAAGTAAATAGACCTGAAAAAACGTGAAGTTTATTGAGTGAGTATCTAATTGATTCTTTTATTAATTACATGGGTATTAGTAGGTATTTTTCCCTGAAGAAAATAAGAACAACTAGAGCTCATCATATATGTTATGAAAAGCAAAATGAAGGAAAATATAAAATTTTGAAAGGATATGGCAACAAAAACACTACTATAATAAATTTTTTATTTTGAAAAGAATTAAAAATGAAGAGTTGAGTGGATAGACAGATGAGATTTCTCATGAATATCTTTCTCTAAAGAATATGGATATCTATCACCACAGAAAATTTGGGGGGGTATTGCTAGAAATACCCCTCATTTAAAAATTCTGGGAAGTAGTTGGAAAGCTGTTGTGAATTCATTGTGAAACCATATTTAAATCAATTGGACAAAGATTTGGTAATCAGTTAGACCTAGGTTCAACCCAACTCAATCACAGGTCTCTTGGAGCTTGGTGATTACTTTGATCTTCAGCTGAGCACAGATTGAGAAAAGCTTGAACATATCACTTAACATATCATAATATTCACCTTCCCATCTTGTGGAAAGCAAAATTTGATATTTGATTTAAAAAAATCTAGAGATATTTTCTTGCTAAGTTGTTAACAGAAGTTTAAAATTTAGTATCTCAATTATTACATTAGACCACATAGATATTTGATAAAACATACAATTCAAATCAATTTTAATATTGTTGAGATTACCATAAGTGTCTGTCCAAAGACTTACAAAAAGTATGTTAGTATCAAGACATCATTCAAGGTAGTAGTTTCGATTTGGATTTTGAACTGCCATCTAAAGCATTTTACTATTAGACAGAAACATAAATATATGTAATAAGAGTGAAATTATTCTATTTTGTGATTATAATGTAAGAATAAAGCACATTTTTATTAAGAAAATTTTTCTTCTTCCACAAACCCAAATTTACTCTATAGGCTCAAGATTTTTTAAGCCATACTATTTATTTCAGTTATCATTGATTTACTTCCAATATTTTTTAGAAAGATAATAATAATACATGTGAAAGAACTATGAGCTTAGCATAGGATATGCTAAAAAGTTATTTTGTTGTTTTATTCAAAACTTCTTATTCATTTTTTGCCTCAATTCATCTTTTAACAACCACTATCTCCAGATACTATTCTTACTTAATATTTCAAGTCTCAGATGTGTTGGACAGTTCTCAATAAAAATTGATCAAATTTATATGAATGTAATTTCAAGATTTCAAAACTCACCAACCCCCACAATTTTACAGCAAGGCCATTTGAATGTTCATATTTATGGACTATTTGAAGAAAGAAAACCAACCCTTGTTGGTAATCTTTCTCAAGTGCAGAGTCAGCACATTGGACCACTATTGGGTGACATTGGGTCTGGATCTCACCATTTAAACTAAAGAAGTGCCTTGAATCCTATGAAGCCATTCTATTTTCATGCTTACTTGGTTCCAGTTTTTGGTGATCATTATCAACTTTGGGGATGCCTCTTTTCTTCAAGTACACTAATCAGTCTTGCTAAAGAAGCATTTTCTTCTTCTCAAATTGATTTATGTCTGATCCTGAACTACAACTCCACTATCTTTTTTAATATCGCGCATGTAACTTTTGAAGGCTCTTTCCAAATATCTCAGAGTACTCAATATTGGAAAGCTGTTCAACTTATCAGAGGAATCAAAACAGTTCTCAAAACACATCAACTTCAAGAAAAAAATTTTATGATTGAAAATGAAAAAATTTTAAAGGGAAAGTTGGATATCATGTTTAGGCACCAGGAAAACCATTGGCTTAGAACTGGATTCAATGACTATAAAGATCAGTTTCCTAACAATCAATTAACCCCTGAAGGAAACGGGTCAATACTTGCTGATTATATGGGTTTGGGAAAGACTCTTTCAACTCTTTCTATTATAAGTGCAACTCAAAGTGAAGTGAGAAAATTCCAGGTATCGGAAAATCAAGAAGGTATTAATCGGAGTTCAACCACACTGATTATATGCCCACTGGCAACACTATCGAATTGGATCAATGAAATAAGTGTGCACTTTGAAGACAATGCACTTCCTTTCAAGGTTCCTTATGGGAAGGATTGTCAAAATACTAACTTCAATGAGCTACAGGACACTGCTATTGTTTTAACGACCTATGAAACAGCAAGCCCAATGATTTCAAAAAATCAAAGCCGAAAAAAGATACCAGTGACTCAAAAGCTCTTTTTGTATAGAGTTGTTTTAGATGAAGCTCAGTAAGTGCCCATTTCTATATCTAAAACTTAAAACTTAATTTTTATAATCAATTTTTATAAATATTCTTTTATTTACATTAAAAATCCTTACTTGCAGAGGGCTCAAACAATATTTGACTTGGAATCCCAACACCTACTATGCTTGAATGGAACCCCACTTCAGAACAGGCCCACTGACCTTCAAAGTCTCATATTTTCTCTTAGAATCAAAAAGTGGCAAGAAGACTGGTTATGGAAGAATTTCCTTTTTCCAGGTTTGCAAAAAAAGAAAGGCTAATTCTATTAAATCAATCAATCACCTAATGAAAGTCATAAGCCTACATAGAACAAAGGATGCAATTTTTTCTCTTCCAAGAAAGATTCAAAGAAGGATATTGGTTCAATTAGAAGATCCATGGAGGTCTAAACTTGATGTGCTTCAAGAAGGATTAACTGAGCAATATGGGCCCTCCAGAAGCACTGACCTCCCTTGGGCCTCATCTGAGTTTCTTAGAGAGCTGATGACTTTAAGAAAATTCCGCAACCATCCAATCTACAAAAATCTGGATGAAACTCCAGCTTTTGATTTCACCTGGAAGCATTATTCAAAGATTCGTCATCTTATAGACCACTTGAAAAACTTTTTGTCTGGTGAAAGAGGTATAAATTTTCCGAAAGCTGTTATATTCTCCAACTTTGCAGACCTTTTGCAGATGTAAGTGATTCTATAATGAATTGTTTTACAAAATTGTGTTGGCTTATTAAAAAATTTTTTCTAATATTTAAAAATAGAATAAAAATGGCTCTATATGAACACAATATTAGGTATACCCAGCTTATGGGTGAACTCAGCAGGACAAAGCAAGAAAAAAATATGCATGAATTCCATTTTAATAAAAATTGCCAAGTTTTGGTTGGAACGATTCAGGCTGCAGGAGTGGGTATAGATCTCAGGTGTGCTCAAAATATATATATAATGGTGAGCTCAATGTCTTATATTTCATATTAAGAACAAAAATATTAAATTTTTTATATGTTCAATGTTGAAATAGGAGCCAAATTGGAATCCAGAAGATGATCAGCTGTATAGAATGGGGCAGCAAAATGAAGTAAATGTTTTGAATTATTTTGTACATGGAGGTATAGAGTTCAGCATGTATAAGATTCAAAGGAAAAGAATGGAGCTAACAATGTAAGCCGAATTTAAATTCTATAAATTTTAATTATAATAGTAATCATTAAAATTATGTTTTTGTTTTCAAGGCTAAGTGTCCCAAACAGTGGAAATTAGGAGTATGAGTGTGCAAACCTATTATTAAGGGAGTTTGTCAATCACTCAAATAAGAGGAAGCAAGAATTTCAAGGAGAGCAGGTAACTTTATGGGATTTTAAGGATTTAAAAGTCTGAGTTGTTGAGGATTTAGAGATGCAAGATATAAGGGACAATAACTGTCAAGGGGTCCTTTTGGGTCTAGAAGTTATTTGAGGTTTTTACGGGGTATTTAAGGGTTTAAATGGTCTCTCAACAAAAAGAACGTATTTCTAAATCAATATGATTATTTTACTCAAATAAAAGAGGTAGTGTTAAAATATCAATATAGATTATAGATTAGAATTACGATGTTGTAATTACCAAGGTTATAAAGTATAGAAATAAGTGTTGTATTATAATTGTAATAGTAAAGTAAGTGATGAATGAATGATCTGAAAAGCACAAAGTAAGAGGCCTTTTATAGGCAAAACATGAGGGAATAAAATATACGGAATTTACATCATATATTGTAAGAATGTGAGAAAAAGAATGACTGAAAGGAGTACATATATGACATAAGAATTAAATAAACTGGTATGTCAACAAGGGCATCAAATTTATTAGCAATAAAGTTTGAGTTCCTTGGACTGTCACAATTAATTACACAATAATTAATTAATTATATTACTTTCATGGGATTCCAGATCTCTCACTGAGGTAATATAATTGTTTTAAAGTTTTTTATTATATTTTTATTATTAAATTATATTCCCATTGACTTATACCATTTAGCACGGTGTTAGGGAGTAAAATTGTAAGGGACATTTTATTTACACTAATTAATTATACTACTTATTGTACTTAACTAGTTAATTGTAAGTAATACTTAAATAGATAATTAATTATTAGTAAGAAGAAGGGGCGTGTCTTCAACTCATTAAAATAATTAATTATTTTACCGGTTAAGTCTAGTAGCCTGGCTGACACTCCCTCACTCTAAAAAAACAATAAAAAAAATGCTATGATTTTTTCTTTTTATACTTTTTTAGTAGAGTAGGAAGATTAGATATCTCCCTCCCAGGTATCCAAGAATCATATTCAGATGATTTATTCTTGAATCTCAATAAGTATTCTGTACCTTTTTCAGCAGTGACTATTCTGTCATTTAGAATTTTTTCAATTTCTGCTGTTTCAGTGATTTCATTTGGGGTTTTCTTTGGTCTTCCCCTCCTTTTTTGAAATAAATCACTATTGGATGTGTAAGGTTTCAAAAGAGATATTGGAAAAACAGGATGTTTTCTGTCATATGGGGAATACAAAATAATCTCAACTGCATTATCTCCAATCATTCTTCTGACAACAAATGGACCAACAAATGGATCTTTCAATTTGTTATTACCTTGTAAGTTAAAGTGGACTGTAGAAATCAACACTTCATCACCCTTTTTAAAAGTGTATTCTTTATGGGATTTGTCCCATCTCTTCTTCTCATATTCAAATGATTTTTCAATACATTGTTGAGCATGATTTCTACATAGTTGTTGCATTTGAAGAAAGTACTTTACAACAGGATGTATATCCAATTTAGGTATTTTGTTATTGAGAATTTGGGCAGGAGTATTTGGAACATATCCAAGCCAGAGCTCAAAAGGCTTTCTTTGAGTAACAGAATGAACAGTGCTATTATAAGCAAGTTCCAACCCAGGAAGTAAGGTAACCCAATCATGAGTGAATCTGTCATTATCTTTATACTCAAGGTCAAAGACACAATACCTTCTAATCATGTCCTCTAAAGTCTGAATCAATCTTTCAGCTAAACCATCAGTCTGTGGATGATGGGCAGTAGACAGTTTCAGATCACAACCACAAACATCCATCAGAGACATCCAAAATTCAGAAGTAAATTTAGGGTCTCTCTCAGAGATTATGGCTTTATGAAAACCAGCAGTATTAAATATATAAGACCACCATAAGAAAGCTAATTCTTTAGTGGAAACATCCTTGTGATTAGGGATAAATGTACACATTTTGGTGAGTCTTTCCACAATTACCCAACAAGAGTTATAACTGTCTTTTCCAGCAATAGGTAATCCTGTTAAAAAATCCATGTTTATTATCTGCCATGGTGCATCAGGAGGTTCAATATGTTGCATTAATCCAGCTCTCTTACCAGTCAATCTTTTTGATTTTTCGCAAGAATCACAAGATTCAACATATAATTCGGTGTCTTCAGACATATTAACCCACCAACCAGTGTTTTTAATTCTGATTATTATTTTTTCAAGATCAAAATATCCAGCTAATATGTCATCATGACAAATTTTAAAGATGATTTCTTTCATAGAAGGAGGAATAAAAATGACATTACTCAACTTTCTTCTATAATATAGATATCCTTCATCAATTGAAAATTTACCTTTTTCCAAAGCCTTTTGGTACTTTGGTGGAAGGGTTTTAATTAATGCTTGTATTGAAGCATTCTTTGGATCATTTGATATGGTGCATAGCTTTTTCAAGTCAGTGTCCTTATCATATGAATCCAGAATAAGCTGTAATAGCTCTTCCTACATATCAACCACATATATCCCATGAATATAAATAATTTCATCTTCAGGAACATAAGTAGGATTAGAGTCATTATTTGGTAAAGGTAGCCTAGATAACATATCCACATTTGAGTGAACAATACCAGCCCTATGAATAATTGTCATTCTCCCTCTGTATTCTTGAACAGCCAACTGCCATCTGAACATATGTCTGTTTGGTGTTTTCAAGTTTAAAAGGGATTTGACTGCACTGCAGTCAGTGACAAGTTCAAATTTCTGGTCATCTAAGTAATAATGAAGCTTTTCTAGAGCCCACACTACAGCTAAACATTCTAATTGACTAGAACCATATTTCAATTCACTATTTCTCAAGGTTCTTGAAATATAAAAAATTACTACTTCTGAAACTTTATCATTTATCACTTGTTTTTGATAGAGGGCAGAACCAAGACCAACAAAACTGGCATCAGTGTACAAAACAAATGGTTGATTAAAGTCAGGTAAAGCAAGAATTGGTGCTGACATCAAACAGTGTTTCATATTGTCAAAAGCTCTTTGTCTTTCACTATTCCAGACAAAAGCAACATCCTTTCTAGTTAATTGGGTAAGGGGTAAAGCTATGACTTGGTAATTTTTAATATACTGTCTATAGTATCAACATGTTTACAAAAAACTTCGGAGCTCTCTAACTGTAGTAGGAGCCTTCACCTGTTGTATGGCTGACACTTTGTTCTGGTCAACACATATCTGTAAGCCTGAAATAACATGACCAAGAACTTTTAAAGAATGGAAACCAAATTTACATTTCTTCAAAGAAAGTGTCATATTTATTTCATCCATTTTCTGGAATACTTTACACAGGTGGTTAAGATGGTCCTCAAATGTTTTTGATAATATAATGATATCATCAATATAAACCATCAGCCATCCTTCAATTATCTCTTGATGGAATGTGTTATCCATGAATTTTCAGAAAACCGAAGGGGCATTTTTAGGGCCAAATGGCATCCTAATATTCTTATAAATACCCATATGAGTGGCAATCATCAGAAAGTTCTGAGAATTTTTCTCAACAGGTACCTGGTGATATCCTTTGTTACCATCCAAACAGCTGATATATTTAGCACCCTGTAAAGTAGCATGTATAGAGCTAATTCTAGGTAAAGGGTAGATATAATCAACAGTATAAGTATTTAGTGCTCTATAATCACCACATAACCTGGCTTTATCTTTCTCATAAGAAATTAGGACAGGTGAGATAACACAATATTTAGGTGTTTCAACTACCTTTTCAATAATATTAATTTTTAAAAGGGTAGAGATATTGTCTTCAATATCTTTTCTCTTTGTGGGAGAAGCAGGATAAGGCTTCTTCTTTACACTAGGTGGTATATCAGTTAATGGGCAAGACAATGAAAGTTTCATTTCCTCTTTAACTAATCCCAGTTCATGTGACCCATGAGCAAAGGCCATAGGAAAAGATTTTATCAACTTAATTATGGAATCTTTATCCTCACCAGAAAGTTGTTCTCCAAAAGAGGCATTTTCAATTTCAGACAAAAGGGCATGCATCTCTTTTGTAGATCTTCCTTTACATTGAACTACAGAATTACATGTGTTCAATTCTGGTTTCAATAATTTTTTAGGGGAGGAAATCATAAATTTTCTCTTCCCATTCATCCCCATTGTGAAACATTGGTTTGAGGGATCCAATTTTATGCCATACTTGGTTAAAATATCATTCCCTACAATAAAACAATTGCTTAAGTTATCATTCTTCATGACAACAAAATCACAAATAGCTCTTACAAAACCATGGTTATATTTAAAAAACACTGTGGCTTTGTATTTACCAATGGGGGACAAAACAGAGACATAACCTCTCCAATTTTCAGAAATGATAGGCATCAGTTTTGATTTATAGTCTTGATCCACTGAAGCAAGTGCTCTTTCAGAAACTACACTTTCTCCAGCTCCAGAATCCAGAACAAATTCCATTCTGGTTCCATTGATCAAGACTGGTGCCTTAAGAGGGGCAATAACAATTGAGTTATCCTCAATGTTCTTTATGATCTCAGCATCTTCAACTGTAGATAAAGCATTATTATCAATATCAAAAGTATTTAAATAATGAATATCCTCTTCCAGCATCAAGATTTCTTGTTGAGATTCATATGAAATATTTCTGGCACAATCACTTGATGTATCATCCAGTGCTACTGTGTCATCAGCATGCTCCTCTGTTTGTTCCACAAGATTTATCTTCTTGTCACAAACATGGCCTTTCTGCCAAGGCTTGTTGCACTTGAAGCAAGTGTTTGTTGTATACTTTTTTGGTGCAACAGGGGCAGAAGTTTTACCAACCTTTTCCAGAGGTTTCTGTTGGTAAATGGAGGGTTTCTCCAAAGGGGTCCTAGGAATGAATCTTCTGGCATCATACTTGTTGTTTAGAAGGATCTCATTGTAAGTATTAATGAAAGAAGAGGGTTCTCTGGAGAACTCAGTCCTAGCCACTATCAAGTCTCTCAGAGACATTGGTAATTTATAAAGGATCCTGTCCTTCCATAACTCAAACTCCATATTTGGGTCCATTTCCCTTAAGATTTTTACAAGTTTCATTAAAAACTCAATAGGTTCATCAGTAGAAGAGCTATATCTAGTTTCCTCATACTACCTTTGTTGAGCCATTCTGCACTTGGAGCTACCAAATTGTGCTTTAATCAATTTCTTCCAATCCTCCCATGAGTAGTCATTCCCATCCAGGAGAACAGATTCATACCACATTAGGGAAACATTAGTGAACAAGGAAATTAAATTGGACACAATTTCCTCATCTGGGAGTTTGTAAGAATTTTTTAAGTTATCAATTCTTCAAATAAACTGTTGCCAATCAGAGGAAGAATCACCATCAAATGTAGGATATTGGTCAAGTTTTTGCCAACTCTTTTGATTTGAAGGAGTCTCCTTAGTACTAGCTTATTTCTGAGTAAGAAGCAGCTGTAATTTCTCTAATTGGGCTGTAATCTCATTGTTTAATCCTTCTGTTGAAGATCCTGGTGCATCATCAGTTTTTGATGAAAACTCAGTGTTATCAACAGGTATTTATGGAGCTATTTTTACTTTAGATGAACTAGCCACAGGTAATATTTGAGCTTCCTGCACTATATTTTCCTTCACAGAAATGTCAGAATATTTCTGGTCATTCAACAATGAGTTAAATTTTTCTTCAATGGTTGTTAGTCTTGTTTTCATTCTTGGAAGACTAGATAAACTCTCATTTATAGTTGTAAAAGATAACTGATTTTTATTTTGAAAAGATGAATAATGGTCATTCATTTTTTTCAGATTCATTTTATCTATCTCCACCTCCTGGCAACGGGCAGATACAGTATCTTTTCGTTTAGACAAATCATTTTTTATATTTTTCCATAAAGCAACTTTCTTTTCATGGGTTGCTTTGTAATGAGACAATTCATCAGAGACTCTCTGTGATTCAATTCTTAATGCTTGATAACCCTGATCAGTTAACAAACTATTATATCTCTGAGTCAATTGCATATTGTTCATTATATGATTTTGTTTGGTAATAATATCTCTCAAGTACTCATCATTAATCCTTGCTACATCTGGAGTGTTTCTCAATAAGGAAACTGAGTAACTTTCCAGACTCTCATAGAACTCAGGGTCAAGAGTTTCATCAATTACAGCCATATAAGGATTAATCATTGAGGTAGCAATTAAAAGTAATGGATTAGATACATGAGTTATCTTTCTACTGCTCCCAGCCTCTACTGGTCTCAAGGTTTCTTCTTCCCTCTCAGATTTACCAGGATTTGCTGGGTATGACCATATTAGGCTTTCTTCTTCTTTTGCCTCCTTGATAGGGGTCAGGAGGTGTGGGGTTGACCTGGCTCGGTCTTGACAGACCTGCCTGAGGTAACTGATGCTGATTTTGAGACAGGTAGTCCCACTGAGTGTTTAACCAGTCCCACTGCCACTTGGACACTTCCACCTTTTCTTGGGACTGGGGAGCCAATTTTTGTTGATACCTAGGAGGAAGAGGTTTCTTATTCTCTTGAAGAAAGGTATCTATCCTTCTCACATTTTCTTCCAGAGCATCTACCCTTACCTTTAATCTCAAGGTTTCTGTCCTTAGCTCCTTTATGTGAGTTGACAGATTTTTTACCTGTTGAGGCAATGGCATCTTTTTTATCCTGAAGCCTTTTGGAAGTTCTTCTGGTGGGTTTATCATAGGCTTCTGATCCTGAGTTGTGTCTACTAGGATTTCTACTTCTTCCATCTCTACATCCTGTTTGGGGCAAAGATTTATTAATCTGAGAAATTCTTCTTGTTAAAGGAGAACTTACAGAAGTAGGCTCATCATAATAAATCAAGTCTAGTTCCTCTTCACGTGCTGCAGAACCACTTTGGTCAGTCATTTTAAGATTTTAACTGAAATGAAGAAAAGAGACAATAAGATTAATTAGTCTTTATTTTTAATTTTTTTTAACAAAAATAAAATAAAAATAATCTTTTTAGGATAAAAAATCAACTGAATGAAATTAATTTATTAATTCAAAAAATAATTTAATACCAGGATTATAATATAATCAACTTTAGAATTAAATTAAAATTTTTATTAATAATCTTAATTAATTATTTTCAGGATTTTAAATCAACTAATTTATTACCAGGACTTAATTTCAACTGAAGTAATTAAATATGAATCTTTATTAAAAATTTTTATTAAACTGATCACTTAACTACCAGGACTTAATGTCAACTGAAGTAATTAAATATGAATTTTTATTTTTAAAAAAAACTTTTATTAAACTGATCACTTAACTACCAGGACTTAATGTCAACTGAAGTAATTAAATATGAGTTTTATTAATTAAAAAAAATTTATTGAACTACCAGGACTCAAGGTCAACTGAAGTAATTAAATATGAATTATTTATTAATTAAAAAAAATATTATTGTCAGGACAATATGTCAACTGGAACAATTAAAATTTAAATTAATCAGGACAAATGTCAACTGAAAAATTATAATAATTAATATTAAAATAAAATTATTTTATTACTTCTGGGACTAAGAACACTTATTGCTCTATTATGGTAAACCAGGAAAAATAAAAAAAATATAATAATAAAAATAAATTCCAAATTACCAGACACCTCCCCCTGTAAAATGAGCAAATTAATTCCACTTACAGAGTGCTGAGTAAAAGGAAATACGTAGCAAATGAAGAGTGAAGAGTAACCCAAAAATAGTAATATAAATAATTACCACGATATATACGACATTTATTCAATATATGAACCTAATTTTTGGAGCACGGTTTGATTCCCGTTCGCAGCAAGAATTTTTGTCACGTGACGTATGACGTTTGTCATTTTTGTTGCTTTCTCGTCCTTACAGGTACTCGAATGCCAATGTTCCCTTCGATTTATGCCCTCAAATCAAGATGCGCCCTCGATAATTCGGAAAGGCCTCCAATTGTCAAGGGGTCCTTTTGGGTCTAGAATTTATTTGAGGTTTTTACAGGGTATTTAAGGGTTTTAATGGTCTCTCAACAAAAAGTATGTATTTCTAAATCAATATGATTATTTTACTCAAATAAAAGAGGTAGTGTTAAAATATCAATATAGATTATAGATTAGAATTATGATGTTGTAAATACTAAGCTTATAAAATATAGAAATAAGTGTTGTATTGTAATTGTAATAGTAAAGTAAGTGATGAATGAATGATCTGAAAAGCACAAAGTAAGAGGCCTTTTATAGGCAAAACATGAGGGAATAAAATATACGGAATTTACATCATATATTGTAAGAATGTAAGAAAAAGAATGACTGAAAGGAGTACATATATGAAATAAGAATTAAATAAACTGGTACGTCAACAAGGGAATCAAATTTATTAGCAATAAAGTTTGAGGTCCTTGGACTGTCACAATTAATTACACAATAATTAATTAATTATATTACTTTCACGGGATTGCAGATCTCTCACTGAGGTAATATAATTGTTTTAAAGTTTTTTATTATATTTTTATTATTAAATTCTATTCCCATTGACTTATACCATTTAGCATGGTGTTAGGGAGTAAAATTGTAAGGGACATTTTATTTACACTAATTAATTATACTACTTATTGTACTTAACTAGTTAATTGTAAGTAATACTTAAGTAGATAATTAATTATTAGTAAAAAGAAGGGGTGTGGCTTCAACTAAGTAAAATAATTAATTATTTTACTGGTTAAGTTTAGTAGCCTGGCTGACAATAACAGTCATTTGGCAAACCCCGGGGGACATGAGAAGGATTAAGGTTAGGTGATAATGTTGAAACCAAACTGATTCTTTTGTACAAGGCCAAGTCCTTTAGCACACTTCCAGAGTAGGTCAAAGTATCTCAAGTATCAAAGTGTTGTAGGTCAAGATATTTTGCAACTTTAGAAAAATCTTCAGACCTCCATTGCATTAAGATACCTCTTAACAATTCATCATTATCAATTTCAGTGTCTGAACAACACTTGATGTTTGTGAAAAGGTTGTGATAAGTATCACAATGTGGAAGCTGTTTAAGAAGTTTAGTTTCTTTAACTGAATTCTAAGAATCATTTTTACTTGAAATAAAGGTCATATATAAAAACTGTTGAGAAAAAGGGGATTTTCATACTTTTTTTCATTCTATATTTATGCTTTCTCACTTTGATTATTTCTTGAGAGCTATCAGAATCCTTCCCAAGTCTTAATTTATTAGAATGACCTAAAAACCAACGGTGAAGAACTCCCATTTGATTTGAGAAGCTAATTTGAGTTGAGTAAATTGGATATGCAATCAAATTATTGGTTTTTAAGGCATTGTCCCAGTTTTTAAAGAGAATATTTTCCAAGACCTGGTTCCATTTGTCAAACCAATCAAGGTTCCAATAAACATTTGACCCTTCTAAACCACACATGTGAAGGTGGTCAATAAAAGATTCACAGAAAATTGGTGGAAACTTTTCCAAAACAGCTGAATTTGATTCTGAATGAGGTAGTTCAAAGGCAATGTTGCAAGAGCTCATGTCAAATGATGAAAATATGTCTAATTGCTCTTCAGTATGGTTTTGTTTCCATCCATTTTATTCTGCTTAAATATACAAATATGAACGACAAAAACTGTGTATAGATCTGCAAAAGTGAGAATTGAATGGAGGCAAAGTCTCATTAAAAATTCTATCAAGTGCTTGTGTGTTTTTGGGCAGCTTTCCATGAGGAAAGAAAGAGCTACTAGGTTTCATAAACAATTAGATTAAGAAAGTGTTCAATAAAATTAAACAAAGAGGAAGGATAAATTTTGGAGCTCCAAAACTTTATGATCAAAGTTGATTTAAGGAGAAATATCACAAAAATTAAGAATAAGAAATATTTCAACTTTATGGCATTATAATATGCATAAATTATATTTTTATATGCAATTTGAACTCAAAAGGAATGGTACAAAAAGAAGAGAATGATTATGTGATAAAAGTGGACTCATTTGATAAAAGGATTTTTTTTTCTTTTCAAAAAATGTTTCCACAAAAATAATTTGATAAATGTGAGGCTATGTTCATTTTTTGATTACCAAAAAATTATTTTTGGTCCAATATGATAGTAATACACATTCGATTGAGTAATTTTTGTTCAACCTGAAAAAATAGACTAGAGTGTCACTTCATCAAATTTATGTATGAAAATTTATACAAGGTTACAGATTTTTGTAATGCTTTAAGGTTTACACTTTTGTAGCATCTATTATTTAAGTATTTTTGGTTATTTCTTTATGGAAAATTCTACCTAGTACAGACCAGTTTTCAAAGAGAAAGAAATATGATTGTGATTGTTTTTTACAAAATATTAACCTTATTTGTGGGTTTAACTTTGATTTTTGGGGTAATTTTTTAAATAATTATGTTAAAAATATGGATTACTTTTCATATAGTCCATAACTAAGAATTTTTACTAAAATTGAATAATTATAGGGTATTTAGATATAACTCAGAAGGAATTTGATAGAAAAATAATTAAGATGCTTGTGTGTACAATAGAATTTTTTCTATGATAGAAAATATTCTGATAAACATGCATGCATTGTTTTACAAATGCAGAGAGTATACAGAATACAAATAAAGTAGACTGCATAGCTTTTAATTAATATATAATTTATCTGATTAAAAAGTAAACATTTAAACTTAAATAATCTCAACACATATTCCATCATATTCTTTTGATAAACAAATGTAGCTTCCTTCAATTGGTAACTTCCAACAGCTAAATTATTCCTACATTTATCACAATTACAATGCCTCCATTTTTTCATGTATGTCAATGTCAAGAGCTTGGATGTGTCAATAGAAAGTATCAAACTTCTTCTGGGTCCTTTGAAGTTGGCATGACTTTCAAAAAGCTCTAACTCTTTTGCAAAACATCAAGAGAAAGAAATAGGAAGGCCCAGATGGTTATTTCTTCCAACAATCCACTTGACATTAGAAGTTCCAGCTTCACAGAAACAGTAAGCCGTATATCTATAGTTCAAAGTGAGAATAAAAGTCTTTATGATGTTTCGATGATTTATTACATAGGGGAAGTTGCTCTTGGGGGTAGAAGTATCTTCAACAGTCTCTAAAAACTCAAATCTTGGGGAACGGTATAGCCAAATAATTATGTGGCAGGCAGCAAAGCTTTCTCTGATTCATCATTTGAGAAAAGAAAGTTGTACTCAATTTTGGGATGAAGAAATTAAGAAGCTCAAACTTCTAGGTGATAGTGGAAGACTGGATTCTGATAGCATTGTCTGCCTGATCCCACACTTGATAGATATGGTTTTTAGTCAATTAAAGCTCAATCAATCATTTTTCACTAAAAAATGCTGTCCTAAATGCTTTGCTCTTTATGAGTATAACTATTAATCTCAACCATCTATACTATGTTGCAATCAACCATTTTTTTCATCATCAAAGCTCTTTTTAAAAATGTTTGGAGCAGGACAAAATTGTAGTTAAATTTGATGAAAGGCTGTATTTGATGGAGGAACATCAAGAGCATGTAAAATACTTATCTCTTAAAACATTTAATCACCATTCTTTTATTGACTGGCTTAAGGAAAAGATCAAACTTTTCAAATTTGAGCTTCTGATTGAGAAGAAAACCCCTGTAGCAGACAATGTAGAGTGTGATTTGTTGAAGGATGTTTGTGATGGTCCAATTTGGAAAAACTTTCCCATTACCACTCCAGCTCTGGGTGGAAATGATGATGAATATACAAAAACTTCAGTCAACTTAATGTTTACTTTATATGTTGACTGGTTTAGGCCTGGTGGTAATCGGATTGGAGGTCATCAGAAGTCTGTAAGCAATATTATGATGGTGTGTATGAACCTACCTCAAGAAGATGGATACAAAATGGAAAATCTTTTTTGTATGCTATTACACCTGGACCAACAGAGCCCGCAAGTGAACAGCTTATCCACCTTCTAAAACCGCTTGTTAATAATTTAAAACTCTATGGGATGGTATATTGATTGAAAAGATGCATCTTTATCCACAAGGCTGGAAATTAAGAGTTGCATTGTTCTCTTTGATAGGTGAAATTCCTTCAATAAGAAAATTGGCTGGCTTTTTGAGTCACTCTGTGAGAATGTTCTGTTCTTTCTTTAATATCTCTAAAGATGAAATTAGTGAAAAGAATGTGGGAAATTTTTCATTATGGAATCATGAGCATCATATGTGCTGGGCAACAAAGTGGAAAATTTCTAAGTCACAATGGGAGTGTGTATTGATTGTTCAGAATCATGGGGTACGATGGAGTGAGCTGAATAACCTTGAGTATTGGTGTCTAACTGAATATTGCTAAATTAATGTTATGCATTCACATATGCTTTGCAACCTAAAAGATCACAGTCTAAGCTATTTTCAAATATAAAATGCAGCAAAAGATCTAGAAAGAAAGCTTGAAAAGTATAAAAATTGGCATGTAAGAGAAGAAGATGACGATTTCTATTCTGATACTTCACTGCACAAACATTCTAAAAAACTTAGAAGTATCTTAAGCACCATGATTAATGATGATGATGATACATGACACACAAGACAGCACAAGCGGCAAAGACTTACAAGTTCAAGACAGTCATCAAGTCATCATGGACTACATAGTGAAGGATTGGGAAAAAATTGATCAAGAAGCCAGAGTAGGTCATCCAGCTCCAAATTTATTCCTCCATATATCAATTTGGCCTCATTAAAGTCTCACAGCAGTTGCAGTAGGAATTCATTGTATAACTTAAGGAAATGGAGCATTAGCATATCACAGAGTGAAGGATATCACTCATCAAATGAGACAGCAAGAGATGATGAAAATAAAAAGAAAAGTAAGGAGAAAGAAAATGAAGGTAGTAGTAATCCATGAATCACAGAAGCAGAGCTACAGATTGTACGGAAGATGATTGATCAAGTAAGAAGACCTTCCTGGCTAACACAAGTTCAAAAATCAGTAGGATCTAAAAAGGCAGGATCTCTCAAGGCAGCAGAATGGCACATGCTGTTTACTCTCTACTTTTCTTTGTCACTTATACCCCTTTGGTTTGAAAAATTTAAAGAATCTGAATCTTCAGCTTCCTCAACTGAATAACCAAGAGATATTATCTTCTCAAGTCACTTGTAACATTATGCTTGATCACCAATTTTTTGACATTAAAAAATATACAGACTAATGAGCTTAAAGATCTAGATCAATTTCTGTTACAGTATTGTGAGTACCTGGAAGAGGGTTGGAAGAATATTAATGCAAAGCCAAATCTGCATATCACTCAACATTCACCACGGGAAATCTAGGGGTGAACTGCTAGCAATTCCCTCTCCTGAAATTTAGAGTGTCCCTTAATTATGCCAGGTTTATGAATACTTTATAAACATAAGTAAATTAGAGTTAGATTTACATTTATTCTGAGATTGGTCCAAAAATGAACCTCAATTGATCTCAAGTTATGCATAAGTTGATCAACTATAACCATAATTTTATTCTTCATTGAGCACACATTGAGCACACATTGAGCACACATTGATCCAACATAAGCTTTTGAATATACAATATTATTATCAATTTAGAGGAAGAAAATTATTCCTTAACATACCTAATCATTACTTTGCATTCAAAAGATAAACCATAAAATTATGAAAGTAAATTTAATTTACAATAATAATATCTTTTACTACATAATTGTAACAATAGATAAATTTAGCAAATTTTTTGATCACAAATATTAATAGCTATAGGGATTGAAATAACTAATGCCATTACTATTTTCAAATTTTTAAAATATTATAGTCACTTTTCACTTCTAATCTATCAAGTCTTTGCAAAACTAAATTTTGTATAATTTTTTAAATTTTACCTAAAATATAAGACCGACAGGCTATTTAAAATAAAATCTTCAGTTAATCAACTAAAAAAAATATTTATATTTAAATAAAAATAAAAATATTCCTTAAAGTGTATAACTTGAATGGTTGTTATGGAAATTAATATGCAAGTTTTCTTATTTAAATATTTAATGCTTATATAAATCACTTTCCCAAGTTCTGATATGAGTACATGTGAAAAAGTAACTGAATTTAAAAGTGGAAACCAATATAGTGACAAAAATATTTATAAAATTTATTTTAATTTAATATTTATCTGTAAAAAATTTTAAAAGTAATATTTTATTCATCTTCTTAAAGATCTCTTTCTCATCCTCTGCCCATCTAAGTTTTAATAGGGGGTCTCAAACTTGAACAAATATGCCTGGTGGATTTTATTTGAAAACCACCACATAAACACACCATGAAACATGGCTGATTTGGTACATGAGATCTTAAACATGGTGTCAAATATGTCCTACTTTAGTGAAAATTTTCCAACCACAGCACAGCCAACCAATCTAAAGATCCTCCCAATTCATCACACATTACATCTATCCCCTCCCACTTTTTTGATATAAATTTTTACACATGGTGCCCCAGTAAATTTTGAGCTTTTCATTACTTTCTTTATCAACAATTCCTGAACAAATTTATATCCTCAAAACTTAGTCATCATGCCAAGAACACTACAAAATTTTCAACACAGCTCTTTTAAATCCTTTTTTCATGCTCTCAAAATGATCACGTTGAATTTACTTTCCACTTGGGTTTGTTTTATTTTTGGATATTGACTTTTATTTTGAATTTTCACTGAAAGCATAATTTTTCCCTTCCTGATTCATTTTGGCTAATCATCTCAAAATGAAGTTGGATATTTCAGAAACTACATAATTTTTCATTCTTTCTGTTTTTCAATGATCCCTCATATCGTTTTATTCATCTTCTCTCACTTCCTTAACTCTTCTTCTATTTCTTTTATCCATCACTTCCTGAACTTCTATCTGGTCCTTTTACATCTTTGAAGACATCTCATCAGGTAAGTCATCCTCCCACCATCTTTTTTTTAATTTTAACTGATGTTATTTTTCTGAATTTATTTTTGTTTTTGTTTCTATTTCTTTTTTTGTTTTCTAAAATCACATTTCCACTTTTAAGAAGGTTCTACAGAAGCCTAGCTCTCATATCCACCAAGAAACATCTGATTTGGCTCACGGGTTGTTGAGATATTTATCATCCACTTGGCTGAAACTTCCATCAACTTTATTTTAATCTTCTCAAGTAGCTCTTACTCTGGAACAAATATAATACTTATAAATAAAATAGGTAGCTAAAATAGATCTTTTTAGACCATTGATAATACCTGGCTTTAATTTTTATAACCCTTTTTTGATTTTCTTTAAGTCAAAAATAAAAGGTCAGAAATAGGGTTAGGGTTTTTAAATGACATATACTTTTTTTGGAAGAATATCCAGAACCATGAATTTTATTTCCAGCAAATGGTGTTGAATTTGGTCCAGTGGTTGCTGAGACAACTGCTTCCAAAGTTGAATCTTGTTTCATGGACTAATTTACATTTTTTAAGTTCAATGTTGCATAATATGCATATAGGGCTTATGCAATCTATTTCAAATAATACTTCAGGCTTTTGGCCCTGATTTGATCAGCTAAATATCAGTTTTGGATGAGTCCTTCCTATTTTTTAATTTTTTTATGAGGATGAATATTAACATTTGCTGGATTTTGGCTCATTCAAATCTCACATTATTTTGATTACAGGTTCTCTATAGGCATGATTTTCATTTCCAGAAAGAATAATCAATTTTGGCTCAGAAATTTTTGAGATATCTATTTTTAAAGTTGAGTCTTTTTATGTAAACTAATTTAAATTTTTGAATTTTAATATTCTGTAATATGCATGTTTTTTCTGATACTTTTCATTGTACCTGTCAGCCTGTATATCCCCAGGACTGAGTAAAATGTGCTTATAAGTTATGTTAAACACATGAACTATACATGGGAACAATAAATGAGAGTACACAAACAGTATAAATAAGTAAAATTATGATAATACACAAAAAAATGCCATTATAACACCTTATATACACGCATATATCCACCTTTTATAGGCCTTATATACTTCATATTAAGTTGGAATATGTTAGGGTAATCTTAAAAACCTTAAGTATAAGGCTACATAATTTTTAAGTACACTTAAAGCTGTTATATTTATTGTTTTACGCAAAAAACAAGAAATGCGCTTTATTTTACTTAAAAGTTGACTATATGCGCTATAAAATTGAGAATATCAAAAATGCGCTTTGACAGATCAATTGGGCTCATTTAGGACTATTGATTTGGCTATTTAAATGCATAAAAATAACAATTTTCAAAAATGGTGTTTTTTATGCCAAAAATGGCTTCTGTGTACTGGCTACATACTGCCTGCTTTTTTCCTGTGTGAATAGCTTCATTTTTAGCAAAGTTAGCTTTTTCACACTATAATTACCCCACATTCTACGCCCACTGTGGGGAAACACACTAAAATAGGCGACAGGCGCTTATTTAGTGTCCTAGCTTAATTAATAATGCATTGACCTTGTTTATATGCACTAATTTCATTAATAACCTCACTCTTGGCACCTTATTTCATCACCACGCTTAAATTTGCCTACATTTAGTCAAGGATTTACCCGTGCAAGAGCCTGCCAAGAACTGCATGAAGTTACCCCACATCTCACGCTCTTTTTTAAGTTTTTGGGTGGTTTCTCAGTCAATTTTGGTTATTTTTGGATGGGAATTTCACATATTATAATGTCAGGATTAGCCCCTCAATTTCTACTGTAGATCCCCCTTATTATTAAGCTATAATTAACCTTAAAAAGTCTCCTTTAGCCTTTTATATCATTGTTTTCCACACATATAATCTCTTTTTGTCTTTTCTTTAATTTTGATGGATCTCCCTTATTATTAATAGGATTTTAGTGGTTGTTGCTTGTCTAATTATGTTATGGGTCACTAGGGGCGTTGATGGAGAGGTCTATTACTTGTTTGAGGCATCATTAACATTGTATTGGATGGTATATAAAGGGATTTATTGAGGAACTTAGTGTGTATAAAAGGAGGAGGTTTTGGGTCTTGTTTTTTCATTCTTTATCATTACAATTTTCACCATATAACCAAACCAATTACAATACACTTCAATTAGTACTTTTATAAGACTTTTGAGCAGTATCTGAATTATTATTATCTATTTTTCTACCAACTAAAAAGATTGTAAGCCATATATAAAACTAGTGAGAATTATATTACTGAGACCTTTATTCTGAATTATATTTTATTATTTGTTGGATTTATACTACAGTATTCATATAGGACCATTTAAATCTTCTAGAAAAAGACTTTTCAAGCTATTTCACGTCCTTGTACTTGATCTTAGCCTGACAGTACCACTCCCAAGGTATGTCAATTCCTCAACTCTTTTTTATCATTTGTTTCCTCAATTTTTCTTCTTTATAAATCTTTTTTTTCCCTGATTTGTTGATGTTTTGGATTTTTTTCAGGAGATGGCATCATCAAATTAATTTGGAACTCTTCTCAGAATAATCATCAAACAAAAATCCAAGAGATAATCATCAAACTACCAAGGAAACTCCTTGTTTGATATCTTGTAAAAAGTGTTCTCATTTTTTTGGAACCTTGTAAAACACTTACTCATTTTGGTTTTTCATTCCAGATCAACCAAAGTCTGATAAATCAGGTAAGTAAAGCAAGGATGAAGGGCCCTATTTATAGTAAATCTTTAGGGAGGGGATCAAAATTTGGTAATTAGAAGATTTTCCATTTTTTTATTTTTATTTCATAAACTTTTAAATTATCAATTATTAAATATAATCAATCAAATAAAAATTTTGTGCGATTGAGCCTTGCTGCTGTATAAACTTGTTCATTTAATTATTTATTTGCATTGAATGGATGGATTGTCAATACATTGCTTGTCATATGATTTATTTGGCTTTGGTCACATCTGAAATCATTAGCAGGTGGAATTATGAATCCCATTACTTTTACTTAGCTGAATATATTTTTTTATTGATTTATTAAAGAATTTATGAAATTAGAATGAAAATTTGTTAATCTTTACCCCCTCCAACAGTAAATTGCAGGGGGAGTTATTGTGAATTTTTTTTTGACATAAATATTTTTTTTGACATAAAAAAATGGCAATCTCCACCCCCTCCCACAGTAAAATTCAGGATGAGGTATTGCCATTTTTTTTCAGACATAAAAAAATTCTTTGACATGAAAAAAATGGCAATCACCACCCCCTAATATAGTGAAACGCAGGGGAGGGTATCGCCAAATTTCTAGATTTAGAAAAATAAAATTTGTTAATTTCTGTATCTTGTGCATAAGGGTTGTTTAATGAAGCTGTTAAAAAACCATATTTAACCAAATTATTAATAGAAATCCAGAATGAATTTTAGTCATGTAGATATGGAGAAAAAAATTACTTATAATTAAAATACAAAAAATTTAATCAACTTGAATCCTAAAAAATAGCAAGAGTAGAATGTCACGCGCCACGTGACACTCGAGGCAAAAGCAGTTCATTAAATCAATAATACAGAGGTCTAAATCCATACTCAAAGCGCAGAAAGCAATTCTCCATAGCAACTGCGACTTTCCTTTGTGTACTCGCTATTCAACTGTGCTAGTCTAAACTCTAAATCTAAATTAGTCAATATCTCAATAGTGTGTCTCAGTCTCTTCTTCAATAAGGGATGCACAGCGCAATAGTCAATGTAATGGTGCACTAAAATGTTAATAAAATGTCTGTGAATTATTAAAAGGGGTAGTGAGCATGGACGGAATGGATAGTGGAGGATTAAATGGTTAAGGGATGTTAGTGAGGAGGGTCCAGGTGTAATGGATGTATTTTTAATGGTCTGTGGTGTGTGGAATAGTGGATGGGTATGAGGTCAATGCGAGGAGGAGTAAAGGATATAAAAGGGTTTGGGATTTTGGTTCAATATTCTTTAGAATTAAATTATAAAACATATTTATAGTTAATAGTGGTAAAAGCTTTAAGTTAAATCATTATTATTGTATCTTTCATTATTTCTCAATAATCATTTCTAAATCCTAAATCTTTGATTTTTGAGTTTCCAACCCTTTGTGAGATCTTAAGAATTTTAATATTACCTTTAAATTATATTAGAATCCTTCTTGAACATAACTCGAAACAGTAGATCTTCCTTCGAGTAATTTTCAAATCACTTCCTCGAATCATTCCTCTGTGCTTTGAAGAAGTCTCTAAACTCCTCATCTCACTTACAGGAACATCCTCGACCTTGTGCATACGTCGTCCGGTGACAGTATAATTTCATTCTCTGTAGTTCTCATTCTTTGCACTACTATGTCCTTTTCAGGTGTTTTTTAAATTTTTAAAATGGCACGTGTCCAACGCACTCCTACAGGCGCTACTACTAGAGCTCGCGCCAGAGGCAGGCCAACAGCCACACGGCCTGTTTCCCGCACTCACTCCCTAGAACCTCTCGACCTTAGGGAACAGCAACATTCAGCCCAATCTGTAGAAGACATCCCACAAGATTTTGATGATTCTAATGATGATGAAGAAAGTGAGGATACAATGCACAAGGCACACTTCCCCTGCTACACACCCTTCTGGTCAACCTTCAGAACCGGGACCATCTAATTTTAATTCTCTGGAAGACTTCATGAGACTTTTCATGAAGACCCTTTCAAATCCAACGTCTTCGGAGGGATCAAAATTCAAAACTCCTTCCATGAAATCTCCTGATAAATTCAATGGAGAACATCCAGACAGATTGCGACCCTTCTTGCAAACATGCAAGCTGCTATTCCATAACGACCCTCGAAACTTTAATAACGACCAATTGAAGGTTGTTTATGCTTCTTCATTCCTAGCCGGAAAGGCAGAAAGGTGGTTTGAACCTTATCTTCTCATGCTCTCTTCAACAGAGACCCACTTACTCATCAATAATTTGGAAAAATTCAAAGACCAACTTTTTACATTGTTTTGCGACCCTAACAAAACTGACAATGCAGAAATTGAACTGGACTTCCTTCACATGAGTGATAATGGTAATGCCTCTGAATACATCTCAAATTTCAGAGCACTTCAAACTCGAGTAGGTTGGAATGATGCTGCCCTCAAGTATCATTTCAAAAAGGGACTTCCTTCGAGGATCCTGGATCAATTAAATCTTCACGGTCAGAAGATGACTACTTTAACTGATTTAATGGATCAAACCCTTGAACTTGACGGCGTTTACCAAGGACGACTTTAACATTGTCGATACGCAAACAAATCTCAAGGCCTAAATTTTAAAATGGGACCTTCCTCACACCCACAGACAACTCAATCCTCCTCGACTCAATCCAAACCTAATAAGGGAAAGGATAAACCTTGAACGAAAAGCTCAACCCCAGGCAATATCAGTAAAGTACTGGATCCTAAAGGGGAACTTAAAGAAGCTGAGAGGAAGAGGAGAGCAGATAATGGGTTATGTATGTATTGTGGGGGTAAGCACAAGCTGAAAGATTGTGTAAAATTGAAGGAAAGAGAAGGTACTAGTTTGAAGTCAAAAAACTAGTAGATAGTTTACTTGTGTGCAAAGCAAACTATCTTATCTCTCTCAGTTCACAGAACCTCCATGTCTTAAGGACTGGAGTTGCCTTAAATCGCTTGAGATTCATTCTTTTTAAGGAGGATACCCCCTTCAGTTGTCTTATAGATTCTGGAAATTCAATTTCTTTTGTCAGTTTATCTTTTGCCGAGAAGTTACAGCTGACATTTACAGATATCGATCAAACTCCAATTTACTTGGTCGAATCAGAGGAACCCAAATGTTGGGTTAGTAAGAAAGTTTTATGGGTTTTCAACTTTCCAAACTTTCCCCCCTTTGAGTGGGAGTTATCAGTCTTGGACGCCCCAAGGATGGACAATACCATTCTTGGCCATGACTTTTTAATGCATTGGAATCCTGAAATTGATTGGACACAGGGATTGATCACCCCACATACTAAGTATATTTCTGATTCTTCAATGCAGGTCAATAGGGAGTTAAACAACCCGCCTGACAATGTCCTGCTAGAGGACAAATCTCTGCCAGATGACTTGCAAGCATCTGATCTTTCTTTAAATGAGCAATTGGCTAACCCTTCTAGATAGATGACTTCACTCAAAGAGGACTTAAATTTCCTCGAAGCAATCGAATTATGCTCTCTCAATTCCGGTCTTCACTCGACGAATTCCCTCAAAGATGATAAGGACAACCAAAACTATGTTGAAGCCATTAAATGAACTCTACAAGAAATCTATCATGATTTCCTCGATGTTTTTTCAATCTGCAAGGCCGATAAGTTAACACCTCATCGACCTTACGACCATCAGATAGAGTTGATAGGTCCAGTACCTCCGGCAGGTCCTGTCTATTCTTTATAGAAGGGCAAATATTAAGTTCTTCGAGACTACATTGCAGAGAATGTAGCCAAAGGTTTCATCAGAGCCAGTAAATCTCCAAACGGCTCCCCTGTTCTCTTTTCAAAAAAGAAGGATGGTAGTCTTAGGTTGTGTGTTGACTATAGAAAGCTCAACACAGTCACTAAGAAGAATGCATATCCTGTTCCCCCTATGTCATTGCTTCTTACCCTTTTCAATGGTGCTAATTTCTTTTTTAAAATTTATCTTAGAGGCTCTTACAATCTAATTTGCATTGCGGAAGGTCATGAACCACTGACTGCAATGCGCACAAGATTTGGTAGTTTTGAATAATTTGTTATGCCATTTGGATTGTGTAACGCACCATCTACTTTTCAAACTTTTGTCAATGACATTTTTCAAGATGTTGTCGAACAATTTGGTTTTGTCTATTTAGATGATATTTAAATTTTCTAGAAGACACTAGATGAACATATTCATCATGTTAGACAGGTTCTAAATCGACTTCGAGATCACAGTCCTACGCCAAGCATAAAAAATGAAAATCCACCTTCAATCTATTGATTTTTTGGGTTTTACGTTATCCACTGATGGATTAGTTATGGGCGACAAAAAATTCCAAAAGGTCCTGGAATAGCCTAAGCCCAAATCCATTAAATCCCTCCAGGTATTTTTGGGTTTTGCAAATTTCTATAGAAGATTTATTAAAGATTACTCTAAAAATATTTCCAATCTTACTTCTCTTCTTAGAAAAGATATTTTTTTTGTTTTTACTTCCACAGCATGAAAGGAATTTGAAGCATTGAAGACGGAGTTCACCACAGCTCCAATTCTTTGACACTTTGATCCTTCTGCTTTGACAATAGTCGAGACAGATGCGAGCGATTATTCTATCTCAGGGGTCATTTCTCAATTAAATCCTGAAACAAAAATGTTTCATCCTGTTGCTTTTGAGTCACGCAAACTCATTGCAGCAGAATTAAATTATGAAATTCATGACAAAGAGCTATTAGCTATTATTCATTGTCTTAAAAAATGGCAATCTTTTCTTCTCAGCTTAGATAGTCCTTTTCAAATTTTAACAGACCATAATGCTTTAAAATACTTTATGTCTTCCAAAGTGTTAACCAGGAGTCAAGCCAGGTGGGCTGAATTTCCATCTGAATTTTCCTTTTCTATTTCATATCTCCCAGGTAAGAACTGCATTGTCCCAGATGTCTTGTCACGTCAGGACAATGTTTACCCACAGCGGGGGGACGCATTTGCTGACAAGAACCCAGAAAATGTGAAATCAATCTTCAACAAATCAATGTTAAGGACTCATCAACTTAATTCAATGACAATTCAATCTTTTCAAAATCTACTATCCAACATCCTCGAAGCTCAGTCGAAGGACAATTATTGTTTAGGGTTAAAAGACAAAATACTCTCAAAGCAAGGGGCCAAAAGATTTAGTATTGAATCAGGTCTATTAGTTTTCAAGGGAAGAGTAGTCATACCCGACAACAATGAAATAAAATTATGGATTTTCAATAGTCGACATGATTCTCCATTAGCTGGTCATTTTGGGGTTGATAAAACCTACCAGTTAATAGAGAGGGATTTCTTCTGGCCAGGTATGACCAGGGAAATCAAGGCCTATATAAAAGCTTGTTACAAATGTAATAGGAATAAGGCTCCCCGTCACCGGAAGTATGGGTTGCTTCAACCACTTCCTATTCCCTTTAAACCTTAGGAATCTTTATCGATGGATTTTATTTCTCAACTTCCTCTTTCTAATAATTTTGATGCTATATTAGTAATAGTAGATAGATTTTCAAAAATGTCTATTTTTATTAAAACCACTACTACTGCTACGGCAGAAGATTTGTCAAAATTTTTTCTAGAATATGTATTTTCCAAACATGGCTTACCTAATGATATTATTTCAGATAGAGGCTCATTGTTTGTATCCACATTCTTGACTCAACTGTGTCAACAACTCAATATCACAAGGAACCTCTCCAAAGCCTATCATCCTGAAACTGATGGGCAAACAGAAAGGGTCAACCAAATCCTCAAACAATACCTTAAAATGTATGTCAGTTACCAACAAGACGATTGGACCACATGGTTACCATTGGCCGAATTCGCTTATAATAACTGGACTCATTCTTCGACACAACAATCTCCTTTCGAAACTGTTTATGGAAGACATCCTCGATTCAACTCAATCCATGTATGAACTAATCATCCTGCAGAACATTATCTTCGAACCATATCATAACTCCAAGAGGAACTTAAATCAAATTTGTAATTAGCGGTTCGAAGGTACAAGGAACAGGCCGACAAACATCGACAAACTACTCCTTCTTTTAAACCAGGCTACAAAGTATGGCTCAATGCACGAAACATTCGAACGACTTGACCATCAAAGAAACTGGTTGAAAAACGCTTGGGACCATTTGAAATTGAGTCTGAAGTCTCTAAAACTGCATTTTGACTCAAACTACCTCCTAAATGGCAGGCTATTCACCCTGTTCTTCAGGTATCTCTCCTGGAACTGGCTCGAGAAACATACCCAGGCAAGAACCAACCTCCTCCAGAACCGGTTGAAGTAGAAGACCATCTAGAGTCGGAAGTAAGCCGTATCCTTGATTCAAGAATGCGCAAGGGGAAACTTCAATACCTCGTGGAATGGGAAGGCTTCCTCGATGACTCAGACAAAACATCCTGGGAACCAGCCATCAATTTTTCTAATGCCCCTGAACTCCTAAAATCTTTTCATCTTAAATATCATTTAAAACCAAAAACTTAAAACTCTCTTTTATTTTTTCTTTCTCTTTTTTTTCTTTCTTCTCTTCTCTTTTCTTTGTTTTAAAATCTAAAACATCATTACTTCTAAAAAATTCCTTAATTTTGTTTTCTTCTTTACTCTTTTACTTTTCAAAATTTTTCAACCTTCTTTAAAAAAAATAAAATTAAATTAAAATAAAATAAAATGAATTAAAATTCAAATTAAATTAAAATAAATAAAATAAAATAAAATAAAATAAAACCAAATTAAAATCAAATAAAATAAAACAAATTAAATTAAAATCTTTTTCTTTTTTCCTTCTCAATTTTCTTTATACATTCTTTCTTTAAAAATTTCTTTTCCTCGAACTATCAAAATTCTTCTCAAACGCAACACGACCATCTTCTCAAACTTCACTTCAACCTCTAAATCTCTCTTTTAAATCCTTCAAACAAATTACTTCTTTTCTTTCAAAACTCTTTTAAAATTTATTTCTTCTCTTCTTTTCTTTCTTTTCTTTCTTTTCTTTCTTTTCTTTCTTTTCTTTTTTCAAATAACTAAAATCCTCAAATCTTCAATTAACAAACTTTCATAAATAACAAATTGTTTCTTTTCATCAAATTTTATTTACAAGAAAATTATTTCAATCAATTATTTCTTTCTTTCTTTCTTCTTACTTACTTCTTTTTCTTTTCGAACTTTAAAACTAAAACTCCTTCAATCAAATATTCTTTCTTTTCCTCCCTTATTTAAACTTCTTCTTTCAAAATTTTAAAACTAAATTCTATTTAAATCTTTTTTCTGTCTTTTCTTTTTTCTCTCAAAATCTTATAAAAAATAAAATATTAAAATTTTCATAAAACAACAAAATAAAATAACTAAATACAAATTTTTTTTTTACTTTACTTTTCTTTCTTTTCTTTTCTCTTTCCATTTTAAATTCTCTTTTTTATTTTACCCCGAACCAATCCCTTCATCTTCTCCAAAATCTCCCTTATTTCCTTCCTACACTTCTCAAAGACTTCCCCCTCTCCTACCGGAATCACTTCTCCAATTTCCAGTAGCTCCTCGGCCACGTCGAAGGAGGCAGCATCGACAATCTTATCGATTTCCCCGCTTAAGTCTTCAATAAACCTCACTCGCCAAACTGGGCGAGGCTTTTTCGACCATACTTGATTGAGGGTTTTGTCATTCTCCTCCCTCGAGGCAACCACCGGTAATCTATCTTCGGTCAAGATTGACACCGTCACTTCCACAGCAGCGGGTTCCACAATGGTTGCTTCCACATTCGAAGCTTCCGCTGTAGGGACTTCTGCAATGACGTCTGAATTCTAAAACAAAACCATCAGTAACTAAGTTTATAAAATATCAGGAGAATGGACTTAATTCAAAGGTGGGGTCTGCTTCTAAGAACAATCTCGGAGTGACCTCCACCGCCACATACTTTTCCTCTTCGTCATCCTTGATGACCACCTGTTGTTTTTTCGGGGCCCGTCTCGAAATGGAGATTTCCTCTTCCTCCTCAACTAACTCGTTGAATTCTTCTTCAACCACTCGTTTCTTGCTCGCAGCCCGAGTCACCAAGGTTGCTACATTGTTTTCAGCATCTTCCTCATTTGCTCTCACCTATTGATCGTCCCCAATTAAAACATCCCAA
The DNA here is from genome assembly GCA_030280995.1 of Hemileia vastatrix. NCBI lineage: Eukaryota > Fungi > Basidiomycota > Pucciniomycetes > Pucciniales > Zaghouaniaceae > Hemileia > Hemileia vastatrix. The sequence continues at coordinate 36,215,816 of JASXTE010000004.1, forward strand.
ATATCTTTGACTACCTCTTTTGTCTTGGGAATCACCCAATATTTAGTCTTTGTGAACTGACACTCAATGTCGGCATTCTTCGACAAGGTGTCACACGCCACCTGTCTCCAGCGGCAAAATTCGCACTTCTGGAGAGGACCTCCTGTCGCCGTGCTTTCCACGCAAAAGTACTCCATTGACTCGCAAGCCGTGTGACGATTCCCCCATCCGCTTTAGGGTGTGGAGGTGTGGGAGTTGGAGTAGGGAAATCAATTGTAGTAAATTATAGAGTAATTAAAAATAAAAGTAAAGGGAAAATAGTGTGGGAAGTATGTCTTACGCTCAACAGAGCTCGTGTTCTTATACCCGGGCATCTGTCACACACCACGTGACACTCGAGGCAAAAGCAGCTCATTAAATCAATAATACAGAGGTCTAAATCAATACTCAAAGCGCAGAAAGCAATTCTCCATAGCAACTGCGACTCTCCTTTGTGTACTCGCTATTCAACCACGCTAGTCTAAACTCTAAATCTAAATTAGTCAATATCTCAATAGTGTGTCTCAGTCTTTTCTTCAATAAGCAACGCACAGTGCAATAGTCAATGTAATGGTGCACTAAAAGGTTTATTAAATGTCTGTAAATTATTAAAAGGGGTAGTGAGCATGGACGGAATGGATAGTGGAGGATTAAAGGGTTAAGGGATGTTAGTGAGGAGGGTCCAGGTGTAATGGATGTATTTTTAATGGTCTGTGGTGTGTGGAATAGTGGATGGGTATGAGGTCAATGTGAGGAGGAGTAAAGGATATAAAAGGGGTTGGGATTTCGGTTTGATATTCTTTAGAATTAAATTATAAAACGTATTTATATTTAATAGTGGTAAAAGCTTTAAGTTAAATCATTATTATTGTATCTTTCATTATTTCTCAATAATCATTTCTAAATCCTAAATCTTTGATTTTTGAGTTTCCAACCCTTTGTGAGATCTTAAGAATTTTAATATTACCTTTAAATTATATTAGAATCCTTCTTGAACATAACTCGAAACAGTAGATCTTCCTTCGAGTAATTTTCGAATCACTTCCTTGAATCATTCCTCTGTGCTTTGAAGAAGTCTCTAAACTCCTCATCTCACTTACAGGAACATCCTCAACCTTGTGCGTAGGTTGTCCGGTGACATAGAAGCATGCAATCTATATAAGAGAGATTCAAAGCATTTTTTTACAATAAAAATTTTTATTTACATCTTTGATCTGGAAGAGGTTTTCAAGATGGGTAAATGTGCCACCATTTCAATTTGAACTTAAATGACAAAGTGCAACACAGATTTGAATAGGAGGATCTCTTTATGGACAACAAGAATCATTTCTGAAAATTGAGTGATATTTTATCAATTCAAGTAACTGAGAAATACAGGAAAGGTTGTGCAAAATATCTGTTTAAAGCTAATTTCAGGAATGCTTTAAAGAGCCTCAAGGTTAAGTTGTGGTTGGTGTTTTATGGAAAGTGTTCTAGAATATAAGTAGTGATTATTCAGCATGTCACACATGTATGCGAAGTTAATTTCAGCTTTGGAGTTGGTATCTAGGTTAACCAATAGATCCAGGGCTAGAGTGGTAGCAGTTATTTCTAGTTTACAATGGACTGAAAGAAGAATTTTAGTGAATGGTGATGAAGAATAAGGGTGAGTGTATGATGAAGTGGCTGCTTTAGTGGTGGGAAGTCACGTTTTTCAAATGTTGAATAATAATCTGTTAAGAATTAGGTGAAAAAGAATCTAAGGAGATGGCTTGTCTGTACCTAGTGATGACTAATCAAGATGAAGGAGAGAAGTGCTTTGATGGATTTTTCTTCCCAAAAGGAGATGTGTTTGAGGTCAAACACACCATCAAAATACACTTGTCTGGGGCAGGTGTATTTCATTTTATGATGGGGTTTTTGGTAATTTTTTATGGCATGTTTATGTGGAATAGTTGATAAATTTTAAGACCCCCTAATTTACTCCATCCCATCTCATTTTCATAGAAAATATCTATTTTTTTAGAACTCTCCTTATCAGCAATGGCCCATTTTATTTTTAAGCTATTAATACCTTTACTAATCCTCTGCCTCATAATTCATAATGTATCAAAGAAGATGCATTTTATATTTCCTCTAAACTTGTTTACAAGATTTCAAATGTCAGATAACACTACAAGCCGGGGGGAGCCTGGCTAGTAATAATTTAAAAAAACAAAAAAAAATAACCTGAGCCACAGGAAGTGGCTCGGGATTGAAAAAAAAAAATTGCTGCCAGATTAAAGCTGGCAGCATTTAATAAAAATGAAAAAAATGACCAAAGCCATTAAAAGTGGCTTTGGTCAATTAAATAATACATCTTGCAGGCAGTTTAAAGCTGCCTGCAAGATGTTGTGTTTAAAAGCAAGCAAAGTTGCATGCAGAAACTTCGCTTGCTTTTTTTTATATTAATGACTTGCAGCCAGTATAAAACTGGCTGCAAGTCTTTTTTAAAGCAACCAAAGTCGCTTGTAGCAACATTGGTTGCAATAGTTTTTTTTTCATCTCCCAGCCAGATAACACTGGCTGGGAAGTTTTAAGGTGATCAAGCAGCCAATGTTTCTTTAAGCAACATTGGCTGCTTAAAACAGTTACTACCAGCCAGGGGGAGGCTGGCTGGTAGTATTTTGAAATTAAGAAAAAAAATAACCCAAGCCACAGGAAGTGACTCTAGATTGAAAAAATAAATAAATAAATAAAATTTCTGCCTGATTTAAGCTGGCAGCATTTAATAAAAATTAAAAAAATGACCAAAGCCACTTTTAGTGGCTTTGGTCAATTTTATAATACATCTTGCATGCAGTTTAAAAATGCCTGCAAGATTTTGGGTTTAAAAGCAAGAGAAGTTGCATGCAGAAAATTTGCTCACTTTTTTTTCTATATTATTGACTTAAAGCCAGTATAAAACTGGCTGCAAGTCTTTTTTTAAAGCAATGAAAGTTGCTTGTAGCAACTTTGGTTGCAAACTGTTTTTTGAATCTCCCAGCCAGATAACACTGGCTGGGAGGTTTTAAGGTGAGATTTGAGCAGCCAATGTTGCTTTAAGAAATATTGGCCACTATAAAAAATAAACTACCAGCAAGGCTCCCCCTGGCTGGTTTAAATTAAAGAGAAATAAGATGAGTTGAGATATTGAAATTTGCGCTACTCTTTTACATGCCATTTGGCATTAACTTTTTGACAGTGTGAAATGTATATGTGCATAATAAAAAATCAAAGCCAGAAAAAGAGGTATTGGATATTTTTAAATGCCAAAACTTATATACCCATTTTAAATATATTTGAAATATCAGAATACTGATTTTGTGTGCAGATTGTTTTGCAGAAATATATACTTGGTTGTTAACTCTTTTTAGCCAAATGTCAACTTAGTGGAAAAAAAATAATAAGTGATAAAAAAGGTGTCCATTACAGCTAAAGTTTAGTTTTCCAACCTTATGTGAACAAATGATATGGATAAGTGGATTTAATTTGAAAAATAAGTGAAAATAAATATTAATTTCATCTGTGTGAAACTATCTGAGGCTTTTGTTCCTCAAATTATATGTTGTGAAACCCTATAAAAATAAGCTTTAAAAACAATATGTAAGTCTTAATTAAAATCATGTGAAAATTTTTTGTCATCATTTGTAAAATATATTGCTATGTAAAAACCTGTTTCATATATGCCTTATGCAAGTCCCTGCATGCCATGCAACCAGCTTCAGTAACTTGCATGTTTCTATATGCATAACTGTAAGCAAATTTTCTACTTCTCTCCTTCCACTTACAAGAGACAGGTTATTATAATAATTAGCTTTTTATCTGATTCACTTAAGAGTTTTTTATTTTGGTTTCTCCCTTATACTTTTTTCTTAAGTAAAAATATTAATTTCACTTTAAATATAAGTTCAACTTTTAGGGAATCCATTTTTCTCAATCATTAGGTTTGCCACCAAAGTACCTTATTTACAGATTACTAACTTGGATTGTTGGTATTTTACTCTCCTTGTAAATATCTTTAAAAAAAAATAGAACTGATGATTTTTTTTAACTCTTGGAAGCTTGATCTCTAACTTGTCATAGTATAGTCAAAAAGCTAATTTTTGGTTAGCATCCAAATTTTCTATTGGTTTGTCTTTCTCTTTTCATTTCCTTCATTCAATAAAAATGATACTTATTTTTCTACAATAATCTATTCCTAAAAATTATAATTAACAGATTAGTTGTCTGTTTATCAATCAATCAACTCTTACCAAAGTATTTTATTAAAATTTCAAGTAAGAATATCTTTTTTTCACTATTTCATTTTTAAAGTTTTTATTATTCTCAATCATTATATATTAAATAATTAAATAAAATAAAATATCATAGTATCAACATGTTTATGGGATCAATTTTTTTCTACATATCAATAATTTATTGTATTGGCCTCCTGTAATTCTATTAATGGTAGAGGTATAGTTGATTCTTGTTTAAGGAAACTATACCTTTCAAAATTATAAATTATGGATATCTGGCAGCTTGATATATTAAGAAAAATTAAATAAAGAATCAACACATACTTGTGTATTATTGCTGTATTTATCATAATAATTGGGCATTAGATTTAAGCTTCACATTTAATTGTTTATGTTTAGGGTATAGTTGAATCTTGTGTGCCAAACACATATGGCAGAATACTATACTTGTAAGCAATAAAATGAAGCTTTAATTTCAAATACTTGATTAATATTTTAAATGCAGCTAATACTCATGTTTTCTACATGCATGTTGGATATGATTTTTTATTTATTATTAAGAATATATAATGATTATTTTTGGAGGTGTTAATTTTAACAATTGCATTCTTTTGCACTTTTTTTTAATTTTTGAATTAAATTAATTTCTTATCCACTACACTACAAGATTCAGGCTTCACAAAGTTTGTTTATAAAGAAAAATCACCGCTGAGGAAAAAAATCAAAGAACAAGCATGCAAAAAACATCAACAATGCATTACTTATTGTTGAAAATTACGGTATTGAGACATATGGAAAGAGGGCAAAATATTTTTCTAGGAGTTTTGTAAAACATTTAGTTAATCCAGAACAGTATTTTACTTCAAATTCTAGCTGTTATATTTTCCATCCAATCCGCTCCTCAATTTCAAGTGTTATAGAGAAAACATTTTCTATTAAAGATCTCATTCAATTAAACATGCTTGAAGCAAAAATTCAGTGCATCAAAGACTTTTTGTATTGTGAACATGGAGTTTTGCAAAATAAAGCTCATAAAAATGGTGGTGGATTTGGTAATATGTTTGTTGGTGGTCAGTGTTTAGATAGTAAAAAGTCTCTATTAATTCGTAAGTATTATATAGTTTTATTTATGAATAGCTTTAATCTATTAATATTTTAATTACTTTTATAGGTAAATATTCTTCTAAGCCCTTAGATTTGGCAGAGTATGATCATTACATGAAGCAAATAGAGTTATTCTTTAAATTTTTTTATCAAAATATATTTAATGTTAAGTATTTAGAAGCAGTAAAACTCTGTCAAAAGCTTGGGATTCCTGGGTTTGGAGAAAATGATGATGATCAAGAAATTGAACCATTTGCTGGCAATGTTACTTGGACAACAGGCTCAAATGGAAACAGGTTTTTGAATAGTCCTCACTGTGACTCAGACCGTAGCGAGTATACATTTGGACTTTTCATGCCAAAAGACCCTGTGAAAAATTCTCTTCATCAATCTTATGACTCAAATCAATGATGTCAAAAAGGTGGAGAGCTTCATTTTCCTGAAATAGCTTGCAAAGTAGACATGGAGGCCACTAATGGCATCACAGCAATTCTATGGCTGGAAAACCTTATTAATCATTTCACTTCACAATGTTATTAAATTGGTGGATTCACTCACATTGGCTCTTCTATTCAAGTTAGTACTAGACTTTTCAATACATTCAAAAAACTCCAAGAGTTTGAAATAGAAATTTTTGAGTACTTAAATATAAATGAAGAGTTTGAAAGATTTAATTTTCTTATCATAAAACTTTCAAAGTACAATGAAAAGACTGATTTTTTAAAAAAAAGTTAGTGAATTACTATATATTTAATGTTACTAAAGATATTGAAAAATTAAATACAGAAAAATATTCTGATATACATGTTAATAAAAAAAGTAAAAGACCATTAAGTAGTGATAGGTAAAAATGTGATTGTAATGTAAAGGTATACTTTTAGTTTAGTGGTAGAATGATATATTTAAACAAACATCTATAAAACCTTTTTATGAAGCTGATGATTATGTATAATCTAGTGAAAAACCTAAAAAAATATAAGTATGAAAAAAATGGATGTAAAAATTGAAAAATCATATTACAATAAAAAATTATCTTTGCTACATGTAAAATAAAATAAAATATAATAAAATATATGAAAAAAATATAGCTTTGTAACTTTCTTAATTATTGCAAACGGAAACTAAAAATATACAATATTTTTAGTTTCTGTCCTAAAAGATCATATGCATCAATATAAATAGATCTGTACTATTAATATTGTTTTTAAAAATATTAAAAATTTACTAATTTTTGAAATAAGTTTTTTCTTATTTACAACAAAAGTAAAACCATGTATTATTTTATTCTTATTTAAGTAAAAAGAGAAAAAAATTAATGGAAAATTAAATATTAATTTTTTTCTTTGAGTCATTCATTATTTACTTTCATATCTAACTTGAATTAATTTAGTGGAATTATTCAATCTTAAATTTACTGAAATTTGTACACTAGTGTGACTTAGGATTTTTTTTTTGATAAATTGAATATTTTTCATTACATAATTATATTTTAGTAAAGCGTATAACTTCAAAAGTAGAAGTGAAATAATCAATAAAAGGAAATGAGATATCTTGATAATGATGAATCTATCAATCAATTTAGATCTCCAATAAAAATTAATTCTAATTTTAAAATTTACCTTGTAGAAGAAGAATATTTAATTAATATGAATTTAAATTTCCTTGTATATCTTGACTTAGTCTTCAGAATTTATCTTTAATTAAGGTTCAGAATTCCAAAAGCTGAATTATATGATGATATTTCTATATATCTTATTGAATTTTTTTTAAATTCATAAAACCAAGTATGTAAAATAGAAACTACTACATCATTTTTAAGTAAATTTTATTATATTATAATAAAATATTAATAATAATAAAAGGGCTTTTACTTTTGTTAGAGAGTGGAACTCAATATATTTTAAGATAAATATAACACAATCAAATTGAAATTTATTTTAAAGCGTTTGAATATTTTTCCATTGAATTAATTTTAAGATTTGTGGAAGAATATTTATTTTTTCTAGGAGTTGAATAAATTTTAAAAACCAAGAAAAATATTGTAGATAAATTTTTATTGACCATGATCTATTAAGGTAGATGTAAGTAGAATTTGATTCATATGAAAGTTTAGAAGAAAAATAAAATTTCAATACCTTATTATTGACAATTATTGATGAACAAGAAGGATGGCAATCTAAAAAGGGTTTGTTTCAATATTTATAGAAATAATATTTTTAAGTTCTAAATAAGGAGTAACCTAGTTGCTTTCTTTTATTTTTTTGCTTTCTTAGAAAGAATTAAATATCTTTTTTTCCAAATTATTGAATGAAATCTGATATCTATACATGAATCTGTAAGTGTAAAAAATAATCAATATAAAATATGAATCAAAATACAGAAAGCTAAATTATAGATCATCAAAATGTAGAGTAAATATTGTTTTTCAAAATAATTGACACTGATAAAAAGATATTTTTTAAATTTAACTAGTTTTTCAAAGACACTTTAATATGATTTCATACCAATATGATGGCTTCTCATTATTTAAATGTCTAGATATTATTTTATCATGGTACATATATATGTTACTATTATTAAATTAATTGAAAGTTATTTCCAGGAGTTTTTCATAGAGAATACTTAGTATAATTAAGATAATTATTCACCTAGAAATTATAGAAATTAGATTAAGAAGAGTCTTCTTAAGAAAAAGCTTTGATGAATTGTGAGCGAAAATTCATTACACTTAATATTTTTTACTTTTGAACATGCTGAAAAGAATTGATAGAAAACTATTTCAATTTTTTGTAATAATTATCTTAAAATTTGTGACAAAGGCTAAGATGTATTGCCATCTTAAAAAATATATAGTGTTATGAGAAAAATGACATATAATGTATTCTTAAATTTTTTTTCAAATTTTTGATTCATCATGATTTTGAGTTATGATTATTGCAATAATATTTACTGAATAGCAAAAAGGTGTAAGAAATTTATAGAATAATATTTGTTGATATTTCAAGCATCTTTATTCAGATTCAGTAATAAATCTCACATAAATAAATAATTTGAGTTACACAAAACATGTAGCAATAGAATAAAGTATATATTTACATGAAGTAGGATTATGTATTAATTACTTCAACAATAGAGAAAAATGAAGTATTCAGCTTAATAAGATTCCAATAATCAATAAAATCAGCTGCCATTGCTTTAGCAATATAACTCATGGTGGGAGTATTAAAATTAAGTGGCATAGGCCCAGAATTATCTATTAAGGGTTTGATAATATTAAAGATATAAAAATTAAGGTTTTTCCAGATTTTTTCACCACCTGGATTATTATTATCACAGTATTTTCTAAGGAGGCCGAGTTGTGTTATGAATTCTAAACAGTCTGAAGCTGACACAAGCTGGTGGTCCTGTGAGGAAAGAAGTAATCCACAAACACCATCAAACAAGTAAAAAGTAAATGATTGATATTAATGGTGTGCATATTCTTGATTCATCTTCTGAATTGAATCATTATGAGACTCATCAAATCGCTGCATATCTGTTGATTTTTTTTTATTCCTTGAACATTGTCGTTTATTTCTTTCAGCTTGAGTTATATTTGCAGCTGCCTCTCTAGATTTTAGAATAATTATTGTAATCATGAAGTCAATTATTATGTCTCTAAATTTGCACAGGTGAGTGATTGAAGAATTTGCAGCAATTAACTGTGATGTTGAGCTGTCAAACATATTGGGAACTTTGCTCTTCAGATGTGTAAGGTGGGATAGAATATGTAGGGCATTTTCAATAGGAAAATCTGGATTAAAGTTGGATCCTTCAGCAGGAAGGGTAAACTCTTGAGAAGAAAGATAAAGATATGATGCAACAAGGGATGCCCAAAAACAACGCTGGTGAGAACTTGGGCTAACTAGTCTTGATAGCATGCATATTATCAATGATTCAGGGTGATCAGTCTTCTTAAACAGAGAAAGATTAATTGAGTTTGGTTCTTCAGAGTTACAAAATTTTTCCGAATTTTCAAAGTTCAAATTATTGACCACCCAGATCTGCAAAGTGTTAATATTAAGAAAATCCAAAGCTAAAGAAACAACAAAACAATTAGTTATCATTAAATAAATTAACAAACTTCAAGTAAGTGATACATACAGAGTTCATTAATTTTTGTAAGCATTTTGTCATGAGCAGATTTCATCCATAGAAAATTGAATTTTTGCAAAATTTCATGTGGCTTCTCAAGAGAAACAGAAAAACAGATTTCAAATAACTGATTAATTTATGGCCATTCCCTAAGTACCTTTTGATCATTTATTCTACCTTCAAAAAATTGATGAATTTCAGCTATTTGATTCTGTAATTTTGAGTTGCCAATCATTGTTGGAGTATAATGAAGGTAGTTATTAGAAACTTTTATTGATGATGATAGAGACTGTAGGATTTTCAGAATTTCAATTTTAGATTTTGAAGATACGGCAACTATAAGCTGTTTCTTTGAACTTGAATTATTTTTGTGTGGCTGGCTATGTGGATTGATTTCTTCATTGGGTGTTTTCTCAACCTCATCAGCAGAAGTAGCTTCATCATCTTTTTGAGTTAGAGAAGCTTCATATTTTGAAACTTCATCATCATCATCATCTTCTACTTCTTCTTCATTAGAGAAAGATTTATTATTAAATGACACTTTGGAGTGATCATTGTTTTTAGAGCTGGATTAAAAGATTAGAAAAAGACAAGAAATAATAAATAAGAAAGCAAAAAATTTGGAGATAGCTTTAAATACTAATATAAAATTGATTGCTACATTTCTCATGAAAGAAATGATATACCCTTTTGACACATTTTGGCTAGTTTGTTTAGATTTTTGAGATGTTGAGCAAAATAAATCCTTGGCAGGAGGAGTTTTAGTAGCACTGACAAAAGTTGAGCCCCTAGAAAGTCTCATTCTTTTTGAACGTCAAAGAATAGTCTTATCTCCCAAGGTGTTGATGCATAGCCTTCAGCGTCAGGTATTTCATTATCATCATCATCTTTGATGATAATGACATCATCAGGAGGAATGATACCTTTTTCATAACCTGAATTTGAATAAATTTTAAAGAAAAAGGGTTGATTATCTATCCTTCTGAATTTAAAGAATTTAATATAAAATAATTACTTACATTTTTATAGTTCATCAATGTATTCAAGCACATTGTTGTAGGCATTTGAAATATAAGATGGAAAAGGCTTCTCGCTAAGAGTTGACAGTAGTTCTACAGTTTTTCATTAGCAAATTCAAGTATCTTGCCATATTGAGATCGTTTAATTTCAGTCTTTTTGTTGGAAAGAGAAGGGGGGTTTGGAGACATGCCTAGAGGTGGTTGTTTCTTGAGTTTGAAGGATTCAAATCAATGATGCTGATGAGAGTTTGTCAAATAACTACTTGGTGCTAATATATCAAATATATTAATGAAAAAGAAAATTTAGTCTAAGAAGATATAAGAGATAAAGCAATAGATCTTACATAAAGGAGGTGCCTGTTTATCACAAGGCATTTTAATGAATTATTACTTGAATAAAATAAAAAATTCTTATATCAAGGTAAGAAAGAGATTAAAAATATATATTACTATTTGTATTTTCAAGCTGTACTAACACAGATAAATGTGATAACCAAAAGATAATAGTAGTAAAATTGAGAGAAATAAATGAATTGAGAAATGTGGTACAAAACAAGAGGGTTTATATATTACCAGAAGCATTTTTTTGATAGGAGTTCTTTTAAAATGGCATCAAGCTAGCAAGCATATTGGAAAATAGTCTGATGATAATAATGGAGTTAATAGTAAAAGGGAAGTAACTAGACATAAACATTTGGGGCTTTAAAGTATGACAAACAAAGAAAATTTAGAATTTACAATTTGAAAATTGCAAAGGGTAAATAGTTGAGAATGTAAGTTCAACTTATTTAAGTATTTAAATTAATTTGTAAATATTGACAACTTGAAATATGACAAAGGGATCTATTATTGGAAATTTTGGCATCTTTATGTGTTATAAAAAATAGGGGACAAAAACAAAGGAAAAAGATAATTTTAAAAAAGGGGATAAAAAAGTTAACACTAAATAGTATTATATAAAATTATTAAAAAAATTAATTTATTATATGATAGGAGCTCGTGATAGGAGCTCGTTTGGGCTGCACTGACACCCACTGGCACAAACCTAGTCTAAACTTAGTTTAAGTTAAATTTATATAATTAATCAGAAATAGAAACACTTAAGAATCTTAGCATATGAATGAAGTATAAAATTATTTGAAATTATTGCCTTATAAAATCCAATAACCAAGTAACAAAGTCACAAGTTTTTAAAAGTATTTTACAGATTTGTACAAGGTTCCGTACTGTAAACATCATTCAATAGCAATTGATGAACATGTTCTACTGAGATAACTAAGTTGAAAAAGAAAATAGATACTGGATATATGTTTCTAAATTGTGCTATTATTGAATAGGAACAGTCAAAAAAATATAGCAGGATTAATCACGGTATTTTTTACATTGATGTAAAGCTTGGTTGATAAAATAGTAAAAACCTTTAAATCAAGACCAAAAAAAATAATCAAATCAAAAAGGAATATTAAGAATAGGTGTTATAAAAATTATAACCAATATCTTCTAAATATTGAGGGAAATAAATTACCAGTGATTGTAAAAAATATTGTACTCTTTCACCTTATTATGGAAATATCAACTACTCATAATATACTCAAAATAACTACAAATAGCTAAAGGTTTCCCTCTTTAACAAAAGACAATGGTAAGGTATATTTAGACAATTGATTCCTTCAAACTGTTTTGAGTAAAGTGTCCAGCACAAGTTTGGCCGAATTTGTGCTGGACACTTTTATGAGGAAAGCCTCACTTCTCTTAAAAAAACATGCACCTTACCAACTTCAAATTATAAGTGTCCAGCATAAGTTTGGCCAAACTTGTGCTGGACACTTTGGTCATGAACAGTAAATTATTATTTCAAGGAAATTAAATAAAAATAGGCTAGAAAATGAAGATATTTGATGGCATCAAATTTTTTTTTGGGTAAAAGTGTCAAGCACAAGTTCAGCTGAACTTGTGCTGGACACTTTTATGAGGAACACCTCACTTCTCTTAAATAAACATGCACCTTACCAACTTCAAATTGAAAAAGTGTCCAGCATAAGTTTGGCCAAACTTGTGCTGGACACTTTGGCCAAGGCCAGTGACTGAAAATTGTAAGGAAAACCAAAAATCAATAGGCTATAAAATGAAGTGAATTGATGGAATAAATATTTTTTTTGGTAAAAGTGTCCAGCACAAGTTTGGCCGAACTTGTTCTGGACACTTTTATGAGGAAAACATCACTTCTCTTCAAAAAACATGCACCTTACCAACTTCAAGTTGCAAAAGTGTCCAGCATAAGTTTGGCTAAACTTGTGCTGGACATATTTACCAAAAAACAATTTGATTCCATCAATTATCTTAATTATATGGGCTATTTTGTTTGGTTTCCTTACAATTTTTAGTCACTTGTCTTGGCCAAAGTGTCCAGCACAAGTTTGGCCAAACTTATTCTGGACACTTTTCTAATTTGAAGTTGGTAAGGTGTATGTTTTTTTAAGAGAAGTGAGGTGTTCCTCATAAAAGTGTCCAGCACAAGTTTGGCCAAACTTGTGCGGGACACTTTGTTCATGGACAGTAACTTATTACTTCAAGGAAATTAAATAAAAATAGGCTATAACATGAAGATATTTTTTGGAATCAAATTTTTTTTTTTTGGTAAAAATGTCCAGCACAAGTTTGGCTGAACTTGTGCAGGACACTTTTATGAGGAACACCTCACTTCTCTTAAAAATACGTGCACCTTACCAACTTCAAATTGGAAAAGTTTCCAGCATAAGTTCAGCCAAACTTGTGCTGGACGTATTTACCAAAAAAAAAAATTGATGCCATCAATTATCTTAATTATATGGGCCATTTTTTTGGTTTTCCTTGCAATTTTTAGTCACTTGTCTTGGCCAGAGTGTCCAGCACAAGTTCAGCCAAACTTGTACTGGACACATAGAACAATACATAAATTCAACTGAAGTATGTTTATCAATTAAATGTTATTAAAGCCTCTTTTATTTTATTAAGGCATAAAAACCAAATATAAATTGATTATTGTTTTGTTTTTAATGATTAATAATTTTCAATTATTGTTGCAATAAGTGAAATTTTAAAAAATTATTTTTTCTTAAGATCCTTGTGAAAATGAATTCCCATCAGTTGAATGCTTTAACTTTTTTATATATTTTATTAATTAACTATGGTAATGGATTATTGAGTGCCTTGAATGATGTTTCTTTTTTGGTGAGGGATGGTGTTCACTTTCATAAATTTTTTCACATGTGCATTTTTATACTAATCATTGGTGGTGTTTAGCCAATAAAAAAGCAATTATCATTATTGAAAAAAAGGTATTTTAAATTAAAATTCAGAGTCTAATTCTATTCTTTTTTTATACTTTAATTTGATCTTGTCGTAAGTATCTGAGAAGAGATTCAATTTAATTTATTTCAAGTTCATATATTGTGCATAAAAAAATTCACATTTATTTAATCAAAAAAATTATCATGTCTTAAAGTTTTACAAAAATATATATCTGTTTTTCTATCCTCAATATTTTTATAATCATTAATTCTTTTGCTCTCTTTTATCTTATACATCAATTGGAATTTTTTATAAGAAAGAATAATAATGTTAATTTTAAAAAAAGATTACTATCACTCTATATACATGGTTACCAGTGGGGTAAAAAATTTAAGGTGCTGTTGCTTGATCTAGTGCTTCATTAACTTTGGTGAAATCTATATCTTCTCAAACCTCAAGTAACTCCCTCTCATTAACCGACAAATTTTCTAAATATCCAGGTGAATAGCAGTTTTTTGGCAGAAATTTGGGCACATTCAAGATGCCATCTGTTGAAGCTGTCTTTTTAGTTGAGCAATCATAAAGTTTCTTCATTGAAGCCATTTCAACATTTTAATGGGTCGTCCTTTTAGTCAAGCTGTCCATTTTATCTGAAATTTCATCAAGTTTTGGATTTCTCCATCCTGGAACTACCTGTTTAGGACAATTCTCTTCTGGATTGGGTGGGGCTTCTTCTAAATCAGACATGAGACTTTTATCATGAAAAAGTGCTACAAAACCTGGCTGATCAAAGAAATTTTTTCTTGCCATGTCGTAGCGGTTTTTTGGAATCTAAAATAAAATCAAATTGGTAAAAGAATTTTTTAGTTATTATGATTTGAATAAATACCTTTGATTGATAACTCTTTATCTATGCTCTTGATCTCTTTTCCTTTCTACTTGCCTCAATCACCTCACTGTTTTGACCAGCCACATTTCGAATATCCTTTCCCTTGTTGACCACCCATTTCTTGACAATGATTGGTTTAAACCTGAGTTTTGCTGAATTGATATTTTTCAATGTTGAGAGCCACTTAGTACAGTGGTCTGATGCTACACTCCCCATTACTTGATTCCATAGTGACTCAGAAAAATTTTGACAGTTCTAATCAAAAGCGAGTTGACAAAATCCTTTCTCTTGAAGCTCTTGTTCCAAATTTTGTTTTACAGAGATCGGTAGAGCAGCTCCTCCCTTTAGTCCTTGGGGCCCAGGTGTTGAAATAAAATTTGGTAGATGAATTTTGGAACATAAGAATATAGAAGTATTTGTTAAAATAAATTGACGATAAGCAGCTGAAGTTGTCTGTGGTTCATTTTGAACCTGTTTTAATGCTGTTTCAATTATCAATAGCTTGTACTCATGCCAATTTTTGCAATCTGTAAGTTCTTCATTTGTTGGGCCTATAGGAAACTCAGATACATTAATGGGTCCACAAAGACAGAACTTCAAAAAGTGATAGATATTTCCGTTAATAGAATCTGAGCTCCTTGTTACATCACACCTCATAACTATGCTTCTAACCATTTGCAAGTTTTGGTCATTTTGAAGTGACTCAGCATCAAGTATTCTGCGCTTATCAGTAGCTTGAATTATAAGAGAGGGATTAACTGAAAATTTTTGAAAATAAAAATTGGTAAAACTATTTTAAAACGTAAAAGCATGTTGAAAAAGTTTTCTCACCAGGTCAACTGGTACTGGCTGCTGGGTTAGTAGAAGCGGATCCCCCACCTCTTCCAAGAAACTGATTCAACAACATACTAGCCAAATCATTATCTACATTTTCTGCTTGCTGCTGAAAATTACCAGGTGCGGATTGACCATCTGTATTTGTGATATTATAAGAAAAATCAGTTGATCAAATTTGGTGATCTGATGAAGACTGAGGAGGAGGTTAGGGTTTACCTGGATTTTCACTAGGATTTTCAGGGGGAGCAGGACCCGATAGAGGCGTTCTAGAATTTGAGGGGGAGGATTATTTTGCCCTCCAACATGACTTGCTAATGGAGGATCAACCTGAATGGCATCACCAGTATTTGACATAATGTGCTTTATAAAAAATAAAACAAAAATTATTAACTTTCAGAATATAGAGAGATAATATTAATGAGAAATTAGTTATACATTTTAATTTTGAGTTTAATGAATAAAATATTCAAGCAAAAAAAATTAGTGGAAAACTCAGTTTTATTGGCTTGAAAAATATGGTCCTTAGATTTTTCAACCCTGGTTCTGAAATATTTATAATATTCTTCAAGTATAGGTAGACTTTGTATAATAAATTGAATTCCTTTTAGTTGGAATTAAATTTACAATAAAATGTCACTCATTAATAGCAGGGTTTTTAAACCATAAAGAATGCCCTCCTTGTTATTGTTTGCTTAAACATTTAGGAAAAATCTAAAAACGTTTTATTTATTAATTTTGCATCTAGGTGTTCCAAAGATCTATTACAAACCCTCCAAATCCTCAAAATTCTTACCAATCCTAAATAATTTCAAAAATATTAACAAAAATAAAATGGCCATGTTGTTTAATTTTTTACTTACTAGTGTCTGAAGTCCAACAGCAGTGATAACATTGTACTTTATTTCAAACACTCCCCTTTGGTGCTGTAAAGTGAAGGCATGTCCAATAATTTAATCTTGATTAATCACAATTTGTGTTGCTTTTTCTACTCTTACTAAACAGCAATTCACTTGTGTAAAAACCTCATAGGGATACTTTTTTGTATCTTCTGGTATAAGCTCTTTAAATAGACTAACAATTAGATAAAAACTTTCATTATCATCCTTTGAACTAAAAAGCTGATCAATATGCCCAAACTAACTATCTTTTCCAAAGTAGAGTTCAATGGTATAGTTCCCAGGATTCTGGTCATGAGTTGTATAACGCTTTCCATGGACCAATATGCTTGCTATATTTTCAACTACCCAGTCTCCTACCTTCTCTGATGGTAACAAAGCCCATTTAGATGTCTCTTTTCTTAAGAATTCCCTTACCAATTTTGTAAAAAATGCCTAAGTTAAATGGAAATGTCTTTTTTTTGTATTGTGCTCAATTTTTTTTAATATTAGATCCATACTGAGCATCATCTTCAGCTTCACCTACTTCTAATACCCTAGACTTCTGATGCCAGTGCTTGAGCATGGTCTGTGGTATTTCTTCTATGTTCAATTAAAATAAATTAGCTCATTTGCATTTTTAAGCACCCAATTACCAAACTAAATACCTGGATGATGATTTTTTGTAATTTCTGATAATATACCATTAACTCTTTCAGAAGCCAAGTAGTCATACCTACAGGTGGACCAAAACGTTTAATAATTTCTGGAAAATGTTGAGTGAAATGCAGATTTGGCTTAAAGCTTAAATTTTTCCAACCTTCTTCCAAGAAGTTACAATACTCCAATAAAAAGTTGTTTTAATTCATCGACTTCATTGATGAAAACATTTTTTAAAGTCAAAAAGTTGGTAATTGAACTTAAAGTGGTGAATGATTTGAGAAGATAATATTCTCTAGGTTTGTGGTCTGACGTCACTGATGTCTTAGCTTGATTTAATTTTTCTACCCAAACGGGGATAAGTGACAAAGGAAAGTAAACAGTATAAAGTACATGCCACTCCTCAGCTTTGAGGGAACCTGACTTTTTAGATCCTACTTGTTTTGGCACTCGTGAAATACAGGAAGGTTTTTTTTTTTGCTCAATCACGTTCCACACTGCCACTAGCTCAGTGGCTGACAATTGTGGATTTCTAGTTCTTTTGTTTTCTTTCTCTTTGCCCTTCTTTTTATCTTCCTTACTTCTAATAGTCTCAAGGGATGAATTAGATCTTTCACTTTCAGATATACTAATACTTTTTTGCCTTAAGTTATAGGTCGAATTTCAACTTCCACTTTCAGAAGCATGCTTGGAGCCAAACTCTAAGGTTTGAAAGTGATGTTCAGAACTTGAAGACTTTGTCCTGCTGTTTGATCCATCTGATTAAGCACCTCCACTATCCATTCTATGATATGTTTGTGACGGTCTCGTTGTACTTGTATATTGTAGTCTTTTATGCCATCCCACTGGTTCAATATTATTAGCATCAGTGCTGATTAAGCTGCTTCTATGTTTTTTATATTGCTTATTTAGAAATATATCAGAATGTGCATCATCATTGTCTCTTCTTACATGCCAATTTTTTTCCTTTGTCAGCTTTTTTTCTAGGTGGATTGCCACATTTTGTATTAGATAAAAAGTAAGACTGTGATCTTTAAGATTTCCAAGCATGTGTGAATGCATCAAGTCAATTGAGCAATATTCTGTAAGATGCAAATATACAAGGTTATTCAGCTCTCTCCATCAAACCCCATGACTCTTAACAATAGATACCCACTCCCAATGTGACTGACACTTTTTCCACTACTCTGCCCAGTGCATATGATCCTCATGAGTACGTAAGGAAAATTTTTTGACTTGATGCTCACTAATTTTATTCTTTAAAATATGACAGACAGAGCAGAACTTAGTAGCTGAGTGACTTGAAAAATCAGAAATCTTTCACATCGCTGAAATGTCTCCTTTTAAAGAGAATAATGCAGCCCTTATTTTTTAGCCTTGTGGATAGTAAGGTGTTTTTTCAATAAATATGCCATCCCATAGAGTCTTTAGTTCAATGAAAAGATGCATCAGAAGATGATTTATTTGTTCACTCATTGGCTCAGTTGGACCGGGAATAATAACATACAAAAATAGATTTTTGGTTTTGTATCAATCTTCTGTAGGCAATTTCATACACACCCACAAGATATTACCCACAGATTTCTGATGACCTCCAATACACTTGCCACTGGCCTAAACCAGTCAGAATATAGACCAAACATTAAATTACCTTATGTTTTTGTATATCCATCAACACTTCCATTTTTAGTTGTAGAAATATCTGGAAAATTTTTTCATCCAAAACCATCATATACATCTTTCATCACATTCCTTTCCATGTTTTCTAGAAAATCATTTTTTTTCTCAATCAGCATCTTGAATTTGATTAGTTTAAGCTTTTCTGAAAGCCATTCAACCAAACTGTTATGATTAAATGCTTTACGAGGATGATAGATTGCTTATTCTTGTTTGTACTTAGCCAATTACAAACTTTCATCACAATTGACAGTTTCTTGTCTCTGTCCTAAATATTTCCAATAGCGCTTTGAGGATGAATAAAAAGGTTGAGTACAAGATAAGATCAATGGATGGTGTTTTGGGTTATACTCATAAAGAGCAAAGCACTTAGCACAGCATTTCTTGGTGACAAATAATGGATTGAGTTGCAATTGACAAAAAACTGTCTCTATAGAAAGGGGAATCAGGCTGATTATTCTTCTAGCATCTAGTTTACCTACATCACTAAGAAGTTTGAGTTTATTGACTTCATCATGCAAAAATTCAGCACAACTTTCTATGCTTAAATTATGGATAAGAGAAAGTTTTTCAGCTTGCCACATTATCTTTTGGCTATAAAGCTCTTCCAAATTCAAATTGTTTGACTATGGTAGAGATTGAATTGTTTCCAAAACAGGCTGCCCCTAAGAAAAGAAAAAAAATAGAGATTAATTGAAACTTAGTTTCTCTTTATTTACCAAATATTTATGTCTTACAAGATCTTGGATGTTGGATCCTAAGTTAGGTGAATCGCTGGATGTACCAACCATCTGTGCTTTTCAATTTCTTTCCTCTTCATGTTTGGAGTATGACTGAGATTTTTTGAAAGCTGCACCAACTTAAAAGCTTCCCAATGAGGTCTGATGCTTTCTTGATGAACATCCAAGCTCTTCACATTTACAAAAGCGAAAAAATTGTGGCATTTCAAGACTTCTGGATATAAGAAATATGTTACTGGATGGTAGCAATTGAGCAAACTATTTATTTATTGTGAAGCACTTAATAAAATAAGCTAATATTTACGTCTCAAGAAGTTTATCAACAAGTTGGTTAACATGGATTTCTTTGAATGTTTGTTTCATGCATATCAACCATGCATTAAGTAGGTATCCATACTGTGCATCAGCAAAATGTTTCAGACTTGCTACATTTTACAATGTTGCATACATGTTTATCAAACAGCTTATTTTGCACAAAGCATAATACTATAAGAGAATACAAATTGATCACATTTTTAAATATAGGAGAAACTATGTTATAACTTGAATGAAAATAATACCATTTAATTTATAATAATAAAGTTATTTAAGTGTTGTGGTTTTTTTTCTACAATCACCTGCATTAATAAGATTCTGCCAAGTAACAGGAAAGTTCTCATTAATAATCACTATAAGATATAAAAAAATTGATAACATTTATTTTTCACAATATAGAATAACAGTATGAAAAATAAATATTTTTTCAACAAAATATATTATTTTAAAATTTTCAAATCTAAGAGGTCATCAAAGTAAAGCTTCCAGAATCTAAAAAACAGAATTTTCACATTAAGTTGCTTATTCCAAACTCTAAAATATTGGTATGGTTTCTGAGTAATCTTGGTAAATAAACTATATACATACTAATAAGGTTTAAATATAAATTTTTAAAATAATTTTGTCAGCACAATCAACAAGCTCAAATAAGCTCATTATTTGTATTAAAATATTATCAAAATATTTTGGAAAATCAAAATTATTCTGCATTATATTTTTACCCATTTAACATGCAATAATTTTCTATTACAGCTGAGTTATTTCCTTTTGAATTAATTATGAAAATACATAGATATCCATATTTTATAGAGAAAGATATTCATGAGAAAGCTCATCTGTCCGTCCATTCAACTCTTCATTATTAATTATTTTCAAAATAAAAAATTTATTATAGTAGTGTTTTTGTTGCCATATCCTTTCAAAATTTTATATTTTCATTCATTTTGCTTTTCATAATGTATATGATGAGCTCTAGTTGTTCTTATTCTCCTCAGGGAAAAATACCTACTAATACCCATGTACTTAATAAAAGATTCAATGAGATACTCCCTCGATCAACTTCTCATTTTTGCAGGTCTATTTACAATTTCTGTTGTGTGCTTTTGAATATTTAACCTCAGTCTAATGAATGGAAGCTGAACCCCACCAAAGAAAAACTACATAGGTTTTCATTGTTCAACATAAGCTCTCTCAACATTGATATTAATTTACCATATCCTGAACAAAATTACCATGTTTCTGAACAAATCCCTGCTATATTCCAAAATGATTTTATCCACTTTCTTCATCAATGCAACTTTCCTGGAAAAAATTTTGCTTTTAATCTTGATTGGTTTCACGAGTGGAATCAAGTTTTGGCAAAAATTATCATTAAGCACTGGGATAAAGCTTTGGAAACTAATTATTTGGTTTCTTATTCAATGGACTCTACTCATATTTCCTACCTAAATCAATTGGGTGTTCTTCACCGCTGGTTTATAGGTTATGCTGATAAATTAGGACTCATAAAAGATTCTGATAGTTTCTGTGAAATAGTTAAAATAAGAAAGTATAAATATAAAATAAAAAAGAAAGTAAGAACTAATATTTTTATCTTATTTTTTACACAAGCTAATATAAATTTGACAATCTTTTTAACAGTTCTTTTAAACAAACTCACCTTCTTAAACAATTTCCAAGTAGTGAAACCTATGAGAATCTTTTCAAAATGTCAAATGTTGCTCAGACACCAAAATCAATGATGAAGGTTCTTTTAAGCCAATTTTATTGCCATGTAGATCTGAAGAATTTTCAAGACTTTCACAAAATCTTGACCTGAAACACATTCAAATCTGAGAAAATTCCTCTTATTCAGGAGAAATACTTAAGAACTTGGAATTATATGATAGATTAAATATGGCAGCCTCAATCAAGACTCACTTTAATTATTTTCCAGTCCCCAGGGGTTTGCCAAGTGACTGCTATTCTTCATTATATCTTGCTTCTCTTAGTCCTCAACAATTAAGACTTCTTAATTGTCAAGCCCCAATAAACATTTCCTACATACTTGAACAAATTTCAAATTCTAATGTGAGTTATTGATGAATTCCCTAATCAATAATCTAGCACACTCATATTCCTCGTTTCCAATGTTTGGGACACTTAGCCTTAAAAAATTAGAACAGATAAATAATTTTAGCTATGATGCAACTTTATTTAAAAAAATTTCTCATACATTGAAAGCTAAATATTTTTTCTTTGTATCTTATAAATGCTGAATTCAATACTTCTGCTTACGAAATACTTGAGTACATAAACTTCATTTTGTTGGCCCATTCTATACATACAATCAACTGCTTGCCATTTAACTGCTAGATTCCAATTAGGCTCCTGTTTCAATATTTTAAACAAATTCTCTTTTTAACCTTTTTTATTTCAATATAAGACTCTTTGACTTACCATTATATATACTTTTTGTGCACACCTCAGGTCTATTCCAACTCATGCAGCCTTGATTGTACCAAGCAAAACTTGACATCTTTCATCATTTTTGAATTTTTCAAGACTTTCATCACTTTTTTTCATTCTCAAATTTTCTAAAAGCTCTGTGTAGCTAATTCCATGGTCATCTAAAGCCTTTTTTATACTGTTTCAATGGATAAAATATTGAAATGTCATTTAATCTAAAAATAAGTTATTGAGATAATTAATAGAATTACTTACATTTCCAAAAAGTCCGCATATTCTGAAAATATAACAGCCTTGGGACAAATTAATTCCCTTTCTCCCCTTAAGAAAATTTCTAAATGACTGATTATATGTATAATCTTTTCTGAATGTTTCTATGTGAAAGGAAATGTTGGAGGTTGATCTGGGCTTTCATAGACAGGGTGGTTACAAAATTGCTGTAAAATTGACAGTTCTCTGAGAAACTCAGCTGAGTCCCAAGGGAGGTTGGTGTCTCGAGAAGGCCAATAATACTCAGAAAAACTTTCTTGAAACTTAGTAAGGTTTGGGTGCCAAGGTTCTGATAATTCTACAGATATTCCTTGCTCAATTTTTTGAAGAAGTGATAATATTGCTTCTTTAGTTCTCTTCAGGCATTTGAAATTCATAAGAGTATTTATCGATTTTATTGAGCTAGAGACTCCTCTGTTTAAGCCATTCATGAAAAAAATAATCCACAACCAGTCTTATTTCTATCTTTTGATTCTGACAAATGATATAAGGCTTTGAAGGTCAGTTGTCCTGTTCTGAAGTTGTGTCCCTTTTAAGTATAGTTGATACTCAGCCTCCAAGGCCAATATATTCTGATTCTTGTGCAACTGGGGATTTTTGATTAAACTTTTAAATTATGTTAAACATTTCATCAGCTTTTAAAATAATATGTTCAAAAATTTTAGTAATTCAAATGAATGCTTACTGAGCCTCATCTAAAACTATTCTGTACCAAATGAGTATATGAGTTACTGGCAGAATAGGTTGAGGAGTTTTCTTTGAAGAAGATAGAATTGCTGTCCCATAGGTAGTCAAAACAACTAGCTGGTTCTGAAGCTCCTCAAAATCAATTTTCTTTGAATCCTTCTCATAAAGAACCTTGAAAGGTAGTGCATTATCTTCAAAGTGAATTCTTATTTCATTGACCCAGTTTAATAATGTTGAGAGTGGGAAAATGATGAGAGTTGCTGATGTCCTATCTTTCTCTTGGCCACCACCAAAGAGTTGGAATTGTCTGGCTTCACTTTGAGTTGCAGTAATTAGGTCAAGAGTTGAGATGGTCTTTCCCAAGCCCATATCATCAGCTAGAATTGAACCGATTCCTGCAGAGGATAACTCTTCTTCAAGAAATTTTTCATAATAATTATAAAAAACCTACTCTCAGCCAGCTGTTGTCTGCATGCCTCCACAGTTTTTCTAAATTTTTGGATAAGTTATTTTCATTTTCTATCATAAAATTGATAGCTTGAATTTGATGCATTTTCAGAGTTGTTTTGATACCAAATATAGATAGACTTTCCATTTGATTACCCCTTGTCCCAGAAATTTCAGAAGCTGTGTGAATACAAGAATTAGGAATATTGAAGAAGACGGTTGGATTGTAGTGTGGAATCAGTGTCAAATCAATTTGAGCATTTAGAAATACTTCTTTAGCCTGACTAATTAAATCAGTCAAACAAAAAAGGAGGCCACAAATTCTATACTGCCTGTTTAAAAGTAGAACCAAGTAAGAGCAAAAATAATAAGGTATTTGGGGATTTAAAGCCCTTTCCTCGATTAAAATTTGAGATCCAGATCCAATTTCTCCAATTAGTTGTCCAATTTGGCTTCTCTGTTTGTTAGAAATATCACCAATAGGTTTTGCTTCTCCTTCTTTGAATAATACAAAAACATGAACTACAGATCTTCCTCTTTGCCTAATAACTGGAGTGGATACTTTATCAAAAACAGATCTTTCTTTTGAAAAAATAGGTTTAAAATTTAAAGAGAATTGTCCAATGCATCTTAAATTTGACATTTTAATTAAATTAATTTTTATTGTGATGGTGGTAGTTTAAAGATAGAGAGTGTGAGAGAAAATTTTTGAAAGAGAATAAAGTAGAGAATATGTATAATATTGGATGAATATTCAATATTGAATTTTTCATGTATGTAAATAATTAATGTTGACTCACATTTTAATAATAACTAAATACATAAAAATAATTTAAAAAAATGCATTATTTTAGAGCCTAATTTTTGTGCCAATATATTAAAATTAGTTTCTTTAATAGTGTAAATTTTAAAAAAAATACATTACTATTTTTTCCCCTTATAAAATATATATATTTTTTTTCTCCTAAATTAAATTTTTTGAGCATTGTCTTATACTTTTTTATTCCAAGGAACAATGAGAAATTTCTATTGATAAGGGCTCAATATCAACTTTTGTCTAGAAAATTTAAAATTATGTGGATATTTTTTTACAGAGTTATATTTTTATTAATAGAATTTTTAAAAAGTACTTAAATAGTATTCTTTTTTATATATTTTGGGAAATAAAATTGATATTTGAAATAATATTCCAGACCTAGTATACTATGTTTCATTTAAGACATTTCTACTAATATCAAACCTGACCTCCCAACATTAAATGGATCTAGATATGAAATTGAATATTACGGTATGTTAAGTGTTGTGGCTCAACCATTGCTCAAATTTGGACCAACTGATGCTCAAATTGAATCCAAAGCTCTTCTCAATAAGGGATAAATTGAGGCTCAATTTGGGGCCAACTTTTTTTTCAAAATTTTTTCATATAATTTAAAAACAGTTTTCTAATTCTTTCAAAACATTTCCCCAACAATTTCCCAACGTCTTCCTGAAAGTTTCAAAGAGAGGGAACTTCTAGAAGTTCACCCCCTGATTTCTGGTGTGGTCTTCCAGCATTGACAGGGGCCTTTGTTGTGTGATTTGGCGGTGTTTGTGCATGTCTTAATTGACATCTGTTAAGTAGTTGGGTATTTTTCTGGTTTTATTCAGTTGATATTTGGTCTGCAGGTATATGGGTACTATCATTGGATAGCCCTGGATTTTCTGTATATTTTATGTCTTGTAGACATTTTTCATATTCTAAGTTTTAAGGGGTCATTTCCTCATTTTTCATTTAAAAAAGATAGCTGTTTAATTTTGTTTTTCGTGTTTTACGGGCTAGCCTTAAGTCTTAGGGTTAAGTGCTTAGTACCATTGGATAGAGCTAATTTTTCTCTATATTTCAAGTCACAATGTTGTTATAGTGAAATTCGGTGTTTTAAAGGTTTTAGTAGTTGTAGCTAATTTTTCTAAGTAGATTAGTTGTTTTTATTGGTTTTCTGGTTTCAGGGAGGCCGGGCCGCTTCAGACAGCACCTCTGACGTCGGGCGGCCCGCCGGCCTCTGTTTTAGAAGGTTGGGGAGCACTTCAGGAGGGTTTTTTATTCAATTTAGCGAGTACAGGCGCCAGATTGGTGGGTGCGCATGGGCTCTTAGATAGTGGTCTGTGTGTACATAGTGAACAAGACAGTTTGGGCAACTTTAATTATCATACAACCATCCGGAGGTGATATCCTTGTTCCTCACTCAGTTTTCACTGTTTTCTGGCCACAATTTGGCTGTGTTTGTTGCAAGTGAGTTCTTCATTTAACTTAACTTTGGCAACTGTTTCTCTGTTATAGTCTTGCAAGCTATAGCAAGTATTATTGCTGTCTCTGGTGTGGATTTGCAGCCTACATCAAGTATCTTTTCTGTCTCTTGTGTGGACATTGTTCTACATTTCAGTTCTTTGGTCTGGTAGTCTGTCTGGTGACTACTTTCTTGGATCATCAAGCAGTCAAGTGTGTTGAAAAAGGGGTTTAGCAAAACAGGAACCAACATACTTTAGCAAGTAAATCTCACTCTATTTTTCTAAAGGGACAGGGGATTTTCTCTCTGGTTTTTCTCCAACTCCCTTGGTCAAGGCCTATAGCTAGTACTATAGGATTGTCTACATTTCTGGCTCCCAACGTGGGGTGGAACTTGCTAGTTCTTTGGAATCTCTGTTTTCTTTGGTTGGCTCTTTTTGCTGTTTTGGTTTGGAGGAATGGCTTCTGGTTCCTCTATTCCTGTGGTGACTGTCAGTGGGGGAGATGGTCCTCCTGCTGTGATGGTCAAGGAGTGTGTAAGGATTAAAACTTGGGATGGTACCAAGTTTAATGGGAAGGATGTCAAGTGGTTTCTGGAG
This sequence comes from Hemileia vastatrix, assembly GCA_030280995.1. Classification (NCBI taxonomy): domain Eukaryota; kingdom Fungi; phylum Basidiomycota; class Pucciniomycetes; order Pucciniales; family Zaghouaniaceae; genus Hemileia; species Hemileia vastatrix. Next base: position 36,242,306 of record JASXTE010000004.1, read on the forward strand.
AAGTATGAAACTGCTGCTGGAGTGGATTTTGCTTCTTACCTGGACATGGTGAAGCAGATTATCTTCTTCATTGGTGATAGGGCAGTGGAGAAGGAGATTGTGGCCATGTCTGGCTACAAGAAGAGGGATTGGAAGTTATTGTGTAGGGAGATGGTGGATAGATGGGGTGTCAGGTTCACTATGGTGGATATGAACAAGGTTTTCAGTGAATGGCAATCTTATGGTGGTATTGTTAACTTGCATAGTTACAGGAAGTTTCTGCTACAGTTTGATCCTGTGGTGGAATATTTGGTGGAAGTGGAGGAGCTGGCACATTAAAATGCTGCCAAGGATGTTTTTTGGTCTGCCCTGGCTAGAGATGTCAGGATGGATGTGTTGAAGGAGTTTTCAAGAAAGGAATTGATGAAGACTCTTTCTAATGGGGACCAGAAGTTGCCTGCCTTGGATAAGGTGTAAGAGGCTGTTGAGGCCCATTTGAAGTTATTGGCTGTGGACACCTATCAGGAGGGGTGTGCCACTAATGTCAGAAAAGTCAGTGAGGCTTTGGCTGAAGAGGAAGTTAGGGAGAAGAAGGAGGAGAAGAATTTGATGCAGGTTCCCAAACAGGAGAGGGACCCAACGGTGGAGCAGTTTTCTGATCTTACAAAGCAGCTTCATATTTTTGTTCAGGAGGCTAAGAAGGTCAATAAGGCACCTTCTCAGCCTAGAGATTTTGATAGGAGGGCTGGTAGGAGTGATCCTTGGGTCTACTCTTATTGCAGCAGGAGGGGGAACAGGTCCAATGATTGTTGGGCATTGAGCAGGGATGTGTCTGAAGGAAAGGTGGAATTTGATGGCAGGGTTTTCAAGTTCCCTGATGGTTCTTTTGTTAAGCCCAGTGAGGGGCAGGCTCCTGTTGATTTGGTTAGGAGAAGGGGAGGTCTCAATCAAAGGAGGCCAAGGTTTGAGGAGATTCCTAATCAAGGGAAGTCTTCTGGTAAGGAGGATGAGGATGGCAAGGGAAAGGGGGAGGTCAATAAGGTCTCTTTTTCTACTTCCTTTGGTCGTTTGGAGTTGTATTCTTGTGGTGGACAGTCAAGTGGTGAATGCTTGGCTGGTGTTTATGATATGGAAGCAGGAAAGGTGGGAAGGCCTAAGAGCAGTTATCAGGCCCAACCAAAGCCAAATGCTTCAAAGGTGGATCCCTAAGCTGAGTGCAGCTAGGAAGAGGTACAGCAAAGAGGAGCTGTACAAGATGCAAAAGGGTATGGCTGACATGGGCCCCCCTAGTTTTGGTGCATTGGAAATGAATGGTGAGCCAATGCCAATGGAGGTTGATTCTGACTCTGATGAGGATGTCCCTTTGGATTCATTTCCAAAGCCTGCTGGAGTTAGAGGTTCTGGTGAGGGATCTGGTGGGGTTCCTGTAAATGGTAAATCTGTTGGTGGTGCTGGTCCTCAAGAAGCTTCTAGGACCAAGGTAGTGAAGCAAAGAGCTCACTTTGAGAGGCCAGTAGTTTCTGTTCAAGTTAATGTTATGGACTCTGTCCTGGAAAGGATGAATCAGGGTCAGGTTTCCCTATCTTATGGGGAATTGTATGCTATCAGTCCAGGGTTGGCTGATAGACAGAAAAAGTTGTTGACCAGGAGAAGAGTTTCTTCTGGGGAGGTAGAATACATTTGTGATTCTGCTGAAAAGTTTGGTGAGGGGTTGGAAACTCATTTTTCTGCTCCTCTGGGATATGTCAATGTCACTCTGAATGGCAGGGAGGCAAGGGCATTGGTGGATTCAGGTTCTCAGATAAACCTGATTTATTTGTTTGAGGCAACTCATTTGGGCCTCCCCATCAAAACTGGTATTGGTGGGAATTTGAGAGGGATCGGTGGTCATGTCACTGAATTGGTTGGAACTTCAGAGTTTGTGAAGTTATATGTTGGCGGAGCCTCAGGGAAGTTTCATTTTTACATTGCTAAAGGTAATGTAAAAGCAGTTTTGGGTGGGCCATTCTTGATGGATTTTCAGAAAAGAATTAGTTATCAATTTGATTTGGGAATCAGTTTTGAGTTGACTGGTGAAGATGAAAGGAGGCTTCACATGAGGTTATCATCCCCTGGAGAGTATGGTTGGGAGACCAGGCCTGGTTTATCTTCAATGTGCCAGTGCATTTATTGCTGCAGGAGAAGGAAGGAAGTGGGTGTTGCCTCCGGTTTTTTGGAGTGTAGCTCAGGCTCTATTAAGAGTCTGTCTTTTTTAGAGTAATGAGGGCTGATCACCCTAGTGCTACAACCTCTCCCCAAGACGAGGAAATCCCAGGTTGTAGTAGGTCAGCTCCCTTGGAGATATACCAAGTGGATTTTCAACTTTCTCTTTTTAATGTTTCTCTTCTCTGGAAGTATTCATCAAGTTTTTTTTCAAGTCTCTGTTCTCTCTCAAGATTCTTAATTATTTTTAATTCAAGTTCAAGGAAGAAGATTGGTTATATATCTTTATTGAAAGATATGCTGAAAAGTTTTGGGGCAGTGAGATTGGGGTCTAAAAGTAAGTCCTCCCAATTGTTCACTGCTAGGGTTTCTTCTACACCTTTCAAAAACATTACCTGGGCCACACCTGTGAGCATTGGGGAAACCCCTGGTTATTTTTGTAGGTCAGAAGAAAACTCAAGAAAAGAAGATAAAAATTTCAAGATAATTCAAGAAAATCAAGAAAAAAATCTGAAGATAATGAAGAAAAAAGATTCAAAATATTTTTGTGAAGATTGTCAAGATCAATTTTTTATCCTCCAGCAAGAGGTTAAACTGCAGAAAATTAGGAAGAAAGTAGATCATCAAGATCAATTTTTGGACCTCCTCCTAGGGGCTAAACTGGCTGGATCTGATCTTGATTCTGGTGATCAGGATGTTTTTGTTGATGAAGATGGAGTTGTTGTTTGGGACAGCTCAAATTTGGAAAAGGGTGTTTTTGTCAGTGAACTGGATTCTCAAAAGGTTCAGTGGAAACAGAAGGACATGCCAAAATTTAAGGATTGGTGTCCTGGTTGGGCTGCTCAATTGGCTCATGTTCACGCTGGTTATATTGATGATAGAATTGAACCCTTGGATGTTGTTTTGTTGGATTTTGAAGATGAGACCTGGGGTCAGTCTGGGTTTTATTTTATTTTGGTGGAATATCTGTTGACCTTGGAGAGGCCAGATAGTTGTGATGATGATACTTGGTTGGCAATCAAGAAGAAGATTCCTGGATTTTATGTGTCAGGAAGAAAGTTAATGAGGAGAAGGCATCCTAATCCTCAAGTGGTGGTGACTCAGTAGAAGGGTCAAGAACTTGTGTTGAAGTCTTTTCATGAAGACCTTGGTCATAGAGGCTTTGGGGAGACTTAAAGAAGAGTAGAAGACAGATCTTGGTGGCAAGGTATGAAGTTGGCTGTGCAGGGTTGGGTTCAATCTTGTGAAGAGTGTCAAAGAAGAAGTCACTTGAAAGCCAAAGAGGTCGGCTGTGCTACTGGTGAAACAACTGTTTTTGGAAGAGTCATTCTGGATGCTGTCCATATTAAAGAGGGCAGGTATAAATACTTGATTGTTGCTAGGGATGATTTGTCTGGTTGGGTTGAGGCAGTGCCTTTGGTTAATTTGACTGCCAAGAATGTGGCAGAGTTTTTGAAGAAGGAGTGGATTTATAGGTATGGATTGATGAAGTTGGTGACTGTTGATGGCGAGCCAGAGTTTGGTGCCGAATTTAAAGAAGCTGTGACTAGTATTGGTTCTAAAGTAAGAGTGGCTACACCGTATTATCTTGAATCTGAAGGCATGGTTGAAAGAGGCCATCAAGTTATCAAGAATGCTTTGGTGAAGATGTGCGGAGATAGCTCTGAAAAGTGGAGGCATTATATACCCTTGGTGTTATTTGCTGATAGGGTCACTGTGAAGAGGACAACTGGCTATTCTCCTTATGAGTTAATGTTTTGTCAGAAAGCTGTTCTACCTGTGCACTTGGAAGCTGTCTCTTATCTTAGAATTGATTGGGATGAGGTGCACTCAACAGAAGAATTGCTCTGTGCCAGGATGCAACAGTTGGAATGTAGATAGGAATGTCAAGAGAAGGCATACTATAGAATGATGAAGATTAGGAATCAATAAGTCAGATACTGGGACAAGAATTTGGCTCATAGACTCAGGAATCCTTTGAAACCTGGTTTTTTAGTTTTGGTGTATAATAGAAGTTTGGAGATTCAGTGGGGAATAATGTTTTCTGACAGATGGAATGGACCTTACAGAGTCAGATCTCAGGTTTCTGGAGGTTCTTATGTTTTGGAAGAGTTGGATGGTGCAGTCTTGAAAAAAGAGAGTGGCTGCAGACCAGGTGAAGAGGTTCTATCCCAGAGGCACTAGGCATGTAGAAGATTGACTCCGCAATGAGGATAAACTATGGAACGTTCTTTATGTTTTGGAATTTCTTTTTGGTGTTGCAGAGCAACTTTTGTGTTGGAAAATTTTTGTTAGAAGGTACCCATGGGTGGGGCTTCTAGATTTGATCTTGGCAAGTGTAGGGGTAACTGATGGGCTGGCTGCTCTGTTGAACACTTACCCCAGATTGTCTGTTTCCACATTTTTTCTTAATTTGGTTGAACCCTAGTATTGGTTTCTTTTCACAGGTTTTAGTCCTCTATGACTTTCAACTGGAATTTCCTTTGGTTTTCAAGTGCTGGACTATTCACTCTTATCGGTTTTGGTTTATTGTGTTGGATGTTGTGTTTTTGTTAGAAGGTACCCAGTGGGGGCTTCTAGATTTTATTTTGGCAAGTGTGGGGGTAACTGATGAGCTGGCTGCTCTGTAGAACAGCTACCCCAGAATGTCTGTCTCAACTCTTTTTTTTTCTAGTTGAATTCTGGTTCTGTTGTTTATTATTCAGGTTTCAAGTCCACTATGACTTTAAACTGGTTTGGAACTAACTTCTTTATCTTTTGTTCTTTTGGATTGGCGGTGTATCACTGGTGGTCTCCCATCATTTTTTACGTGTTGGAGGGAGCCCACCCAGTGATCATTTCTATGGACCGGACTTTCTCTTATTAGACCATCTATGGAGCTGGACTGTCTTTGATTTTGCAGTTATGTTTTTGCTAGATAGTAGTTTTAGATTATTTTCTTTTTTCTCTTTTTTTATTTTAATTTTTTATGGGGGTTTTTTAAAATTATAAAATCAAAAATATAGGGTGTTACCACATCAGGGTCACCTGGATGTGGGCAAGCATTGGTGGGGAAAGGCTCATCAATTGACCAGGCAATGCTATTTTCTTTTTTTATTGATTTCATTTATTTCTGTGTTTCATTATTTTTATTATCTTCTGTAATTTCTAATTTTTTTTTGTTTTTTGTTAATCATTTAAAATATTTAATTGTGTATCCACATCAAGTTGCACTTGGAAGTGGGTAAGGTATCAGGGGATCAGCTCATCAATTGGCTGGGGGATACCAATTTTATATATAATTTTTTATTTCATATTATTTTATTTAGTTAATTTACATTTTATTTTCAAATTTCTGTATGATTAGTGGTTTAGTTTAAAAAAAAAAATTGGAAATCATTTTTATTAATTGTTTTATATTATTATGTTTCTAATCTTTTTGCAGGAGCTCATTGTCTGGATGATGAAGCTTCTGGAGGCTGGTACGGATTGTGATTCTGTTTTTGTTTTTTGTTGGGATTGTGGGAAGCACTGTTTTCTTTGAAGTGCATCCTGCTGGAGAGATTATATGGATTGTAATGGGCAGGAATTGGATTAGAGGGAAGTTCAGAGGAGGAAGAAGAAGAGGCAGGAATGGAGTGCTAGAAGGTGTGCTTCATGATCCTAGACATTTTCCAGTGGTCTTCCAACAGGCACTTTCTCAGGGATTTTTCAAAGGAGGGCAAAGGCTTTTAGCATGTTTTAACACATGGTGCTTAGGTGTTTTTTCAAGTCTCCATAATCCAGGGTCAAAGAAGTTTCTAGAGGTTGGCCAACTCCAATAGTATATTCAGGAGGAGGGGTGCCAACTAGACAAGAAGAATTGGATCAGTAATTATTTTTGTTGAAGAAATGGGATGAATTAATTTGGTACTTACAGATTGGAAGCTCATCAAATTTGTAAGCAGCCGGAATTTGGATCTCTGAAGATTTTGGAATGGTCATAGTGGGTGGATCAATCAGGGAAAGATATGGATTCTCTTGGTCTTCCTCTGAAAGATTTTGAGAAGGTGAACTAGGAGGCTGATGTTCCTGGGGCCTAGTTGGAGTAGCGGGATTGTTGTTGTTGTTGTGGTTTTTATTTCTGTTGGATTCAGCTGGAGGAGGTGCTGGTGATGGAGTACCAGGGTTGTTAAAAGATGGAGCAGGAGAGGGTTATTTGGAAGCGGATTGATCTCTTCTGGATGGAGCTTTTGAAGGGATGGAACTGTCAGAAGAATAGTTAGCTGACAGAGGAGAGGTGTAGTTTTGTTGTCTAAACTGGGGACGAAGTTGTTGCTTTGGTGCAGTGTTGGGTGCTCTGGTTTCTTCTTGGGGTCCTCTGGCAGGTCTCCTAGAGGTTTGGGAAAATTTGGAGTTTTTGGACCTTTGAAGTGTTGGCTGCATTGCTCTGGGAGCAGTGGGAGTTGATTGTGTAGAGTTTTTTTGTTGATTGATTGAATTTGGCTGTTTCCCGGTGGTTTTTGGAGGTTTTGAGCCTGATTTTCACAGTCTAGTGAGGCGGGCCGGCTGCCTGGACGCGGTGTAGAAGCCTAGGAGCTGATTTTGAAGCTTTTGGAGCTAATTTAGCAGAGATAAAAGCAGTTTCTTGGGAAGCTAAGGCTGGTCTTTTGAGAAGAGTTCTGGAAGCTGAGCTTCTGGATCTTCTGGAAGGTGCTGAAGATAAAGAGGAAGAGGAAGGACCAAGCTCTGGTGATCTGGTAGGGGATCTGGAGATGTATTTATGAGAAGGTGAAGGAGGAGGAATAGGGTAGTTGGCATCTCTGTCACATTTGTTCTTTTTGGAGTAGCAAGAATCACAAGCCCTGTTGTAGAATTTGGCTTCAGGAGTTGGAAGAGTGAATGTGCAAGGTCTGCACATGTGGATGCACTGTTTTCAGGAATAGTCCTTGGGAGAAGTGAAGCAAGGAAGAGTAGAAGGGTTAACATCAGGAGATCCAGTCATGATCTGTGGTGAGAAAGATGATGGAAAGAGATAGGAAGGAGATTTTTTGTCAGTGATGGTTAGATGATGAAGTGAAGGTGGAAGTTCAGAAGGTTGGCTGTAGAGGTGTTCTGTATGAAATTGGCTGCGTCTATTTTATGCAAAATTCTGGTAGTCCATCAAGACTCTAAACTGAAAAATGTATGATATCAAGATTAGTCCATCAAGACTCTAAACTGAAAATCTATGGTATCAAGATCAGTCCATCAAGACTTTAAACTGAAATCTGGTTTCTGTTAGTCCTCCAAGACTTTAAACTGGCTGGTTTCAAGATTTTATCAAGACTAGTCCGTCAAGACTTTAAACTGAACACTGTTTTAGTCCCCCAAGACTTTAAACTGAGGATTGTTGTTGGTTGACTCCCCCAAGACTATAAACTGAGGAATGGGTTTTGTTGTTGGAGTTGATCTTGTAAGATTGGTGGAGGGTATCCACAGGGGGAGCCTGCGAATTTAGCAAAGGCAAGTTTGGGGGTAATTGATGGGCTGGCAGCTCTATTTACAATTACCCCAGAATGTTAGTTTTTTCTCTGTGTCTTAATGTGGTTGATCTCTGGTTCTGGGTTTATGATTTAGGTTTTGAGTCCCCCAAGACTTTAAAATGAGGGTTTTTGAGTCCCCCAATACTATAAAATGAGGATGGTCCCCCAAGACTTAAAACTGAGGGTTGTTTGTGGTTACATCCTATAGAAGGTGTGGTCAATTTTTCTTTTCTGAATCAAACTCAAGTACTAGTGGAATTACAGAGGGAATCAAGAGATGAAATGAAGTGTTCAGAATTAGTCTTGAACTGGTGAATGAGGTGTCTTCTGTTCTCAATGTCCTGTGGATCTCTAGCAGGAGTGGATTGGAAGTAGTGAAGCAGAAGTTGTTTCTGTTAAGATGTGTGTTGTTGGAACTTGGCCTTAATAGTGGGAAAGTGGTTTGGTGTTGGTGGTGCAATGGATCCTACATTGTTATGATCACTATCAGAAGATGGAGGAACTGAGAAATCATCAGTTTTAAAGTTGAAGGAAGAAATGAAAGTTCTTTACCATCAGATAGACCAGGGATGGAATAACTTGTTGTTTTATGGGTTGTGGCACTCTTCTGGGAAGGGTGAAGCTTTTTGATTAATCTGGGTATCAGGATGGATGGCCTAGATCTTTTGGTGTTGGTAGAAGATGGACCAGGTTGAGGTGGAGGTGAATCTGTTGCAGAAGATAATGTTCCAGGTCTGTAGAAAGGCTTCTTTCTAGATTGGAAGACACTGCAGGACATTCTTTATGGATGGAAAGGTGGTGTCATGGCGCAGATTAGATTATTGTCAATGCAGTATTGGAAAGGACCCATTTCAGAGGCATGTTTGGGAAGAAGGTTGAACATGGTGGTTTGATGAATAAAGAATGTGGACATTCTTAATTGGAGGGAGGATGTGGTCTTCCAACATTGGCAGGGGCCTTTGTTGTGTGATTTGGCGCTGTTTGTGCATGTCTTAATTGACATCTGTTAAGGAATTGGGTATTTTTCTGGTTTTATTCTGTGGATATTGGGTCTTCGTGTATGTGGTTACTATCATTGGATAGTACCAGTTTTTCTCTATATTTTATGTCTTGAAGAAATGTTTCATATTCTAAGTTTTAAGGGGTCATTTCCTCATTTTTCATTTATAAAAAATAGCTGTTTAATTTTGTTATTCGTGTTTTACAGGCTAACCTTAAGTCTTAGGGTTAAGTGCTTAGTACCATTGGATAGAGCTAATTTTTCTTTATATTTCATGTCACAATGTTGTTATAGTGAAATTCCGTGTTTTAAAGGTTTTAGTAGTTGTAGCTAATTTTTCTAAGTAGATTAGTTGTTTTTATTGGTTTTCTGGCTTCAGGGAGGCCGGGCCGCCTCAGGCGGCACCTCCGACGTCGGGCGGCCTGCCTGCCTCTGTTTTAGAAGGTTGGGGAGCACTTCAGGAGGGTTTTTTTATTCAATTTAGGGGGTACAGGCGCCAGATTGGTGGGTGCGCATGGGCTCTTAGATAGTGGTCTGTGTGTAAATAGTGAGCAAGACAGTTTGGGGCAACTTTAATTATCATACAACCATCCGGAGGTGATATCCTTGTTACTCACTCAGTTTTCACTGTTTTCTGGCCACAATTTGGCTGTGTTTGTTGCAAGTGAGTTCTTCATTTAACTTAACTTTGGAAACTGTTTCTCTGTTATAGTCTTGCAAGCTATAGCAAGTATTATTGCTGTCTCTGGTGTGGATTTGCAGCCTACATCAAGTATCTTTACTGTCTCTGGTGTGGACATTGTTCTACATTTCAGTTCTTTGGTGTGGTAGTCTGTCTGGTGACTACTTTCTTGGCTCATCAAGCAGTCAAGTGTGTTGAAAAAGGGGTTTAGAAAAACAGGAACCAACTTACTTTAGCAAGTAAATCTCAATCTATTTTTCTAAAGGGACAGGAAATTTTCTCTCTGGTTTTTCTCCAACTCCCTTGGTCAAGGCCTATAGCTAGTACTATAAGATTGTCTACACCAGTGGCGATTATCCTGAAATGATAAAGCGTCTTGGTCCACCATCAGGTACAGCTACTCGGTCTGGAGACCGGGTGAATCATATATTATCTGTAATTCCAAGCAATCACCATCCACATATGTAATGTTTGTAAGCGATGATTTAAAAACTCAGCTGTGCTAATTTATTAATATTGACCACTGGAGAGATACTGCTAATAATGCTCAAACATTGGTATTGGAAGTCTAGGATATTAGATCTTGGTGAAGCTGAAGATAATGATCAATGTGAGACTAAAAAAATCCATATTGGTCTTGATAAACTAAACAAATGGATCCATCTAAGTATGGAATTATTTACTATATGGGTAAGGGCACAAATGCGAAAAGAAACTTCAAGACGGGCTTTGACACCATCAGAGAAAAGTGAGGATCAGGTATTTGAAAACGTCGCAAGCATATTGATACATGGAAAGAGGTTTACTAGTTACAATTGACACATTGCTAATTCAACAATTGAATTATACTATGGAAAAGATAGCCAGTTTGGGCGAATTGATGATCTTTTCATGTCAAAGAAAGAGAATGATCAAATATATTTAAAAGTAAGTCCTTTCAAGGAGCTCCTTCCAGAAGAAACATCAAAGGATCCCTATGAGATTTTCTCACCAGTGCATTTTTGGCTAGTAAGAGTAGCCAAAGAAACTCAAATTGTGATTAAAAAAGATGCAATAATTGGACATGAAGCTACTGTCAAGCACAAAAAAGGAATGTTTGGAATCAAAGACGAGGCTGTCACTGCCATTGGACTGCAGACAGTAGTGAGTGAAAAAAATTAATCAAATTTATTTTCTGTTGACTAACATCTTTGTGTTAATTTGGGATTGGGGAAATTTGTAGGATTGGTGATGTTTGTAAATGGTAAAAGATATATTTTAATGCTCGATTAAAAATGCAATGCATCCAACTTACCTCATCTTAAATCAGTGAACAATTAAATTGGTTGATTTTATTGCAAGAGAACCCATTCTTTCAATGAGTCATTTTTATCTTAAATGTAAGAATGAATGAAAGAAAATCATGATAAGGAGAAATATGATAAAATTGTTACTTAATGAATGATCTTCTTGCTCATTAATTTACTATAAATAGTTTGACCTTCCCACTTTAGCTGATAGCTATATATTATTCACTATATTTTTCCCCAAGAGAACATACACATTAACAAGACTATAAACATAGTATCTTTTTTTACTTTAACTTTGATAGGTATATATTTTAACAACTGATTATTTTTATTTTATTTTATTTAATTAAAGATCATTATGGATGATAATTTTGAAGGGATGTCTGTTGACCCAACCAATTCCAATTTTTTTCCACCTATACATAATAATACTGGAAATACTTCACCACCACCCGCTGCTGATCCACCTCCAGATGCATCTCAATCTGTACCGCCTAACCCTAACCCACCACCTAATCCCAATACAGGCCAAGAGTCTCATGCAGAACCAAAAAATTTTAATCCCAATCATCCTTCTACTCCTGAAAGTGCTGATCAGAAAGCTGATCAGCTAGGAAGAGATTGGGCTAGTGAAGTATTGAGGGAATATTTTGGAGACCAATCATCATCTGCTCAGCCTAACCAAGGAGAAAGCACAAGTGGAGCTGGTAAGTCAAATTTGTAGTGTATTCTTTTATTTAAAAATAACCAATTTTATTAAATTATTTGAATTGTTAGTGAATCCCTCAATAATTATGGGTATCAGTGATTACCACAGAATCAATTCAGCAGATTCTCATGAACAAGAATGAGGTTTAAGGGCTTTAAGAGGTTTAGTTTAAAGGAATGATGTTCCCAGGAGCTCGGACAGTCTAAATAGAAATATTTACCACTTTCTGAAGTATTGTCTTGGGGGACCAACACAAATAGCAAAATACCCTGTGAGCCCAACACCTTTGGATATTGAAATTTGGAAAGCTTTGAACCAATTCAAACTGTCCTAACCCAAGTCCCATCTTCTAACCATGCCAATTCTGCAGCTGATTAAAAATTTCTGATAACCAATTCTATAGCCTTCTTGCAATCCATAATTTGACTACCCAAGTTTTTTTCCAGAAACTGAGCCTCAAGGATTTAAAGGAGGAGCACCAATCCCACTTTCTGTCAAAATAAACTTAGAGCATGAATTTCAAGAAAAAGGTTTTCGGAAATTTGCCTTTGATTGAACTTGCCATGATTTTTTGGAATCAACTAGGAATCAAGTCATGGGAAGCATAGTATGCGACCACTGTACCAGGTGGCTCACCACCTTTAATACAATAGATCAGTAGAAGCTTCAATTCACTCATTGTGTTATTGAGAAATGTGTAGTTAATAAGGGGAAGGAGATGATAAGGTTGTTTGGGCAAGAAGAGGAAAGGGTGGAAAGAGAAAAGATGGAAAAGAGGGCAAGGGCAAAAGTAAAACATTATCTGACCAAGGTAAGTTTTTTATTTTACTTTGCTTTTTGTTATTATGAAGCTGATTTAGTTGGAATTCAGATTGCTAGTGCATGCTAAAAGTTATCAAGAAATCTCTGCAGTGATGTGCCAGGTTTTGTTGTGCTTTTTTATGATACTAGGTGAATTTCTGATATGAAGAAAGGCCCACCACCAGCCCCAACTGCACTCAACCGAGCTATTCCTGGATGTAGAAATTCTGAACTAAATGATTTGTTTAAAAAAATGGATAAGATGATGCAGGACTTAGCCCATAGACCAGCTCAAAGAAAATCGGCATCAAAAACATATTCACAGTCATAAGAAAAAACAGTTGCACAAGATGGTATATTCAATGTTCCCAAATACCTCCCCAAGAATTGCTATTCAGAAACATTTTTGGAAGGATTATCTGTGAATATACGTGAGTCACTTGGGGTTGGAGCTAATATTGATCTGGTAAAGATTCAGGAATCAATCAATACAGCATCAACATCATCATAACTTAGGTATAACGGTGTTCTTCAGTGTAATATAGCTATCTTATATTGAATTTTATGTATTCTGTTTTTTTAAAAGCAAATTGGTAAGTTTTATAAGGTGATATTGAGAGAGAGTAACATTTTATTTAAGAAAAACAAATATTGTATGAGATATTAAAATGTATTTTCAACAAATTGATGGTCCATACCTCTTTATGTCACATTTATGTATCCATATTAAATTCAATTGAATTTAATTTTAACCAATACATAGTGAATACATGCTATGCCACTTACACTTGCCAGGTATAGCTACCATTAAATATTCCAGTATCAAAATTAATTTTGATCAAAATCAATGAGCATGTTGATCATGAATTTCTGGATTCAACTGCATATTTTTATGCATGGTGCCTTTCCAACATTAATTTTGATTGAATTTAATTTTGATACTGGTATATTGAATGGTGGCTATTCCTGGAAAGTATAAGTGGAATATTATGTATTCATTATGTATTGGTCAACATTAATTTCAATCAAATTTAATATTGACATTTGCATATTGAATCCAAACAAGCTAATGACCCAAAAAATTCTTCATTAAACTTCTCATTAATTTTGATCTAAATTAGGGTTGACCATATACATATTGAATGGTATTTATATCTGGTGTGTGTAAGTTGTAAAGCTTGATTTCAATGTGTATTGGTCAACATTAATTTTAATTAAAATTTATATTAATGTGTAAATGATATATACATGCTCAATATGCATTGTAATGTGTCTACTTAAGAATAGAGGGCCCTAATTTTCATCTTACAGAAAAATGCTTGGTGCATGTCAAATTCAATTTTATATAAAATTAATGTTGACATGGTACCAGGCATAATAGTAAGCAACTGACTGCATAAATTGATGATAATAATGAACCTTAAATTCAATTAATATATATGTTGCCAAATGCAGATTGAATAAAAGCTATGTCACTTATGCTAGCCAGGCATATTTACTATTTATTATGTATTTGTCAACATTAATTTTTAGAGAAATTATTATGGATATGTAAATATTATATTTACCCTCAACATGTATAGTAAATTTCAATACTTAAGAATACTTGCTTTCTTTAAATGTCACGCAAAAAAGCATTATATCATTTTGACATTAATTTGGATCAAAATTAATGTTGGATGCCATTATGCATTGAAACAACTAACTGACTGAAAAGCTTCATGATCAAAATGCTCATTAATTTTGATAAAAATTAATGTTGACCAATACATATTGAACATAAGCTATCTCCACTTACTTAGATCAGATATTACTACCATTCAATATATATATTGTCAGCCTTAATTTCAATTGAAATTAATGGGCAGTTTTATGAAGAATTTTTTGGGTTGTTTTCTAACTTGGGTTCAATATGCAAATTTCAATATTAAATTCAATCAACATTAATGTTGAACAATAAATAATGAATACACACTATGCCACTTACACTTTCCAGTATAGCTACATGCAATATGCCAGTATCAAAAGTAATTTTGATCGAAATTAATGTTGGAAAGGCACCATGCATAAAAATAAGCAGTTGAATCCAGAAATTCATGATTATCATGCTCATTAATTTTGATCAAAATTAATTTTTGATACTGGAATATTTAATGGTAGCTATACCTGGAGAGTGTAAGTGGCATAACATGTATTCACTATGTATTAGTCAACATTAAATTCAATTGAAACTAATATGGACATGGAATATGCATAAAATTCAAATAAGTATAGGTAAGCTAAGTAGTTGGATTAACTGGTTTGATCAAGTACATTATATAAAAATTTATGATTTAATGCCTTGGTTAATTTCGATCAAAATTAATTTTAAGCCATTCATGTTGAATTTTATCTATGTCTGTGTAGTCCATGTGACATGGCTTGTATTCAATATTCAGGGGTCTACAATAATTTCAATTGAAATCATGAGGTTCATTGCCTCATAAATTTTTTGGTTTCTGTCAGGGTTCCATGAATGGTGCCATATGATACTTGTTAATTCCTATCAAAATTAAATTCAACTCCAATATATTGAATACAAACCATGGCACTTATAGTGCTTGAACATAGCTAAAATTCAATATGCCAGTCTCAAAATTAATTTTGATAGAAATTAATCAGGATCCATGAAGTTTATCAATAGTGTATGAGTTAAGTTTCAAGTCATATGTTTCATCATTTTCTTGCACACATTTCTAGGTTATCTCAACAATTTTTTTCAAGTTTTATTATGTTAATCAAAACTGTGGTAAGTTGTGAAAAACTAGCTAATCCAAATCTCAAATTGAATATTAATGTTTTAATAATTTTGAATGTTGTTTAAGGTATTTCATTGGGTGATTCATAATAATATTTTATCAACTTAGTAGTCCTATGACTTTTGAAAAGTAACATTATTTGTATAGTTAGGGACAACAATGCAATATCTTGTGCAGACTAAGATATATTGTAAAATAAAACTATTCAAATTTTTTTTTCCCCTTAGTTGTATCCAAGTTTATCAATGGTTTGGTCACTGGACCCACACCCTAGCCCAACACTCCTCCTGTCACTTAGAAAAAAAATTCTTATCTTAAATTCTAATGTTACCAATTTTATATTTATAATTCATTTCTTGTTTGGAGAGGTATATCAGTATATTTGTGAATCTCTCATTGTCATATGAAAGTAAATTTAACAAATAGTTTTAAAGCATTATCCTTTTTTTCATATAATATATTAATTAAGTGTATCTCCATTGTTTAGGAGTAAATTCTAATTTAAAAAATTTTGTATTTACCAGTGGCAATTTGCATATGGGATATACATTTGATATTATTTGTTTTTCACACTAAAAGTCCCCAAATAATTCCTAGTATTTTCTGTTAGCTACATCAAATTTTGCTTCAATATAAACAGATTATGATATAGTATGTTACTTAGTTTACCCCACTATGAATAATACATGTTTAAAAAAGCTCAAATAATATATAATCCCCCTCTTTATGTTTTCTGTTTCTTTCATCCTCACTTTAATTTTAATCTTATTCAATTTTTTATCCTATTAAATTATCAACTTATATTTTCTAGAATAAAGTTTCTTATAATTATTCATCATATTACATCATAATTTTTTGATATTGAATACTTTTTTTTAATATTCATTAATCAATATGTCTAGTATTCAAAATCCTACACCTCAACTTTGTATGTGTATCATGTCCCTCTATCTTAATTTATATATTTCACTTATGTTCTTTATCTTTTTTTTCCAAAAATTGATTTTCCAGCGCCTGAATTTTTTCCATCTCACTCTCTGATTGATACTCGCTTTGAAGCATTTGAACTTTCACCATGTCTGCCACATAACATGGCACCTAACCCTCCTGTACTTAGCAATGAGAGCCAAGAAATAATGAGAGTTCTGTATCACAAATTACTTGAACTGGCTAGAGATAAAACTGAAGAACTTGTCAAGATCCTTAACAATAATCCTTCTCCTTCATATTAATCTAACCCTTGTAACAACTTACTCCAATATGTGAAAAGCCTTGAAAAATGTATGTTCTTCACTTTTTATGTCTCCTTATGAATTAGTAGATAAGATTATTAATTTTTTTTTCCTCATATATATTTGTAGCTTACAAGGAGGGTATGATTCATCCTGATGAAATCATTGTCATTAGGGATGATGATGAGACAGATGAACCATCAGATTTAACTCATGCTTCAACTTCTAAGGAAAATATTGAAACACCTGTTATCTGCTCCAAGAAAAAGAAATTATCCCAAGGCTCCTCTTTTGTTTAACATATTAAACCAGCTCCTGCTAATGATTTTTCTGATGTATCAAATAATAAATCTCAAAAAAAAAGCAAAGGCTTTAGTAATGAGTATATTCTTGTTTCCTTTTATTATTTTTATTCTTTTATTTATAAAATTCTATCATATATCTCTTTTATTGCTTACATATTGTACTTTATATCTTTCTTTTGATATTTTGTACCAGAAACTCACCTACTGTAGATTGTTCCATCCATTAATTCCCTCTCCCTGATGAAGATGATGAAAAGAGAGATAAAAATAACAATGATGAACTGTCAGAATATGAAGCTATGCTTGCTCATCAAAACAAGCAAACTTTAAAATATTCTTCAATACATGACAGTATGTTTGATAAAGATGATTATTCAAACATCTCATCACCAAATCCCTTCATTTCTAAGAAGCAATATCCATCACCTCCTAAATTACCTACTTTGACCTCTTTGAAAGCTTCTCTACCAATGAAATCAACTCCAATCAAGATATCTAACATAACTCTAACTTATTCACCCTTAGTTCTAAAAGACTCTGATTTGCAGGAGGAATTCTGTAAAATTCATAATTTTTATAAAGGTAGAATCAGCATGGCAAAGGTCCTCAGGTCGTGGTTGGAAATTGTTACTCTCCTCGAATTACGCTCTTCTACTTCTTCACAAGAACCCATGTCAAATATTCCAATGTTTACTTTTAATTGGGAAAAATCTTGTGGAGAAGATTGACTTTCAAAACTTACTGAGTTATTTAAGTTACCATAATTTTTAGTCTTTCCTTTTTTCTTTTACTTATTTTTTTATTTTGTAGCAAATATTTTTATAGAGATTGATAGCTCACATCTCTGGGTACTCGATAATATTGATTTCAAAAAAATGAAAGATTTATGTGATACTGATGGTTTAAATACTGAAATTATTTCCTCAAAAAAGAAAACAGATCACCCTGAATCCAATCTTATCTGAATGCTCATTGGATTAATGATCCCAAGTGATCACTGCCATTCTTCATGGGTATCTCTTATATCATCTTGACTTTATCTGACTGCACATGAATTCAGCCAGCTTCAATCACATCAAAACATTAACACAGATTGTCCAATTGAACGTGGTATTCAGCTTCTAGCTCACCTTTCAAATCTGAAGAGTCCGGTTCCTGATGGCTTAGAAGTTGGTCACACTGCACTTCAAACCCGTGATATATCAATGTCAACTCTTATTCAAATCAGAAATATTATCATTGATATAATTATGTCAATCATCATTCTTAAATCAAAATATTGTGCTGCAACAATATCAAGTGGCAAGACTAGTGAAGCTCAACAATCAAGTCAGAAAAATAAAAATACTCAACTGACTATAATGAAACAGAAACAAATGGCTGCGCTGAACAAGATAAATTCTGAATACTCCCACCACCAATATCAATCTCTCACATTATATATAATCAATGGTTTCCATGGTTTATTTCTGAGCTCTCAAGATCATAGATTGGCTTTAGCAGCTGATTCCTTGGAGGGGATATCAGAAATTAAGTTTCTAAATTTTCATGAAAAATATCATTTGATGGAAGAAATAATTTGGAAAATTTTAAATAACTATATATTAACATTAATAAAACCTTTTATATGCAAGTGTGATCCATTTTCTTTAAAATTTGATACCCCAAGTCCTCCAGGAATCGCTAGGGCTATTTCTGCAGATTTTCTTCATCACTGGAGCTCCATTCAGCCAGTATCACCTTTTTTTTGCTAAAAATAGCCTTTCAATTAGTTAATATTCCAACATGTAAATAGATAAAGTTCTGTCTATATGATTTATCTTGTATAATTCAAGTTATTTTCCTTCAAATACATCAAACATGTGACCATCTTTGAAATCTATTAAGAAACCTTTGATATGATTTTCTAAATTAATTATTAAAAAATTATTTTTAGTCCAGCAATAACAAAAATTTTAAAATCTAATTATATGATTTCAAATACTTGTATTAAATTCTTTAATATTTTATTGTTTATATAAAAATATGATAACTTCTCTAGTTTTTGTTACTTTACCTTTAATATTGAATAATCTTGTCAGCCAGGCTGCTAGACTTACCCAGTAAAATAATTAATTATTTACTGGATGAAGCCACACCTTATTATTTTAATTTTATTAATTATTTACATTAAATTTACTTATAAATTAGCTAATTTCAAAAAGGTAAAGTTAGTGAATAATTAAAATTAATATTAAAATGTCTCTTATATTTCTATTTTCTAAGACCATGCTCAATGACAGGTTAAAAGAAATAGAAATTAATATTAAAATAAATTACAATAAAAATTTAAATAAAATTAACTACCTACAAAAAATTCAAATTACTTATTTGAAATTGAAATTTACAGTAAATTTTAAATACATTAATTTATTTCTGTCATATACAGTAAATATACCTTTCTGACACCTTCTTTTTAAAACAACTTTATTATATTAAAATACTCCTTCTGGAATTTTTTTTATCTCTCTCTCATCCTACTCTTTTAAGAATTTTATTGCTGTTCTTTGTCTCTCCTTTGCCTATATAAGGCCTCTCTTTTGGTTGTTTTTCATCATTCCTTACTTACTTATTATTTTATTCAACCAACTTATTACAATTAAAATACTTATTACTATGTATTGTTTTTAGTATTTATTTACAATAATTCTAAAAAATTAATTATAATATTTAATAAATTTTTTACCTCTTTAATTAGAGTAAAACAAATAAAAAGATATAAATACGTACCCTAAACGTTGAAGTCCTAAAGTTCCACTGATACCGCCATTGGACCACTGTTAAAAACCTTCTAAACATAAAAGACCCCTTGAAAATTGAGGCCCTTTCTGAATAGTCAAAGGTGCATTGATATCTTGAAGCCGGCAACAAGGTGCCAATAGGACAAGTGCACGACAAAGACAACAAATGTCATCAGCCACGTGACATACTTTTTTGCTGCAACCGGGAATCAAACCACCCTCAAAAATCAGTTTCATATATTGAAAATAGTCATATATATTTGTGGTAATTATTTTATTACAAATTGTGGGTCATTTTAAACATTTCATTGCACACCTGCATCTTTTGTTACTTAGCACTCTGTAAAGTGGCATTAACTTGCTCATTTTACAGGGGGAGGTGTCTAGCAAAATAAAAACTAAAAAATTCCTAGTTGAAAAAGATAGAATTATATTGTTCTTAGTCCTAGAAGTGATATAAGAGTTAAATTAATTATATTATTTTTTTTAATTACTTCAGTTGACTTCTGTCCTGATAATTAGAAATTTATATTATTGTTTCAGTTGACAAATTGTCCTGGCATTTAAATTTAAAAATAATATAAATTAAGTAAATTATATCAAATTATTTCAGTTGACAATAAAGTCCTGGTAATTAAAATTATTTCAGTTGACATAAGTCTTGGTAATTAAAATTATTTCAGTTGATAATAAGTCCTGGTAATTAAAATATTTCAGTTGACAATAAGTCCTGGTAATTAAATTATTTTTCAGTTGACTTCTAGTCCTGATAATCATCAAAATGTTACTAATTATTAAATTATTTTATTATTTCAGTTGATTTATTTTAAATGCTGGTTATAAAATTACCTTAAAATTAATAAAATTGTGATTATTTTTTCAGTTGATTTCTTGTCCTGATAAAAATTATATTTTATTTATTCAAGTTGATTACAAGGTCCTGATAATTACTTATATAATATATTTTTTTCCCTTATTTTTCTTTAATTAAAGTAAAAATAATATATAAATAAATATTTCTTTTCTCTCAGTTCAGGTTAATCACAACTATGACTGATCAAGGTGCTAATGCTGGCCATGATGAGGAACTAGATTTGATTGATTATGATGAAGCTTCTTCTGTAAGTTCCCTTTGACTACAAAACTGGCTCAAATTAATCAATTACTGGACCAATCAGGATGTAGAAATGCAGGAGAGGGAAATATTAGTGGAGACAAATTCTCAGGAACAAAAGCCTTCTATCAACCCCCAGAAGAGCTTCCCAAAGGCTTCAAGATAAAAAAGATGCCCTTAAACCAGCAGGTTAAAAATCCCTCCACTCACATCAAGGAGTTGAGGACCTAAAACCTCAAGCTGAGGTCAAGAATAGACTAAGACAAGGCAAGAAACATATAATCTTTTCTTCAAGAGAAGAAGAAACCTCCTCCTCCAAAAGCCCTTCCACAACTGGCCCCCCAGCAACAAGAAAAGGTGGAAGTCTCAAAGTGGTAGTGTGATTGGCTGAAAACCCCGTGGGATAATCTGTCCCAACAGCAACAGCAACAGCAACAAGTACCTCAGGCAGGTCCTTCAAGAACATATCAGTTCAACCCAGCACCTTCTCATCCCTACCAAGGAGGAAGAAGGAGAAAAAACGACCAAATCAAAGTCTTTCCCAAGCCATGGTAAGCCCCTCTATTGAATCTCAAGTACCATTTCTTGTAACAGATTCAGTTCCTTCAGGTATTTATGGAAGAGGATATGATACTGTGAGACCAGTAGAGGCTGAGAACAGTAGAAAAACTGCTCAATATTCTAATTTATCTAATCCTTTGGTTTTAATTGCTACTTCAATGATAAATCCAGATATGGCTATTATTTATGAGACATTTGATCCTGAGTTTAATGAGAATCTGGAAAGTTATTCTGTTTCACTATTGAGAAATACTCAAGATGTAGCAAACATTAATGATGAATATTTGAGAGATATTATTGCTAAACAAAATCATATAATGAACAACATGCAATTGACTGAGAAATATAATAGTTTGTTAACTGAAAAGGGTTATCAAGCATTGAGGAGTGAGGTACAGAGAGTTTTTGATGATATGTTTCATTACAAAGTAACTCATGAAAAGAAAGTAGCTTTATGGCTAAATATCAAGAATGATTTGTCTAAATTGAAAGATACTGTGTCTAACTGTTGACAGAAGCTAGAGGGACACAAGATTAACTTAGAAAGATTGAGTAACCATTATTCATCTTTACAAAATAAGAATAAATTATCTTTTGCAACCATATATGAGAATCTATCTAGTACTCCAAGAGTAAAAAGTAGGTTAACAACCTTTGAGGAGAAATTGAATTCATTGTTATATAATTAAAAGTTTTCTGACATTTCTTTGAAAGAACCTGTTGAGAAGGATACCCCAATTTTACCTGTTCCTAGTTCATCCAAAGAAAAATTTGTTCCAGAAATACCTGTTGATATCAATGAGTTTCCATCAAAAATTGATGATGTACCTGGATAATCCACAGAAAGATTAAAACAATGAAATTACTGTCCAATTGGAAAATTTACAGCTCTTTCTCACTCAGAAATAAGGAGAATACTTCAAATCAAAAGAATTGGCCAAAACATGACCAGTATCCAACATTTGATGGTGATTCTTCTTCTGATAGGCAGCAATTCATTTGCAGAATTGATAATCTAAAAAATTCTTACAAACTCCAAGATGAGGAAATTGTGTCTAAGTTAGTTTCTTTGTTTACCAAGGTAGCCCTAATGTGGTATGAATCTGTTCTCTTGGATAAGAATGACTACTCATGGAAAGATTGGAAGAAATTGATTAAAGCACAATTTGGTGGCTCCAAGTTTAGAATGGCTCAACAAAGGCAGTACGAGAAACTAGATATAGCTCTTCTACTGATAAACCTATTGAGTTCTTAATGAAACTTGTAAAAATCTTGAGGGCAATGGACCCAAATATGGAGTTTGAGTTATGGAAGGACAGGATCCTTTATAAATTTCCAATGTCTTTGAGAGACTTGATAGTGGCTAGGACTGAGTTCTCCAGAGAACCTTCTTCTTTTATTAATACTTGTAATGAGATCCTTCTAAACAACAAGTATGATGCCAGAAGATTCATCCCTAGAACCCCTTTGGAGAAACCCTCCACTTACAAACAGAAACCTCTGGAAAATGTTGGTAAATCTTCTGCCCCTGTTGCACCTAAAAAGTATGCAACAAACACTTTCTTCAAGTGCAACAAGCCTTTGCAGAAAGGCCATCTTTGTGACAAGAAGATAAATCTTTTTGATAAAAACTGAGGAGCATTCTGATGACACAATAGCACTTGATGATACTTCAAGTGATTGTGCCAGCAATATTTCATATGAATCTCAAAAAGAAATCTTGATTCTGGAAGAAGATATTCATTATTTAAATACTATTGATATTGATAATAATGATTTATCTACAGTTGAGGATGCTGAGATCATAAAGAACATTGAGGATAGCTCAATTGTTATTGCCCCTCTCAAGGCACCAGTCTTGATCAATGGAACCAGCATTGAAGTTGTTCTGGATTCTGGAGCTGGAGGAAGTGTAATATCTGAAAAAGCACTTGCTTCATTGGATAAAGACTATAAATCAAAACTTATGCCTATCATTTCTGAAAATTGGAGAGGTTATGGCTCTGTTTTGTCCCCCATTTGTAAATACAAAGCCACAGTGTTTTTTAAATATAACCATGGTTTTGTAAGAGCTGTTTGTGATTTTGTTGTCATGAAAAATGATAACTTAAGCAGTTGGTTTATTATAGGAGATGATATTTTAGCCAAGTATGGCATAAAATTGGATCCTTAAAACCAATTTTTCACAATGGGGATGAATGGGAAGTGAAAATTTAATATTTCTTCCCCAAAAAATTATTAAAACCAGAATTGAACATATGTAGTTCTATGGTTCAATATAAAGGAAGATATACAAAAAGAATGCATGCTTTTATATCTGAAATTTACAATGCTTCTTTTGGAGCACAACTTTCTTGTGAAGATAAAGATTCCATCATTAAATTGATAAAATCTTTTCCTATGGCCTTTGCTCATGGGTCACATGAGCTAGGATTAGTTAAAGAAGAAATAAAACTTTCATTATCTTGTCCATTAACTGAAATAACACCAAGTTTAAAGAAGAAGCCTTATCCTGCTTCTCCCACAAAGAGAAAAGATATTGAGGACAATATCTCTACCCTTTTAAAAATGAATATTATTGAAAAGGTAGTTGAAACACCTAAATATTGTGGTATCTCACCTGTCCTAATTTCTTATGAGAAAGATAAATCCAGGTTATGTGGTGATTATAGAGCATTGAATACTTATACTGTTGATGATATCTATCCTTTACCTAGAATAAGCTCAATAAATGCTACCTTACAAGGTGCTAGATATATCAGCTGTCTGGATGGTAACAAGGGATATCACCAGGTACCTGTTGAGAAGAATTACCAGAATTTTCTGATGATTGCTACTCAGATGGGTATTTATAAGTATGTTAGGATGCCATTTGGCCCTAAAAATTCCCCTTCAGTTTTTCAAAAAGTTATGGTAACACATTCCATCAAGAGATAATTGAAGTTTGGCTGATGGTTTATATTGATGATATCATCATATTCTCTAAAACATATGAGGACCATCTTAACCACCTGTGTAAAGTGTTCCACAAAATGGATGAAATAAATATGACACCTGCTTTGAAAAAATGTAAATTTGGTTTTCATTCCATAAAAGTACTTGGTAATGTTGTTTCAGGGTTACAGATATGTGTTGACTAAAACAAAGTGGCAGCCATACAACAGGGGAAGGCTCCTACCACAGTTAGAGAGCTCCAGAGTTTTTTGGGGATGTGTGGATACTATAGACAGTATATTAGAAACTACCAAGTAATAGCTTTACCCCTTACCCAATTGACTAGAAAGGATGTTGCTTTTTTCTGGAATAGTGAAAGACAGAGAGATTTTGACACTATGAAACACTGTTTGATGTCAGCACCAATTCTTGCTTTACCTGAATTTAATAAACCATTTATTTTGTACACTGATGCCAGTTTTATTGGTCTTGGTGCTGCCCTAAATCAAAAACAAGTGATTAATTACAAAGTATCAGAAGTAGTAATTTGTTATATTTCAAGAACCTTGAGAAATAGTGAATTGAAATATGGTGCCACTCAGCTTGAATGTTTAGCCGTAGTGTGGGCTCAAGAAAAGCTACCTTATTACGTATATGACCAGAAATTTGAACTTGTCACTGACTGCAGTGCAGTTAAATCCCTTTTAAAATTGAAAGCACCTAACAGACATATATTCAGATGGCAGTTAGCTGCTCAGGAATACAGAGGGAGAATGACAATTATTCATGGGGCTGGTATTGTTCACTCAAATGTGGATATATTATCAAGGTTAGCTTTACCAAATGATGACTCAAATCCTTCTTATGTTCCTGAGGATAAAATTATTTATATTCATGGGATATATGTGGTTGATATGGAGGAGGAGCTATTGAAGCTTATTCAGGATTCATATGATAAGGACACTGGCTTAGAAAAGTGATGCAACATATTAAATGATTCAAAGAATGATTCAATGCAAGCATTAATTAAAACCCTTCCAAAAAAGTACCAGAAGGCTTTGGAGAAATGTAAATTTTCAATTGATGAAGGATATCTATATTATAGAAGAAAGTTGAGTAATGTCATTTTTATTCCTCCTTCTATGAAAGAAATCATCTTTAAAATTTGTCATGATGACATATTAGCTGGACATTTTGATCTTGAAAAAATAATAATCAGAATTAAAAACACTGGTTGGTGGGTTAATATGTCTGAAGACACCAAATTATATGTTGAATCTTGTGATTCTTGCGAAAAATCAAAAAGATTGACTGGTAAGAGAGCTGGATTAATGCAACATATTGAACCTCCTGATGCACCATGGCAGATAATAAACATGGATTTTTTAACAGGATTACCTATTGCTGGAAAAGACAGTTATAACTCTTGTTGGGTAATTGTGGAAAGACTCACCAAAATGTGTACATTTATCCCTAATCACAAGGATGTTTCCACTAAAGAATTAGCTTTCTTATGGTGGTCTTATATATTTAATACTGCTGGTTTTCATAAAGCCATAATCTCTGAGAGAGACCCTAAATTTACTTCTGAATTTTGGATGTCTCTGATGGATGTTTGTGGTTGTGATCTGAAACTGTCTACTTCCCATCACCCTCAGACTGATGGATTAGCTGAAAGAATGATTAGGACTTTAGAGGACATGATAAGAAGGTATTGTGCCTTTGGCCTTGAGTATAAAGACAATGACAGATTCACTCATGATTGGGTTACCTTACTTTCTTGGTTGGAATTTGTTTATAATAGCACTGCTCATTCTGTTACTCAAAGAAAGCCTTTTGAGCTCTGGCTTGGATATGTTACAAATACTCCTGCCCAAATTCTCAATAATAAAATACCTAAATTGGATTTACATCCTGGTGTAAAATCTTTTCTTCAAATGCAAAAACTTTGCAGAAGTCATGCTCAAAAATGTATTGAAAAATCCTTTGAATATGAGAAGAAGAGATGGGAAAAATCCCATAAAGAATACACTTTTAAAAAGGGTGATGAAATATTGATTTCTAAGGTCCACTTCAATTTACAAGGTAATAACAAATTGAAAGACCCATTTTTTGTCCATTTGTTGTCAGAATAATGATTGGAGATAATACAGTTGAAGTTATTTTGTATTCTCCATATGAAAGAAAACATCCTGTTTTTCCAATATCTCTTTTGAAACCTTACACATCCAATAGTGATTTATCTCCCAAAAGGAGGGGAAGACCAAAAAAGACCCCGAAGGAAATCAGTGTGACAGCAGAAATCAATAAGATTCTAAATGACAGAATAGTTACTGCTGAAAAAGGTACAGAATACTTATTGAGATTCAAGAATAAATATTTTGAATATGATTCTTGAATACCTGGGAAGGAGATATCTAATCTTCCTACTCTGCTAAAGAAATATAAAAAGAAAAAATCATAGCATTTTTTTATTGTTTTCTTAGAGTGAGGGAGTGTCAGCCAGCTGCTAGACTTACCCAGTAAAATAATTAATTATTTACTGGATGAAGCCACACCTTATTATTTTAATTTTATTAATTATTTACATTAAATTTACCTATACATTAACTAATTACAAAATGGTAAAGTTAGTGAATAATTGAAATTAATATTAAAATGTCTCTTATATTTCTATTTCCTAACACAGTGCTCAATGGAAGGTAAAAAGAAATAGAAATTAATATTAAAATTAATTACAATATAAATTTAAATAAAATTAACTACCTACAGAAAATTCAAATTACTTACTTAAACTTGACATATATAGTGAGTTTTAAATACATTAATTTTTTTCTGTCATATACAGTAAATATACCTTTCTGACACCTTCTTTTTAAAACAACTTTATTATTTGAAAATACTCCTACTGGAATATTTTTTCTCTCTCTCTCTCATCCTACTGTTTTTATAATTTTATTGCTGTTCTTTGTCTCTCCTTTGCCTATATAAGACCTCTCTTTTTGTTGTTTTTCATCATTCCTTACTTATTTTTTTATTTAACCAACTTATTACAATCAAAATACTTATTACTATGTATTGTTTTTAGTATTTATTTACAATAATTCTAAATCATTAATTATAATATTTATTAAATTTTTTACCTCTTTAATTAGAGTAAAAAAATAAAAAAGATATAAATACTTACCCTAAACTTTGAAATCATAAAGTTCCACTGATACTGCCATTGGACCTCTGTTAAAAATCTTCTAGACATAAAAGACCCCTTGACAAATCTATTAATTTTTACAAATACTTTAATTGATTGTTACATTTTTAATCAGCAGTAGAAGAACTTAAATAATTAAATGAGAGTATTATTAAAAAAATACAATTTAATCTATTATTGATTCAAAATTCTTTTATCAACCATTTTTTATTAAATTTTTCATTATAAGCCTGTTTGACCTAAAATACTATACAGTTAATTTTGTAGAAATAAAAGAACATTTTTATGGCTGATATATTTCAAATTCTTTATTATAGTTTTTATATTTTAGAACCTTTGCTACCAATTTAATAAATATTACATTGAAATATTTCACAACTTACATATTTCCTAAAAGTAAATCAAATTTTCTTATATTATTATGAAAAAAAAATATTTTATTTCACAAATAAAAAAAATAGATAATACTATAATCATCACAACTGAAAATTTAACAGCTACTCCCAGTATTTGTCATGTTTACTTTTGAATTAAGTTGTGTATATATGATATAAATATTTAATATTTAAATATCTAAATTTTTTAGATTTGTCTTAACATTAGATAAATAATACTTTGCTGATTCTATTTCTTCCTCTATTAAGTCATCTCTTTTCAAAAAATCTCTCAAAGCACTAATCAAATATTCAAACCTATATTTTTCTTCTTTAATTTCCAAGTATTCTAAAATATCACTATCAAAAACATTAATCTTTTCAATAGCATGAAAAATTTTAGTGCTGATTTGAATAGAAGAACCTATCCTTGTGAAGCCAGGAAATTTGTGACATCTTGAGGTAAAATGCCTCAGTTGATTGGCAGGACATAATGTCATTGTTATTCCATAAGTTGCTTCAAAGTTTATTTTACTTCAAATTTCAGGAAACATAAGTTCTCCACCTGTTTGTCGTGGTTGGGTCTTATCATACTTCATATGAATGGTATTGATTTCTGTATCTTTAGGAAAAAATATTCCTAAAGTATACTCACTTGCATCCTTATCAAGATGAACCTCATTGGAGAACCAATTACCAATTGCTCCAGATGTCCAAGTTAAATTACTAGCAAATTGTACACCCTCTTCTTCACTAGAAACTTT
Organism: Hemileia vastatrix; assembly: GCA_030280995.1. Taxonomy (NCBI): domain Eukaryota; kingdom Fungi; phylum Basidiomycota; class Pucciniomycetes; order Pucciniales; family Zaghouaniaceae; genus Hemileia; species Hemileia vastatrix. The sequence goes on from JASXTE010000004.1 coordinate 36,270,521, forward strand.
TGAAAATCCAAGAATACTAAGTTTTTCACAAAGATTAGCTGACTCGTTGTACTTTACATATGATATTTTTTTAAAAGAATATTCAAAGTACATAGCAATTCTCTTTATTTGTTTTTTATATTCATCTGTGTGTACAATATCATCAGTGTATTCATCTGCAATGAAAAGCATTCAAAAATTCAATATTAAAATTAAAAAAAGTGATACTTACAAATATATATAAATTTCTTCCTATCTAAAATAAAGCCACCACCAAAAATGTTTCCAAAACCACCAGCTCTTTGATTATAATCATTATTTGTAATTTCATGTTTGCAGTAAGAAAGATCCTTAATGAATTTCACTGTAGCTTCTAACATATCTAGTTCTTTGAGCTCATGAATTTCAAAATTATGCACAAGAACATTAGGTATTAAGACACCTTTTGGTTTATAAATACTACAACCAGGAAAAAATTCTAATAATTATTGCAATATGTCATATTATTTGCATAAGATCATGCATAGAAATGTGGCTTCTTCCTTTTTGTATCCATTCCAAGAGAATTTAAAAGTTTCATTCTGGTAGCAATGTCTTTTTCCCACCTATTGTTAGAGTTCTTCCCTGGCTGTTTTTTTAAATTGTTACTCATTGATGGTTCAATCCTAAGAGAATTCAATTTTGATTTAAAATAGAAAAAAATTAAAAATTAGAAAACAGAAACAGAATTTCAATTATCAGTCAATGATACCTTTAACATTATAATATCTTCAATATTAGAAATTTAAAATTAGCATATCTACATATTAGTAAATTTATATACTTTTTCTTTATTTTAGATATTAAGAAAGTATTTTAAAGGTATACTTTATTAAATTATACATATAAAGTGTATAGCTTTATCTTGTATGCATTCAGCAAGTACAAGATTTGGCTCTACACTTAATAATAATAATATAATAGGGGGTATCAATGTTCAGGGATCTGCAATTAGGGATCAGGAATTTTTTTTTCCAGGATCAGAAATTATTAATTGCAGAAGATTCTTACCCACTAGCCCCGGGGCTAGTGGATAAGGAATCCAAAATAATGCATTATCCCACCTCTTATACCCCGATTTCTATTCCTAATTCCTGATCCCAAACTCATTTCATCCATGATGGATTTGCAAGAAAGTCACATGACTCATAATTGCTGATGCCATCCTTAAGTCTTTCCTCACTCTATGATACTTAATTTTGGTGGCAAACACTTAAGTTTTTTTTCTATCTACACACCCCAACTGCACATTTGGCGGTGAATTCCCACTTCCCTCATCACATAACCCTTCCACCGGAAACAATGAAACACCTCTCTACTAGGAAGCTACTTCACTCAATAATGAATGCTATTACTTTTCTTTTAGTTCTTTACTATAAATCTGACTCTGATTTGGAAGATGATTTAGCTTATATATGCTTTCTTTCCAAAAAGTGTTACATCATCACCAGGGGGACAAATCTTTATCATGATCCCCGATATGATCTGGCCTCCATTCTCAACATTCCTCATTTAAACTTCACACAACTTTTTAGAACTTCTCTTGATTCTTTCTTCAAACTTTATCAACTCATTTCTGAACATCCTATCTTCCATAAAAATTCTCATAACAAACAGCGTAATCCTGCCATCCAACTTGCTGTTGCTCTATGTCGCTTGGCTCAAATGGAAATGGTGCTGCCGTAAGACGTTTGGATAATCTCTTTAACATAGGATATGGTACCATGATATTATACTCCAAGCGCTGTATGATTGCTATCCATTCCCTCAAGTCTCAAACTCTTGCTTGGCCAACTCCAGAGCAGTGACTTGAATCCTCTCAAGTAATGCAAGCTGAAAGTTTCCCTGGCTGTATAGGTTTTGTTGATGGCACAACTATCCCTTTGAGTCAAAAGCCTGCTCATGATGGCAACCATTATTTTGATCGTAAAAAAAGGTTTCTTCAAAATCTTCTCCGATTTCTCATCCTTCATAAACTAACTTTTTATCTTCTTTCTAGATACTCTATTGCAGTTCAACTTGTATGTGATGTCAATAAAAAATTTATTGCTTTTCATAGTGGCTGCCCTGGCTCATGTCATGACTCTTCCGTCTTCCTAAGAATGAGGATTTCTCAAACCCCTGACTCATACTTTGACGAATCTCAGTACCTCCTTGAAGACTCAGCATATGCAAGTGGGAAGTGCATTATACCTGCTTTCCATGGTTCAACCTTAGAAAATGACCCCAAAACTAAATTTAATTATCACCTTGCCCAATCAAGAGTACAAATCAAACATGCAATAGGTATTTTAAAGGGACAATTTTCTAGTCTTCAGGAGCTCAGAATCCAATTTCAAAAAAAATTGGAGATCAAAACTGCAAATCATTGGATCATGACTTGCATTATACTCCACAATATCCTAGCTGATTTAAAGGATGAGTGGAATGATCTTTATGAAGAAGAGGATCCTGAACCAGCACCGGCTCTTTCCTCCCTTGAATCACAAAACATTCATTCAACTGGCATATGCTCTATTATTATGCCTATTACTCTCCAACATTTCTCTTCACCATTCTTTTAATTTATTTATTTTTACTCTCCAAATGTCCTCTTTGTGTACTTCATTCACTTGGTTTGGTATTTTGGTTTGTTGCATATTCTTTTTTTTTGGAATTTACGGTGAAGATCTTTTTTTTGGATGGCTCTTTGGTTTTCTTTCACCAGCTCAACATGAAATCGCATATTTTCTGAAATTGCATATTTTGTCAGTGAATTTTTTTTCTTTCATCACTCATATCCTTTTCATCCTCTCCTCAAAAATCACTCAAATATTTTCGTTACTATTATTTTCTCAACTCATCTCACCAGGTAAGTCTTTTTTTTTCTTTTTTCTTGTTTTTTATTTGCTAATCATGAGTTTTTTTATTTTGCTTTTTTTGTTTTTGTTTTTTTTTGGTTTTTATTTTGTTTTTATTTTATTTTTTTATTTTTTATTTTTTTTGTAAATCCTTTTTTTTATTTTTAAGGTTAGACTAACTTTTTTTTATTATTTTTTATTTTTTTATTTTTTTTTTCTCCTTCCCCCTCTTTAGCTCCCTCGTTTCACCCCTTTTCCTCTCTCTTTACCTGCCTCAAGTTATTCCTTCTCCAGTCTCTTTACCTTCCTCAACAGCCCCTTATTTCACCCTCCTTGTCTATCCCAAATCCCCCCTTTCCCCCCTCTTCCCCTCTCTTTAGGCACCTCATCACCCCCCTTCCCCTCTCTTTAGGCACCTCACCTATCCCCCCTTCTCCTCTCTTTAGCCGCTTCAACCCCCCCCTTCCACTTCCCTTTACCCACCTCTACCCCCCCTACTTCTTAACAACCAATTGTTAGTGATTGTTTGTTAAGGAGTAGGAGGCGCTAGATTTGGTTTAAGGGGAGTGTAAGGGGGGGGTTGAAGCGGCTAAAGAGGAGGGGAAAGGAGGGGGGTTTTGGACATTTAAAGAGGGGTAAAAGGGGGAGTTTAGGAGGGGGATTCAGGGGGATTTGAGGATGGTTTTGAGGAAAGGAGTCAGAGAATTTAGAGGTGATTTCAGAGAAAGAAAGGGTGGGAAAGGGGACTGTAATGGGAGTTAAAGAGGGGTTACATATTTTTTCAAAAACACAATAAAAAGTAACTTTTTTTTATATTTTTTTGGCAGATTTTTTTTAAAAAAAACTATTACATTCTGTTAAGGTCTTTTCCTGTAAATTACAAAACAAAAAAGGTTTAGATATTAATTTTTAATTTTTCTTACAAATAATTTAACTGAATTATTTTTTTAAATTTTATTTGTTATGATTTTTCTTTTACAGATTTTTTTTATTTTTATTATTTTGACAGGATTTTCTGTGAAGTTTTTTTATAACTTAACTTCAGGTTTTCTTTTGTAATTTTTTTTAAAAATAATTTTTACTGAAAATTTATAAAAAAAAAATTTATTTTTTTAAAAGGATATTGCTTTAAATTTTATTTTAAAAGATATTATTACGTGAGTTTTTTTTTTAAAAATATGTGTTAAATTTTTTTTTTGACATTAAAGTTTTTTTCAGATCAAATAAATGTCTTCTTCTTCAGATTCACCCCTTACTTCTCTATCATATTCATCTTTATCCTCTTTATCATCTCTGTCATCTTCTTCAAAATCAACTTCAATACAATAATCCACTACGCAATATAGGGGGTGGACTTGCTAGCAAGTCCTCAACCTGAACTCAGATGGAACTCAGATGGAACTCAGACTGAACTCATACTGAACCCATACTTAACTCTACTTGAACACCCACCTATAACTGTTCTGCTGAGTGGTGTTCATCCCTGATTGTATGGTTCCTTTATCAATAGCTCAATGTGTGTTCAATCTATGGTGAGTTTGGGTCCAAGGTTGTGGACTTGCTAGCAAGTCCGCCCCCCATATTGTGTGGTGATCTTCTAAATCATTCAAAAAAGTTAATGATAATCAGTCTGATCAGAATAAAAGATATCTGAAAAAAAAAATTCTTCTTCTAAATCATTCATTAAAATTAAAGATAATCAGATTCATCAGAAGAAAAGATATCTGAAAAAAAAATTCATCATCTAAATATTCAAAAAAAATTAAAGATAATCAGTTTTATCTGAAGAAAAGATATCTGAAAAAAAAATTCTCTGTGAAAGTTATTTTTGTCATATCCCAAACATTTTTTTTTCATAAAACTAAAGTAGATAAAAAAATTCAATATCTGAAAAAATTACCAGAAGATATCAAATATTTAACTGAATTTGGAGATGATCAAGTTGTTGCAGTTATCAGTAATTCTTATAAGGATCAATTCATATTGGAAGTTCATTCATTTGATGGTGTAAAAGATAAATCTTTTAATCAACTATTGGATCTTATCCTAACTCTTTATTAAATGGCTTTGGTTCAATTACCTATAAGGAATATGAATTTGTTGTGTGGTATCATGATTGGATTTGGTTGGAGATCAGGTTTTGTTAAAGGATACTCTCTTGGTATGTCTAATAATTTTTTTTCCATTTTTAATATAATTTCACTTATTTCATTTATATAGGCATATATTCATTGGTCAAGAATATCACTAAAGCTCAAAAAGATGAAGATTTTTGCTTATTGGACACTCTATCTTCCTTTAACTCTTTTCTTTCTTTTTGACTCAAAAAGATCTGTAATAAAGCATTTGAAAAAAATCATGAACTTGCAACCAAAGTTGGAATACCAAATTGGTGTGACTCCAAATGGGAAGATATCAGCCACAAATATCTTTTATTTCCTAATGTTATTATCACTTATTCTGGATTCCACAATAGGATTCATATCAATAGGAATGATGCCAATTTTCTTACTTTTGGTATATTCTCATATATCAATCCAATAACTGGCCACCCAATACCATCTCCAGCTAAAATAAAAGGACATGGTTTATATTTTCCAGACCACCGGTGCATCATTGATTTTGGTTTGGGAAATGGTATCATTGAAACTATTTGGAATTCTTCTAAGGATAATTATCAAACAACCAAAGCTCCTCCTGGTTTGGAATCCTGTCAAGATTTAACACATTTTGGTTGCTCATTTCAAATAAGTCATAAGTTGATTCAAAGAATCAATAAGGTAAAGAAAGAAGGTAAAGTTTTTCGATTTAAAAAACTTTATCTAGATCCAAAAAGCATGGGGATTAGAGTTGTCATTGAAAATTATATATTTTTTCATAAATTATTAATAAATATTTTATATTTATCAATTTTCTCAATTTAATTGATGAGCCAATGACCTTTGGTTGTATAACAGGTAATCATGATAACATTTATTTGTTTCATGGGGTTCCTTTTGCCTATACCTGTGGAAAGTCCCAAACTTTTGTTATTTGACATGGTCTGCATTTTGTCTTGAGGAATTGTCATTACTTTAAACTAGGGAAATTGATATATATTAGATATTTATTTAATAATTTTTGTAATAATATTAAATTTAGATGACTTCCACTCCTTACTTCAATAAAATGCAGGGGGAGGGGGTATTGCCAAATTTTCAAATCTGACATGTGAAATTGATGACTTAGAAAAATTTTGGTGATACCCACCCCTTGCTTCAATAAAATTCAGGGGAGAGTATTGCCAATTTTTTAAAACAGATATAGAATTTTTTTGACTTGTAAAAATTTTGGTGAAAATTTTTTGGTGATACCCGTCCCTTACTTCAATAAAATCCATGGGGGATTTTGCCAAAATTTCTTATAAGACTTGTGAAATTCTTGACATGTAAAAATTTTTGGGATACCGGTAAAATGCAGGGGGTAGTAAAGCCAAAGTTTCATATAAGACTTTCAAGATTCATGACATGAAAGAAATTTGGTGATACCCACCCCTTACTTCAAAAAAATCCAGGGGTGGGGGATCGTCAAATTTTCAAGGAGACATGAAAAGTTTATTTAAAAAAAGAATATTTAACATTAAAATACAAAAATTCAAGTAATGATTGATAGAGTAATGAAATAAAGGAAATTATTGAAAATTTTATGTACAAATAAATATGAACAGTTGAAGTTTGAGAGAAATAAAAAAAACTAGTCATCCAACAATTTCTTTAAACATTCAATTTCCTCAACAGATTTATTAGCTTTAACACATTCTATCAAGAAATCTTTCTTTTTGGAATTTTCTTCATGATCAAACTTATATTTTATCTGCTCTAATAGGTTTTGATGTTTGAGTGATTTCTCCTCTTTTTTTGATTTTTCAATACTTAGATTTAACTCAAACTTCTTCTCCTCTAAATCTTGGGCCCGATCATCCTTCCGTGAAGAGAGCTGGTACTTCCTCTCCTCCAAATCTTGGGCCCAATCATCCTTCTGTAAAGTGAGCTTGTACTTCCTCTCTTCCAAATCTTGTAGCCTATCATCTCTCCTTAAAGAGAGCTCATATTTCTTCTTTTCAAAGCTTAGAGTCTCTTTAGCAATTTCTACTTGCTCTAGAGTGATAATAAAAATCAATATAAAGTGGAAGAAAAGTAGAATAAAGTAATAAGAGGTATGGTATCACTTACCAGCTTCACGTTTCTCTGAAAATTGTTCCGTAGACAAAAAAGGGGTTTGTGATGAAGTATTACTTTTTTTCTTCTTTGTGAGTAGAAATTTAGACTACTTGAAGCCCTACGCTTCTTGTTCAAGCTTGTATTTTCCTCCTCATCATTGTCACTACCTTCAGACTCAGTTGATTGAGGATCATGGGTTTGTTCATTGGCCTTTTAAGAAATAAGAAAAAGATAAGTAAATAAAAAAAAGAAATGATAAGATAAAGGAAAAAAGAAACAGACCTGAGTTAGATTTGGTTGGGTTAAATCACCTATAGGATCTACTGAAAAGTTATCTAGATATGTCTCATTCAAATGAGGGGAGGCTTGAGTGGAGGAAGAGGATGGGAAAAGATTTGCTTCAACATCATGTTTGGTGATAGGATCTTCTCCATCCAACATGTTTACAGGATTAACATTGGCTCGCTCTCCAAAAATTGCATCCATCTCTTTAAATTAAGGACATAAAGAATCAAGTTTACTGTCTATGGATTTGATACCCTTAGTTATATCAATGTCGGTAATCCCAAAACCAGTAGAAGATGAAAGAGCCTTTGCCTTCTCGTATTTGGCTCGGTAATGCTTGAAGCTTTCAGACATCTTTTTAGGCAAAAGATAAATCCTTCCCTTGGTCTTATTCTGTAATGTATTTGCCATTAAAAGATAGCCATTAACTTTCGATTCTGGGGGACGTCCTACTTTAGTTGAATACTCAGTACCAAAACAAGAATCATAGTTAGATTTGGTTTTCAGCCAGTTGATAAGAATGAGATGATTATCTTTTTTTAATTGAACGGTCTTAGATTTCTCGGCTGAGCGGAAGAAAGAGGGAGTAGCGGGATTTGAAGAACAACTCGGTGATGGCTGCCTTTGAGAAGATCTAGGATGACAAGGCATGTTAAAATATAAATGAAGATGAAAAGGAGCAGAAACAAGCAGATGAGATGGTGAGGGGTTCAGAGTGGATAGAATGGACAGGATGGGATGAGAATGTGAGTGTGCATCAAGGTAGAAGCCATATCCAGAGAGTAGTCCAAGATGTGGTTATGGCAGAAAGTAGGTCAAGATGTGGTTATGACAGAAAGTTGTCCAAGATGTGGTTATGAAAAATTGAGTAAAAAAATGTCAGATAAGAGGTGAACATTGACACGTAAAGTGTCTAATAACCCAATTATTAGCAAAAATAATTGTGTAAGATAATTGGGGTATGCAGATTATTTTCCGCAATTAATTTAATTGCGGATCGGTCAACATTGATACCCCCTAATGAATGTATAGCTCCAATACACTAGTAATATTAAACAATTTACAGAATTATCATATCTACATATATAAAATAAAAAATCTTTCTCTGACCAATATATTGACTTAGAAAGTTATACTTCAATAAATTATTAATTATAAATTGTAGCATTTTCCCGTATACTTTCAGCAAGTAAAAGACTTTGAATCAAATTAAAAATCAATTAATTAAAGGTAAAGTACAAAAATTCAAATTATTATCATGAAAAGCGAAACATTATCCTGTATGCTTTCAGCAAGTACGAGATGATGTTTTACTTTTCATATTAATAATATAATGGTTGAGATAGTATTAAAGAAATATAGAAAAATGATAGGCAAAACATGAACTTATGGGTCTATAAAATCTTCTTCTATTTGTAGCTGATTGATCAAAATTAATTATGAAGTTTATTTTTTAATCACTGTTTTAAAAAAAAATAGTTAGATAAATAAATTGAACATTTGTGATAAGGAATAAAGAAAAGTAAATTGACAAACAAATAAAAAAACTTTAAGTTAACTGAAAAAGAATTTTTTTGATAATGATTTGAAAGGGTACAGTAGAAGATACCTTAAAAATAAGTTCATAATTAGAATCATTAGATTAACTTGTCAAAAGTGTAAAAAAGAGTAACAAACGTGTTGCTTTCAGGCAACCAAATTGGCTAAAAGTGACTTTGGTTGATTGCTTTTACATTCGCCACCCTCTCAGCCAATTTACTAGGCTGGGAGGTGGCCAAATCTGTATGCAAAGCGCGTTTCTGCTGCAAGAAACGTGCTTTGCTCAGTCACTTCCATATTTAATGCAGATGACTTGAAATCAGCTGCATGAGATATGGGCAGCACATGCAATTCACATTGAACGCAGCAGAAATGCGTGTTGCATGTGCTGCATGCAGTGCATTGCACAGCCAGTTTTTTCTGGCTTTGAAATGCACACAGAGAAACCAAAGTCCCTGAAAGGGACTTTGATTTCTAAAATGAAAGCAATTTTCCCCACCAGGTGCAATCTGGTGGGGAAGTGAGAGACAAGTTAGACCAAAGTTGTTTGAAAGCAAATTCAGTCTTAAAAACATTAAAAATCATAAAAAAAAATGAGAAAGTTAGAAAATGAAACAAAAAAAATTATAGCATTGTGGTGATCCAAACCTGGTTAGGCCTTTGGAGTGCATATTTGGAGGTATTTGGTATGTAGGGTGTTATTGGGGTTATGGTGTTATTAGTGGTTTTTCTCATCTTTAGGTGATATATAGTAGTGGTTATGGAGGCTTAAGCTAGGATCACTTATTATGTCTTAGCTTAATGTCCTTTCTTTTCTCTTCATTTTGGTATCCCTTATGGGTGGTTACCTTGCTTTATAGGGTAGTTATGGTGTTGTTATTGGTATTTATCGGATGTTTATTGCTTAGTGGTGCTTATGTAGGCTTAATCTAGGGTCACTTATTATGTTTCAGCTTATTTTCCTTCATTTTCTTTTCATTTTGGTATGTCTTATGTTTGTTTATCTTGTTTATTAGTGAAGTTATGGGTTTTTAGGGTTTTTTAGGGTTTTTATGGGTTGTATGGGTGTTTTAGGGCCTAGAAGCAGCCAGCCCGCCCCCAAGCGGCGTGCCCACTCCTAAGAGGAGCCGCCTTTAAGCGGCCTGGCCGCCTGGGCACTGGGGAGGCACTAAAATGCACTTTTATGCATGAAAAAGGCTGGGAAAGCTGGATTTTGGCTGGGGAATTGGTCAGGGTGGTCTGTGTGCTGGCTGTATGATGCGTGTGTGGGAAGATTTATAGGGGAATCATCTTATCTCTTTACTCATCGCCTCTCTGTTCCTCACTGTCCCATTGGCTGGTTTTTTGTTTGAATATACTACTTTTCATTTCAACTCTTTCTGGCAGTCTGTCTGGGACTATTATCTTCACTTTTAAAGGGGTCAAGTGTGTTTAATTAGAGGGTCTAGCAAACAGATCTCCAATTTGCTGCAACAGGTAAATCTCACTTGTTTTTCTAAAGGGACAGGGGATTTTCTCTCTGGTTTTTCTCCAACTCCCTTTGTCAAGGCCTATAGCTAGTACTATAGGATTGTCTACAGCGTGAGTACAAGAAAAAAAATAAGTGCCAGTGATACCAAAAACCCTATCTATTTTCACTTGACTTGGTTATTTAATAATTATTTTTTTATACATTAAATTTAAAATTCAAACATCATAAAATACATGAAATTTTTTAATATGAATATTATAAATTTAACTTACCCCTTTCTCAATTTTATATTTATAATTTTCTTTTTTATATTTTGACTTTTAAATTAATTTTTTTGGAAATTCAAAATTAAATTTTCTACTAAACTTTTTAGTAAGGTAAAATATATTATAAATTTGACATTTTTTAATTAAATAATGAAAAAAATTTTAAATTTATTTAAAAAATATTTTTGTTAGAGGAATACCAATATTTTAAGGCTAGAAATACTGTGCAAAACATAAGTAAAAAAATTATATTTTTCATGTGAGGGGTTATTACTATTTTTGTAAATATTTTTCAAAAAAAATCATTAAATACTGAATTAAATTACTTTGTAAATCAAAATTTTTGTAAAATAATTAAAATTGAAATAATAATATTGTTATATTTGATATAAAATTTGAATTGGTAATATTAATGTCTCTTTAAGTAAATTTGAAAATAATTGAAAAAGACCATGTTGATAAGTACTTCATTTTTGATATTCAATGGTTATATGTATATCTTATATATAATTCTTGAGTGTTATTTTTATATACACTCAATAAAATTTGTAATATAAAATGCCATTTAATCATTAATTATTGGTCAACTTAGTTATAACAACTTCATATTTAATACCAGCCACTAGTATTTAGTTTTTAATTCAAAACTCCAACATAATATGAGTATTCGCCGGTCGTCTAAAAGAAGAGGAGAAAGAAGGAGAATACAGAGAGGAGGGAAAGAGGTAATGTAAATGGAATTAAATAAAGTAATAAAAGATTATAATTATTTTAAAGGAAAGGTGACAAGTAAATTGTAGGGACTTTGTACAATGGTGAGGTTTTTAATAAATTGTAATATAATTATTTAAATAGTAGTTATTTTTAATGCGCAGCAGACACTATTAATTTTTATTAAACTTATTTAAACCTTAGTTATTTATACAGAATTTTGATTAGAATTTATAGTACTAACAAAAATAATAATAAATGTAATGTATTAAAAATGTTTAAAATGATGAGTGTATAAGTGATGGGTTAAAGGGGATTACCCAAGGCCCTTTTATAGACCAAGGGACCTCTGAAGCGCCACAAATCAGTAAATACAAAATAGTAATAAGCTAAAACAAAAATATAAAAGAGTAGAAATGAAACATGGATATTAAGAGAAAAATATGAAGCAATTAACTAAAACCTGTGAGAAATTAAACATTTTTCTACCATGACTTCCCAAAACACTTAATTGAAATAATTAGTAACCAAGTAAGTCTGAAATATGAGAACAATGAGTAAAATAATCCAAAACAGACATTATAGTGACATGTAAAGATTTTAACTAAAACAAATAAAATTGTTTTCACGCCAAAAATTCATATAATAAATTCAATCCAGATTAAAGAAATTTTAATTAATTGTCTTAACTATGTAATTAATTCAATAATTAGTTTAAATGGAACATATAATTAATTCAATGATATTTGTAATTTAAAGTGGCTATTGTAATACTATGTTATTTAATAAGAGTTATAATTTATTTACTAATTTTTCCTGACACAATTAAGGGTCGAAAGAAGTGCCCAATATTATTGTTTAATAATATATGAAGTTGTATTTAATATATAAATTCAAATAATTAATTTAATTACATTATAAGTCAATTCTACATATATAATTATATTATATGTTTGTAATTAATTAATTATTAATTTATAATTATTAAATACATAAAAATGCGCCATTATTTGTAGAATATAAAATATATTATGCATAATTTAAATGTATAAAAATTTATATAACAATAAAATTAATATAACACTTATATTTAATAGGATACTTATATAATTTTATTATGCAATAAAATATTAATTTATATGCATAAAATACGATTCTTATGCCCTCTTTCAGGTCCAATAAATTAACATTTCATTTACTGGGCTCCTGATATAGCCTGGCTGACAATGAGAGTATCTTTATTTTGTCTGGATGTAATTAACAACAATAACAGACCATAAATGAGGGGGTAATTAATTACAATAAATAGTTGAAGAATAACCTATAAGAAATGATAAGTTTATCAAAAATAGTACATTAAAAAATATGCTTTTGAATTTTTTTAAATATAATTTGGGTAGTTAAATGAAAATTTAAATTATCAGACTTAAAATTCGAACAAATCTTAAAGTGGTGCTTATATAATAAGCCTCATATAAAAAAAAGGATAAAAAATCTACTATGTAACTAAATTATTAAATATTAAGATATTATTAAAATTATTGAAAAACTTTTTTTACAATTATAATGAAATATAAATGTGAAATTAATGGTAGGAAAATTTTAAGACTATGTGAAAACACTTTAATTTATACATACTTTCAACAACGTTCAGATAAAAAAATTGGTAAAATTTTATAATAACATCTGGTTGATATTGATGCAATTTTATTTATATCAAAAATAAATTTTTCTGAAGAAAAACAAAATAAATTGAGATATGGCCATCTCCTTTCAAGAGATAGAATAATAATAGAGATTTAAAAAAATTATAATTAGTATTCTTAATAACCATTTTTGAAAAGTCTCTAGAAAAATGCATTATAATATATCATTCATTTTTGACATCATATGGAGCTTCAACTTGAAGTAGTGATGGGAAGCTTTAAACTTATGTTCTGAAAAACAAAAAAGTTAAAAAATAAATAGTTATACTAATTAAAAAGCCAAAAATAAAAATGCTATTATAAATTAATAAAATAAAACTACATTTATTTTATTCTTCTCTCATGATGCAAGGGTACTATGTATGAATTTCCACATGTTAAATCTAAACCTGCTTTAAGGCTGTTTTACAGGTAGAGCTATAAAGTTTCCTTAAATTCTAAAAATAACTTATGCATTTTACTTATAATTTTTTTTGTTGTTTTTTTTCCAAAGTTGTTGGAGTTGCTTAATTCATACTGCTATCTTGATTGTAAGATATATAATTTTTTTTGAATACATGATTTATTGTTTCAAAAATTATATTATCAATTTAAATCATTTATTTCATTTTCAAAAACTTCATTTTCAAAGACCCCACTCCATTTTTTATTACTTAACAAATATATAAATTGTGGTAGCAAAATTTTTAGAATTTTCTTTTTGAGAAGATCAAACTATACTGTGAAGATGTTTATCTAGAAGTTCTTGTACCCTAAAACCAAATCATTTTCTCCCTTAAGTAAGCCTTTTCAAAAATATGAAAATATAAACAAGAATATTAGCTTATCTTATTTTTATTTTCTCTACTGAAATTTTTAGCTCAATCCCTTTTTTGATATGACGTTAGTATAAAACCATGGTTAAATGTTACTATATAATTAATTTTTATTATATATATATATATATATATATATATATATATATGAAATATTTAGAACGTCATCCTTTTTTATTTACTTGAATAAATTGCTAAATTATAACTCCCAACACTTATTAATGTTTCCCAAACTCAATAACAAATTTCTCATATAAAATATTAGCTTCTAATATAAGCAGTTTATCTATAGCTGATATTCAACATGAGATTTTCCTTTTTAGATTCAGCTAAAATTAAATAAAAGGAGCAATTATGCATATGTGTATAAATGGTAACCATATGTTACTTAGAGGATTGTGAAACCCACTCATCAGAATGGTTTAAGTATTAAAATATATTGAGGTCATTGTTTTCTTGTATTTGAAACTAATTAGGAAATTATTCTTAAAATATATTTTAATGTGTATCATGTTTAAAAAGTTGGAAATATAATTTTTGAAAATTGTGAGTTTCTTATATGAGATACCAAGCTTTAGTTTATATTTTTTCAAGTAGAATAGAATTTTAGTGTTAGAAAGTGAAAGCAATGTACCATTATCTGATTTTAATTGTGTTCTACTTATAGAATGATTACATAACATTAAACATTATTTAAATCAAAATTTTTAAAAGATATTTAGAGTTTTACAAAACTTCAAAATTTATTAATCTTTGATTAAAAAACCAACTATGATGTACACTCACTAAAAATAAGCAAACCCAATTTTAACATAATTTATCAATCCAAAAACAATGAGTCAATTAGCATAAAAATATATATTATTTCAAAACCAAATCTCTAGATTTAAAATATGATGTTTTGATGAAAAATTGATACAAAACTTTAATGCAATGAACTCTCTTAAAAAATTCAAAAATAGAATATCAAAACAAGTGATTTCTGCAAAAAAAACTACTAACTATTGTAGATAAAGCATAAAAATAAGTCACATTTTTTAAAAAAAATGATCTAACAATATTTAATTTTATTAAAAAAATCAAAAACATTGTTAAGCTTGTTTGTTATAATAATGTTAAAATCTACTAAACATTATCTAAAGGTGGCAAAATATGTCAAAAATATGTTGAATTTTGTGAGCCAAAAATTAAAAATTTTGTTTCATTTCCTGTTTTTTTATGACTTTATTCCACCCTTTTTAACTGATTGTTCCAGTATTACTTTGCTATGATCACTAGTTTTGAAGTTAAAATTTACAAATTTTCATTATATTTGATAATATGAAAAATAACTCAAACTTTTATAAATACAAAATAAGATTTTGAAACTCCTTCTTTCAATCAATTATTGAAGAAATTTTCAGTTTTTTTGAGTAATGATTTTAAAAATAACAAAAAAATTAGAAATTCACAAGGACTTATTTCCAGGGACTATAATTATTTACTTGTGTAATGCATGAGCTACTTATCAATGATGTAAAACATCAGAAAAGTAAGTTATAGTTATAAATCTACAGATTAAACTGTGTCTAGTACATATATCTTCAATAGGGGGTGTCAGTTCTGGCAAATCCGCACTTACAAATCCGCACTTAAATTTGACCAAATCCGCACTTAAATAAGTGCGGATTTCCAAAACACACTAGCCCCAATACTGGTGGATTTCAAAATGAAATAAGTCACTTATTTCACTCAAATCCGCACTTTCTCAACCAAAAGTGCTGATTTCACCATCAAGTCCCATTTCACTGATTTGTCAGCATCATCCCATTCATACGCAGCACTCCACAGCATAACACTTCATAACCCAAAACATCATACATCATTTACATCTTCATATCATATCATATAAGAGTCATGCCTTCCTCACTTTCAAATCGTGATAAATTACATAAAGCAATGACTTTCATGGCGCTTGAACTGCTCTTGGACTCTGATTCCGATTCTGATCTAGAAGAAGATTTTGTCGTTTTATCAAAAATGGCCAGGAAACGTTACCTTCTTCCCAGAAAGCCTCAAGTACTTCATACCCCCAAGTACACCATCCAAACACTTCTTAAACTATCTACACCCAGTTTTAGATGGCTGTTCAGGACTTCTCAGGAATGTTTCCTTAAATTGCTTGAGCTTATTCAGGATCATCCCATATTTCACAATAATTCTCAAAAAGAACAACAACATCCTTCAATTCAATTGGCCATCACACTATGTTGTTTGGGTTCAAATGGTAATGGAGCCGCTTTGAAACGTTTAGAAAATGTCTTTGATTTAGGGTATGGTTCAGTTAACACTTATACCAAACGATGTATCACTGCCATCAACTCCTTGGAATCTCAACTTCTCACCTGGCCAACAAAAGAAGAGCGACTTGAATCATCTCAGGTTATGCAAGCAGAGGGCTTTCCAGGATGTATTGGTTTTGTTGATGGTACTACTATTCCTTTGAGCCAGAAACCTGCTCAAGGTGGAAACAATTACTTTGACCGTAAAAAGAGGTAGATTATTTTTAACTCCTTTCATCCTCCTTGAAACTAACACAAACAAATATATCTTCTTTATAGATATTCAATTAACGTTCAGCTTATATGTGACGTAAACAAAAAATTTATATCATTCTTTGCTGGCTATCCTGGCTCATGTCATGACTCCTACGTCTTCCAAAGAATGCATATTTCAAATGAACCTGAAAAATTCTTTGATGAAAATCAGTATCTTCTTGCAGATTCTGCTTATGAGAATGGAAAGTATGTACTTCCTGCTTTTCGGGGAGCAGCTTCAGAAGACAGTCAAAATGCCAAATTCAACAATCATTTGGCAAAGTCAAGAGTCCGTATTGAACATTCTATTGGAATCTTGAAAGGCCGTTTTTCTAGTTTAAGGGAATTAAGAAGTCCTCTTAGAAATAAATCTGAAATGGAGGCGGTGATCAACTGGATTCTGTGTTGCACTATACTTCATAACCTACTTGCTGACCTCAAAGATCAATGGTTAGAGCTGTATGAAGATGAACAAGTTGATTCACCTCCGACTATATCCAACACTTCTATTTCTCAATCAACTAGTATAAGGGCGAAAATCCTTCCAATAACACTCCAACATTTTTCAACGCAATTTTAATTTTTTTCTCTTTCTCTTCAAATTATCAATTTGCATGTATTATTCACTGAGAATGGTAAATTTTTTTGCATATTTTTTTGGTTTTTGAATTTGCTGTTAAAGTCTTATTTTTTTTTCTCTCTGTGTTTTCTTTCATCAACTCAACATGAAATCGCATATTTTCAGCAAACGCATATTTTTTCAGTCACTCAAAGGTTGGGAAAGAGTTGGAAGGGAAGATTAAGGGTTCCGAGGCATTTTAAATGAAGAAAAGGGTCTGGGAGAGGTTGAGAGGGGTGAAATGGGGATCAAAAGAGGATGGCATACAATGGGGCTGGGAGGATAGCGAAAGGCATGGGGAGGGAAGACAAGCATGTGTTGATAGAATTGAAAGGGATGGAGATTGGTGCAAACAGAGTGTGAAAATAGGAGGATGAACTCTGTTCTTCGGGCGAAGAACAGAGTTCACTTCCATAAAATATTAGCTGAAACATAGTTTTCAATTCTGTAAAAACAGTTGTAAGTAATAGAAAAAGTCACTGATTTTTTTTCTATGTAATCCTTGCTTTACGAGGAGACTTTTGTGACGAAGCAGATTTTTGAGTTACCTTTTGAGATTTGGAATGTCTGGGAGGCATTATGAAACTGGCACATAACAAGAAAAAAGATTAAAAAGTAGAAGAAATAAGTAAAAAAGAATGTAAACATGCCTGGTCAAAATATTGAAAATGTCAGGAAGGGGTGTGTGCCGAGGATTGATGGGTAGGTAGCAAGGAAGGTCAGTGTGTCACATGTGACAGGGATGGGGTAAGAAATGAAGGGATGTTTTGTGGCCAAAATGTGGTTGTGAAAAAAAACGGGAAAAAAGTGCTGATTTGAGGTCATAACTGACACCCTTTTTTGAAATAAGTGACTTTTTTGCAAAATTTAAGTGCTGATTTGTAAGTGCTGATTTGGTTTGAAATCCGCACTTAATTTAAGTGCGGATTTGCCAGAACTGACACCCCCTAATAAATCTTTTAAACTTATCTTAACCTACATACCACACAATAAAAAACCATTATATTAAAAAAGGAAAAAATTCTATGATAATATCATAAAGAATAATAACCATGGATTGATATTCCATAAAAATGGTTAATAAAATTTTAAGAGAGCCTAAATCAGTATTCATTCATCAAAATATATCCTTATTTTTTTTTAATTTATTCCAAAAAAATTTTTTGAAAGTTGAATCTATATATCTTATGCCAAAACCACTATTAAGTTCCCTCTTAGACTTTTTAAGAAATTATATATATATATATATATATATATATATATATATATATATATATTATTTATCAAAAATTGAAATAAAAAATAAAAACATAATTTTATTTACCTTTAATTTTTTAAATATAGAGTATTTTCAGAATGCATTGTGATTACTTGTGAAGGTTAGAAGATTTTGAGTTGGATTTATGAGTTTTTAGAAGGGCAAATATCGTAAAATTCTTTCATAAATATTTATTTCATAGTTTCAAATCTTGAAATCTACAAACTAATGTGATTTAAAATTATATCAAGATTTAAAATCTGTTTTCTACTCAAGTAAAATAAAATAAAATGATGATATCAAAATTGAAATTAAGTTTAAACTTTTGATATGCTCTATCTTCAATTTTATTGATAGTGCATCAAAAATATAATAATATTTTTTTCCTGCATCACTTTTTACCTAAAAGATAGTTTTATAATTTTATGCATTAAAGATTGCTCATGTAAAATTAAGATCTATGTCAACTGTTTATTACTTTTAATCTATATAATAAATTTTTTGGAAGAAAAAATAACATCAGTATATACTTATTTGAAATTATTTAATTTAAAATAGTTTACAGGTAGATAATAAAAGGTGATTTCATTTTTGAATATCAATTATAGAAGTCTTATTTTGTCAATTTTGATTCTATTTGAGCTCAAATGTATCCACTGCAACTTATTTAAGAATAATAATAATTTTTATTGAAATTTACATGAGAAAGTATGCCTATTATTCAAAATCAAACTTGCTCTAATGGTGTTTTTCAATCATTATTTCAATTAATATCAATAAAAAAACATTTCAACTTGCTGATGCTTTAGTTTTTGATATCCCCAAGGTTTATCTCTCAGGTGTGATATTCACAAAATTATTAAAAACATAATTTTTGAAATACATGACAATCTTGAAAGTGAGGGGGCATTAAATTTTTAAAAATGAATTCTAAATTCAGGATGGATAGTCTTTTTTCTATTTTCACAAATGAACAATTTTTTGTTTCAATAAATCCAGAAATAAAATTTTGTTGTAAGCATATTATATTGAATTTATTTTGATTTTACATACTTTATTTTCAAGATTTGTGTTTAATATTTCCAGTGAAGGTTAATGTTAATGTGAATTTTAAGTAAGCTTGAAGAAATTTAATCAATAAGAATATTAGATATGTAAAATAATATTTTGCTCCAATCTTGAATCATCCTGGGCTAAAAAATATCTTGAATAAGGTTTTTGTGGGTCAATTTGGATTTAAGTAGGATTAAGTGAGGGTTAATAAAGGACAGGTAAAAGGCTAAATTCATTACTAGTGAATTTTTTCTAAAAATAGTTATAAAATATGTATCATTCTGGAATCAAGATTCAATAAATTTGACTTCAAACAGAGATAATTTCCAGCAGCAAAACACCATATTTACAAAGGTGTACAATACCTCAAATATTTCTCATAATAGGGGGTGTCAGTTCTGGCAAATCCGCACTTAAATTAAGTGCGGATTTCAAACCAAATCAGCACTTACAAATCAGCACTTAAATTTTGCAAAAAAGTCACTTATTTCAAAAAAGGGTGTCAGTTATGACCTCAAATCAGCACTTTTTTCCCGTTTTTTTTCACAACCACATTTTGGCCACAAAACATCCCTTCCTTTCTTACCCCATCCCTGTCACATGTGACACACTGACCTTCCTCGCTACCTACCCATCAATCCTCGGCACACACCCCTTCCTGACATTTTCAATATTTTGACCAGGCATGTTTACATTCTTTTTTACTTATTTCTTCTACTTTTTAATCTTTTTTCTTGTTATGTGCCAGTTTCATAATTTTTCCCAGACATTCCAAATCTCAAAAGGTAACTCAAAAATCTGCTTCGTCACAAAAGTCTCCTTGTAAAGCAAGCCCTACACCTGAAAAATCAAAGGCAGGTTCAGGTCAGCTTAAAAAGGATGATTATCTCATCATAATCAACTTCCTTAAAATAAAATCAAATTTTGAAGCATGTTTTGGATGTGAAAAGTCCACTCGTATTGGAAGTCCACCTTCTTCAAAGGTTAATGGCTACTTGTTGATG
Source organism: Hemileia vastatrix (assembly GCA_030280995.1). Classification (NCBI taxonomy): domain Eukaryota; kingdom Fungi; phylum Basidiomycota; class Pucciniomycetes; order Pucciniales; family Zaghouaniaceae; genus Hemileia; species Hemileia vastatrix. Next base: position 36,290,881 of record JASXTE010000004.1, read on the forward strand.
GCCAATGAAGTAAGGAAGAAAACAAGGGGGAGAATCGATATCAATCCTAAACAAATGAAGGAGAGATTTAAGAGTTACCATTCAAAATATAAAAAGACTCATCATGCTGTAAATGAAACTGGCTTTGGTATTGACGATGATGATTTGGAGATTGGAATTACTACTGTTTCCGAAAAGCTCAATGTCATGTGTCCTTTCTATGAGGAAATGGATAATCTTTTTGGCACCCGAGTTGATGTAAACCCTTGGTTTCTACACGATACTACTAAGCATATACCTTCTGGATCCAAACCTTCCTATAATCCTCCCAACACACCTTTACTTGAAGAAGATCAATCCCCTCCACCTTCTAACCATAGTTCAGCTGAAGATGATCCCAACTATCAAGCAGAACAATTATATCGCAGAAGATCTGAATCCTCACAGGCCCAAAATTTAAATGTATGTTTACTTTTTGTTTTTTCTTCAATTCTTCTCTGAATTTCTCCTTCTTTCTAGTCTCCTCCTACTCAAACTCAATCTCCATTAAATTATCTCAATTATGGAAATGTGAATACCTCTTTAGAAGCTGCTTTAGAAGAACTTCCTGAAGCCTCTTGTTCAAACTCCAAACTAAAGCGTCGAGCCTCAACTTCAATGAACTTGAACCATCTATTAAAACGTGGTAATACTTCAACAAGCTCATTTGGCTCCCTTGAGGATTATTTTGAAAAAAAAGATATAAGTAAGTTTTGTTTACTATATATCTTAATCGTTAACTCATTTATTTATTTATTTCAATTTAATTTTCTCAGCGAAATCAACTATTGCAAATAATGCCCTTGACTTTGAGAAGATGAAGTTTGATCATATGCTAAGGAAAGATCAGAAAGCCTTAGATTTGGAAGAATAAAAATTTGAGGTAGAGCAGATGGAAAGAGTAAATGACCGTCAATTTCAAAGAGAAATGGCTACTTGTGAATTGGAAAAACAAGAGAGTTTTAAAAAAAAAGATTTCATTATGGAATGTGTTAAAAATGGCCAATCTTACGAGGACATTAAAAAATTACTTGACCTTTTCAATTGATAATTTGTTTTTCTAGTTAATTTAATTTTGTTTGATTTCTTTTTGGTAATATTTTCTTATATGCTGACTTATAAAAGGAAAAGAATATAGTACGTTATTTTTGACAAAAATTTGAATGTATAATAAAAATTTTCTATCTTTACTTTCTAGTCAATAAGTTTGCTTATCTAAATTTTTCTAAGTCATCAATTTCACATGTCAGATTTAAAAAATTGGCAATGCCCTCCCCTGCATTTTATTAAAACAAGGGGTGGGTACCACCAAATTTTTCTAAGTCATCAATTTCACATGTCAGATTTAAAAAATTGGCAATACCCTCCCCTGCATTTTATTATAGTAAAGGGTGAAAGTCATCAAAATTTAATATAATTACATAAATTAATTAATATATAAATAAGATATGTCAAGTATACTACTTTTAAAGTAATGACAATTCCTTAAGCCAAAATGCAGATCAAGTCTAGAAACTAGGTTTGGGACTAAGGCTGGAGAGAGGGGTGAGGAAGGGTGTATGGGGTAGCGAAAAGGTTGGGAAAGAGTTGGAAGGGAAGATTAAGGGTTCCGAGGCATTTTAAATGAAGAAGAGGGTCTGGGAGAGGTTGAGAGGGGTGAAATGGGGATCAAAAGAGGATGGCATACAATGGGGCTGGGAGGATAGCGAAAGGCATGGGAAGGGAAGACAAGCATGTGTTGATAGAATTGAAAGGGATGGAGATTGGTGCAAACAGAGTGTGAAAATAGGAGGATGAACTCTGTTCTTCGGGCGAAGAACAGAGTTCACTTCCATAAAATATTAGCTGAAACATAGTTTTCAATTCTGTAAAAACAGTTGTAAGTAATAGAAAAAGTCACTGTTTTTTTTTATATGTAATCTGAAATTTTTTAATAAAATTATTGTATTTAAGAATTGCAATATTGTCAATCAATTTTTATTGATCAAATTAATTTAATAAAGTATTATTTTAATAAGCTGTTTCAAAAAATACTTTGCATTGAGTAGACTCATGGAATGATTTTTTCTGGCTTCCATTCAGTTATCCTCACACTTTCACTATGTTTTCAATATAGATCCATTGTTATTTGTGTGATACTTCAAGTGAAAGTTCAGTATTACTTCAGTCTGAGTTCCATCTGATTTCCATCTGACTTCAAGTTGCGGACTTGCTAGCAAGTCCTCCCCCTATATTGCGTGGTGTTTGCTGAAAATATGCGATTTCATGTTGAGTTGATGAAAGAAAACACAGAGAGAAAAAAAAATAAGACTTTAACAGCAAATTCAAAAACCAAAAAAATATGCAAAAAAATTTACCATTCTCAGTGAATAATACATGCAAATTGATAATTTGAAGAGAAAGAGAAAAAAATTAAAATTGCGTTGAAAAATGTTGGAGTGTTATTGGAAGGATTTTCGCCCTTATACTAGTTGATTGAGAAATAGAAGTGTTGGATATAGTCGGAGGTGAATCAACTTGTTCATCTTCATACAGCTCTAACCATTGATCTTTGAGGTCAGCAAGTAGGTTATGAAGTATAGTGCAACACAGAATCCAGTTGATCACCGCCTCCATTTCAGATTTATTTCTAAGAGGACTTCTTAATTCCCTTAAACTAGAAAAACGGCCTTTCAAGATTCCAATAGAATGTTCAATATGGACTCTTGACTTTGCCAAATGATTGTTGAATTTGGCATTTTGACTGTCTTCTGAAGCTGCTCCCCGAAAAGCAGGAAGTACATACTTTCCATTCACATAAGCAGAATCTGCAAGAAGATACTGATTTTCATCAAAGAATTTTTCAGGTTCATTTGAAATATGCATTCTTTGGAAGACGTAGGAGTCATGACATGAGCCAGGATAGCCAGCGAAGAATGATATAAATTTTTTGTTTACGTCACATATAAGCTGAACGTTAATTGAATATCTATAAAGAAGATATATTTGTTTGTGTTAGTTTCAAGGAGGATGAAAGGAGTTAAAAATAATCTACCTCTTTTTACGGTCAAAGTAATTGTTTCCACCTTGAGCAGGTTTCTGGCTCAAAGGAATAGTAGTACCATCAACAAAACCAATACATCCTGGAAAGCCCTCTGCTTGCATAACCTGAGATGATTCAAGTCGCTCTTCTTTTGTTGGCCAGGTGAGAAGTTGAGATTCCAAGGAGTTGATGGCAGTGATACATCGTTTGGTATAAGTGTTAACTGAACCATACCCTAAATCAAAGACATTTTCTAAACGTTTCAAAGCGGCTCCATTACCATTTGAACCCAAACGACATAGTGTGATGGCCAATTGAATTGAAGGATGTCGTTGTTCTTTTTGAGAATTATTGTGAAATATGGGATGATCCTGAATAAGCTCAAGCAATTTAAGGAAACATTCCTGAGAAGTCCTGAACAGCTGTCTAAAACTGGGTGTAGATAGGTTAAGAAGTGTTTTGATGGTGTACTTGGGGGTATGAAGTACTTGAGGCTTTCTGGGAAGAAGGTAACGTTTCCTGGCCATTTTTGATAAAACGACAAAATCTTCTTCTAGATCAGAATCGGAATCAGAGTCCAAGAGCAGTTCAAGCGCCATGAAAGTCATTGCTTTATGTAATTTATCATGATTTGAAAGTGAGGAAGGCATGACTCTTATATGATATGATATTAAGATGTAAGTGATGTACGATGTTTTGAGTTATGAAGTGTTATGCTGCGGAGTGCTGCGTATGAATGGGATGATGCTGACAAATCTGTGAAATGGGACTTGATGGTGAAATCAGCACTTTTGGTTGAGAAAGTGCGGATTTGAGTGAAATAAGTGACTTATTTCATTTTGAAATCCACCAGTATTGGGGCTAGTGTGTTTTGGAAATCCGCACTTATTTAAGTGCGGATTTGGTCAAATTTAAGTGCAGATTTGTAAGTGCGGATTTGCCAGAACTGACACCCCCTAATATAGCAAGGCAAGGATTCTACAAAATTCACATTTGAAACAAGAATTTATATGTTGAATTTGAAATTGAGAAATGGAATATTATTTTCCAATTTAAATGTTTATTAGTCATTTTACCAAAATTTTTCAGTAATCAGATTGAATTTTGATAGTATTTTATTGTAGATTAATCATGTTGAGTAGCCATTTACTCAAAATTACTGGTTTTGGTTCTGATATTCCATGTGAAATTCATTACAAATCTTTTTGAAAGTGTATAGTTGACATATTGGATATGCAAAAGCTTATGATAGATCAAAGTGAGCTCAAAGGGAGTTTAACTCATGATAAAATTAGGATTTTTCAAGATCAAACGGTAATCAATGTAGGTTCATCTTGAGCTCAATTTGTGATAAGTCTCTGACTAAATGTAAGGCCAAAAAATTTCCTCCATGGTGATGATGTGTGCATAATTCAGGCATAGATTTGTGGCTCAATGGAGTTCAAGCAAAGGTATTGCTAGCAATACCCCCCCCCAATTTTTCCATGGTGTATGTATCTTTATAAGTAATTTAAAAGAAAATAACTCAACTGTAATTGAAAATTATTTCATGATAAACAGGTAAAAACATAATATAGAATCATTTTGATTTTCCAAGTTATTTTGATAATATTTTAATGCAAATAATGACCTTATTTGAGCTTGTTGATTTTATTGAAAAAATTATTTCAAAAATTTATATTAACACATAATTAGCAGGTATAGAGTTTATTGACCAAGATTACTCAGAAACCATACCATTTTTTCAGAGTTTGGAATAAGCAACTTAATGTAAAAACTCTCTTTTTTGGATTCTCAAAGCTTTACTTTGATGACATCTAAGATTTAAAAATTTTAAAATAATATATTTTGTTGAAAAAATATTTATTTTTCATACTGTAATTATATATTGTCAAAAATAAAAAAATATAATTTTTTATATATATTATAGTGATTGTTAGTGAAAACCTTTCTGTTACTTGGCAGAATTTAATTAATGCAGGTGATTGTAGAAAAAAAATTGCAACACTTAAATGACTTTATTATTATAAATTAAATGGTATTATTTTGATTCAAGTTATATCATAATTTTTCCTACATTTAAAAATTCAATCAATTTGTATTCTCTTATAGTATTATGCTTTGTACAAAATAAGCTGTTTGATAAACATGTATGCAACATTGTAAAATGTAGTGAGTCTGAAACATTTTTCTGATGCAGAGTATGGATACCTACTTAATACATGGTGATAGGCATGAAACAAACATTCAAAGAAATCCATGGTAACCAACTTGTTGATAAACTTCATGAGACGTAAAAATTAGCTTATTTTAGTAAGGTCTTCAAAATAAATAAATAGTTTGTTCAATTGCTACCATCCAGTAACATATTTCTTATATCCAGAAGTCTTAAAATGCAACTATTTTTTTGCATTTGTAAATGTGAAGATCTTGGATGTTCATCGAGAAAGCATCAGACATCATTGCAAAGATTTGAAGTTGGTGTAGCTTTCAAAACATCTCAGTCATACTCCAAAGAAGAAGAGGAAAGAAATTTCAAAACACAGATGGTTGGTACATCCAGCGCTTCACCTAACTTAGGATCCAACATCCAAGATCTTGTAAGACATAAATATTTGGAAAATAAAGAGAAATTAAGTTTTAATTAATCTCAATTTATTTTCTTTGCTTAGGGGCAGCCTGTTTTGGAAACAATTCAATCTCTACCATGCTCAAAAAATTTGAATTTGGAAGATCTTTATAGATTAAAGATAATGTGGCAAGCAGCAAAACTTTCTCCTATCCATAATTTAAGCAAAAAAGGTTTTGCTCAATTTTTGTGTGATGAAATCAACAATCTCAAACTTCTTAGTGATGTAGATAAACTAGATACTAGTAGAATAATCAGCCTGATTCCACTTTCCATAGAGACAGTTTTTAGTTGATTGAGACTCAATCCATTATTTGTCACCAAGACATGCTGTGCTAAGTGCTTTGCCCTTTATGAGTATAACCCAAAACACCAACCATCAATCTTATCTTGTACTCAACCTTTTTATTCATTCTCAAAGTGCTATTTGAAAGATTTAGAATGGAGAGAAGAAACTTTCAATGGTGATGAAAGTTTTTATTTGGCTAAGTACAAAGAAGAAGAAAAAATATACCATCCTTGTAAAACATTTCATCACAACTGTTTGGCTGACTGGCTTTCAGGAAAGCTTCAACTAATCAAATTAGAGATACTGATTGAAAAAAAAGTGATGTTCTATAAAACATGGAAAGGGATATGATGAAAGATGTATATGATGGTTTTGTATGGAAACATTTTCCAGATATTTCTACGACTCAAAATAGAAGTATTAATGGATATACAAAAACATGAGGTAATTTAATGTTTATTTTATATGTTTACTGGTTTAGGCCAGGTGGCAATTGTATTGGAGGTCATCAGAAATCTGTGGGTAATATCTTGTTGGTGTGTATGAACTTGCCTCCAGAAGATCAATACAAAACCAAAAATATATTTTTTATGCTGTTATTCCTGGTCCAACAGAGCCAACAAGTGAACAAATAAATCATCTTCTGAAGCCTCTTGTTGATGAACTAAAGACTCTTTGGAATAGCATTTTTATTGAAAAAACACCTCACTATCCACAAGGCCAAAAAACAAGGGCTGCATTATTCTCTTATTAAGGAGACATTCCTGCAATACAAAAGATTGCTGGTTTTGCAAGTCACTAAGCCACTAAGTTCTGCTCTGTCTGTCGTATTTCAAATGAAAAAATTGGTGAGCATAAAGTCGAAAAATTTTCCTTATGTACTCATGAGGATCATATGCACTAGGCAGAGAAGTGGAAAAAGTGTCAGTCACATTGGGAGTGGGTATCTATTGTTAGGAGTCATGGGGTTTGATGGAGCTAGCTGAATAACCTTATATATTGGCATCCTACGGAATATAGCTCAATTGACTTGATGCATTCACACATTCTTGGAAATCTTAAAGATCACAGTATAAATTTTTATATAATATACAATGCTACAATTAACCTTGAAAAAAAGCTGAAAAAGGGAAAAAATTGGCAAGTAAGAATAGACAATGATGATGCATGTTTTGATATATTTTTATATAAGCAATATAAAAAACGTAGAAGCCGCTTAATAAGCAGTGATGCTGATAATATTGAACCATTGGGATGGCATAAAAGACTACGTTATACAAGTGCAACAAGACCATTACAAAACTTTATTAGAATGGATAGTGGAGGAGCTGAATAAAAAGGATCAAACAGCAGGACACAGTCATAAAGTTCTGAACATCACTTTTGAACCTTAGAATTTGGCTCAGAACTTGGTTCTGGAAGTGGAAGTGGAAAATTGACCTGTAACTTAAGGCAAATGAGTATTAGAATATCTGAAAGTGAAAGATCTAATTCATCCCTTGAGAATATCAGAAGTAAGAAAGATAAAAAGAAGGGCAAGGAGAAAGAAAGAAAAAGAACTAGAATTCCACACTTTTCAGCCACTGAGCTAGAGGCAGTGTGGAATGTGATTGAGCAAACAAAAAAACCCTCCTAGATTTCACGAGTGCTGAAACAAGTAGGATCTAAAAAGTCAGGTTCCCTCAAAGCTGAAGAGTGGCATGTACTTTATACTGTTTACTTTCCTTTTTCACTTATCCCCCTTTGGGTAGAAAACATAAATAAAGCCAAGACATCAGTGACGTCAGACCACAAACCTAGAGAATATTATCTTCTCAAATCACTCACCAATTTAAGTTTAATTATCAACTTTTTGACTTTAAAAAATGTATCCACTGATGAAGTTGATGAATTAAAAGAACTGCTATCGGAGTATTGTAACTACTTGGAAAAAGTTTTGAAAAATATCAGCTTTAAGCTGAATCAGCATTTCACTCAACATTTTCCAGAAATGATTAAATGTTTTGGTCCACCTGTAGGTATGGCAACTTGGGCTGCTGAAAGAGTTTATGGTGTATTATTGGAAATTCCAAACAATCATCATCCAGGTATTTAGTTTTGTAATTGGGTGCTTAAAGATGAAAATTAGCTAATTTATTTTTATTGAACATAGAAGAAATACCACAGACCATGCTCAAGCACTGGCATTGGAAGTCTAGGGTAATGGAGCTAGATGAAGCTGAAGATGATGCTCAGTATGGATCTAATATTAAAAAAATTGAGCATGATACAAAAAAAAGACATATACATTTAGGTGAGGCATTATGTACAAAATGGGTAAGGTCACGCTTGAGAAGAGAGAAATCTAAACGGGCTTTTTTACCATCAGAGAAGGTAGGAGACCTTGTAGTTGAAAATGTAGCAAGCATATTGTTCCATCGAAAGTGTTATACAACTCATGATCAGAATCCTGGGAGTTATACCATTAAATTCTAATTTGGAAAAGAAATTTGGTTTGGGAATATTGATCAGCTTTTTAGTTCAAAGGAAAATAATGAAAAAGTCTATCTAATTGTAAGTCCATTTAAAGAGCTTATACCAGAAGATACAAAAAAGGATCCCTATGAGGAGTTTCCACAAGTGCATTCCCATTGTGGTCTTCCAACATTGGCAAGGGCCTTTGTTGTGTTGTTTGGCGCTGTTTGTGCATGTCTTAATTGGCATCTGTTGAAGAATTGGGTGTTTTTGTGGCTTTATTCCGTGAATATTGGGACTGCAAGTATGTGGGTACTATTATTGGATAGCCCCAGTTTTTCTCTATATTTCATATATTGATAATATTTTTCATATTCTAAGTTTTAAGGGGTCATTTTTTAATTTTTCAGTTACAAAAGATAGCTGTTTAGTTTTTTTTTTAGAGTTTTACGGGCTAACCTTAAGTCTTAGGGTTAAGTGCTTAGTACCACTAGATAGGGCTAATTTAGCTCTATATTTCATGTCTCAATGTTGATATAGCGTAATTTTGTGTTTTAAGGGTTTTAGTAGTTGTAGTGAATTTCTCTAAGTAGATTAGGTGTTTTTATTGGTTTTTTGGCTTCAGGGAGGCCAGGCCGCTTCAGGCGGCACCTCAGACATCGGGCGGCATGTCCCCCTCTGTTTTAGAAGGTTGGGGAGCGCTTCTGGAGGGTTTTTATTCAATTTGGCTGGTACAGGTTCCAAACTCGTTGGCGTGCATGGGCTCTTAGATAGTGGTCTGTGTTTACATAGTGAATAAGACAGTTTGGGGCAAATTTAATTATCATACAACCATCAGGAGGTGATATCCTTCTTCCTCACTCAGTTTTCACTGTTTTTTGGCCATAATTGGCTATGTTTATTGCAAGGTTAGTTCTTCATTTAACTCAACTTTAGCAACTGGTTCTCTGGTATAGTCTTGCAAGCTATATCAAGTATTATTGCTGTCTCTGGTGTGGATTTGCAGCCTACAACAAGTATCTTTACTTTCTCTGGTGTGGACATTGGTCTGCATTTCAGTTCTTTGGTCTGGTAGTCTGTCTGGGGAATAATTTCTTGGATCATCAAGCAGTCAAGTGTGTTGAAAAAGGGGATTTAGAAAACAGGAACCAACTTACTTTAGCAAGTAAATCTCACTTTATTTTTCTAAAGGGACAGGGGATTTTCTCTCTGGTTTTTCTCCAACTCCCTTGGTCAAGGCCTATAGCTATTACTATAGGATTGTCTTCACCGTTAGTTTTATTTGCTGACAAAATCACTGCCAAAAGAACAACTGGATATTCATCATATGAACTAGTTTTTTGACCAAAAGCAGTTTTACCAGTTGATTTAGAAGCTTAATCATATCTTGGGGTAGATTGGGACTCAGTCAAAACTACTGAAGAATTATTATGTGCAAGAATGGTTAAGTGAGAAAAGAAAGAAGAAACTTTAAAAAAGGCATATTCAAAGATTATAAATATTAGGAATCAGTCAGTTAGATATTAAGATAAGAGTTTGGCTCATAGATTAAGGAAACCTTTAAAAATTGGAGATATGGTTTTGGTGTATAATAGGAGTTTGAAAAGTCATTGGGGAAGAATTTCTGCAGATACATGGAATGGACCATACAGAGTTAGAGAAAAGACATCTGGAGGTTCATATGTGTTAGAAGGGTTGAATGGAGTTGTTTTTAAAAATAAGGTAGCTTCTGATCATGTCAAGCAGTTCTATCCTAGGGGAACTGGGTGTGCCAAAGTCTAACTCCAAAATGAGGTTAAACTTCCTACCATCATTAAGAAGATCTCCTCTGAAATGAGGATAAATTACTTTATCATTCTTTAAAGAAGATTTACTCTAAAAGATAGTATAAACTAAAAACTATCATTAAAATTAAAAATCATTATATTCAAATGTCTCAATTTTTATGGTGAATAATTGTGTTGGACTGTATTTATATTTGGTAGAAGTGTTCACAGGGGAACCTTCTAAATTTAATATTGGCAAGTTTGGGGGTAATTGATGGGCTGGATGCTCTATACACAATTACCCCACAATGCTGGCTACCATAGCTTCCCTGTTTCTAATTGAATCCTGGATCTGTTTTTTGTTATATAGGAAGTCCACTAAGACTATAAACTAGATCAACACCACATGAAAACAATTACACATTCAAATCTGGATTCAAGGATTTTTTTTATGTTTTATTTTTGATTTATGAAAATTTTATTTTTGAGTTTTTTTATATGTTAGAAATTTATTTTTATTTTCATTTTAGATTTATTGAAATTAATTTATTCAGAGATAATGATCACTGATGGTCTCCAAACATTTTTACGAATTGGAGGGAGCCCACCCAGTGATCATTTTTATGTTCATTATTATGTTATTCAAATTTTTCAAAATCAATTTTTGTTTATTTTAATTTTTTTTCATTATGTATCCCTTATATCAAGATGTACTTGGATGTGGGTATGATGTCTGGGTACAGCTCATCAAATGGCTGCAGGGCATTTTTTTAAATAAAAAATAATAAAAATAATAAAAATAAAATAAAAAATAAAATAAAATAAAAAATTTTAACTATAAATTTTCTTTATAGTTTTATTTTGTTTCTTTATATACTTTATTACTATTTTTTTAGGGAACAGGGTCTAATAGAGAATGATATCTGTTGGATTCTATTTCAAGATATGCTGCTAGTACTCTAAGACTTCAAATGTGCTAATTTTCAAGAAAATTTCAAGACATAGGATTTAAGTATTTTGGTTCTATTAGTCCTTCAAGACTTTAAACTTAATACTTATTAAGATTTTTGAATTCAACAGGATATGTTAGTCCATCAAGACTTATAACTGAATATTAAAGAAGAAAATTTCAATTATTTATAATTGACACAATCTTTGGTCCACTATGACCTAAAACTTGAAATGAACTATAGGGATTTGGTCCTCTATGAACATAAAGTGGAAATAAACAACAAAATATCAATCATTAGTCCCCTATAACCTTAAACTGGCAGATTACTCTCATTTTGGTCAGCCAAGACTATAACCTGGAAATCAATTAAAATTTTGGATTTCAGGTATATTAGGAGTAAATTTTAATCAAGTGGGATATTCAATTCAGTCTTTTTAATTTTATCACTATTTCATCAGTACTCAAACTGGTTCTCACTCATTTGTACAACTCAGTCATTAATGCAAACAGTGCAACTAACTTTAGGAATGGAGTTGTCATTAAATGGATTTATTTTAGGGTTAAAATAAATATGGAGAGTTAAAAGGTTATTGATGGATATTTTTAAAAAGTTGAAAATATATAGGTTCTAAGAGTTTCTGGAAAATTATGATTTATGATAATATTAAGGAGTTTTTTTAGAGGGTTGGAAATTTATTTGAATGTTGTGGTAGAATTTTTTAGGTGAAGCTTGGAGGATGTAATGGTGAGAAGGGAATCAAATTATTTGGCTCAGGGGAAGCCCAGTGGGGATGGAACCAAAATTATTTGGCTCATTAGGGAGGCTTGCTCTGTCATGCTGTGAAGAAAATTGAGACTGGTAGAGGAAAGTCTGAAGGGATTCTAACCTTTCTCTCAGTAGTAGAATTATCATAAGGCAAATAAGGTTTATAAAAATTAATTTCAAAAAATGTCAATTAAAAGTTGCTTAAAGAAGAATTAAAATCAACCAGAAAATAACAGTTATCAGCACCAAAAAAAATAAAAGAATCAAAGTATTAAAATTTTAAAAAGTAGGGACAAAAATCAAAATAAATAATCTCTTTGAAATATTTCAACATTATTATCAAAACTTTGCATTAAAATTCTACTTTTCATTCAAAATTAAGTATTGTTAACAGGGTTTTCCTGAAAAAAAGTAAGGAATTTATTCTTCATATCATCACAAAAATCAAGAAAGAGATATCTATGAAACTTAGTATAATGATTAATTTAATCATCCTGCACCTGGCCAACTTCATCTGTATTTTTGATTTCAATAGCTTAGGAGTTGGAAGAGATAGTAGTTAGATTCAGAATTAGTAGGAGGTTTATTAAATAAATTTAAAAACTAATTTTTTTGAGCCAGAAAATAATGTTTCATCAAAACTGAAAGGATAAACTGGAATAATAGCATTAGGATCTTGAGATGGAGGAGGAAGCTCAGGATTGGTATTTTTAGATGAACAAGATGTTTTGGCCTTTATATTACAAAAGAAGGAGGGAATTTTTGATAATCTTGTTTTGGGAATTGTAGGATCAGGAAAATAATCTGGTCTAGTATAGATCTTAGTACTAGAAGGTATAATTGGACAATTACACTTGATTTTATCAAGCCTGCATAGATCACAGGTAGTTCATTTAGGAATACCAAGGTTAGAAATAAGACAAGGAACCTGGTATTTTGCGCAAAGTTCACATGGGACAGCAATGTGTTTTATTGAAATAATGATGATAATATTGATTTAAAAAAGTGATAGAAATATTCAGGATTAGTAAGGCAACTGGTCAAAGAGAATGAAGAGAGTATGAATATGTGTTTGATCAATTATGCAAATTTAAAGAATGGGGACATTCTTTATTGGAGGGAGGATGTGGCAGTCTTAAGTTTAGTATGAAACTAAAAAACATAAAAAATGGATTTTTTGTGTAAGATTACTGAGATTGGAAACGCCAATCCAATTTTTAAATGGTTATATAAGAGAAATTGAGTATTAAAAGTGGTTAAAAAGGGCAAATTTTGCGGGTCAATATTTAACCAATAATAACCAGAAAGATAATACAAATATATGATTTAAAGTGAAAAAACATTAAATTCAGGAGTCTCAAGAACCTTTGAGAATTTTTGTGGAATTTTTACTATTTTGCTACAATTTTTAATAATTTTTTAAAGAATTTTTGATTATTGTTGATTTTTCATAATTTACTTAACTTTTATAATTTTTTACTAGGTGAAAAGGGCTTTTCAGAGTAAAAAAAATAGAATGGATTATAAAGGAAAAGTAGTTCTATCACCTGTAATTTTTTTAAATTTTTTATTGGTATTATAAAGGTTCCAATTGAGTTTGAAATTGACACAAGATCCATTCAAATTTTGGAGATCTCTGGACAAGCTTCAGAAAAGCTCCAGAATTCTCAGGTTAGGGAATGAAGGGCACATTGTGGTCTTCCAACATTGGAGGAGCCCTTTGTTGGTCTGTTTGGTTTTGTTTTGATATGTCTTAAATAGCATTGTTTAATAATTGAGTTTTTTTTCTGGAATTATTTGGCAAATATTGGAACTTCAGGGATGTGAGTATTACCATTAGATATCCCTGGTTTCTCTATATATTTTATGTCTTGATGACATTTTTCATATTCTAAGTATTTAAGGGATTATTTCAAATTTTCATTTTAAAGGATTTCTGTTTAATTTTGTTTTTCACTTTTTACGGGCTAACCTTAAGCCTTAGGGTTAAATGCTTAGTACCATTAGAATGGGCTAATTTTTCTCTACATTTAATGTCACAATTTTTTTATAGCCTAATTATGTGTTTTAAAGGTTTTAGTAGTCAAAGTTTTTTTTTCTAAGTATTTTGGGTATTTTTGGAGGTTTTTGGTGGTTTCCTTGCTTCAGGGTGGTCTGGCCGCCTCAGGCGGGCCTCCCGACGTCCCACAGACCACCTGCCTCAGTGCTAGAAGCCTGGGAAGCAATTCTAGACGGTTTTTATGCAATTTGGCACTCATAAAGGCCAAATTGGTTGGTGTGCATGGGCTCTTAGATAGTGGTCTGTGTGTATATAGTGAAGAAGACAGTTTGGGGCAACCTTAATTATCATACAACCATCCAGAGGTGATATCCTTGTTCCTCACTCAGTTTTCACTGTTTTTTGGCCACAATTGGCTGTGTTTGTTGCAAGTTTAGTTCTTCATTTAACTCAACTTTGGCAACTGTTTTCTCTGGTGTAGTCTTGAAAGCTATATCAAGTATTATTTCTGACAATGGTGTGGATTTTCAACCTACATCAAGTATCATTGCTTTATCTGGTGTTGACATTGGTCTGAATTTCAGTTCTTTGGCTTGGTAGTCTGTCTGGAGACTGCTTTCTTAGCTGATCAGGAAGTCAAGTGTGTTGGAAAAGAGGCTTTAACAACAGGAACCAATTTACTGTAGCAGGTAAATCTCACATATATTTTTCTAAAGGGACAGGGGTTTTTCTTTCTGGTTTTTCTTTCTGGTTTTTCTCCAGCTCCCTTGGTCAAGGCCTATAGCTAGTACTATAGGATTGTCTAAAACGTGAGATACTATGCATATAAAGCCTTTATACTCAAAATTAGACATCATTCAACAACTTGTAACTTAACAACCAACCACAACAATGAATATTAATAGAAATTATTATTATTTTCATAACAAATTATAAAATTGTAATACACTTATAAATATGACACTTTTACATAACAAATTACTAATTTCATGCATCATCATATATAATAAAATATAGGGTACCATTTTAGAGGTCTCATCACCAGGGATTTAATTTTAATAACTAAATCTCATTAAAATATATTATTTAATCATTTAAATAATTTTTTTAAATACATCTTCATTATTGTGTTTTTAACCCTAATGTTAAAGAACACAGTTTCTACATCTCAACACCATTAATAAAAAATAGTTTTTTAGTTAATTCATATCTAGTAAAGGTGATAGATTAGTTAATTGTGAACTCTTTATTAAATTTAAGGGACAGGGTTTTCTTTGGTTTATCTGACTCCCTTGGATTCTGCTTAAAGCATGTTTACTGTAAGAGTCTTTCTACAATGGTATTCTTCACTGTCAATAATTCTGGGAGGAAGGGAATAAGGGAGACCAAGAGAAACACCAAAAGCAAAAAGTTGTCTCATAACCCATAAGCTGACATGCCCAAGAATTCAATGACATTTCATAAATTCACTTTCTGGTTTCTGAGTTGAATTATATGGTCTCTGAATGGGAGGGTCAAGGGAGAGGAAAGTGACCAAAGGCTTGGAAGAAAGATAGGAGAAAATAGTGGTAGCATATAATTGAAGAAAAGAATGAGACCATAGCTTGAGAAACCACTTTCTTACACCAGACCAATTTACTTTTGCCAAATCAATACCATCCTTTTTCAGAACAAAATTATTTACTACATTTGCATAAAATGAGACCCCAGACTTCAAAATTTCAGACCCTGAAATTAAGGCACCAGTAGCAGTTGGGCAGAAAAGTACTCTTCTGATGATGAAATTTCAGTTATCAAAAACTTTAATGATGATGGAACCAATTGCTGTTTCATACTCAAGGGAGAAAAGATTATCTTTCACAATTAGAGGGAGCTTATGAGGTAAGTTGTTAAATTCCAAAAAAACAGACCAATCCCCACTCATGTGATCTGTTGCATGAGGGTCAAACAGAGCCATTGTTTCTTGAGAACACAAAGCAAGAGTGGAAGGAGAGTTAAACAGAGGAAGGCAACATGATTGATGAAAGTGTGAAGGGCCATATTATAAATGAGAGCAAAAAAAAGAAATAAGAACAGAGGAGTGATAAAGAGTACTACAATTTGAATGAGAAAGATATGATATTGCTTTAGGATGAAATAAAAAAGAAAAAAAATTATTTTTTTAAATTTTTAATTATGTTTTTATTTATATTTTATTTTATTTTGTTAGCAAGATAAAAACCTTCTAAATTTTCTTAATGAATCTTTTTCTTTTCTTCTTTCACTTGATTCTAGATGACCTTACTCTTTATTTGCAACTGGTAACACACCAAGTGCCCATAACCTGTAATTCCCAGTGCACCCAAGTCCCAAAGCCCCAATGGTAAGCTTTCACTTTTCACTTGGTATCAGAATGAAGATAGGGGACTTGCATGCACATTCTACATACATAGAAGGCTGTAGTTGCGGTTCTCACTATTCCACACCTAACACTTCCATCATCTAAGACCTAAACTCAAAAATGTCAATAATATTAATTTTTGCTTCAATATTTCAAACTCTTGTCTTCATATGAGTCTGACATACTCCCATATAAAATAATGGGCTAGGGAAATGGTATGGTTACTTTAATTCACTATCTTATTCAAAGTAGTTAATTCTTTAAATATGTATCTAAATTTCAAGAAGCAAACTTTTTTAATTCTTCAAAATTTACTGGTTTTTATTGGAATTCAGTGCCTTTCAATTAAACTCCTGTGGGTGTGTGTCAGGCTGAGTTCAAGTACAGATGGTGAATAGCTTGATTAGTAGGCTGTCTAGAAGATCTTAATGATTCAGTATTAATAGTGGTTTCCAAATCCAATTAAGTATTAAAATATAATTAAATGGAAAGTTTTTGGTAATTTATTATAAATTATTATAAATGGAATACAGCTCACAGTTTGTAGAGAAATAGATTTAAAGATTTAAACAAATTTAAAAGACTTCAATAGTACTAATGATTATGTAATGTAACTGATTGGCTATATTTTTAGAATGTGATGTAAAAGAATGTAGAGTAATAGCCTGAAAACCTCCTTCTTTTATACCATAAATCCCTGGTGTCCACCCCTTGTTTCCCAGACCAACTACACTGCCATCCCTGGCCATTACAGCACTCTCAGGGGTTTCATCTCCTCATGGAGTCCACTTTAAGAAGCTTCACAGGTCTAGTAGCCAACAAACTATCCCCTCACAAAAGAAGAACCATGTTACAGGCTAAAAAACAAGAACAAAACAGGAAAATTCATCAAAATATAGAAATAACTCAAAAACAGAATATACATGTGTTATTCTTTAAATAAAACTTCTAAAAAGGGAAGATAAGAACCAAAAAAAATATTCTAAATTAGGGGGATTAAAAATAGAACTTAAAACAATAATAATTATAATTTTCCTCATTGAAATTCCTATTTAGAAATACCCAATTGGGGGTGTCAAAAATTACCATATACACCTGTGGACTTCAGTCTCAAATCACCATTCCAAGACACCATCATAAATGGCTTTCTTGAGGTTAGACATGTCAAAAATTTCATAAATTACTTCCTATTCTTGCACCATAAGCCCATCCACAATTAAGCCCACAAATACACACATTCCCACAATCCACTGTACATCAGGCCCCTTTGCCCCCAACCCCACATCATCCTGCACTCCTACTCAAATTTATATATTCATCATCACTGTAAGTTTTTCCACTTCTTATCTTTTATCATTACTTTATCAAGCTCATTTTTTATTCCTTTTTCTATTTCAGTTTTTCTTATATAACTAAATCTTTGTTAGGATTTCACTTTCTTATCCATCAAAGTTTACCATGCACTAATAATATTTTCCTCTACATAGGTTTAATTCCACTATTAATTGCCCAAAAAAATTTCTCAAAAGTATACTCAACTAACCAAGAGTGACCTTCAGATTGTGATCAATTTGTTGCATACAAAAATAAATTTTTATGCCTGCTTTGGCTACAACAAGTCTATGCATGGGGCATGCCCACCTGCCTCAAAAATTAGTGGGTATCAGAAAATGGCAATAGAATTAAAAAATAAAAAAAAAAGTAAAATGGACTTAAAAACCAAGCAAATGAGGGAGAAATTAAAAAATTATCATTCAAAACACAAGAAAGTAAAAATGAATTCATCTTCTACTGGCTTTGGAGTGTCAGAAGAAGATTGAAAAAGTAGAATCCCCTCAATCACTGAAAAACTTAATTCAATGTGCCCACTGTATCAAAATACAGATGATCTCTTTGGGCAAAGAGATAATGTAAAATTTCTACACACTGAGGATTCTCAACTACTGTGTTTTGAAATTAACTACGATTTAGACATGACAATTGATCCAATACTCAATACACAAGATTTAGAGGAGGATCACAAAAATTCTGACCGTGAGCAAGATGAAGCAGCTTTTGTGATTTTAAAAGGCTTTTATTAAAAACCTCCCTCGAACTTTTACTACAATTTTTTTTTCTTTTTTGAACAAATAACATTTATACAAATCATGAGCCAGACCCCAGCTGGAGTGAATCAAGATACTTTTCATTAAAATTTGGATGTTGGGAGCAGTGTTGAAGATGAGCCAATCAAAACCCCAAACAGACTTAAAAGAAAAGCTTTGACATATTTCACAAATAATCAATCAAGTTTGAAGTTAGTCTTATCCACTTATGCAGTAATTGTGGGCAAATGTGAAGAAGGTAAGGCTTATTTTATTTTTTTCATTTCTCTATGATTTTTGTTTTTGACTTTTATTTAATTTTTAAGTAAAATTAGTTGTGTCAAAAGAAATGGCCCACATACAAATTTTGAAAATAGAGTCTCAAGAGAAGTTTGCAAGCTGAGGATTTGACCTGGAAGAAAAAAAATTCTTTCACCTTCTCAAAAAGGATGAAAATTCTTTAGAAATTGAGAAAGATTGTTTAAAGATGCAGATAGAGAACCCAAAGCTTGAAAGGGAAGAAAATCTTACACTCAGAAATCAACAGCTTCAGTTGGTAAGAGAAAAAGTACAGTTCCAACAAGACAAATTAAATAAAAAAAATGAAAAAACCACAAGAAAAAACTTGATGTTAGCATGTCTGTGTGCAGGCAAAACAACAGATGAAATTAAACAGTTGCTAGATTTACTTGATTAATTTAATTTTTTATATGCTGACTTTACAAAGGTCTTTATTTTAATTTTTTTTATCAAAATTTGAAAATCTCTTAGAATATTTCTTTAAAAAGGTGTTGAATTACATAATTATCTTGTAGCTTATTTTTTTCTTTCATGTGGACATGGAATTTATATGTATTCAAATTTTCCAGTGGGAAAAGGCCCTTAACTCATTCCCTTGAAAATTTTCCATATCACATTTTATATCACATTTCAGAACACATTTTAAAATGAATTTAATAATGCGTTTCATAACACATATCCTAATCATCATCCAATTCTCCTTCCTGATTCCTCTTACTCTCTCACTCTTTCCATCTTTTTCTACCCTTTCATCAAGGTATGTTTTTTTCAAAGCTTCACATGTTCCTCATATTTCTCTTCAGGCCCCTTCCAGCACTTACCTAAGGTGAGTGCTGCGTTATCATGCTTTTCTTTTTACTGACTTTTTTTTTCCTTTTTTTTGTTTTTTTGGCCAAATTGCTTTGGAAAAAGTCCTAGAACAATTCTAGATTGTTTCAGAGCATTTTTTGTAAGTTTTTTTTACCTTGGAAACATGCTGGCAGGATGCCCAGCACAATTCTGAGTGTTTTACTAACATTTTTTTATCCAAATCACTTTGGAAACAGTCCCATAAGAACTCTAGACTGTTTCTTAGTGTTTTTGGTGTATGTATTTTGGGGGTAAGCACAAGCTAGAAGATTGTGTAAAATTGAAGGAAAGAGAAGGTACTATTTCAAGGTCAAAAAACTAGTAGATAGTTTACTTGTGTGCAAAGCAAACTATCTTATCTCTCTCAGTGCACAGAACCTCCATGTCTTAAGGACTGGAGTTGCCTTAAACCGCTTGAGATTCATTCTTTTCAAGGAGGATCCTCCCTTCAGTTGTCTTATAGACTCTGGAGCTTCAATTTCTTTTGTCAGTTTATCTTTTGCCAAGAAGTTAAAGCTGACATTCACAGATATCGATCAAACTCCAATATATTTGGTCGAATCAGAGGAACCCAAATATTGGGTAAGTAAGAAAGTTTTATGGGTTTTCAACTTTCCGAATTTTACCCCCTTTGAGTGGGAATTATCAGTCTTGGACGCCCCAAGAATGGACAATACCATCCTTGGCCATGAATTTTTAATGCATTGGAATCCTGAAATTGATTGGTCACGGGGATTGATCACCCAATGCACTAATTATATTTTTAATTCTTCAATGCAGGTCAATAGGGAGTTAAGCAACCAGACTGAAAATGTACTGCTAGAGGACAAATCTCTACCAGATGACTTGAAAGCATCTGATCTTTCTCTAAATGAGCAATTGGCTAACCCTTCTAGCTCAATCACTTCAATCGAAGAGGATTTAAATTGCCTCGAAGTAGTCAAATTATGCTCTCTCAATTCTGGTCTTCCCTCAACAGACTCTCTCGAAGATGATGAGGACAACCAAATCAATGTTGAAGCCATTAAATCAACTCTACTGGAAATCTATCATGATTTGCTCAATGTTTTCTCAATCTGCAAGTCCAATAAGTTACCACCTCATCAACCCTACGACCATCAAATAGAGTTAATAGGTCCAGTACCTCCGGCAGGTCCTGTCTATTCTTTGTCAAAGGACTAATCTCAAGTTCTTCGAGACTACATTGCAGAGAATTTAGCCAAAGATTTCATCAGAGCTTGTAAATCTCCAACCGGCTCCTCTGCTCTTTTTGTAAAGAAAAAAGACGGTAGCCTCAGGTTGTGTGTTGACTATAGAAAGCTCAACACAGTTACAAAGAAGAATGCATATCCAGTTCCTCCTATGTAATTGCTTCTTACCCTTTTTAATGATGCTAATTTCTTTTCTAAAATTGATCTTAGAGGCGCTTATAATCTTACTTGCATTGCGGAAGGTCATGAACCACTCACTGAAATGTGCACTAGATTTGGTAGTTTTTAATACTTAGTAATACCTTTTGGATTATGTAACGCACAATCTACTTTTCAAACTTTTGTTAATGACATCTTTCAAGATGTTGTCTAACAATTTGTTGTCGTCTACTTAGACGATATTTTAATTTTCTCAAAGACACTGGATGAACATATTCATCATGTTTGACAGGTTCTAAATTGCCTTTGAGAGCAGGGTCTTTACGCCAAGCACAATAAATGTGAATTTCATCTTAAATCTATTGATTTTTTGGATTTTACGTTATCCACCGATGGTTTAGTCATGGATGAAAAAAAGGTCCTAAAAGTCCTGGAATGGCCTGAGCCCAAAACCGTTAAATCCCTCCAAGGATTTTTGGGTTTTGCCAATTTCTTTAGAAGATTTATTAAAGATTACACTAAAACTATATCCAATATTACTTCTATTCTTAGAAAAGATATTTCTTTTGTTTTTACTTCTACAGCACAAAAGGAATTTGAAGCATTAAAAACTGCATTTACCACAGCTCCAATTCTTCGACACTTTGATCCTTCTGCTTTGACAATAGTCAAAACAGATGCTAGCGATTATGCTATTTCAGGGGTCATTTCTCAACTCAATCTTGAACCAAAATTGTTTCATCCTATTGCTTTCGAGTCACACAAACTCATTGCAGCAGAATTAAATTACGAAATTCGTGACAAGGAACTTTTAGCTATTATCCATTGTCTTAAAAAATGGCGCTCTTTTCTTCTCAGCCTAGATAGTCCTTTAAAATTATGACTGACCATAATTCTTTGAAATACTTTATGTCTTCCAAAGTGATAACCAGGCGTCAAGCCAGGTGGGCTGAATTTTTGTTTGAATTTCCTTTTTCTATTTCCTATTGTCCAAGTAAGAACTGTATTGTCCCAGATATCCTGTCACGTTGGGACGACGTTTACCCACAGCGGGGGGACGCATTTGCTGACAAAAACCCAGCAAATGTAAAATCAATTTTCAACGAATCAATGTTAAAGACTCAACAACTTAATTTAATGACAATTCAATCTTTCCAAACTCCACTATCCAACATCCTTGAAGCTCAGTCGAAGGACAATAATTGTTTAGGGTTAAAAGACAAAATACTCTCAAAGCCAGGGGCCAAAAGATGTAGTATTGAATCAGGTCTATTAGTTTTCAAAGGTAGAGTAGTCATACCCAACAACAATGAAATAAAATTATGGATTTTCAATAGTCGACATGATTCTCAATTAGCTGGTCATTTTGGGGTTGATAAGACCTACCAGTTAATAGCAAGGGATCTCTTCTGGCCAGGACTGACCAGAGAAATTAAGTCCTATATTAGATCTTGTTATGAATGTAATAGGATTAAGGCTCCCCGTCACTGGAAGCATGGGTTGCTTCAACCGCTTCCTATTCCCTCTAAACCTTGGGAATCCTTATCAATGGATTTTATTTCTCAACTTCCTCTTTCTAATAATTTTGATGCTATATTAGTAATAGTAGATAGATTTTCAAAGATGTCTATTTTCATTAAAACCACTACTACTGCTACAGCAGAAGATTTGTCAAAATTGTTTCTAGAATTTGTATTTTCCAAACGTGGCTTACCTAATGATATTATTTCAGATAGAGGCTCATTGTTTGTATCCACATTCTGGACTCAATTTTGTTGACAACTCAATATCACGAGGAATCTCTCCACAGCCTATCATCCTAATACCAATGGGCAAACAGAAAGGGTCAACCAAATCCTCAAACAATACCTTTGAATCTATGTCAGTTATCAACAAGACAATTGGATCACATGGTTACCATTGGACAAATTTGCTTATAATAACTCGACTCATTCTTTGACACAACAATCTCCCTTCGAAACTGTTTATGGAAGACATCCTCAATTCAAGTCAATCCATGTAGGAACAATTCATCCTGCTGAACATTATCTTGGAACCATATCATGACTCCAAGAAGAACTTTAATAAAACTTGGAATTAGCTATTCAAAGGTACAAGGAACAGGCCGAAAAACATCAACAATCTGCTCCTTCTTTTAAACCAGGACAAAGTATGGCTCGACGCACAAAACATTTGAACAACTCAACCATCAAAGAAACTGGCTGAAAAATGCTTGGGACCATTCAAAATCTACTCTGAAGTCTCTAAAACTGCATTTTGACTCAAGCTACCTCCTAAATGGTAGGATATTCACCCTGTTTTCCACGTATCTCTCCTGGAACTGGCTCAAGAAACATACCCGGGCAGGAACCAACCTCCTCTGGAACCGGTCAAAGTAGAAGACCATCTAGAGTGGGAAGTAAGCCGTATCCTTGATTCAAGAATTCACAAGGGGAAACTTCACTACCTCGTGGAATGGGAAGGCTTCCTCGATGACTCAGACAAAACATCTTGGGAACCAGCCATCAATGTTTCTAACGCCCCTGAACTCCTAAAATCTTTTCATCTTAAATATCCTTTAAAACCAAAACCTTAGAACTCTCTTTTATTTTTTCTCTTCTTTCTCTTTTCTTTTCTTTTCTTTTCTTTTCTTTTCTTTTCTTTTCTTTTCTTTTCTTTTCTTTTCTTTTCTTTTCTTTTCTTTTCTTTTCTTTTCTTTTCTTTTCTTAAATATCTAAAACTTCTTCTCTTTTAAAATCCTTACTCTGTTTCTTTTTTTCTTCTATTCTTTCTTCTTCTCAAAAGTTTTTGTTCAACCTTCTTTAAAAATAAATAAATAAATTAAAATAAATAAAATAAAATAAAATAAACTAAATTAAATCAAAATTAAAAAAGTAAAAAGTTAAAAAATAAAATTAAAATAAATTAATAAAATTAAAATCTTAAAAGTCATTCAAATAAAAAAAAAATCAACAATTTCTTTAATTTTCTTTCTTTTCTATTTTCAAACTTCTCTTCTTTTCCCTTACTTCTTTTTCTTCAAGCTATCAAAAAAATTTCACAAACTCAATACAACAATCTTTCTCAAACTTCACTTCAACCTTTAAATCTCTCTTTTAAAATTCTTTGAACAAATTACTTCTTTCTTTCAAATTCTTTTTTTTTGAAAAACTATTTTTCTTCTTTCTTTTCAAATAAGCAAAATTCCTCAAAAGTTCAATAAATAAACTTTTACAAATAACAATTTTTTCTTTCAGTAAATTCTCATTTCAAACAAAATTGTTTCAATTAACTATTTCTTGTTTCTTACTTAAATTTTTTCTTTTCAAAACTTAAATTTTTTTTCAGTTAAACATTCTTTCTTCTTTCATTCAAATTTTCTTCTTTCAAAATTTAAAACAAAATTTTATTCAGATCTTTTGTTTCTTCCTTTTTTCTTTTCCTTTTTTCAAAATCTTAAAAAATATATATCAACATTTTCAATTAAAACAACAAATAAACAATAAATAAATAAATACACAGATTACTTTCTACTTTTTTCTTTCCTCTTTCTTTCTCTTCTTTCTCCTTCCATTTCAAATTTTCTCCTGTATTTTCTCCTGAACCAACTTCTTCATTTTTTCCAAAACCACTCTTATTTCCTTCCTACATTTCTCAAATATCTCCTCTTCCCCAATTTCTAGTAATTCTTCAGCCACTTCAAAGGAGGCAGCATTGACAATCTTATCGATCTCACCACTTAAATCTTTGATGAATCGAGTTTTTCGACCTTGCCAGGGTTTCTTCGACCATACCTGGTTGAGAGTCTCTTTGTTGTCCTCCCTTGAGTCAACCACTGGTTGATTTGCCTCAACTGACAGCAATGGCGCAGCTTCCATAATCGGAGACTCTGTGATGACATCTGAATTCTAAAAACATAGGTCATCAGTAACAAAATTTTTTAAAATAAAAGAAAAACAGACTTACTTCAAACAATGGGTAAGCCTTTAAGAATAACTTTGGGGTGACTTCCGCCGTTACTTCCTTCTCCTCTTTGTCATCCTCAATGAACATCTGCCAATTCTTTGGTGTGTGTCTCAAAATAGGGATTTCATCCTCATCCTCTTCAACTAATTCATCTATTTCTTCTTCAACTCCTCGTTTTTTATTTGTGGTCTGGGTCACCCAGGTTGCCACAGTAGCTTCAGCCTCCTCCTCAATCTCTCCCACCGACTAATTGTCCCCGACCGATACGTCCCAGATATCTTCAACCACTTCTTTGGTCTTCAGTATTATTCAATATTTGATTTTTGTAAATTGACGCTCCATGTCCGCATTCTTCAACAAGGCATCACAGGCCACCCATCTCCAACGGCAAAACTTGCATTTCTGGCAAGGACCTCAAATCGCCGTGCTTTCAAAACAAAAGTATTACATTGATTCACAGGCTGTGCAGGCTTGAGAACACTTCTGGGTAACGATTCCACCATCCCCTTTGGGGTGTGGAGGTGTGGGAGTTGGGGTAGGACAAGTAGACATCATAAAGTATAAAATAATTAAAATAAAAATGGAGAGAAAGTAGTGTGTGAAAATATGTCTCACACTCAACAGAGATTGCGCTTTTATACCCGGGCATCTGACTCGTGCCACGTGACATTCGAGGCAAAAGCAGCTCATTATATCAATAAAACAGAGGTCTAAATCCAGACTCGAAGTGCAGAAAGCATTTCTACATAGCAACTGCGACTTTCCTTTGTGTACTCACTATTCAACTGTGCTAGTCTAAACTCTAAATCTAAATTAGTCAATCTCTCAATAGTGTGTCTTAATCTTTTCCTCAATAAGTGACGCACAGTGCAATAGTCAATGTAAAAGTCCACTAAAAAGGTTTATTAAAATATCTGTGGGTTATTAAAAAGGGGTAGTGAGCATGGACGGAATGGTTAGTGGAGGGTTAAAGGGTTAACCGATGTTAGTGAGGAGGGTCCAGGTGTAATGGGTGTAATTTTGGTGGTCTGTGGTGTGCAGGATGAGGGATGGGTATGAGGTCAATGCGAGGAGGATTAAAAGATATAAAAGGGGTTGGATTTTGGTTCAAAATTCTTTAGAATTAAATTATAAAAAAAAGTATATATAGTAAATAGTGGTAGAAACTTCAGGTTAAATCATTATTATTGTATCTTTCCTTTTTTTTCTCAGTAATCATTTCTAAATCCTAAATCTTTGATTATTGAGTTTTCAACCTTTTGTGAGATCTTAAGAATATTAATATTACCTTTAAATTATATTAGAATTCTTATTGAACATATCTCAAAGCAGTAGCTCTTCCTTCGAGTCATCTTTGAATCACTCCTTCAAGTCATCTTTGAATCACTCCTTCGATCATTTCCTCTGTGCTTCAAAGAAGTTTCTAAACTACTCTTCTCATCTCACTTCCAGGAACACCCTCGACCTTGTGCATAGCTCATTTGGTGACAATAGCTATACTACTTTTAGTCAAATTTTCTCAAACAATGTGCCAGAAGTAATTGCATGTTGTGCATTTTAAGCCAAATAACAAAAGCTTGTGGAACTTTTGATGAAAAAATAAAATTTATTCCCACAAAAAAATTATTTTTGTATTCAAAAGAGCCAAGGATAGGTTGGAGGTACTTCTTTTTCAATTGGAAAGTCATTTTTTTGTTTGAGAAAGTTTTATTTTTTCATCAAAATTTCTGCAAGCTTTTTGTTATGGGGCTACCATGCTATGTACTTAGATAGTGTCCCATCAGCATATAGTGTAGCCTCCAAGTGGACCAGAGATCTTTCTATGGTTCTGAAAGGCATCATTCTCTACAGGTTATGGGCCGTCTCACTCATGAAAAAACCTTTTTAGAGTCCTTTCCATTGCAAAAATACTGCATTTTTCCTTCCTCCTTCAGACATCTTCTCAATTCTATTCTTAAAATAGTGTATGGCTTCTGTTCTTGCCTCAGCCAGAAAACAGCATCTTTCCTTCTAAATTTGGTGCATGGGAACCATAATATCATCCTGCCTTATAAAGGTTTCTGCTCTGCTATATTTTATGAGGCATTTGACTTCCTCAATGTTAGCGATCATACCCAAGCCCAAAATATATCCCAACTTATATGAAGCAAATGAAGCTGCTAAGATCTTTGCTTCCAGGTAAGGAGCAAGTATATCTTTCAAATTTTCCAAAAAATACTCTAATGGTCAAACTGAGTGCATCTGGCTTACTTGTGCTCACTCAGGAAAAACTCAAATTAAAAGGCTCTATATTACCACAGAAATTCAAATACAAAACCAAAAATGTGTTCTCTGAAAATTCCCAAAGAAAGATCATGTGATTCAAATGACAGTTGAAAGACTGAAACATAAATATGAATCACTTTTATTTGAAGAAAGTTTTGTGAGTGTTTAAAAAGACTTTCCCCTCAATGTAAGAGTACTTATTTTTGGCATGATTTAATGAACACTGATTTTTGTCTCTCTTACACCATTTTTAGGAGCTCTGTGTAGACTCACTTGATGATACAGCAGTGAAAAAAAATCACAGTAGTGCTGATGTGAAAAAGTACTGGTGGGAGCTGAAATATGAGAATGTTTCTCATAATCATGAGCTGGACTTAACTCTGACAGCTTATGTCCAAGAACAATCACTTAATGAAGTACAGTGCAAGGCAGTAGAGAAATTACATAGATGTAAAGTAAAACCAAATATTTCATTTGGCGGCATAAGAGTGAATCAAATAAAAAAGTTGTATTGTAGGTTGTATCTGTCTTATGGTATCAGCTTACTGGACTCCTAAAGAACTTTATGATTTATTACTCACCTGTTGCACGGTATCAGCTTACTGGACTCCACAAGAACCGGAGAACAGGAGATGCTGTTTCAACAGTATATATACTATACTGACTAAGTACATAAGCTACCTAAACACTTAACATCCCCCCCACTTATTCATTAACAAATATTCCTACCCATCACCTATCTCATGACACCTTATCTCCCCCCAGCCACTTATATCCTTTAATTAAAATTATAGAAAAAAGAGGAAAGAAAAAAAGGAAAGAGGAAGAGAGAGAAAAAAAATTGAAGAAAAAAAAGGAAATCAAGAGAAAAAAAAGACTTCTTTAAGTAAAATTAGTAGAAAGTTTAAAGTTGTTTAAAAGAATAATTTTTTTAATATTATATAAAGAAGTAAAATAGTAAAGAAGTGAAAAGAAAGATATAAAAAGATATAATTGAAAATTGCAGTCTACCAGACTCAGACATATTTCCTCTGCAGGAGTGTCAGAGATGGGCCCAGTCCCTTGGTAAGTATATTGGCATGCATCTGTGATGTTGGGACCCTGTCACCAGTCAACCTACACACAGAGTTAAGGGTGATCCCAATGTAAGTGAGATAAGTAGGAAGAGAGCAGTTACGACTTTGAAGCACAGAGGACTACTTCGAGGAAGTGATTCAAAGTTATATCTAAGTATTTAATACTGGTTTGAGATAATCTTTGAGGAATAATTAATGTATATGGTAAGGACACTAACTATTGTGGTAAATCTCACAAAGGGTTGCAACTCAATAATCCAAAGGGAAGGTTTTAATGAAATTGATTATTAAGTAAGAAAAGGACAAATATAACAATAGCCTAATAAGAATTTGACTACTATCAAAAATATAGTTTTTTATAATTTAACTCTAAGGAATGTGAAACCGAATTTAACCCCTTTAAATATACCATTTCTCCTTTCACTGACCCATTAATCACCCAGCCATGATGTACCCATAGACCCATTGAATCCACCAGAATTCTCATTTACCAACCATCTAACCTTATAACCCTTCTTCCCTTTTACTACTTCACAGACCTCTTAATTAACCCTCAGATCCTCAATTACCACCTGTTCAAATATTGCCTCAATCTTAGTGCTAGATTAGGGGGTATCAATGCTCATGGATCAGCAATTAAATTAATTGCGGATAAAAATCCTTATACCCCAATTATCTTCTGCAATTATTTTTGCTAATAATTGGTTTATTAGATACTTTACATGTCAATGTTCACCTCTTATACGACATTTTTATCCTCAAAATTTCATAACCCCATCTTGGACAACTTTCTGGATATCCCAGCCTTCCCACCTCTCTGGGCACTCCTACCCTCATCCCATCCTGTCATCTACCCTGAAAAATTCTTCATTGAAATGTCCAATCCTCTTCACCATAGACAATCTCTCTCACCAACATCTTGAATTCCGGGCCAGAACCTCCCCTATGTGGTAAGAAAGAAAATATTTTCGATCTATGAATCAAAACATTTAGCATTGTATGATTTCATAGCATATTCTGAACAGAAATGGTATGATCTTTCTCAACCTCCAGATGTGAGAGGCAGTTTTAGACCTATCTTATGGGAAGTAGATGGTAAATAGATTTTCTATTTTATGTGACAAGCTACTTCTTCTAACCAGGATACTGCTGTATTATTTTTTTTCCTCCTCTAAAAGAGACTCTACCTCACTGCTTCACCTCTACTTGATTCCCCACCCTGTAAATCCACCTCGCTTGCCTCCCATTTGCCTCCAATAGAAACCCCACTCCCCAAACTTACCTCTCTCTCCATCCCTTCAACTCCACTAGACACCCCAGCACACCCTTTCAACTTTAATTGATGCCCCACCCCTTAAATCCACCTCGCTTTAGTCCCGTTTGCCTCCAATAGACACCCCACTCCTAAAACTTACAACACTCTCCATCCATTCATCTCCACTAGACTCCCCAGCACACCCTTTCAATTTTTATTGATGCCTGGCCCCTCAAATCCACCTTGCTTTCCTCCCATTTGCCACCAATAGAAACCCCAACACACCTTTTTAACCAAACTTGATGCCCCAAGCATCAAATCCATCTTGCTTCTTTTCTCATCATGCAAAAATTAACTCGCCACCCTCTCCATAGCCTCCAACCAAAAACCCTCCACCTTTACATCCAATATTCTCTTCTTCACTTCATCTCCACAAAAAAAATGATAATCTTAAAGTATGTAATATTAATTTTATAGAGATGAATAAAGAAAAGTAATACAAATATATTAAAATAAGTTTATGATACAGACAACTGTTTTGCAATAACTGAAATAGTCTATGGGACATGATATATGATTTAATAGCCCAATATAATAAAAATGAACATTATTTGAAGAAAATAGCTAATAAATAAATAAATTATGAAACAATGAATAAAAAAATTAATATATTTCACACCATTAAGTATCTCCAAAAAGTAACTAAAAGTTTGACAAAAAGTCACTTTAATTTGTACAATTATATATTTGGCAAAACCATAAATGCTTGGACTTTTTGCCAAAAATTATATAATACTTTTTTTTCCTGTTTCCTGAATACAAAAATTACAGTCCTGTTACATTCAAAATTTTTGAAATATATATTTTTTCTCTATAATGATGTCTATAAGTAAAGGTTAATGTGATAGTTTGTATTAATATTAACTTTTTTTATAAATCTTGATTAATGTGGAAAAATTAAATATATGTTCAAGGTACTAAAGAAGCACATAAGAGGGTGGTGAGCTAATTTTTGGGTGATGAGGTGTCAATTGGAGGTGAAGAGGAAGGGAGAGAGGTGGATTTGATGCTTGGGGCATCAAGTTTGGTTAAAAAGGGGTGTTGGGGTTTCTATTGGAGGCAAATGGGAGGCAAGGGAAGTGGATTTAAGGGGCCAGGCATCAATTAAAATTGAAAGGGTGTGCTGGGGAGTCTAGTGTAGATGAATGGATGGAGAGTGGGGTGTCTATTGAAGGCAAATGGGACTAAAGCGAGGTGGATTTAAGGGGTGGGGCATCAATTAAAGTTGTAAGGGTGTGCTGGGGTGTCTAGTGGAGATGAAGGGATGGAGAAGGAGGTAAG
The DNA here is from genome assembly GCA_030280995.1 of Hemileia vastatrix. Lineage (NCBI taxonomy): Eukaryota > Fungi > Basidiomycota > Pucciniomycetes > Pucciniales > Zaghouaniaceae > Hemileia > Hemileia vastatrix. The sequence continues at coordinate 36,321,662 of JASXTE010000004.1, forward strand.
TTTGAGGAGTGGGGTTTCTATTGGAGGCAAAAGGGAGTAAAGCGAGGTGGATTTGAAAGTTGAGGCATCAATTAAAGTTGAAAGGGTGTGCTGGGGTGTATAGTTGAGATGAAGAGATGGAGAGCAAGGTAAGTTTGAGGAGTGGGGTTTCTATTGAAGGTGGAAGGGAAGGGAGAAAGGAAGATTTGAGGTGTAGTGGAATTGGTGGGAGCATGAGGGAAGGATAGGATCAGAAACTTATGTTAATTTACAAAGGAAATATTTACAAAAAAGGAATAAACCATGAATGTAAAAAAGAAATGAGGGTGTGTAGATAGAAAAAAAGGTTAAGTTTTTGCCACCAAAATTAAGTAGTATAGAGTGAGGAAAGACTTAAGGATGGCATCAGGAATTATAAGTCATGTGAGTTTCTTGCAAATCCATCACAGATGAGATGAGTTTGAGATCAGGAATTAGGAATGGAAATTGGGGTATAAGAGGCGGGATAATGTATTATCGTGCATTCCTTATCCACTAGCCCTGGGGCTAGTAGATAAGAATCTTCCGCAATTAATAATGTTGAATCTGGGAAAAAAAATTCCTGATCCCTAATTTCAGATCCCTGAACATTGATACCCCCTATTATGGGCACATTTCCTATGATTAAAAATTATAAGAATCTTTACCATTAGTGTACTTTTAAGGTTTGGATAGCATGGCTAATTTGAGAACAAAATAGAATGCTATTGCCCCAATGTTGCTTTTTGTGCATTGCTAGTGGAGTTAGAGCTTGAATAGTAGGTTTTTTGAGGTACTTTTGCTATGAGTTTCACATGGTGCATGACAGACCCACTCTATGGTTGCTTTCTTTAAGAAGGGATTTTTTTGACTATGTAAAAAAACATATCTACATTTCTCCTCTGTTTATTTCCTGGATTGTCTTTGGCATTGAAAATTTCTCCTTTTTTATCACAGAACATTTTAATTTGTGGAATGTTGGGAAGGATATCATGGAGTAAGAGATCCAGATACTATCTTTCACACCACTACCAAGAGATATGTATTCAGAAGTGCATTACAAGTCACTGACTGTTAACTGACTTCTAGAGGTCCAAAAAATAGAACAAGTATTGAGGAGAAGGAGGTGGCCACTTTTCACTCTTTAAAATTCCTTATTGTTCCATGTTGAGTTGGAGTATAAGAAAAGTTCTAAGGGTGAATCTCCATCTGGATGAGTATGGAGGCATAGTTTGGATGTATGTTGTATGTATCTTAGTAAATTATTTAATGCTTTACAGTGAATAGAAGTAGGTTTTGATGAGAATCTTGCCACAAAATTTACAAGGAATGAAAGATCCAGTGTCGAAAGACTCTTACAGTTGCCTTGCTGTAAGAAGAATGCAAAGGAGTTTGATAAACAAAGAAAACCTTGTCCTTCTAAAGAAAATAAGGGTTATTTAATTAACTAAGCTTATTAGTCTACTTGTATTGTTGATAATATGTGAACTCTGATTTATAAATTCTTATTGAGATTTATAACAACAGATGTTGGAAAAGAAATACTGGATTACAGCAATAAAGGTGTACCAGTGAAAAGATCTGAAAAGATTGACTTATCTCTTTTTAAACTAATTTTATTTTCAAGAAATAACAATAAAAACAAGTACCTGAAGTTGAGACCTTTTTAAAGATACCCTATAAGTGATGAAAATTTTGTTGTTGTGCTTTATTTCAAAAGTGTTATGTAAAGTAATAATTGTTATAAGGGTATTACAAAATATATTTAATTTGTTGAGTAATAAAAATATGTAAAATGGTTGTTGAACAACTAGAATTGTATGATAAATTATTATTTAATGATATATGAACAAGTTAGAATCCTCTCCCTGATTTCTATGTGTGTGCTATATATAATAGTCTAGTCATGTGCCCTGAATTCCTTCCTACAGCTTTTCTGTAGCTCAACCGGAGTTGGACCATAGCTTGACTGGGGTCGGACCAGAGTTGGACCAGAGCTGGTCTGGAGTTTTTCTGGAGTTAGTAAGGACTTAAGGACTCAATTAGAGCCTTAAAACACTAATAAAAAATCTAAATAAAATTATTGATGATAGGACTTTATCTCTTTAAAATGGCACAAATATTTTTTATTCTGCACAGCCATATTCATTTAGTGAAAAATCATCAAAGTTAAGTAATTTTGAGAACTGTAAATAAATTTATAAACCTTTAAAAATTAATTAAAATAAGAAGAAAAATAGAAAAAATTATATAAAAATTTCTAAAGGTTCTTGAGCGTCCTGTCTCTCTGGTCCATAAATTTTCCAGCTCGTAAAAATAATTCTTCTTTGTAAAATAATTACTTTGTAGCATGAATTCTTCATCAACCAATTTTACCTGCATATTACCCCAATTTTTAATATAATAAAATCAATTTAACCCTTTTTATTATAATATCCTTCAAAATTAATCTCCAAACACATATCCTTTTTAAAGTTAGGTGCCATACTCCGCTTTACACTACCACATCCTCCCTTCAATAGAGAATATGCTCATTTTTATTTTTATTTTTAATTGATATAAGTTTGTTTTCACCTATTTGATGTCAGGCTTTAATAATGATGTGAAACAATTCCAAAGAGATTATCTATTCTAATTAGTTTTAAAATTTGATGAATGTTTTGAGCTGGTCCTCTATAACTTTAAACTTTTGTTTTTCCTTCTCTGGCTCTTGACATAATAATAAAAAATAATTTTGTGATGATTCCCACTACTGAGTGTAAGGTTTGAATCCCTTCAGACTCCCAAATACCATTCTTTCCTCTTGTCACAGCATGAGAGAGTGGATCTTCCTAATGAGCCAAATACACTTGATTCCATTCTCATAGGTCCCCCCACTGAGCCAAATTCTTTGATACCAATCTTTCCATGAGGTCCTCCAAGCTTTACACCAAAGAGCCTAACACAGAGACTCTAAAAAAAATAAATCCAACTACCACCCTGACTCCTAATTCCTTCATCACAATTTTCATCCATTTTTCTACACAGAAACCTCTTCAAAATACTTTGATCCAGGCTTAAATCTTTATTTCAACCTTTTGGAACATGTTTAAGTGCCACAACTATCACCTAATTAAACCATTATGCCTTCCCTTGCATCATTACCACCTAAAATCTTATCCTCCTGAAGCTTAATAGCACCTAAGCTCATTAATGATTGAATTTCCAGTTTAAAGTCTTGGTGGAGGGTGATAAATTAAAAGATTGAGTTGAGTTGACCCAAATAGATTGAAATTCTAGTTTAAAGTCATTGTGGACCAAACATTTAATTTATTTCCATTTTATAGTCTTGGTGGACTAAACCCTAGAATGTTCCAGTTTAAGGTCTTAGGGGACCAAAGATTGTTTATGTGTCTTGATATCATAAATCTTCCTAATTTTAGGACTAGTCTGAACCAAAGAATAAAATAATTTTCCAGTTAAATTCATGGAGAAAAAAAAATTAAGTAATTTATGAATGTCCAGTTTAGGGTCATGGTGGACCAAAGAGTGAGTCATTTTGAATTTCCAGCTTAGAGTCATAGTGGACCAAAAATTTGTAAGTATTTCATAAAAAGTCTTCCAAATAATTATTGAATTGCCATTTTAAGGTCATGGAGGACCAGGTTTTTCTAAAAATTAAAATAAATCTTCATAAATTCTCAGTTTAATGTCTTGAAGGACTAACAGCACCCAAGAAAGAAACAAATTTTTTAAGAAAATATTGAAAACTATCTAGTTTATAGTCTTAGAAGACTAACAGCATATTGAAGTAGGATCCAATAATTCTTGAGCTCCATTATACCCTTTTTCCTGTTTAAAATAACTATAAAAGAAATGAAAATGAAAATTAAAAATTGAAAATTAAATTCTGAATTTTAATAACTAGTTTATATATTTTTATGATTATTTTTATATATATATTATTTTATTTATTCTATATTTATTTTATTTTATTTTTATTATTTTTTATTTTTTAGTTTTAATTTAATTTAATTTTATTTTTATTTTTTTTAAATTTATTTTAGTCAAGGGAGAATTTGAAATAAAATTAAACTTTTGATTTTAATGATATTTTAAGAAAGAAAATGTTTAAAATAAGATTTTTAAAAATTTTTAAATAAATAAATTTAAAATTTAAAAGATGCCCCCTGGCCAATTGATGAGCTGTACCCTTGACAACATACCCACATCAAAGTGCAACTTTATGTGGTTACACAAATAAGAAAAGGAATATAAAAAAATTAAATGAATGTATTAGTATCAAAAATCTTTTAGAATAATGATCACTGGGTGGGATCCTTCCAATTTGTAAAAATGATCGGAGACCACTAGTGAGTATCACTCTTTTACATTAATTTAAATAAAATTTTCTAATAGAAAATAACAAATCTTAAAACCTAATATATAAAGAAATCAAAACAAAATAATAAAATAATATAAATAAAAAATCTTGAATCTATTTTCTAAGAGAGAAATGTCTTTGTTGTGTCTTTCCAGTTTATAGTCTTAGTGGACTTCCTATAATTCAAAAACAAAGCCAGGATTCAACTAGAAACAGGAAGATATTGGTAACAACTATTGTGGGGTAGTTGTGTATAGAGCAGTTAGCCCATCAATTACCCCCAAACTTTCCAATATTTAAATTAGAAGTTTCCCCTGTGAAAACTTCTACCAATAAAATTTTATTACTCCAACATTATCTTCACCATAATTTATAGCTTTTAAATATTTAAAAAATTTCAATGAATGTCTTCATAAACTTTGTAAGATTTGCCTTATTAATTTTGCCTCCAAGATAGTAAAAGGAAGTCTTTATATTGAGAAGTTTATCCTCATTCCAGAGTAAAACTTCAATAATGATCATATAAGGAAATAAGTAAAGATTTTGAACTTTTAAAGCATAGTTAAACCTCTTTGCGGGGGTAAACTTCAATAATGATTGTCTTGTAACTGCAAACCACTATAAATTTTGGAAAAAAATTAAAAGCTGAGTAGTTTATCCTCTTTTAAAAGCTTCAATTTGACTTTTGACAGTTATTTTACCCTCATTGCGGAGCTGAGTAGTTTATCCTCTTTTTGGAGTCAAATTTTAGTACTCTTGGTGCCCCTAGGATAGAATGGATTGATTTTTTTGGCAGCTACCCTCTTCTTTAAGACTACTCCATCCAGCTCTTCCAACTCATATGAACCGCCAGAAACCTGTTATTTGACTTTGTACAGTCCATTCCACCTATCTGTAAACATCTTGCCCCATTGGCTCTCCAAATTCCTATTATACACCATAACCATATCACCAGCTTTCAAAGGTTTTCTAAGTCGATGTGCCAACTGCTCATCCTAATATCTTACTGACTGATTTTGGATCTTCATCATCAGTGAATATGCCTTTTCTAAGTATTCTTCTTTCTTTTCTAACTGCATCATTCTTTCACATAATAATTCTTTGGTAGTCTTGACCATATCCAAGTCCACTCCAAGATATGCTTCAGCTTCTAAATTAACCTGTAATACTGCTTTCTTTTCAAAAACAAGTTCATAAGATGAAAATCTGGTTGTTCTTTTGGCAGTGATTCTGTCAGCAAATAGAATTAAAGGTAAATAGTGCCCCCATTTTTCGGCACTTGTCCCACACATTTTGACTAAAGCATCCTTAATAACTTGATGCCCTCTTTCAACCATGCCTTCAGCTTCAGTATAATAAGGGGTTGCTACACTAACCTTGATCCAACTTTTGATATAGCTTCTCTAAACCTTTCACAAATTCAGGACCTCCATCACCCGTAACCAATTTTATAACTCCATATTGATACACCCAATTTTTCAACATAAAATCTGCCACATTTTAGGCAGTCAAATTAATAAGAGGTGCTTCCTCTACTCAACCAGATAAATCATCTCTGGCCACAATTAAATATTTATACTGTCCCTTCTTAATATGGAGGGCATCCAAACTAATTCTTCTGAAAAGAGTATTTTCACTGGTAGCATGTCCAGGTTTGTTTGGCCTTAAATAACTTTGTCTTTGACATTCTTTGCATGAATGAAACCACTGTTTAACAGCCATGTTCATGCCAGGCCACCAAAATTGATCAGAAATTCTTCTAAAAATTTCTCCAACACCTCTTTTCCCAAGTCCTTCATGCAGTGATTTCAAAACTAATTCTTGCCCTTTCATTTGGGTTAAAACAACTTGAGGATTTGGATACCTCCTTTTCATTAATTTTTGACCAGATAAATAAAATTCCAATAAATTCCTCTCAACAGCCACCCATTTGTCTTCTTCACAATCTTCTGGCCTCTCTAATGTCAACAAATATTTGACTATCAATAAATAAAAACCAGTCTGCCCCAGACTTCATCTTGAAAGTTGATTAATATAATATCAATGGGAACTTCTTTATCTCCAATATCACCTGCAAATAAATGAGCCAATAATCTTCTTCCCTAAATTTGCTTTATTATCAAGCTATGTCCATATTCTTCTTCTGAACCTTCCAACCTCTTATATACCAAATTTGAAAACACTTCTTTCTCCTTTTTTCCCTTTATACACCTACATTCATCCATCCTCCTTTTAACCAAAATTTCCTCTTCATTACCCAATCTCTCTTTAACCAAATTATCTAATTCTCCAACATATACACCATTCCTTAACCTACTACCATCCCAAACTACCAATCTATCATCATTTATATACACCACATCTCCTTCAACCTCTTTTTTACCAAATTTATCTACACCATTTTTGTCAAATTTATCCACATAAAAATAATTTTCTAGTTTATCCTCTTGGTGGAGGTCATCATCATAATTATCTAAACACAATAGTCCTTCCAGTTTAACCTCATGGGGGAGGTATGGAAAGCCTTCAGCTCCTTTAGTGCTGGCTTTAATAATTGGTATATCTTTGTCAAATTCTTCTAAGTCCAAATCTTCTTCAGTGGGTGGTCTTCTTGACAAACCTTCTGGCATAGTAAATGTTTTTCCAGGCTTATGAAATAAGTCAAAAAAAATGTTGAATAAATGTTATCCATCTAGTCATAGGTGCATTTGGTAAACTTGGGGAATTAATCATTTGAATTAAAGACTTTGCATCCACTTGAAATTTGATGTGTTGAACCCATAAAATATTTTGAATTTTCTTTAAAATTTTTGCCACACTGCACAGTTCTAATTTTGGCTTTGAATATCTTGATTTTACTTCAGTAAATACCACCAATTCATACCTAACTGGCCTAATATATCCAGCTTTATCCATCTGAGGCAAAACTGCCCCAGAATCAACCTGACTTGAGTTAGCTGCTAAATAAATTTTTCCAGCATATTTTTCATAATCTAACTTTAGCAGAACTATATCCTCTCCTACAACCTTCTTTAACTTCACAAACGCCTTTTCACACTCTTCATCCCACTCCCAATCTGCATCCTTTCTTGTAAACCTTCTCCATGGAGCTTCCAATGAAGAAAATTCCTTGACAAACATTCAAACATAAACACATTTGCCTAAGAAACATCTGAATTCAGTTGTAATATTGGGTCTTGGGCAGGACTGAATTTTATTTACTTTCTTCTTGGAGTTTTCCTACCCTCTCTACATACCACAAGGCCTAAAATCTCTAAAGCTGGCACACAACATGAAAATTTTGAGCCTGAAATAGTTAACCCAGCTTCTTCTATCCTAAAAGGGATTCTCTCTAAAGTGATTGCATACTCCCAGATGAATTTTCTTATCGCTGGATTCTCCTCCAACACTTTGTTATTGTAATTAGTTGAAGGTCCTTTAATTCCTCCATTTTCAATGAAGATACCAGCATATTGAGGTATTTCATCTTGAAGAATCCAAGCCATCTGAGCTTGATAAAAAACAACCAAAGTTGTTGCTCCTTGAGGTAATTTTGTAAACTGTAAACGTCCTAGTGACTTATCAAAAGTAGTAAGAGGCCTAGAGTCCATATGTAACTCTCTCTCATCATATCCCCCCATAATATCTCCTAAACCATAACACACTTTCCCAGAAAACGCTTCAAAAAACTGCTCAGCACTAGGTGGTATCCCAGCATCCTTTATTGTAACCCTATTTAATTCCCTGAGATCATGTACAACTCTAAGTTTGCCATTTGGTTTCTTGATGCAAAATACCGGACTAGAATAACTTGATGATGATTGCTTATACAGTTCAGTACAAATTCATTCTCTGACAATTTCAATGTAAGCTTCTTTCAATTCAGCTGGAATTGGGATTGGTTTTTGCTGCCATGTTTCATGACATACCACAGGAATCTTGTAAGGTTCCCCATAGTAATTCTTCAACACAACCCTCTCTTCTTCTAAAAAAGCAATGGCCTTCTCTCACTTTACCATCACATCCAGAAACAACTTCTTCTTCTCTCCAGAAAACCGACCATCAGGTCCAAAATTAACAACACCTAATCTATCAAAAATGATTCTTGAATTTTCAGAAAATTCTGGCGGATTTTCACCTAGAGACTTTCATAAGGGTTCCTTGATAGCCTTGGTCTTCTCAAGGGTGGATTTAATTCAGTGGGTAGCAGTTTGTTAATTGGTCTGACTTTATTAGCTACCTTCTTATACTTTGCTGCCTCAACATCCACATAAAATTGAGGTAAAATATTTATTTTTGTATCACCATTAAAAACTTTTTCAAAAGAATTTTCTTCATCATCAGAACCAGAATCAAAAGAAGCAGAATTATATTTTATATTTTTATTAAATTTAACTATTTCCCCTCTTTTTCCTTCATCTAATTTATTCACAATTTTTCAATCACTTTTAATTCCCTTATCCATCATAAAATCACCTGTAAAAAGTTTTGGCAGTTTAACCTCTTGCTGGAGGACCAATTTAGAATTTTCACAAAAATTGTTTTTTTGTGTTTTAATTATACTGAGATTTTTTATTGAATTTTGATGAGTTAATTGCAGTTTACCCTCTTTTTGGAGGTCAGAAAATAATCTGTTCCAAATTTTATCCAACATAATATATCCCATCTTCCCTCTTGATCCATTTTTGAATGAAATTGAAAAACTTGACAGAGAAGTGAGACAAACCAAAAAATTTAAGACATAATAACAATTTAAAGTATTATTGACAGAAGATAATTGAGAATCCACTTGAATTATCGCCAATTGAGCTGACCTATTTCAATCTGGGATCTCATCACAGGGAGTGATTGCAACATTAGGGTGATCAGCTCCTTCTACCCAAAAAAATGAGGGTCTCCATAATCCCCATCTAAAAATAATTCACCAGAAGCCATTTGTTTTATACTCCACTTCTTGGTACAGGTACTACACTGACACAGAGTAGTAATCCCTGGCTGTGTTTCCCAACCTTTGTCTCGTGGTGGAGCCAACCGCATATATAATTGCCGCATATCTTCACCAGTGATCTCCAAACTTATACCTATGCCAGCTTGATAACCAATCCTGGCCTCAAAATCCATCAAAAAAGGACCACCAATAACAGTTTTAACTGCCCCTCTGGCCACATAAAAGTGAAGCTTACCAAAAGATCCACCAATACCTAACTTAACATGCTCAGCTGTACCCATCAGCTCTGTTTCATGCCCTCCAATACCTCTGAGTTTTCCCCCTATTCCAGTTTTAATTGGCAAGTCTATAATTTTTGCTTGCTTTAAATAAATTAAATTTCTTTGAGACCTTGAATCCACCAGTTCCTTCACCTCTTTACCATTAAGAGTTACAACTAGGTAACCCAGGGGAGCAAAAAAATGAGTTTTGAGGTCTTCCCCAAACTTTTCAGCATTTTCACATATATATTACACCTCTCCAGTGGAAACCCCTCTCCTTGTCAGATGCTTCTTTTGCTTCTCTGCAAGTGCTCGACTAATCCTGAAAAGCTCTCCTAAAGATAAGGGAATCTGCAATTAATTAACCCTATTTAAAACATTTTCCATTGCATTTTCTCGACCAGATACTACTGGCTGTTTGTATTGTAATTTTGATTTTAAAACCTTGGCCCTGGGTACCTCTTGAGGACCCACATTGCCATCTTCACCCCCCATAATAACATCTTCACTACTAATAACCCTAGCTCCATCACCAGCTTCTTTTTCTAATCCTGATTCACTGCTAGTCCTTCTTACTCCCTAAATTGGGATGGGATGACTAAATCTTTGTCTGGGTAGTGAGGCCAAAGGTATGTCCTCCTCAGAATCTGAATCATCTTCTGGCATAGACTCACCATTTAAATCAAATTTACCATAACTTGGAGGCCTTATATCAGCCATCCCCATCTGCATTTTATAAATTTTGTCTTTAGAGTAAGGTCTCAACTTGTTATTCTCCTTTCCAGGTTTAGCCTTTAATTGGCTCTAAATTCTACTTTTTGCTTTAGTGGAAGCTGCTTTTCTAGAAGCATCGACATCATATTTGCTAGCCATACAGTTACCCTCCACTCTAGCAACCATCACCAGCTCCAAACCACCAAAAGAAGTTTCAAATGTGGCCTTACTGACCTCTTTCTCTTTACCCTTATCATATTTCCCACCATTTTTACCATCAACATTTTTTCCATCCTTGGAATTATCATCATCATCTGTTAATTCTTCAAACTGGGATCTTCTCTCAGCCGCCATATTCCTTCTAACCAAATCAGAAGGGGCTTTTCCATCACTGGGTTTGATGAATGATCCATCAGGAAATTTATAGACTTTACCATTGTGGTCTTTCAAAATTGGCAGAGGCCTTTGTTGGTCTGTTTGGTGCTGTTTTGGTATGTCTTAATTGAAATTGGTTGAATAAATGGGTATTTTTCTTGTTTTATTCAATGAATATTGATACTATAGGTATTTGGGTACTTTCATTGGATAGCTCTGGTTTTTCTCTATATTTTATGTATTGATGACAATTTTCATATTCTAAATTTTAAGGGGACATTTACTTATTTTTTATTTCTAAAAGATAGATGTTTAATTTTTTTTGTGTTTTATGGGCTAAGCTTAAGTATTAGTGTTAATTGCTTAGTAACATTAAGTAGAGCTAATGTGGCTCTATATTTTATGTCTCAATGTTGTCATAGCTTAATTATGTGTTTTAAGGGTTTTAGTAGTTGTGGTGGATTTTTCTAAGTATTTTGGGCTTTATTGGAGGTTTTGGTAGTTTTCTGGCTTCAGGGAGGTCTGGCTGTTTCTAGGCAGGCCGCCGGGGTTGGGCGGCTCACCTGCCTTGGTTATAGAAGGCTTGGGAGCGCTTCTAGAGGGTTTTTATTCAATTTGGCTGCCAAAAGCACCAAATTCATTACTGTGCATGGATTTTTTAGGTGGTGGTCTGTGTGTACATACTGAATAAGATGGTTGGGGGCAACTTTAAGTATCATGCAACCATCCGGAGGTGATATCATTGTTTCTCACTCAGTTTTCACTGTTTTTTTTGGCCACAATTGGCTGTGTTTGTTGCAATGTTAGTTCTTCATTTAACTCAACTTTGGCAACTGGTTTCTCTGGTTTAGATTTGCAACCTGCATCAAGTATTATTGCTGTTTTCTGTGCAACAAGTGCACAGTGTTTTGTTTTTCTGGTGTGGATCTTTCTGCATTTCAGGTTTCTGGTTCTTTGGTTCTTAGTGGTCTGCTATTGGCTGCTGTCTTGACTTTTTAAGCAGTCAAGAAGTGTTTTGGAAGGGGTATAGTAACAGTCTCTAATTTGCTGTAGCAAATAAATCTCACCTGGTATTTCTCAAAGGGAAAGGGGTCTTTCTCTCCAGTTTTACTCGAAAGCCCTTGGTCAAGGCCTATAGCTAGTACTGTAGGATTTTCTACACTGTCAAATAAAACTCTACCAGTGTTTAAGTCTTTATCCAAGGTAAAGCACACACCAGCTCTGTGCCCCCTCCTATTACAATAAGAGCACACCTTTGGCTCATCATAGCCACCTCTATATCCATTACCACCATTACCATTCTCATTCCTGCCATTGCTAGAGAAGCAGTCACCACTACCATTTCCATTATAATTTCAATGTTTGTATCCTCTAGATTAATAAGAAGTTGACGTTGATGAAGAGGCTATTGGGGATTTTTTAGCTTTCTGAGTCTCTTGGACAAATATCTTTAATTGTTTGGTTAAATTGGCCAAGTGATTGAACATTTTGTTGTCCACATTACCCTCAAATTTAGCCACTGGTATTCCCATTTGAGCCTTCTTAGCTTCTTGAGCTTTGACCATAATAATGTTTTTTCAGCCAAAACTTCACTTACTTTTTTGACATATTGAGTGCAAAACTCTTGATACTTGTCCAAAGCCATAAGTTTGGGATGGGCCTGGATGTTTTCTTTAATAACCTCCAAAGCCTGAATTTTTTGTTTGCCATTAGGCAGCTCCTTGATTAAATCTTTTCTTGAAAGATCCTTCAAGATGTCCATTTGAGTATCCCTGCTACAAGCTGACCAGAATAGATTCTTAGTCTGGCTCTCATGGCCTAATTCCTCCACTAGGATTAAATATTCAACCACTTCATAAAACTTAACACATAACTTTTTAAAATCTGCCATAGAAGAAACTCTACCTTTAGCCTGCTATTCACCAACATAGTGAATCTAACACCCTATCTATCAACCATAGCCTTAGATAGCTTCACCCAATCCTTTTCCTTAAAAGCCTGCATAGCAAAGGCCTCTTTTTCTACCTCCCTATCAGAAATAAAGAACCTAAATTGCTTCACCATATCCAAATGAGAAGCACCATCAACAGCAGAAGTAGCTTCATACTTGCTAATAAACCATTTAGCCTCCTCCCCATTAAACTTGGGCCCATCCCAAGAAATTATCCTGACTGAAGGAATGAGAGGAAGAGAAAAACAAGAAGCAGCAGCATAAGACATCCCAATAAAGTAAGAAAAGTATTTAGAGTGTTAAAATAAGCAAGCCTCTTTCAGGCCGAAATAAAAAAAATGATTAGTGTTCTAAAGAATAAGCCTCTTGCAGGCTAAGAAAGACCTTGACACAAAGTAAGTCCTATAGAAAGCTAGAGATTTCAAACCCCAAATTGGGTGCAACCTATGTAGAAAGACTCTTATAGTTGCCTTGCTGTAAGCAGAATCCGAAGGATTTGGATAAACCAAAGAAAACCCTGTCCTTCTAAATAAAATAAGGGTTACTCAATTAACTAATCTTAATAGTCTACTTGTATTTTCAATAATATATGAATTCTGATTTATAAATGCTTATTGAGATTGAGAATAACAGCTGCTGGAAAAGAAATACTGGATTACAGCAATAAAGTTGTACCAGTGAAAAGATCTGAAAATATTGACTTATATGTTTTTATGAAGATTTTATCTTAAAGAAATAACAATAAAAACAGGTCCCTGAAGTTTAGAACTTTCCAAAGATACCCTATAAGTGATGAAAATGTTGTTTTTGTGTTGTATTTCAAAAGTGTTATGTGAAATAATAATTGTTATAAGGGTATTAAAAAATATATTTAATTTGTTAAGTAATAAATAATATGTAAAATGGTTTTTGAACAACTAGAATTCTATGATTAATGATTATTTAATAATAGATGAACACATTAGAATCCTCTCCCTGATTTCCATGCATCTGCTATATATAATAATCTAGTCATGTGTCCTGAATTCCTTCCTACAGCTCTTCTGGAGCTCAACCAGAGTTGGAATGGAGCTTGTCCAGAGTTGGACTGGAGTTGGACTGGAGTTGTACTGGAGTTTGTCTGGAGTTTGTCCAGAGTTTTTACGGACTTCCAGACTCAATTAGAACCTTAAAACCTTAATGAAAATCTAAAAAATTACAGATGATAGGGCTAGATCTCCTTAACGTGCTAAAAAATTATGGTAGTCTGCGCAGCCATATTCATTTAGTGAAAAATCATCAAAGTTAAGTAATTTTAAAAGCTGTAAATAAATTTATAAACCTTTAAAAATTAATTAAAATTAGAAGAAAAATAGCAAAAATTATAGAAAAATTTCTTAAGGTTCTTGAGCGTCCTGTCATTATGGTCCATAAATTTTCCAGCTTGTAAAAATAATTCTTCTTTGTAAAATAATTACTTTGTAGCACACATTCTTCATCAACCAATTTTACCTGCATATTACACCAATTTTTAATATAATAAAATAAATTTATCCCTTTTAAAAATAATATCCTTCAAAAAATAATCTCCAAAAACATATCCTTTTTAAATTTAGGTGCCATACTCCACTCTAGAATACCACACTGGCTGTGTTGCAACTGCTACATAGCTAAAGGCACCTATAATGGATAGATATTTTGATGTGTCAATAGACTTGTCATCATCTTTTCCAGTAGTAATTACCAAGTTGTTGGGAAGAGGGGATCTTGTTGTTGGGTAAGATGGATTGTGATTTTTTAATACTTTTCAATTAGTTGGTAGTTGTTTAAGTCAAAGCCTTTGTGAAATTCTTTTATGCTAATCCCAACAATACTTTCAATTTTATCATTCCATTTCACTTTCAAGCTCCCATAGGGACCTTCTTACAGTTCTTTGAGGACACATTTGCTATTACCAGTGACTTTCCTATCATCAACATGTATCCAAATTACACCTGTTGAGTTTCTCTTTTTAAGAATATAAAATGATTTTTCATATTGGCTTGCTTTGTACCCTAAGTTTTCCAGTCTGTTTGCTATGTATAGCCACCAGCATCTTTCTGCCTTTTTGGTTCCATAAAGAGCTTTCTTTAAACGTAAAACATTTTTCTTGTCTTTAAGTTTGTATCCCTCTGGTGGACAGACCCATGTTTCCTCCTTAATTAGACTGTGAAGGTAGGCTGTTGTGACATCAAACAATTTCAAAGCTTACTGGTGATATACTGCTAAAGTGAAGAGAATATGCTATGATGCAAAAGTATAATTTGGAGCAAATGTTTCAGTGAAATCAATATCATGTTGTTACAGAAAACCTTTAGCAAAATATCTGGCTTTATATTTTTGGAATGGTGAGGATGGGTTTTGAATGGTAAAGACCCATTTTTCATTGGTGAGTTTTTCTCCTGGTGGGAGTTTTTCTTCATACCAAATGTCCATGTCTTTCATATTCAGAAGTTTCTTATTACAGGCTTATTCCCATTTGTGACAGTAGGGCAATAGCATGGCTTGTAAGTGAGTTTGGGGTATGATGGAGGATTGAGAAATCATATTTTTTAATTGTGGCAGAAACCAATTTTTCTTTAGACAGGAGCATTTCTTCATCTTTGAAATCACCAAGATTTGCATTGTTGAGAATGTATTGTAATTAACCTCTATTTGGAGGAAGTTGGTGTGCTGCATCATGGGATGGAAGGTTGTTTCCTAAAAACACTGCCATTACCGATTCAAAAAAGGTATTGGTCTCCTCATGCCAAAAAATCCATCTGGAATTGTTAAGAAAATATTCAAGACACTAGCAAATTGACACTCTATGATCTAGCTTACACCTGGTCTCCTAATGGATGTGGACATATGCTACCTCACCAAACATGTGGAAATTGGAGTAATTTGGGTCACAATTGCACATGAGTTGAAAGGTAGTTTTTTCACCAGTCTTTATATTAGGGAGTTGACTATGTACATGGGCCTCCAATTTATATGCAAAACCCCAGAAAAATTAAGGGATTTCACTAGCAAGAAGAACTTTATTTTCCATGTCTCCAAAAGTGTGGTTTAAGTGTTCCGCTGTACCATTTTGTTCATGATGATATGGGCAGGTGACTTCATTTCAGGCACCAATATTGTGTAATATTTCTGCCATTTTCTTTTTGTGAATTTCACCCCCATCTGTTTGTAATGCCTAAAGATTTTTTCCTGTGATGTTTTCAAGTCTTTTATGGAAAGAAACAAAAGCAGATGTTGTGTCAGATTTGGCATGTTGAAGAAAAACTTCACCATAAGTTGTGTAGCTTTCTCTGAACATAGCCGCTCACCCTGCACTATTAACTGTTGGATCCATTGGACCTACCAGATTTCCAAAAATCAGGCTCATCAATGATTCAGTTCTGTTTTCTCTGGTTGCAGAAGGGGTTCTAATGCTCTTTTTAATGGCACAGTCTTTGAAGTTTTTTTTTCCAGGAGGGATAGTACAGGTAATCCAGGACCCCAACCTTTACTGATGATTTGCCTAATTGTTTTCTCACTGGTGTGTCCAAGTTACCTGTGCCAGTCCATCAATGAACCTTTCATGGCTGGCTGTCTGGTGATATGTGAGTTCTTAATAGCAGCCCATAAGACTTTAGGCAGAAAGGAGTGGATGGGAGAAACATTAGAATTGAAATTCAAGTCAGTAATTACATTTAGATTCCACCTTCTGGACTTATGTTCCACTAATCTCTCCATTATCATATCATATTTTATAAACAATTGTAGATTTTTATCATCAGGAGATAGACAAAAGGAAAAACCACCATTACACAGATCAAATAATGAAATAATTGTAGTTCTAATGTTAGGACAATAAAAAACATTTTTCAGGGTCACCACTCTATTATGTGTGCCATATAATTTTATTTTTCCTGTGCCAGTAATAAATGATGGTTTGCAGTTAGTCACCACCTTAACAGGGATAGGTTTTTTAAGCATCCAAAAATTTTGAAGTATGCCCACATTTCCAGTTATATGGTGTGTGCTACCACTGTCCAATATGGCCATGTCAGTCTCTAGCAGAGGCTGGTCAATCATTTTCAATTCAAAATCTTCAAGCACATTGTATACAGCCTCCATGTTGGCAATAGCAATATTGATATCATTATCATTGATAGTTGTTTTGTGGGCGTACCAGTTACAATTGGGAGATGGAAGGGTAGATTTATACATTTACAAGGACTATTTGGGCGACTTTTAGCACAACAGAAATGTTCTTGTAAAAGGTAGAGGTGGAAAGAAGAATAAAGGGAATTTAAATTATATGGACATTGCTGAAAAGAGTTTTCAGAGGATCAGCACTCCAAAAAAAGTTTCTGCCCATCTGCCGGTTGATAATGATCTTCGCTTTGAAGGGGACAAAATGACACCACACAATATGGGGGGCGGACTTGCTAGCAAGTCCACAACCTTGGACCTAAACTCACCACAGATTGAACACAAATTGAGCTATTGATAAAGGAACCATACAATCAGGGATGAACACCACTCAGCAGAACAGTTTTAGGTGGGTGTTCATGTAGAGTTCAGTATGGGTTCAGTATGAGTTGAGTCTGAGTTCCATCTGAGTTCTATCTGAGTTCAGGTTGAGGACTTGCTAGCAAGTCCACTCCCTATATTGTGTAGTGTGAACAAGTGGCTGCATTTTATTTGGGCTCTATGGCTGTCTCTATGGCTAAAGTAGAGGTAGGATCAAATATAGTTGTCATTCAATCTTTTCTGTTTCTTTCAAGGTTTTATGCTAATTGTCTAATATCCAACAGATTATGACTTCTTGCATCAGCTCGATTATCTAGGGTTGTGCATAGGTCAAAATAAAAATTGTGGAGACTGTTAGGTAGCAATTTTTATGCCATTAGAAATAAGAATAATGGGTTGTTTAAGTTCTATAGCTTCAACCTTCTTCTGAACTTAGTCAAAAAAACTGGAAGAGTCAGTGAAGGATACATTTTTTATGTTAAGCATGTCAACTATTGAAGTCATTAGTTTCATATGCAATGACTTGTTGAACTTCCTGTGTAGGTACATGTATAATTGACGGGCAATCCAGTCTCCTGAAAGTTTGTGTTGTAATTCAGCAGTGGTAGAGTAGTATAGAAGCTGGAATGTGGTACAATCACCTTCATCATTTGGCATATTTTCATTTGAAATGTAAGCTCTTGTGCCAATGATGTCTTTGACTAGGAGCAGAGCTTTATTTTGGCAGTTGCTGTAGTTATTGCCTGATTTTGTGAGGCATGGAATGCTTCTGGCCATTTCAGTGACAAATTTTAGGCTACATTGGTGGTGTTCCATATCTGCCATCTCAAAGCAGAAGAGAGGAGTTTGAGGTGATGGGTAAGTGGAGGTACCTGGTATAGGGGTGGGTGAAGACATTGTGTCACAATTAATGATAATTATATGAGGGGAAGTTGAGGGTTTGGCTTTTATTTCTGATGGATGGGTATTTTTGGATATGATAGATGATGAGGGTGGTCTGTTGGAATTGGGTTGGAGGTAGGGAGGTGTATCCAAAGAAGCTAGTTTGCAGTTAGAGACGCAGGAGGATCATCTAGGAATTTGGTTTTATCAGCACTAGGGGTAATATCATCTATTTCAGACATGTGCTAGGGGTTTGTCTTTTACTCATGTTGCTCTTGTGCAAGCGTAGTGGAGTCTTGAATCACAGATATCTACTTATGCTGACATAGGACAGCACATAACCTGTTGCACAGTATCAGCTTACTGGACTCTGGAAGAACCAGAGAACAGGAGATTCCATTGCAACAGTATATATACTATAATCACTAACACCACGTGCAAACAGCCGACGTATCCACCGCTACGTCAGCGCAACGTAGCAGAAAGGTATTTCAAAAGCTGGCCCTCTACGTCGGCTGGTTTTTTCTCACAGTAACCAGACATCCCTTCCCCCAAAAAAGTGAGATTCCGGTTACCTGACCCAGTACATCCAAACATCGGACATGCAATCAGTGCCCCAACCAGTCTCCTTGCCCCACTGTGGCTTTCCTCAAAACTGACTGTTGTGTTTCTTGTTTTCCTTTCTTTTCTTTTTTTTTATCTAGCTACCCACTCGTGTTTTATTCTGTAAGTTTTCATTTTTTTCACCCTCAAATTTTTCCTCAATCTTGTTTACTTCAAAACTGACTGTTGCACTTTTTTTTATCTAGCTCACACCTCTTTGCTTCTAACATAGAATATTATTTTTCATTTTATAATTATGATTTTTTTTTGTTATTTTAGCTGCCTAGTCATCTTATTTAGCAAATAGCACCCAAACCTGTGTTTGAATGTAAAGCCTATGAATTTTTTTTAAAAATATCTTTAAAATTTTACTAAAACTTGATATCTATTTTTTGTTCCAAGATCACCTATCTATTTTTCGCTTCATTGGGCCGATCTCACCTTAACCAGGTAACAGAGCAATAACACCAACTTAAGGCATGATGAAAAATAACTATTAGCTTAATGCTACACTCTAAGCAATGAAATAGTGATAGCAATCTAAAACTAGCCTTTACAGCAGGAGAGTGCAATGTTAATCTGACACTTCCACAGTGGAGGGCAGCCACAAACAAGAGATATTGCATATCCGATTATCAGATGTACTGGGTCAGGTAACCGGGATCTCACTTTTTGGGGGGGAGGAATGTCTGGTTACTGTGAGAAAAAACCAGCCAACGTAGCGGGCCAGCTTTTGAAATACCTTTCTGCTACGTCACGCTGATGTAGCGGTGGATACGTTGGCTGTTTGCACGTGGTGTAAGAGCATCCACAGCCATTTCAGCAAATATTCAGTAGCTGTATGCATTTTACTGGCACCATTTGTTACTTAATTGCAATATTCATCAGCTGTATTCAAATTCTTTAACTAAATGTGCATTAAAAAATATTCATCAATCGTGTAACTCATTCAATAACTACTAGGGTATCCATTTCATACTTCAACTCATATGCACACATCCTCAATAACATAGCACAGAGATTTATACACATTATAGATGAACTACAATCTATTGAAGAAGAATAAATCATATTTAGAGATCTTTTTGAGTCAATGAAATCAAGTAACAAAGCCTAGAAGAAATTATTTATTAATTGCTATTGCATTGATGGACATCACCAGCTTATGAAAGACTACTTTAATACAAATAGTACCTGCAACTCAACCATGTTTCACCGCCATTTTTGCATTGGGAACACTCTATTTCTTTAAATTTCTAACAATATATAGCTACATAATGTGTATATTGGAAATAGAGGTCTATAAGTGGGTTGCTTGCTAATGCTTACACATGATAAAGCAAGTTGTTCTTCTTGGGGGTGTCGATTAGGTGACCTTTTTTCCTAGATTCAGTCAACATAAATGAGTTGTTATTGAGCTATTATAGATGAGAAGGTGTGACTTAAGTGTTTGATGCAAATATATGTAGTAATTGAATGAATAGTAGTGCCTATTGTTGTGTGAAGTGAAGGTGAAAAAACAAATAAGTAGTTAATGAGGAGTGTCTGGATTGAGTAGGTAATGGCTGAGTCGAAAAAAAGTGGCGCAAGGTTTTAGCAATTACAGAAGCTACTCAGGAAACTTTGCTCATTTGATTATATGACTACAGAATAAATTAGTTACTAGAGTCTAATTGAGCAACGATTGGGGAATAAGTCGGTAAAATATGCATACCGAACCACTTTACTGACACGGCTGCGGATGCTCTAAGTACATAAGCTACCTAAACACTTAACAGTATCCGTATCAACAATAGGTTGTGGATGTACAGCTGTTTGGGAAAACCTTGCTCTTTTTCGCCCCTCATCCCCCGCCAAAATGAGATGGTGGTTTATTCTAATAATCTTATGTATTACTTATGTTTCCATCACACATATATACACACGTTAGGTCTATTAGTTGAGTACTTAGTTAAGTCTATGATGTTAAACATCTACACCCCCCTGCTCAACTACATTCCGCCATCCTAAAAAACTACTGTAAACATTGATTAGTTGTCTAGATTTTTCTACAAAATTAGGACCTAGGTTTTTTGTCAATATATCAGCCTTTTGTTCTTTTGTTCCAATCCATTTTATTACAGCCCTCTTCTTATGTAGTTGGGAATTAACATAGAAAAAATTCCTTTACATGTGCTGAATTCTCTTGTTCAATGGTTGATCAGCTGCTACTTTAATAGTAGATTCATTATCACAATGTAGTGTTGTTATAATTTCATTACCTGTCATGTCCTCTAGCATATTCTTTATCCACATTGCTGTTTTTGTTATTGCTGCTAAATCCGCTAGTTCAGATTTGCAAGTAGACAAGGCCACTAATTGTTGTCGTTTAGATGTCCAATTTACAGGTACTCCCATGTAGCATATAAGTCCTCCATTCGTACATCTGGCTAGATCATCATTCCAGTTGGCATCACCATATGCATCTAGTTCTTTTCTTTTGTCTGGAAAAATATGGAACATACAGTCTTTATTTGTGAGTACATATTGAATTAAATGGGTTAATACCTCCCAATGTTGCTCATTTGGATGATTAGCATATCTTGCTAGGTATTTTACTGCAAAAGAAATGTCAGGTCTAGTTGCAACAGCTAAATAGTTCAATGAGCCTATCAAACTTAAAAATTTAGTATTCTTTAATTTTTCTCCAGTACCTTTCGATAGCTTAAAATCTTTAGGTAATACTGTTGATTTTCTAATTGGTTCTCCTTCGAAACGGTCAGCAATCTTGTTAATCAGTAATTGTTGTGAAAGAATAAAACCACTTTGTTTACGTACTACTTTAACCCCAACAATTTTATTTAATTCTTCTTCCCATTTTATTGTAACTAATTTCGATAGTTGTTTTTGAAAACTTTTCAATATTTCCTTGCTTAAACCTGTTATAACTCCATCATCTACATGAATCCATAAGATGCCATCATTTGCTTGATCTTGAAGTATGTATAAAGAGCTGTCGTAGTAGCTTGGAATATAATTCATTGAACGTAATTTTGACTCTAAATGTTTCCACCAACACCTTGCCGCTTGCTTTGTGCCATACAAAGCTTTTTTTAATTTGAAAACTTTGCCTTTCTCTCTTTCAAAAGCTGGTGGTGCTTTCACCCACAAATCTTCATCTATTGGTGAATTTAGATATGCTGCAACTACATCAAAACTGTGAACTGGCCAGTTGTGAGCTGCAGCCATTGTTAGTAAGATTTGTAAGGAAGTAAAAGTAGCTGTTGGTGCAAACGTTTCTGCATAATCTATACCCTCTTTTTGGGAAAACCCCTTGGCGACATACCTGGCTTTTCTCTTTATCAGTTTTCCATCATTGTCTAATTTTTCAGAAAAAACCCATTTAGCATCAGTAACTCTTTTCCCATCCAGAAGTAAACTTTCCACCCAAACATCCATTCTTGATGGATTTTTCATTTCATCTTCGCAAGCTTCTAGCCACTCCTTTTTGTTACTTGACTTCATTGCCTTTAAAAAAGTGTTTGGTAAGCTATTTGCTATAGCTTTACAGCTTATTTCTATGTTATCTACTAGTTGATCTTGTTCAATTATTTCTTCTTCAGTGCTGAAATTGTTAAAAGTCAGTGTGTTAGTAATAAAATCTAAACCCATTTTGTTTTCTTTATTAGTGTTGTCTAATTTGTAATTTTTTGGTTTAGGCGCAGTTTCTGAAAAAGTTGCCCAAGCTGAAGAAATTAGTTTGCCTGTGTCTATTTCTATAAATAACCAACCTTTTGAGTGTTCCAAATAACCAATTACTCGACATTTCTTGCTTCTATTATCCAGCTTTTTTCTTGTTTCCTTTGGTACATGTACATATGCTATTGAACCAAAAATATGCAAATGATCGAGTCTTGGCTTTGATTTCAAGAGTTTTTCATAAGGAGTCATGTCACTGCTGCATGTATTTGGTAAGCGATTGTGTGTATACACCGCCCATTTGAAAGCTGGTCCCCAAAAAGATTTGTGTAAGCCACTGTCTTATAGAATTGTTCTGCCCATATCAAAAATAGTCTGGTTAAAACGTTCAATGTCCCCATTCTGCTCGTGATAATAAGGTAAAGAATATTCATGTTCTATACCATGGAGATATAACCATTCTTGTAGACGTTTATTAACAAACTCACCACCGTTATTGCTCTTTAGAGTTTTTACAGTCAGATTTGTTCTTTTTTGTAACCACGTAATGTAATTCTTAATTATATCATTAGCCTCATCTTTTGTTTCAATTATTTTTACGTTACCATAGCTTGAACCAATATCTAACATAGTTAAGAGATACTTACCTTTATTTGTTGTCATTACTTCAAAAGGACCCATTAGGTCAACCACCAAAGTTTCACCAATAGGATGGAATCTATTTGAGGGATTTATGGGATCAGAACGTTTTGATTTAGCTAATTTACAGTCTTCACAATCTACCATGCCTGTTGGTAAATCTTCTGGGATACCTTCACCAAACTTCCCTTTGAAAAGTTTTCTGATATTCCTCAAACTTTGATGTCCAGATATCCTATGCCAATATTTCAAACACTCTTCTTTATCTATGTCAAGTTTCACTTTTTCAGCTTTATAAGGTGGATAATATTTTAATTTCATTTTGTAAGAACAGCTATCTACAAGTTGACTTTTATCAATTACTATTTCAAGTACATGTCTTGGGAATGGTCATGGTAGTGTCCAGCTCCTGTTGTTGAATTTTGCAGTAAACATTAAAATGTTATCGTTGGAAAATATATCCATGTCTCTTGAAGAAAAAGATATCCTACACCCAGCCATTATAAGTGAAGCTTGTGAAATAAGGGTGCCACTTGCTTTTTCACAGTAATAAACATTTTTTAATTCGACACTATTCCCATTTGGTGCGGGGAAGATCAAAGAAACTTTTCCTGTGATGAAATTTTTGTTCCCATTAGTTGCTAATTTGAGGGGTATATGTAATTTTAGAGGAACATACAAGGAACAGTTGGACATATTGTCTGTGACGTGATGAGTAGTGCCACTATCTAGGATTGGGAGAGGTCCATCATCTGAAATTGAAAGCTTTTCAATATGAATCTCGGATAGTTCCTTGGAATTGTCAATTTCCAATAGTTGTGTTTTTATATTTTTGTTATCTTTGTTGTAATTAGGTCTATAGTAGTCTGCTTTACGTTCATCAGTTTGTTGTTGTTTCTGAGGTGCTGGTGGTTGTTGCCACAGAAATGGAGGTGGGTAGGGAAAATTTGGAAATATGGGATAAGGATTGTTTGGTGTGAGTGCGGGGTAAAAAGGCATTGGATAATGAGCTGTATACAAAGGTGTATGTTGAAAATGAGATGAGGACAATTTTTTTTGTGAAGATTTACAGTCAGCTGCAAAATGTCCAGGTCTGTTACATTGATAGCAAACTGATTGTTGTGTTTGTTTTATTGCATTGACTTCAATTAAATCCGGTTCTTCACTTTTTTGTAATGTAGATTTGTTGATAGTTATAACTTTTTCTTTTTCCGTTTTGATCTTCAATGATTCTTGATTTGGTGAGTCAATAATTACTCTTGAAATTTCTTTTGACGAAGGTATTTCATTGACTCAATACAGCGTACTAATTTGATTCATAATGTCATCTTCTAATCTGGGATCACCCTTTTCTTGATTTTGAAGCATTAAACCTATGATGTTGTCTACTGTCAATTCCAGTCCTGAAGCCCGCATAGTCCTAAATTTTTTGTATATAGCTTGTGTAAATTCCACACCTGAGGGAAAATCAGCCAATTGTAGAGATAAGGTGTCTTGCCATAAATTCATGTGATGAATTCGAGTGCTCTGATTAAAATGAGTAACCAAAAAGGCCAATAAGTCAAAAGCTGTCGGGTAATTTCCATTAGAAATTAGTTCTTGAACAGAATCGTTGACACATTCAGTTAATATTTCACGAACTAGATAATCCTTGTGCAAATTTATTCTCCATTTTCGGTTGTCAGCATAGTATTCGTCTCTAATTACTTTTCCGAGTAATTTTCGTATCTTCATTATCCACAATTGAAAGTTGTCCCCAGTTGAATTTAATTTTAAAGTAGCATCAATCCATGATTTAGCCTTTGTTAGTTTAGCAAATGCATAATCCTCCTCCCATCCAGTTTCTGTGTACGTCGATATCCTACGTGGTTCACGAGTCTCGTTATCGTCGGCCGTAGGGTCATCTGGTGGAGTTGGCATGGCTTCTGTCGATCTTCTATTATGTCTGGATGACAATGATGGACGAGACATAAGAAGATATAGAGATGAGATGAATAATAATAATAGAAAAAAAATATGAAAAGAAAAAATAAATAAGATAAAAGGAAAGAAAGAAAAAAAATCAAAAATTAAACCAGAAGACAAAAAAGGAAAAGAAGAAAAAATTTATTTATTTTTAATTTTATTATTATTATTATTTTTTTTTTTTTTACACAATCAATATTTTCGGCAATCGTGTGCGTCCACAGCAATTGGGTTTATCACTCTTGATTTCAGGCTACTAAAATCAACCTAATCTATTGATGATGTTGGGCAAAGCCTCTTTTTGTAATTTATTTATTGTTATATTTTATTTTATGTATTTTATTTGTTTTATTTATTTATTGTTATGTTTTATCTTTTATGTATTATATTTTATTTATTTCAGTTATTTATTGTTATGTTTTATTTTTATGTATTTGATTTGTTTATTTTTATATATGTTTATTGGGGAAAAAAATGATATAAGAAGAAAGAAAAAAGGTAAAAGAAAAAAGGAAGAAAAAAAGAAGAGAAAGAGAGCAAGAAGAAAAAAGAAGCTGAGAGCGAGAGCGAGAAAAAAAAAAGAAAATAAATTAAAGAAAATAAAAGACAAATCCCCTAAGGTAAGGACACCCGGCTTTGAAAGAAAGCAATTTAAAAAAGGAAAAAAATAATGATTTTTTTTTAATGTAAGCGGGAAATGCCCATAACCTGAGATGGTGGTTTATTCTAATAATCTTATGTATTACTTATGTTCCCATCACACATATATACACACGTTAGGTCTAGTAGTTGAGTACTTAGTTAAGTCTATGATGTTAAACATCTACACAAAAGCGGCTTAAACTCATGTTTTTGGCAGGGAGTGGAAGGTAAAAACACAGCAAGCTTTTACCAAATAGCTGTATAACCTGCCTAAATGTAATGTAATTATGTTCACAGGAAGATGTATTTGTATGTAGCCATATGTATAAATGTAGATGAACGAGTGACACATAATGACATTTTTTGATGCTTTATTAACAATATACAGTCAAATTCGATACGGTTGACACTTCAGCACATGTTTGTTTCGCCATGGGGCGCAACAATAACGCAACAGTTGTGCAACAGTTAGGAAACAATTATTTTTTGCACTTAAGACACACTTAAGACCCTTAAGTAACAAAAATAATTGTTACTTAACTGTTGCGTAATCGTTGCGCCCCAAGACGAAACAAACATTTATTGTAGTGTGATGCAGTTTTGCAAAAAGAATCAAAACATTTAGACAGGATGCTTGACATTTGACAGAGAAACTGGCAAATTTTTGGTGAAGGGAGGCTAAGTTTGCTGTCAAATGTCAATTGAGCTGAACAAAAGGTTTAAATTTCTTAGTAAAACTGCACCAACCGTTTCGAATATGGCTGTGATAATAATGATAAAATAGACAAGGTGCCCGAAGGAGACAACTAAGAAAATAGCTTTAAAGTTGACAGCCGTGTCCAGGTTGATCATATAATAGGTGGTATCAAAGTTCGAAATTGGTAATTATTTAAAAGAATTTCACAACACAAAACGAAAGCCACAAACCTGACATTAATTCTCAGTAAAATAGTGTTTTTTGGGGCACAATATGGCATATTTTTAAAAATAATCATTGTTGATTTGGTGGATAAAAGAGGCATTTTGAAATGGAAGATTTTTAATTTCGATGCCCCCTAATATTGACAGCTTGGGTTATGACTGTGCTACTTCGTTTCCTTGGATGCGAAAGGCAGAACTTCAAGCAACATTATCAAGCAACAAGTCCAGCATAAAACTCCCCTCTCCGAGCTGACCGTTAAGTCCCAACTCCACTTTCATTCCCAAAAACCTTCTATCTTTCATATTTCTCAACAAAACTGTTTTCACATTTCAGAATCAATATCATTTTTGAAATGTGCAGTTATCGTGTCATGCTTTCAATCTGTCTCTATTTTGGTAGTCAACTCCTTTTGAATCTTTCTTATTCTCAAGCATTTGTTCTCATCCCAATTCAATGTAGCTTAGGGTTTCAAGCTACATCTAAGGATTTTACTAATGGAAGTGAGTTGATGACAATTTTTATTCCCGATTGTCCCAACTTCACGATATCAAAATCTTATGTTTTTTGTTACGCTTTCTTAGGCTGCACAGATAATAATAGTACTCAATACGCTTGTAGCAACTGTTTCCCAGAACCACCTCGTAGGTGCTATCTCTGACTTCTTCAATAGTTCAGCGTGCTTAATTTTATGTGTGTCTCAAGGTGGATCTCATTGTCAGGAAAACTCCACTCCAGTCCAGAACGATGCACCCTTTTTTCCAAGTCGAGAGTGCCAAAGTTATAAAAAAATTTCTGAAGATGGATGGAGTTTGTCCAATATTATTTTATTATTTTATGAGTTATCAGTAATAATCTCTTTTTCAGGTTGCGCCAATGTTGGCCAACAACAGGAAGCTTTGTGTAAAGAGATGAAATCTATGTACGTGTTCGCTAAAGTCTCTTAGCATAAAGTAACTGGATTGATTAATATCACCTGGTGGTGGATTTATGAACAAACAGTAAATGTAAGTCCCTAAATGGTTGTTCATACAAGACTTTCTTCTGACAAATGATAATTTTTCTAGTCTGCCCTATTCTAGATTGCTATCAACAATAGAGCACAAGTCGTTTTTTCTCATTTACTTCCCATCTATTATTGTATATCCGAACTATATCTTGATGAATTTTTTTCTGAAGGACCCTTTTGATTTCTTAAAATTTGACACTTTGATAAGTGAATAAAAAATATAAAATAAGCAAAAACTTGCTTCTCATTGTAGAAAAAAAGTGCACCAGATGTACCAAAACTAGTGTGATAATTTTCTACAATCAAACAACGGGAGATCTATGCTTGAATATTTGTTTCTGAAGATTAAGAAGGTGATCATTCTCTCATTAAAAAAAGTAAATTGCGATTTTTGATGGACGTCACGGAATTCGAAATCCGATAAAGATTAGGTTTTTCATTGTTGTGTAAATGTCTGTCCTGATAAGATTTTTCCACAGAATTATGGAAATACACAAACATACACCAGAAAGAAATATGGGCACCTGATAGCAGGCGCCAATTCTTATCTATCATTTACTTCAGTTTTAGCTCACCTGCAGTTCTTAGAAGACTGCGCATTGAACACTGAGCATGCCAGCTTGCGTGGCATCAACTATGAGGTATTCTAAAATCACTAATGGATTTATTACAACCAGTCATTGTGCTGGAACAATCATTAACTTGGGTGTTATCCCCCACACCAGCATCACCATCACTATGACAGACCATCATACCTGCATCATCATCAACTCAACCTCAGCATTGTACTTTTGTAGAAAGACTCCTACAGTCACCTTGCTGTAGGCAGACTTCAAGGGAGCTGGAGAAACCTAAGAAACCCCTCTCCCTTTAAGTAAAAAGGTGGGAGTTCAATTAACTAGGCTTGAAAGTCTCCTTGATGAAAAAAAAGATTCTTGAAATTTTGATTTGTTTTCTTTGAAAAATAATAAGGACCTGTATATGAAGAAAAACTGAAATGCAACAAAATTTATACCAGAGAAAAAAAAAACTTAGTGATATCAGAGCCAGAAAATGTTAGGATTTGGTTGAGAGGTGAGGAGAAGGAGCACTATGGGTGCTATGCATTGTGAGGGGGAAAAGGGGATATTGCATAAGGGGGTTATATGAAGCAAGCACTGTGGAACACTCCTCATTGGACAACTTATCTAGTAATCCAGTTACTCCCTAGTCTCACTGCTAAATTAGCATAGTTAGTCCCATCTTCCCTCACTGTTGGCAGCCCCAACATATTAAGTCTTAGTTAGTCTCACTGCTGTACACAGCATAGTCACTCCTGCCCCAGGCTAGTGTCAGTGCTTGTAGTAGTCCACCTTCTTAGGTATTAACATTTTGTCCAATCTTAATTGGTACACTAGTGAGGAACAATGAATCCCTCAGATCAACCTGATGCAATAACCCTTTCTGAAATGCAAGAATAAATGGTATGCTTGCGAGAACAAAACACCAGACTCATGGAATATCTAGCAGAGGAAAGGCCCTCATATTGCAGCCCCACTGAAGTGGAGCTGGATGCTGCTGAAGCAGAGGCACAGGCACCACCTACAACACCAGTGCCACTTGTTAAAGACCCAAAGATTGTGCTCACAGAAATCTTTGATGAAAAACAAGGCCCCCGGGAAGATCAGTTTGTATTGCAGGTAAACCTCTATGTCCTGCTCAAAGGGCATCAGTTCCCAGACAAATGAGAAAGATTGGGTTTACAACATCATACCTCACATATGAGGTGGCATGCTGGGCAAGGCCATACACCAAGGAGCTCCTTGAAAATGCTCAGTCAGCAACAACATTCCATGAGTTCTTGGCAGAATTTGAGTTAGCTTTTGGTGAACCTGACATGGCCACAACCTTGGAGCATGGGCTAAACCAACTATGCCAAAAAAATTCAGAGGCAAAGTATGTGTTGGAATTCCAGGGCCACACCAGCTACATCACCAAATGGGGAGAAGGGGCACTAATGTTTCAGTTCAGGAATGGGCTAACAACAAAAATAAGAAATGCCCAAATCAACCATCCTTGTCCAACTTCCCTCCAAGCACTCTTGGAGCTGGCTATCCAAATCAATAAAGAGTTTAAGCATCAGTGAGTGGATGGTTGGAGTGGTGCTTTTCAGTAGTGCAACTATGCCTCATCAAGTGGGGCCAGTGCTGGGGATCAAATGCCATGAATATTGATTTAGTAAATGCACGTGGTGCTAATGGGAGAAGAAGCTTGCCTGATGAGGAATACCAGAGGTGTATGAGTAGAGGGCTGTGCATCCAATGTGGGAGTGGTGGTCATTTGGAAAGGGAGTGTGGGGGGAAAATAAGGGTTAAGGAGGAGGAAAATAGCTCAGGAAAGGCACAGGTAAAAGACAGTTCTCAAGAGTGAAGGTGGTTTCCACCTTGAGCAAATTGAAGAGAATAGATAATAAGGATTTAGTAGAAGAATTATCAGCATGTAAGCCACTTGAAGTGAATGATAATCATATTATACTGAACTTTCCTTTAATGACCCTTGACTCCACAACAAATGTAAAAGCCCTACTGGACTGTGAAGCCACAGAATGTTTTGTTTCTAACAAGTTTTTACAGAGAAATAAAAAGAAAAAAGAAAAATTGGACCACCCTAGGCATCTAATTATGTTTGACAAATCCCCAGTTGGGGGAGGAGAAGTAAGAGAGAAGGTTTTTTTTCAGGTTCTGTTGTGACAGAAGGGGGTCTCAGTGCTAGGCATATTCAGAAAACCTGAAGGACCAGTACAGAATGGCACTGGTTATGACATGGCTGGACCAATATAACCTGAAAATTGATTGGAATGAAAAGAAGGTTCATATGGGAAGGAAAGGGGATGCTGGCACTCAAGTATTGGCCTCTTCAGGGGTCAGGGGCCCATCCCAGAAACTCTTCTGATGCTCTGTTATTAGAAGTTGACTTGCCACCAGATTGATTCTTCCTCTTGATTCTAAGCAGCAAGCTGGGAATGGGGTGCCCATGGGAAGCACTGGGGAGGAGCAGAAAGGGGGTGAAGTGCACCAAGAAGAGGAGAGGGCACAAAAAAGAAATTGGAAGGCAGAAAATGGAAAGGTGGATGGTGAAGAGAAAACATTTGTCCCCTGGTCTCCTCAGAGGTCAGGGGCCCTTCCTGAAGAGTCTCCTGGTTTTTCATTATCATCATTATACTTGCTGCAAGAGCTGAAACTTTCTCTTGATGCTAAGTGTCAGGCTGAGGTCAAGTACATAGACGTGAACTAGCTTGAATGGTCAGTTGTCTAGAAGATTTTAATTGTCCTATATGAATACTTTAGTACAAATCCAATAAGTATTAAAATATAACTCAATATAAGAGTCTCAGTAATTCTAATCTCACTAATTATATATGGCTTACAATCTTTTTAGTTGGTAGAAAAATAGATTTAATAAATTCAGATACTATTCAAAGACTTTATAAGTACTATTGTATGTATTGTAATTGTATTGGTTATATGTTTAATTGTCATGATAAAGAATGAAGAAAATAAGACCAAAAACCTCCTCCTTTTTTATACACAATTACTTCCCCAATGACCCCTATGATTTACCAGCTCAATAAACAGTTAATTACACCTCATTCTAGCCAATAGACATTTTCAGAACCAAAAAGAGTGACTATTAAAATAATTAGAATGATATCACCCACCGAAATCCTGAAGTAATAGGGATAATCCATCAAAAATAAAGAATAAGCAAAAAAGAGAGTATATGTGTATTATACATTAATATAAAAGGCCAAAAAGGGAAAATTAAGACTAAATAATACTTAATAATAAGGGGGATTAAATGTAGAAATTTTGGGGCTAATCATTACATTATACTATGTGAAATCCCCATTCAAAAATAACCAAAATTGACTGAGAAACCACCAAAAAACCCAAAAAAGGGTGTGAGATGTGTGGTAACTACATGCAGTCCTTGGCAGGTGCTTGAACTGGTGAATCCTTGATTAATTTAGGCAAATATAAGCGTGGTAGTGAATTAAAGCACCAAGAATGAGGTTATTAATGAAATTAGTGCATATAAAGAGGGTTCAATGCATTTGTAATTAAGCTAGGATACTAAATAAGCGCCTGTCGCCTATTTTAGTGTGTTTCCCCACAGTGGGCGTAGAATTTGGGGTAATTATGGTGTGAAAAATCTAACTTTGCTAAAAATGAAGCTATTCACATGGGAAAAATGCAGGCAGTATGTGGCCAGTACACAGAAGCCATTTCTGGCATAAAAAACACCAAATTTGAAAAGTGTTATTTTTGTGCATTTGAGTAGCCAAATCAATAGTCCTAATTAAGACAAATTAATCTGTCAAAGCGCATTCTTAATATTATTATATTTATAGCACATATAATCAACTTTTAAGTGAAATAAAGCACATATCTTGTTTTTTACATAAAACAATGAAAATAACAGCTTTAAGTGTACTTAAAAATTGTGTAGCCTTATATTTAAGGCTCTTAAGATTACCCTAAAATATTCCAACTTAATATTAAGTACATAAGACTTATAAAAGGTGGATATATGCATGTATATAAGGTGTTATAATGTCATATTTTGTATATTATCATAATTTTACTTATGTATACTATTTGTGTACTCTAATTTATTGATAACATGTATAGTCCATGTGTTTAACATAAATTATAAGTACTTTTTACTCAGTCCTGGGAATATCCAGGATGAAACTAAGTTTACTGACTTGGAGGGAGCATTGGAGGAAGAGGAGGGGGCTAAAATGCAACACAACAGCTTGAAACATATCTTCCAAGATTGCAGAAAAGGTCCAGTCCCAAAAGCGAATAAAAAGCCTCAAGTAAATGGTCCCTGAAGCTTATTGGGAGCTCTTACCACTGTTTGAAGATTGAGACCTCAAGACTCTACCACCTCATTGACTGTATGACTTCTCCATTTATCTGATTCCAGATGCAACCCCTAAATTCAGCCAAATAATCCCATTAATAACCCTAGAGTAAACAGTGCTAAAAGAGATTATTGATGAGAATTTAAATAATGGTTTTACTAGGGAATTTAAATCTCCTTGGGCAGCCCCTATGATTTTTTCAGGAAATTTTTTTTTCACTAAGATCTTTCATGGATCTCAGAAGGTTAAATTTGCTGAAGGTAAAGAACAGATATCCCCTTCCATTGACTTGTGAGCTAATTGATAGTCTTCAAGGTGCAGAGATATTTTCAGGCTAAGATAAACTAAAAGGACGTGAACTAGCTTGAAAAGTCTTTTTCTAGAAGATTTATATGGTCCTATATGAATACTGTAGTGTAGATCCAACAAATAGTAAAATATAGTTCAAAATAGAGGTCTCAGTAATATAATTCTCACTATTTTTATATATGGCTTACAATCTTTTTAGTTGGTAGAAAAATAGAATTTAATAACTCAGATACTACTCAAAAGACTTATAAAAGTACTAATTGATGTGTATTGTAATTGATTTGGTAATATGGTGTAAATTGTAATGATAAAGAATGTAGAAACAAGACCCAAAAACCTCCTCCTTTTATACACACTGAGTTCCCTAATGAATCCCTTGATGTACCACTCCAATACACAGTTAATGATGCCTCAAACCAACTAATAGATATGCCCATCAACATCACCAGTAGCCCATGACATAATTCGAAGAGTAACAACTGTCAAAATCCTGTAATAATAAGGAAAATCCATCAAAATTAAAGAATAAGATAAAAAGAGAGTATATGCGTATTAAACAATAATATAAAAGACTAAAGGGGGAATTTTTAAGGTAAATAATAGCTTTATAATAAGGGGGATTCACTGTAGAAATTATGGGGCTAATCCTGACATTATACTATGTGAAGTTCCCATTCAAAAATGATCAATATTGACTGAGAAACCACCCAAAAACTCAAAAAAGAGTGTGAGATGTGGGGTAACTACATGCAGTCCTTGGAAGGCGCTTGCACGGGTAAATCCTTGACTAAATTTAGGCAAATTTAAAGGTGGTGATGAAATAAGACGCCAAGAGTGAGGTTAGTAATGAAATTAGTGCATATAAACAGGGTCAATGCATTATTAATTAAGCTAGGACACTAAATAAGCGCCTGTTGCCTATTTTAGTGTGTTTCCCCACAGTGGGCGTAGAATGTGGGGTAATTATAGTGTGAAAAAGCTAACTTTGATAAAAATGAAGCTATTCACACAGGAAAAATGCAGGCAGTATGTGGCCAGTACACAGAAGCCATTTCTGGCATAAAAAACACCAAATTTGAAAAGTATTATTTTTATGCATTTTAATAGCCAAATCAATAGTCCTAAATGAGAGAAATTGAACTGTCAAAGGGCATTTTTAATATTCTTAAATTTATAGTGCATATAATCAACTTTTAAGTGAAATAAAGCACATTTCTTGTTTTTTGCATAAAACAATGAAAATAACAGCTTTAAGTATACTTAAAAATTATGTAGCCTTATAATTAAGGTTCTTAAGGTTACCCTAACATATTCCAACTTAATATTAAGTAAATAAGACTTATAAAAGGTGGATATATGCATGTATATAAGGTGTTATAATGGCATTTTTTGTGTATTATCATAATTTTACTTATGTATACTGTTTGTGTACTCTCATTTATTGTTCCCATGTATAGTTCATGTGTTTAAAATAACTTATAAGTACTTTTTACTCAGTCTTGGTGATATAAAGGCTGACACTTTCCCACCAAAAAAAACAATAAAAAATGATGAGTTATACATTTTATTTATTTATTTGTTAATTTTCAGGTATTTAGATTAATTCTGTAGCATTAAAGATTATTCTTTAAAGAAATAAAACATAATAAAATATTATGAGTACTGGTTTTTACCCCTAAGCTTGTGGAGCAGAATTTATTTCTGTTTAAATTTTTTAAGAAGGGTGGATAAATTAGAAATTTCTTTTTTCAGGTATCCATTTATCAAATTCATTTGATTTCCCTTTAAATCTTAATAAATACTCAGTTCCTTTTTCTTTAGTAAGGATTCTTTTCTTGAGTATTTTTTCAATCTCTGCTTTTTCCAAATTTCTTCAGGTTGCTTTTTAGGCCTTCCCCTTCTTTTTGGAAATAAGTCAGGATCATTTGCATGGTAAGGTTTCAATAATGAGATAGGGAAAACTGGATGTTTCCTATCATATGGAGCATATAATATGACTTCAACTGCATTATTACCAACCATTTTGCTAACTACAAAAAGGTCCTAAAAAGGGATCCTTTAATTCAACATTACCTTGTAAGTTAAAATGTAGTGTTGATATTAGGACTTCATCTCCCTTTTTGAATTCAAATTCTCTATGAGATTTATCCCACCTTTTCTTTTCATATTCAGATGCTTTTTTTGATGCATTCTTCTGCATGCTTTCTACAAATTTGTTGCATATGAATAAAGGATTTATTACCAGGGTGTATATCTAACCTTGGCAATATATTTAAATGATTTAATGGGGTATTTGGTATGTATCCCAGCCAGAGTTCAAATGGTTTCTTCTCTGTTACAGAATGAGTTGTTCTGTTATAAGCAAATTCAAGGCCAGGAATTAATGTTACCCAGTCATGTGTGAATTTCTCATTGTCTTTGTATTCTAATCCAAAGGCACAATATCATCTGATCATGTCTTCTAGAGTTTGTATCATTCTCTCAGCCAGGCCATCAGTTTGTGGATGGTGTGCTGTACACAATTTCAATTGGCAACCTGATACTTCCATCAATGATGTACAAAACTCTGAAGTGAATTTAGGATCTCTGTCAGAGATTATGGCTTTGGGGAACCCAGCAGTATTCATCATCTGAGTCTACCATAGTAAGTCCAAGTCTTTTGCAGATACCTCTTTATGGGTAGGGATAAATTTACACATTTTTGTTAATCTATCTACTATTAACCATCAAGAATTGAAACTTTCTTTTCCTGCTAATGGCAAGCCAGTTACAAAATCCATGTTTATAATTTCCCATGGAGCTTTTGGTTGCTCTATTTGTTGCAACAACCCAGCTCTTTTCCCAGTTAATCTTTTAGATTTCTGACAAGAGTCACATGCTTCAATGTATTTTTGTACATCTTCTTTCATGTTTATCCACCAGGCTGTATTTTTAACTCTGGTTAATTTTTTGTTAAAATCAAAATGACCAGCTAAGATGTCATCATGAAAATTATTCAACATTAACTATTTCATAGAAGGTGGTATCACTATTACATTACTTAACTTTTCCCTGTAATATATATATCCATCTTCAATTGACAGTTTACCTTTTTCCAACGCATTTCTATACTTTGGAGGCAAGGTTTTACTTAATGCACTCATGGAGGCATTAGTTGGATCATTTAGAATGGTAGATAGTTTAGTCAAATCTTTATCAGATGAATAATTTTCTAATATAGTTTGAATAAACTCTTCCTCTAAATCCACTATATAAATCCTAAATATATGTATAGCCTCATTTTCAGGTAAATAAGCTGGGTTGTCAGCATCATTTGGCAAAGGACTTCTGGATAATAAATCCAGATTAGAATGCAATGTTCCTGCTCTATGAGTGATTGTCATTCTTCCTCTGTACTCTTGTACAGCTAGTTGTCACCTAAACATGTGCCTATTAGGGGTTTTAATGTTTAGTAATGATTTTACTGCACTTTAATCTGTTATAAGTTCAAACTTCTGCTCTTCCAGATAGTAATGAAGTTTCTCCAAAGCCCACACCATGGCTAAACATTCCAGCTGTGTGGAACCATACCTTAATTCTGTTTTTCTTAAGGTTCTGGATTTATAACATATAACTACTTCAGATAATTTTCCATTTATTATCTGTTTCTGCTGTAAAGCAGCACCTAAACCTATGAAGCTTGCATCAGTGTAAAAGATAAAAGGTAGGGTGAAATCTGGAAGTCCCAATATTGGGTCTTACATTAAACATTCCTTTAATCTATTAAAGGCATGTTGTCTTTCATTATTCCAAATGAAAGCCTCATTTTTCCTGATTAATTTTGTTAAAGGAGCTGCAATGGATTGATAATCTTTAATATACTGTCTATAATATCCACACATACCAAAAAAACTTTGAACCTCTTTTACATTTTTAGGTATACCAATGTTTTTCATTTCTGCCACCTTATTCTGGTCAACACAAATTTGTAATCTAGATACAACATATCCAAGTACTTTCAAGGATTAAAATCCAAACTTACATTTCTTTAATGCAATTGTCATATTTATTTCATCCATCCTTTGAAAGACTCTTTTCAGGTGATTTAAATGTTCATCATATGTTTTTGAAAACACTATGATGTCATTAATATAGACCAAAAGCCATCCTTCAACCATTTCCTGATGGAAAACACTATCCATTAATTTTTGGAAGACTGAAGGCGCATTCTTTGGGCCAAATGGCATTCCCACATACTTATATATACCCAT
Organism: Hemileia vastatrix; assembly: GCA_030280995.1. Lineage (NCBI taxonomy): Eukaryota > Fungi > Basidiomycota > Pucciniomycetes > Pucciniales > Zaghouaniaceae > Hemileia > Hemileia vastatrix. Next base: position 36,358,596 of record JASXTE010000004.1, read on the forward strand.
ATGCGTGGTTATTAATAAGTAATTTTGAGAATTCCTTTCCAAAGGAATCTGGTGGTAACCCTTGTTTCCATCCAGACAGGAGATATATTTTGCTCCTTGTAAAGTAGCATGGATAGAAGCTATCCTTGGTAGAGGGTAAATATCATCTACAGTGTATGTATTTAGAGCTCTAAAATCACCGCATAATCTTGCCTTATCCTTTTCATAAGAGATCAATACGGGTGAAATAACACAATACTTAGGTTTTGTGTCCACTTTTTCAACAATACCCATTTCCAACAACATTTTTATGTTGTCTTCAATATCTTTCATGTTTTCAGGAGAAGTTTGGTAAGTTTTCTTTTTCAAGCTGCCAGGAATATTATCCAAATCACAACTTAAAGAGATTTTCATCTCATGGTCTTTGACCAATCCTAGCTCATTTGAACCATGAGAAAATGCCATAGGATATGATTTAATCAATCTCAAAATATTTTCTTCAATTATTGAGAGTTGAGGACTGAAAGAGGCCTTTTGGATTTCATTGTCCAAATCAACCACTTCAGTGGTGGTTCTTCCAGCTTGCAGTTGTTCTTCTCTAGGAGAAATGGCATACACTGAATTTTAAGAACATATTTTGAATTTTCTCTCACCATTCATGCCTATAGTGAAGCAACTGTTTGCAGGATCTAGTTTAATGCCAAATTTTGTCAATAAATCATTGCCAATAATAAACCAATCACTACAATTATTATTATCCATGATAACAAATTCACACACTGCTCTAACATATCCATTATTAAATTTAAAGAATACAGCAGTTATGTTTTTGCCAATTGGATTTAAAACTGAACTGAAACCCCTCCAGTTCTTTGTCTGAACAGGTTCTAGTTTTTCCTGGTACTTACTGTCAAGTTTCATTAATGTATTAATTGAAACTACACTACCTGCAGCCCCAGTGTCAAGAATGGCATCATTTCTTTTCCACATATGATAAAAGGTGCTCTGATAGGTGTTATTTTGTAAGTATCATGAGATACATCTTTAATTATTTCAGCTTCTTCAATGGAAGTTAAAGATGTGTCTGTATGAGGTATAGCATCATTTAGGAACATAATATCCTGTTCTAATACAAATATCACATGTTCATCATCACTGTAAGATATGTTACTTTTACAATCCTCACTGGATTCCACGTTCTCATCTTCATGATTACTTGGTTCAGAATTTTGTGAGATTTCAATAACATTTTTTCTCTTCTTACACGTGTGACCCTTAATCCAAGGTTCATTACATTTATAACAAGTATTATTCTTTTGTCTTTAAGGGACAAGGGGAGCTGAAGGTTTTTTCTTCTCCACTGGCAATTTACTTGTAGTAGGTTTTACTACGTCAACACTTTGTTTGTAATTATTATACTTGGTTTCATATTTGTGGTTTAATAATATTTCATTGCATATATTAATAAAGCCAGAGGTATCTCTGATGGTTTCTGTTCTAGCTACAATAATGTCTCTAGCTGATATAGGCAACTTGTATATTATTTTCTCTTTCCACTCATCATAATCCATTTTTGGATCCATAGCTTTCATGATTTTTATTAAATTCGTTAAAAAGACCATGGGTTTATTGCCAGCATTTGGATTATATCTGGCTCTTTCATACAATCTTTGTTGAGTGATTCTGAATTTTGGGCCACCAAATTGTCTTTCAATTAGTGCCTTCCATTCATTCCAGGAGTAGTTAATTCCCTCACTCAATACAGATTCAAACCATAATAAGGCCACATCTGTAAATAAAGATATTAATTTTGATGTAATTTCTTCATCAGGTAATTTGTATGAAACTTTTAAGTTATCAATTCTTTGAATGAATTGTTGCCAATCAGATTTTGAATTCCCGTCAAAAGAAGGGTACTGATCTAACTTTTGCCAGTTCTTTTGGCTAGTTTTTGCTACCCTAACCTGAGGAATATTGAGTAATTCACTTACTTTAGAAGGATGATCATATATTTCATCTTTTACTGATTTTATATTCTCAGAACCCATGACACTATGTTCATGTTCAATCATTGGTTTATCATCAGAGTGTTTCATAAAAGCTGGTACTCTTTCCACATAAGAGGTATTATCATTTATTTTTTCAGTATTTTTCAAAATGTTAGCTAATTCAATTTCTACTCTTTGTAACCTATCTTTCATACAGGTATATGAGTTAAGGTGTCATTTACATTTGAAAAAGACAATTTTACATGTCCCTCTATGGTAGCCATAATATTCTGAGAATGTTCTAATTTATTTTCTAAATTTTTAATCTCAGAGTTTAATCTTTTATTCTCATTGATTAATTCATTATTTAAATTCTCAATAATTTTTAACCTATTGGCTGTTGTACTCAATGCTAGTGTGAGGTTTAATAATACACTTTCTGTATTATTGTTTGCCTCTCTAGAGAATTCTTCCAATTTTTCAATTCTTAATAATAATTTACTAATTATTTTTGATTCCATTGGATTTTCTTTTAGAAAATATTCAATTTTTTCTGTGTCCAATTCAGAAGACTCATCATCAGGTTCAATATTTAATTCATTTGGTTCCATTTTTATATTAATAGCATTTTCCTGGTGGTCAATAAAACTATGTACATTGTCCTCATTTAAAGACAAGTTTTTTCGGCCGGTTGTCTAGAAGGAGAAGAAGGAGAAGGAAGATAGAAAGGAGGAAGGAGAGATAAAATGAAAAGGTAAAATAATAATAAAAAAATATATGTATTGTAAAAGAGAAGGTGACAAGACTTGCTTGAGAACTTTGACAAAATAGTAAGGGTCTTTAAATTATAATATAATTATTTTACTAGTAGTTACTTTTAATGCGCGGCAATCAATAATATTATTATTAGACCTATTGAAACCGTAAAATATTTATTTACTTTTAAATTTAGATTTTATAAGGCTAATAAAAAATAAAATAAATGTAATATAATTAAAATTGTATTGAGTTGAGTGTATATAATAAGTGATGGGTTAAAGGGGATTACCCAAGGCCCTTTTATAGACCAAGGGACCCCTGAAGCGCCACAAATAAAAAAATACAAAACAGAAATAAGCTAAAACAAAATATAACAGAGTAGAAATGAAACATGACTATTAAGAGAAAAATATGAAACAATTAACTAAAACCCATGAGTAATTAACCATTTTCCCACCATAACTTTTCAAAACATTTAATTAAAATAATTATTAACCTAGTAAGTCTGAAACATGAGAACAATGAGTAAAATAATTCAAAACAGACATTATAGTGACATGTAAAGGATTTAAGTAAAACAAATAAAATTATTTTCACACCAAAATTCATGTAATAAATTCAATTCAGTTTAAAGAAATTTTAATTAATTGTTTTAACTATGTAATTAATTCAATAATTAGTTTAAGTGAAACATATAATTAATTTAATGATATTTGTAATTTAAAGTGGGTATTTTAATACTATGTTATTAAATAAGTATTATAATTTATTTAATAATATCTTTCTGACACAATTAAGGGTCAAAAATGCGCCCAATATTATTTTTTAATAATATATGAAAAGTTGTATTTAATATATATAAATTTAATTAATTAATGTAATTACATTATAAGTGTCAGCAAGGCTACTAGACTTACCCAGTGAAATAATTAATTATTTACTGGATGAAGCCGCACCTTATCATTTTAATTATTATTTAATTATAATTTAGTTACATTAAAATTAGTTATAATAAATTAACTAATTACAGAATGATAAAATTAAATAAATAATTAAAATTAAAAATATAAAATTGTCCCTTATATTTTTCTCTAACACCGTGCTCATTTGACAGGTTGGAAAAATTAAAAATTTATATTAAAAAATAGTTATTAAGATAAAATAAGATTTTAATATTCAAATAATATTAAATATATACAAAAAATTCAAATTTCTTATTTAGAATTGACTTCTACAGTGAATATTAAATAAATTGATGTATTTCTGACATACTCTGTAAATACATCTTTTTGACGCCTTCTTTTTAGAATAACTTTATTATTTGAAAATACTCCTTCTGGAATATTCTTTTCTCTCTCTCATACTACTGTTTTTAGAATTTGATTGCCGTGCTTTGTCTCTCCTTTGCCTATATAAGGCCTCTCTTTTTGTTGTCTTTTAATCATTCTTTTTACCAACTTACTTTATTACCACAACTACAATATAACACTTATTTCTTATATTTTATATCTTTATTATTTACAAGGACGTAATTCTAATCTATAACTTATATTAATATTTTAAATCTACCTCTTATCATTGAGTAAAAATCATCTTTGATTGAGAAATACATACCAAATTATTGAGAGTCCAATTAATCCTTAAAGTCTTCATACAAACTCCGTACCAAATCTTCTAGACCAAAAGTGTACCTTGACAATTGGGAAACTTTCCGAAATATCGACGGCGCAACGTTACTTGAGGCGTAATCGAGGGGACCATCGGCATACAAGTACCTGTAAAGGACGAGAGAAGGCGAGAAAACGACAAACGTCATACGTCACGTGATAAAAGTTTTTTGCTGCGAAAAGGAATCAAACCACGCTCCAAAACTTAAGTTCATATACTGACTAAACATTGTATATATTGTGATAATTATTGTTATTACTATTTGTGGGTTACTCTTCACTCTTCATTTGCTACGTATTTCCTTTTACTCAGCACTCTGTAAGTGGCATTTATTTGCTCATTTTGCAGGGGGAGGTGTCTGGTAATTTGGAATTTAATTTTATTATTATATTTTTTTTTATTTTTCCTGGTTGACCATAATAGAGCAATAACTGTTCTTAGTCCCAGAAGTAATAAAATAATTATATTTTAATATTAATTATTATCATTTTTCAGTTGAAAATTGTCCTGATTAATTTGAATTTTAATTGTTCCAGTTGACAAATTGTCCTGACAATAATATTTTTTTTAATTAATAAATAATATTTAATTACTTCAGTTGACTTTGAGTCCTGGTAGTTCAAGAAATTTTTTTTAATTAATAAAACTCATATTTAATTACTTCAGTTGACATTAAGTCCTGGTAGTTAAGTGATCAGTTTAATAAAAATTTAAAATAAAAAATTTATATTTAATTACTTCAGTTCACATTAAGTCCTGGTAGTTAAGTTATCAGTTTAATAAAATTTTGTTAAATTAATAAAGTTTCATATTTGATTACTTCAGTTGACAATAAGTCCTGGTAATAAATTAGTTGATTTAAATCCTGAAAATAAATAATTATTAAATAAAAAGTTTAATTTATTTCTACAGTTGATTATATTATAGTCCTGGTTTTAATTTTTTTTTTTACTAATAAATTAATTTTATTTAAGTTGATTTTTATCCTAAAAAGATTTTTTTTATTATTTTTATTTTATTTCTGTTAAATAAAAATTAAAAATAAAAGACTAATTAATTTGTCTCTCTTTTTTCATTTCAGTTAAATCTTAAAATGACTGACCAAAGTGGTTTTGCTGCACGTGAAGAAGAACTAGACTTAATTGATTATGATGAGCCTACTTCTGTAAGTTCTCCTTTAACAAGAAGAATTTCTCAAACTAATAAATCCTTGCCCCAAACAAGATGTAGAAATGGAAGAAGTAGAAATCCTAGTGGACACAACTCAGGATCAGAAGCCCATGATAAACCCACCAGAAGAGCTTCCAAAAGGCTTCAGGATAAAAAAGATGCCGTTGTCTCAGCAGGTAAAGAATCTGTCTACTCACATAAAGGAGTTAAGGACAGACAGCTTGAGACTAAAGGTAAGGGTAGATGCCTTGGAAGAAAAAGTGAGAAAAACAGATACTTTTCCCCAAGAGAAGAAGAAACCTCTTCCTCCCAGGGATCAACAACAATTGGCTCCCCAGTCCCAAGAGATGGTGGAAGTGTCCAAGTGGCAGTGGGACTGGCTCAACACTCAGTGGGACTACTTGGCTCAAAACCAGCATCAGTTACCTCAGGTAGGTCCGTTAAGGCCCACCCAGGTCAACCCCACTCCTCCCCACCCTTATCAAGAAAGCAAAAGAAGAAGGAAGCCCAATATGGTGATACCCAGCAAACCCTGGTACGTCCCTCTATTGATTCTCAAGTGCCTTTTCTTGTGGCTGAATCTGTTCCTTCAGGTAAATCTGGAAGGGAGGATGAAACTTTGAGACCTATAGAGGCTGGGAATAGTAGACAGATATCTCATGTATCTAATCCATTACTTTTAATTGCTACCTCAATGATTCATCCTGATATGGCTGTGATTGATGTAACTCTTGACCCTGAGTTCTATGAGAGTCTGGAAAGTTACTCGGTTTCCTTATTGAGAAACACTCCAGATCACCACAGAAAAAATGGGGGGGTATTGCTAGCAATACCCCTTGCTTGAGCTCCGTTGAGCCACAAATCTATGCTTGAATTATGCACACATCATCACCATGTAGGAAATTGTTTGGCCTTACATTTAGTCAGAGATTTGTCACAAATTGAGCTCAAGATGAACCTACATTGATCACCGTTTGATCTTGTAAAATCCTAATTTGATCATCAGTTAAGCTCCCTTTGATCTCACTTTGATCTAACATAAGCTTTTGCATATCCAATATGTCAACTATTCACTTTCAAAAAGATTCGTAATGAATTTCACATGGAATATTAGAAACGAAACCAGTAATTTTGAGTAAATGTCTCATCAAAATGATTAATCTACAACAAAATACCATCAAAATTCAATCTGATTACTGAAAACTTTTGTTAAAATGACTAATAGATATTTAAATTGGAAAATAATATTCCATTTCTCAATTTCAAATTCAAAATATAAATCCTCGTTTGAAATGTGAATTTTGTAGATTCCTTGCCTTCCTATATTATGAGTAATATTTGAGGTATTTTACACCTTTGTAAATATGGTGTTGTGCTGCTAGAAATTATCTCTGTTTCAATTCAACTTTATTGAAGCTTGATTCCAGAATGATACATATTTTATAACTATTTTGAGAAAAAAGTCACTAGTAATGAATTTAGCCTTTTATCTGTCCTTTATTAAACCTCACTTAATCCTACTTAAATCCAAATTGACCCACAAAAACCTTATTTGGGATATTTTTTAGCCCAGGATGATTCAAGATTGGAGCAAAATATTATTTTAAATATCCAATATGCCTATTGATTAAATTTCTTCAAGCTTACTTTAAATTCACATTAACATTAACTTTCACAGGAAATATTAAACACAAATCTTGAAAATATAGTATTTAAAATCATAATAAATATAATATAATATGCTTACAACAAAATTTTCTTTCTGGATTAATTGAAACAAAAAATTGTTCATTTGTGAAAATAGAAAAAATACTATCCATCCTGAATTTAGAATTCATTTTTAAAAATTTAATGCCCCCTCACTTTCAAGTTTATCATGTATTTTGAAAATTATATTTTTAATAATTTTGTGAATAGTACACCTGAGATATAAACTTGGGGATATCAAAAACTAAAACATCAGCAAATTGAAATGTTTTTTATTTTTATGAATTGAAATAATGATTGAAAAACACCATTAGAGCAAGTTTGATTTTGAATAATAGGCATACTTTCTCATGTAAATTTCAATAAAAATAATTTTTATTCTTACTTAAGTTGCGGTGGATACATTTGAGCTCAAAAAGAATTAAAATTGATAAAATAAGACTTCTATAGTTCATATTCAAAAATGAAATCACCCTTCATTATCTACCTGTAAACTATTTTAAATTGAATAATTTCAAAGTCAGTATATACTGATGTTATTTTTTCTTTTAAAAAATTTATTAGGGGGTATCAATGTTCAGGGATCCGCAATTAGGGATCAGGAATTTTTTTTCCCGGGATCAGACATTATTAATTGCGGAAGATTCTTATCCACTAGCCCCAGGGCTAGTGGATAAGAAATCCACGATAATGCATTATCCCGCCTCTTATACCCCAATTTCCATTCCTAATTCCTGATCCCAAACTCATCTCATCCATGATGGATTTTTAAGAAAGTCACATGACTTATAATTGCTGATGCCATCCTTAAGTATTTCCTCACTCTATGCTACTTAATTTTGGTGGCGAACACTTAAGTTTTTTTTCTATCTACACACCCCAACTGCACATTTGGCGGTGAATTCCCACTTCCCTCATCACTTAACCCTTCCACCGGCAACAATGAAACACCTCTCTACTAGGAAGCTACTTCACTCAACAATGAATGCTATCACTTTTCTTTTAGTTCTTTACTATAAATCTGACTCTGATTTGGAAGATGCTTTAGCTTATATGTGTTTTCTTTCCAAAAAGCGTTACATCATCACCAGGGGGCCAAATCTTTATCATGATCCCCGATATGATCTGGCCTCCATTCTCAACATTCCTCATTTAAACTTCACACAACTTTTTAGAACTTCTCCTGATTCTTTCTTCAAACTTTATCAACTCATCTCCGATCATCCTATCTTCCATAACAATTCTCATAACAAACAGCGTAATCCTGCCATCCAACTTGCTGTTGCTCTATGTCGCTTTGGCTCAAATGGAAATGGTGCTGCCGTAAGACGTTTGGATAATCTCTTTAACATAGGATATGGTACCGTGATATTATACACCAAGCGCTGTATGATTGCTATCCTTTCCCTCAAGTCTCAAACTCTTGCTTGGCCAACTCCAGAACAGCGACTTGAATCCTCTCAAGTAATGCAAGCTGAAGGTTTCCCTGGCTGTATAGGTTTTGTTGATGGCACAACCATCCCTTTGAGTCAAAAGCCTGCTCATGATGGCAACCATTATTTTGATCGCAAAAAAAGGTTTCTTCAAAATCTTCTCCAAGTTCTCATCTTTCACAATCTAACTTTTTATCTTCTTTCTAGATACTCTATTGCCGTTCAACTTGTATGCGATGTCAATAAAAAATTTATTGCTTTTCACAGTGGCTGCCCTGGATCATGTCATGACTCTTCCGTCTTCCAAAGAATGAGGATTTCTCAATCCCCTGAATCATACTTTGACGAATCTCAGTACCTCCTTGCAGACTCAGCATATGCAAGTGGAAAGTACATTATACCTGCTTTCCGTGGTGCAACTTCAGAAAATGACCCCAAAACTAAATTTAATTATCACCTTGCACAATCAAAAGTACAAATTGAACATGCTATAGGTATTTTAAAGGGACGATTTTCTAGTCTTCGGGAGCTCAGAATCCAATTTCAAAAAAAATTGGAGATCAAAACTGCAAATCATTGGATCTTGACTTGCGTAATACTCCACAATATTCTAGCTGATTTAAAAGATGAGTGGAATGATCTTTATGAAGAAGAGGATCCTGAACCACCACTGGCACTCCCCTCCCTTGATTCACAAATCATTCAATCAACCGGCATACACCCCATTATAATGCCAATTACTCTTCAACATTTCTCTTCACCCTTTTAATTTTTAATTTTTATGTTTTCATACTTTCCAAATGTCCTCTTTGTGTACTTTAATCACTTGGTTTTGTATTTTGGTTTGTTGCATATTCATTTTTTTTTTTGAATTTACGGTGAATATCTTTTTTTTGGATTGCTCATTAATTTTCTTTCACTTCCTCAACATGAAATCGCATATTTTGTCAGTGATTTTTTTTTTCATTCATCACTCATATCCTTTTCCTATTCTCCTCAAACATCCCTCAAATATTTTGGTTGCATTTATTTTCTCAACTCAACTCACCAGGTAGGTCATTTTTTTTCTTTTTTCATGGTTTTTTATTTGCTAATCATGATTTTTTTTTTTTGCTTTTTTTTTGCTTTTTTTTTGCTTTTTTTTTTGGTTTTTTTGTTTTTTTTGTAAGTGCTTCTATTATTTTTGTTCTAGGGTAAACTAATTTTTGTTTTGCTTTTTTCTCTTTTTTCTCTTTTTATTTTTTTGTTTTTTTTTCTCTCCTTCACCTCTCTTTATGATCCTCAAGGCCCCCCTTTTTCCCTCTCTTTACCTGTCTCTGACCCCCTTTTTACCCCCTTTTTAGCTGCCTCAAATCCCCCCTTTCCCCCCTCTTTAGGTCCCTCATCACCCCCTTTCCCCTCTTTTTAGGTGCTTCAATACTCCCCCCTTCCCCTCTCTTTATGTCCCTCAAACCCCCCCCCTTCACCTCTCTTTTGGCGTCTCAAACCCCCCCCTTCACCTCTCTTTACCCACAAGCTAATATTTTATGGAAGTGAACTCTGTTCTTCGCCCGAAGAACAGAGTTCATCCTCCTATTTTCACACTCTGTTTGCACCAATCTCCATCCCTTTCAATTCTATCACACATGCTTGTCTTCTCAACTGTTTTTACAGAATTGAAAACTATGTTTCAGCTAATATTTTATGGAAGTGAACTCTGTTCTTTGCCCGAAGAACAGAGTTCATCCTCCTATTTTCACACTCTGTTTGCACCAATCTCCATCCCTTTCAATTCTATCAACACATGCTTGTCTTCTCAACTGTTTTTACAGAATTGAAAACTATGTTTCAGCTAATATTTTATGGAAGTGAACTCTGTTCTTCGCCCGAAGAACAGAGTTCATCCTCCTATTTTCACACTCTGTTTGCACCAATCTCCATCCCTTTCAATTCTATCAACACATGCTTGTCTTCTCTCCCCATGCCTTTCGCTATCCTCCCAGCCCCATTGTATGCCATCCTCTTTTGATCCCCATTTCACCCCTCTCAACCTCTCCCAGACCCTTTTCTTCATTTAAAATGCCTCGGAACCCTTAATCTTCCCTTCCAACTCTTTCCCAACCTTTTTGCTACCCCATATATCCTTCCTCACCCCTCTCTCCAGCCTTTCCAACCCTTGTAGCCCCATTCCTCCCCTTTACCTCGCCTCCACAATTCTTGAACCCCAATTTCCTCCCTTTCAACCCAGTCACTATTTCTGTATATAAAAATAAAGTGTTAGGGAGAAATGGGGAGGTAAGCGAACTGGAAGGAGAGGAGAGGAGAGGGGTAGAGAGGTGTGGAGAGGGAGAGGAAAATGTGGATAGGGGTTGAAAATGATGACAAAGGGAGTGAAAAGGTTGGGGAGAAGGATGAGGTGAGGATAAAGAAATATTTCAAAGGGAAAAGAGTGGGTATTCTTGAGAGGGAGTAAAAAAAGACAATAAAAGAAGATAGTAATACAAATATACAAAAAATATAAAATATATAAAATATGTTACAAAGAGTGGGCACAGAAATTCCTTGAATCCTAAAAATCCACAACTCCTATACTTTTATTCTCTTCATTTACTTAAATATAATAAAAATCTACATTTTAATATTTTGAAAATTTTGAAGAAGAGGGGAAATAAACATTTTTAAGATTTTTGCACCTTCTTTAGATATTTTAATGATTTATAATATTCAATATTATCTAGTCATAAAATAAGTATATAATTTTTTCAATTCTTGAAAATAATACAATTAATAATATAAATGCACAAAATAACCTTTCATGAACAAATTGACATATTTCAAATTATAGTTTCTCCATGTATTTCTGGCCAAAGAAACTTATATAATAATGTCACATGGTATCTTGCCGGATCTATACATTGCTGTTCTTTTTTTTAAAAATTGCAAAGAAACTGCTTAAATAGTTTTAAATATGTATTTTTCAGATTAATTTGAGTGTGATCTGCACTGTATTAAAATTTCTATAAAAAAATCTCATTCTTTATATCTCAAGATTTGTTCAAAGTATTATTTCCTATGCTTCATTAAATGTTCAAGTTATATTCATATTGAGTTCACCAGAATGTCAATATTTTTTCTTGGTGGTTTCATCACTAATTCAATGTGGGCACAAAAAGATATGAATTAGGGTTCAAGGTTGCGGACTTGCTAGCAGGTCCGCCCCCCATATTGCGTGGTGAGATATAGAATTTTTTTGACTTGTAAATATTTTTGTGATACCCTTCCCTTACTTCAATAAAATCCATGGGGGGTTGTGCCAAAATTTTTTATAAGACTTGTGAAATTCTTGACATGTAAGAATTTTTAGGATACCGGTAAAATGCAGGGGGTAGTAAAGCCAAATTTTCATATAAAACTTTCAAGATTCATGACATGAAAGAATTTTTGTGATACCCACCCCTTACTTCAAAAAAATCCAGGGGTGGGGGATTGTCAAATTTTCAAAGGAGACTTGAAAATTTTATTTAAAAAAAGAATATTTATCATTAAAATACGATATTTCAAGAAATACAGAAAATAATTGGAAAATTTATGTACAAATAAATATGAACACATGAAGTGTGAAAGAAATAAAAGAAACTAGTCAACAAAAAATTTCATTAAACGTTCTATTTCTTCAACAGATTTGTTTGCTTTAATGCATTCGATCAAGAAATCTTTCTTTTTAGAACTTTCTTGGAGATCATGCTTATACTTCATCTGTTCCATTAAGTTTTGATGCTCGAGTGTTTTTTCCTTATTTTTGGATTTTTCAATACTAAGAGTTAACTCAAACTTCTTCTCCTCCAAATCTTGGGCCCTACCATCCTTCTGTAAAGAGAGCTCAAACTTCTTCTCCTCCAAATCTTGGATCCGATCATCCTTCCGTAAGGAGAGCTCATACTTCCTCTCTTCCAAATCTTGTACTCTGTCATCCCTCCTTAAAGAGAGCTCGTATTTCTTCTTTTCAAAGCTCAGTGTCTCTTTAGCAATTTCCACTTGTTCTAGAGTGAGAATAAAAATTAACATAAAGTAGAAGAAAAGCAGAGTAAAGTAATAAGAGGTATGATATCACTTACCAGCATCACGTTTCTCTAAAAACTGTTCCATCGAAGAAAAAGGTGTTTGTGATGAAGTACCACTTTTTTGTCTTCTTTGGGAGAGGAAATTTAGACTAGTTGAAGCCCTTCTCTTTTTGTTCAACGTAGCATTTTCCTCCTCATCATTGTCACTAGCTTCAGACTCAGTTGATTGAGGATCCTGGGTTTGTTCATCAGCCTTTTAAGAAATAAGAAAAATATAAGTAAATAAAAAAATAGAATTGTTAAGATAAAAGAAACAGACCTGAGTTAGATTGGGTTGGGTTAAATCGCCAATAGGATCAATAGAAAAGCTATCTAGATTCGTAGAATTTAGAAGAGGGGAGGCTTGAGTGGAGGAAGAGGATTGGAAAAGATTTGCTTCGACATCATGTTCGGAGATAGGATCTTCTCCATCCAACATGTTTACAGGATTAACATCGGCTCGCTCTCCAAAAATTGCATCCATCTCTTTAAAGTAAGGACATAAAGAATCAAGTTTATTGTCTATGGATTTTATACCCTTAGTTATATCAATGTCAGTAACCCCAAAACCAGTGGAAGATGAAAGAGCCTTTGCCTTCTTGTATTTTGCTCGATAATGCTTGAAGCGTTCAGACATCTGTTTAGGCAAAAGATCAATCCTTCCCTTGGTCTTATTGCGTAATTCATTTGCCATTAGAAGATAGCCATTAACTTTTGATGTGGGGGGCCGTCCTACTTTAGTGGCATACTCAGTACCAAAACAAGAATCATAGTTAGATTTGGTTTTCAGCCAGTTGATAAGAATGAGATGATCATCTTTTTTTAATTGAACAGTCTTTGATTTCTTGGCTGAGCGGGGAAAAGAGGAAGTAGTGGGAATTGAAGAACAACTGGGTGATAGCTGCCTTTGAGAAGATCTAGGATGACGAGGCATGTTATTATAAATGAAGATGAAAAGGAGCAGAAACAAGCAGATGAGATAGCAAGATGAAAAGGAGAAGAATCAAATAGATGAAATGGGGAGAAATTCTGAGCGGATAGAATGAACAGGATGGGATGAGAATGGAAGTGCGCAGCAAGGTAGAAGGCTGGGATATCCAGAAAGTTGTCCAAGATGTGGTTATGGAAAATTGAGTAAATAAATGTCGGATAAGAGGTGAACATTGACACGTAAAGTGTCTAATAACCCAATTATTAGCAAAAATAATTGCGGAAGATAATTGGGGTATGCAGATTATTTTCCGCAATTAATTTAATTGCGGATCGGTCAACATTGATACCCCCTATTATATAGATTAATAGTCATAAACAGTTGACATAGATGTTAAATTTATATAAGCAATCTTTAATTCATAAAATGATAAAACTATCTTTTATGTAAAAAGTGATGAAGGAAAAAAATATTATTAAATTTTTGATGCACTATCAATAAAATTGAAGATAGAGCATATCAAAAGTTTAAACTTAATTTCAATTTTGATATCATCATTTTATTTTATTTTACTTGATTAGAAAACAGATTTTAAATCTCAATATAATTTTAAATCCCATTAGTTTGTAGATTTCAACATTTGAAACTATGAAATAAATATTTATGAAAGAATTTTACAATATTTGCCCTTCTAAAAACTCATAAATCCAACTTCAAATCTTCTAACCTTCACAAGTAACCACAATGCATTCTGAAAATACTCTATATTTAAATAATTAAAGGTAAATAAAATTATGTTTTTATTCTTTATTTCAATTTTTGATAAATAATATATATATATACATATATATATATATATATAATTTCTTAAAAAGTCTAAGAGGGAACTTAATAGTGGTTTTGGCATTAGATATATAGATTCAACTTTCAAAAAATTTGTTTGGAATAAATTACAAAGACAAAAAGGATATATTTTGATGAAAGAATACTGATTTAGGTTCTCTTAAAATATTATTAACCATTTTTATGGAATATTAATCCATGGTTATCATTCTTTATGATATTATCATAGAATTTTTTCCTTTTTTAATATAATGTTTTTCTATTGTGTGGTATGTAGGCTAAGATAAGTTTAAAAGATTTATTGAAGATATATATACCAGAAACAGTATAATCTGTAGATTTATAACTATAACTTACTTTTCTGATGTTTTACATCATTGATAAGTAGCTCATGCATTACACAAGTAAATAATTATAGTCTCTGGAAATAATTCCTTGTGAATTTCAAATTTTTTGTTATTCTTAAAATCATTACTCAAATAAACTAAAATTTCTTCAAATATTGATTGAAAGAAGGAGTTACAAAATCTGATTTTGTAGTTATAAAAGTTTGAGTTATTTTTCATATTATCAAGTATAATGAACATTTGTAAATTTTAACTTGAAAACTAGTGATCATAGCAAAGTAATACTGGAAGAATCAGATAAAAAGGGTGGAATAAAGTCATAGCACAACAGGAAATGATACAAAATTGTTGATTTTTATCTCATAAAATTCAACTTATTTTTAACATATTTTACCACCTTTAGATAATGTTTAGTGGATTTTAACATTATTATAACAAGCAAACTTAACAATGTTTTGATTTTTTTAACAAAAATAAATATTGTTAGATCATTTTTTTAAAAAATATGACTTATTTTTATGCTTTATCTACAATAGTTAGTAGTTTTTTTTGCAGAAATTACTTGTTTTGATATTCTATTTTTGAATTTTTTAAGAGACTTCATTGCATTAAAGTTTTGTAATAATTTTTCATTAAAGCATCATATTTTAAATCTAGAGATTTGGTTTTGAAATAATATATATTTTCATGTTAATTGACCATTATTTTTGGATTGATAAATTATGTTAAAATTGGGATTGCTTATTTCTAGTGAGTGTACATCATAGTTTGTTTTCAAATCAAAGATTAATAAATGGTGAAATTTGGTAAAATTCTAAATATCTTTTAAACCTTTTTGATTTAAATAATGTTTAATGTTATGTAATCATTCTATAAGTAGAACACAGTTAAAATCTGATAATGGTACATTGCTTTCAATTTCTAATACTAAAATTCTATTCTACTTGAAAAAATGTAAACTAAAGCTTGGTATCTCATAAGAAACTCACAATTTTCAAAAATCATATTTCCAACTTTTTAAACATGATACACATTAAAATATATTTTTAGAATAATTTCCTAATTAGTTTCAAATACTAGAAAATAATGACCTCAATTTATTTTAATACTTAAACCATTCTGATGAGTGAATTTCACAATCCTCTAAGTAACATATGGTTACCATTTATACACATATGCATGATTTCTCCTTTTGTTTAATTTTAGCTGAATCTAAAAAGTAAAATCACATGTTGAATATCATCTATAGATAAAATTCTTATATTAGAAGCTAATATTTCATATGAGAAATTTGTTATTGAGTTTGGGAAACATTAATAAGTGTTGGGTATTATAATTGAGCCATTTATTCAAGTAAATAAAAAAGGATGACGTTCTAAATATTTCATATATATATATATATATATATATATATATATATATATAATAAAAATTAATTATATAGTAGCATTTAACCATGTTTTTATACTAATGTCATATAAAAAAAGGGATTGAACTAAAACTTTCAGTAAAGAAAATAAAAATAAGATAAGTTAATATTCTTGTTTATATTCTCATATTTTTGAAATGGCTTACTTAAGGGAGAAAATTATTTGGTTTTAGAGTACAAGAATTTCTAGATAAAAATCTTCACAATATAGTTTGACCCTCTCAAAAAGAAAATTCCTCAAATTTTACTATCACATTTTATATATTTGTTAAGTAATAGAAAATGGAGTTGTGTCTTTGACAATGAAGCTTTAGAAAATGAAATAAATGATTTAAATTTATAATATAATTTTTGAAACAATAAATCATGTATTCAAAAAAATTATATATCTTACAATCAAGATAACAGTATTAATTAAGCAACTCTAACAACTTTGGAAAGAAACAAGAAAAAAATAATTAGTAAAATGCATAAGTTATTTTTAGAATTTAAGGAAACTTAATAGCTCTACCTGTAAACTAGCCTTAAAGCAGGTTTGGATTTAACATGTGGAAATTCATACATAGTACCCTTCCATCATTAGAGCAGAATAAAATTTATGTAGTTTTATTTTTTTAATTTATAATAGTATTTTTATTTTTGGCTTTTTCATTAGTATAACTATATATTTTTTAACTTTTTTGTTTTTCATAACATAAGTTCAAAGCTGCACATCACTACTTCAAGATGAAACTCCATATAATGTAATCAATGAATGATATATTACAATGAATTTTACTAGAGACTTTTCAAAAATGGTGATTAAGAATACTTATTATAATTTTTTAAATTTTTATTATTATTCTATCTCTTGAAAGGAGATGGCCATATCTCAATTTAATTAGTTTTTCCTCAAAAAAATTTATTCTTGATCTAAATAAAATTGCATCACTATTAACTAGATGTTATTATACAATTTTAACAATTTTTTTATCTGAACATAGTTGAAAGTATGTATAAATTAAAGTGTTTCCACATAGTCTTACTATTATCCCACCATTATTTTCACATTTAGATTTCATTATAACTGTAAAATAAGTTTTTCAATAATTTTAATAATACCTTAATATTTAATAATTTAGTTACATAGTAGATTTTTTATCCTTTTTTTAAATGAGGCTTATTATATAAACACTACTTTTAGATTTTATCCATTTTGATGTCTGATAATTTAAATTTTCATTTAACTACCCAAATTATATCAAAAAAAATTCAAAAGTATATTTTTTAATGTACTCTTTTTGATAAACTTATCATTTCTTATAGGTTATTCTTCAACTATTTATTGTAATTAACTACCCACTCATTTATGGTCTGTTATTGTTGTTCATTACATACAGACAAAATAAGGATACTCTCATATTATATTGGAGTTTTAAATTAAAAAGTAAATACTAGTGGCTGGTATTAAATATGAAGTTGTTATAACTAAGTTGAACATTAATTAATTATTAAATGGCATTTTATATTACAAATTTTATTGAATGTATATAAAAATAACACTCAAGAAATATATATAAGATATATATATAACCTTTGTATATCAAAAATGAAGTACTTATCAACATGGTCTTTTTAAATGATTTTCAAATTTACTTAAAGAGACATTAATATTACCAATTCAAATTTTATATCAAATACAAAAATATTATTATTTCATTTTTAATTATTTTACAAAAAATTTGAGTTTCAAAGTAATTTAATTCAGTATTTAATGAATTTTTTTGAAAAATATTTTTAAAAATAGAAATAACCCCTCACAAAAAAAAACATAATTTTTTTTACTTACAATTTGCACCATATTTCTACCTTTAAAATATTTGTATTCTTCTAACAAAAATATTTTTTAAATAAATTTAAAATTTTTCTCATTATTCAATTACAAAATCTCAAATTTATAATTTATTTTACCTTACTAAAAAATTTAGTTGAAAATTTATATTTGTATTTCCAAAAAATAAACTTAAATGTCAAAAATTAAAAAAACAAAATTATAAATATAATTATGAGAAAGAGGTAGATTAAATTTATAATATTCATATAAAAAAAATTCATATATTTTATGGTGTTTGAATTTTAAATTTAATGTATTAAAAAATAATTATTAAATAACCAATCCAAATGAAATTGGCTTGGATTTTTGGTATCACTAGAACTTATTTTTTTTCTTATACTCACATTTTAATTTTTGATTTTTTTTTTTTCTACATTTCTCATTTTTTTTTTATGATTTTTAATGTTTTTAAGACCGAAGTTGCTTTAAACAACTTCGGTCTAACGTTTCTCTCACTTTCCCACCAGATTGCACCTGGTAGGGAAAGTCGCTTCCATTTTAGAGACCAAAGTCCCTTGCAGGGACTTTGGTTTCTCTGTGTGCATTGCACAGCCAGAAAAAAACTGGCTGTGCAATGCACTGCATGCAGCACATGCAGCCTGCATTGCTGCTGCATGCAACGCGCATTGCACATGCTGCGCATATCTCATGCAGCTGACTTGATATCAGCTGCATGAAATATGGTAGCGATTGTGCAACGCGCGTTACTTGCAGCAGCAACGCGCGTTGCACACTGCTTTGGCCACCTCCCAGCCTAGTAAATTAGCTGGGAGGGTGGCAAACATTACAGCAAGCAATCGAAGTCGCTTTTAGTGACTTCGATTGCTTGAAAGAGACACTTCCAGCCAGGGGAAACCTGGCTGGAAGTACTAAATTGCAATGTAAGGGACCCAAGCCAATTTCAAAGGCTTGGGTCATAAATTAAGGTTTCTAAAAAGCAGCCAGTATAAATCTGGCTGCAATAAAAAGTAAATTTTTTAAATAAAATACATAAAAAAATAAAAATTTGTTCAAATAAAATATACAACACTCTTCAGCCAGTAAGAAACAGCCTTCCATTGTTACACATAGAAACAAAATCAAATGTTTCTTTCATCAACATTGGCCATGTTTCAATATTTTGAACCAAGTAAGATCAGGAAAAAGGTCACGGCAAAAAAATTGCATAATTAAAAGTCTCCCAATTTAATATGGTGCGGAGGTTCATATTTTAGAAATAGGTGGTGCACATTATAGTTTCCTTTAAAAAAATTCAAAAATGAATTAATTTTGGCGCAATGTAAATTTAAATGTGATGAGTGTATGTTTTTTAGCTACGTGAAACATGGTAGCTAGAATTATGTGGCGTCAATTTTTTTTAGATGTGAAATTCAGTGTTCCACAAATGTGCATCTGTACAACATGCAGCCAAGTAAATTCTAGCTGGAATTAGTATATGCATAGGAAAAAATGATCATGCTGTGTACAGTGCCTTGGCAACATCATTTTTGGAATTTAGATGAAGTTTATCATATGACTTGGAGAGCTGCATTTTTTTGAAAATTTGATCAGTGAAAATTCATGATATATACATCTGTTTGCCACCCAATTTATTTTTCCTTTCTCTTTCTCACTTACTTTTTCAAAAATTATCAATCATATTTTTGCTTTATCATTTTGAATTATTGGTACTATTTTCTTGACCTTATCTGATTACCGGTAAGCAAATTTTTCTCGCTATTGCATTTCATATCATTTTGGTTTGTTACACTTTTTTACACTTTTGACAAGTTAATCTAATGATTCTAATTCTGAATTTATTTTTATGGTATCTTTTACTGTACCCTTTCGATTCATTATAAAAAAATTCTTTTTCAGTTAACTTAAAGTTTTTTTATTTGTTTGTCAATTTACTTTTCTTTATTCCTTATCAAAAATGTTCAATTTATTTATCTAACCATTTATTTTTTAAAACAGTGATTATAAAATAAACTTTATAATTAATTTTGATCAATCAGCTACAAATGGAAGAAGATTTTATAGACATGTAAGTTCATGTTTTGCTTATCATTTTTCTATATTTCTTTAATACTTTCTCAACCATTATATTATTAATATGAAAAGTAAAACATCATCTCGTACTTGCTGAAAGCATACAGGATAATGTTTTGCTTTTCATAATAATAATTAGATTGTTTGTACTTTACCTTTAATTTATTGATTTTTAAGTTGTTTCAAAGTCTCGTACTTGCTGAAAGCATACAGGACAATGCTACAATTTAAAAATTAATAATTTATTGAAGTATAACTTTCTAAGTCAATATATTGATCAGAGCAAGATTTTTCATTTTATATATGTGGATATCATAATTCCGTAATTTTTTTAATATTACTAGTGTATTGGAGTTATACTTTCATTATATTATTAATATTAAGTGTAGAGCCAAATCTCGTACTTGCTGAATGCATACAGGATAAAGCTATACTCTTTATATGTATAATTTAATAAAGTATACCTTTGAAACGCTTTCTTAATATTTGAAATAAAGAAATAGTATATAAATTTACTAATATGTAGATATGCTAACTTTTGTATTTCTAATATTGAAGATATGATAAAGTTAAAGGTATCATTGACTGATAATTGAAATTATGTTACTATTTTCTAATTTTTGATTTTTTTCTATTTTAAATCAAATTGAATTCTCTTAGGATTGAACCATCAATGAGTAACGATTTGAAAAAAAAAAACGGCCAGGGAAGAACTCTAACAATAGGTGGGCGAAAGACATTGCTACTGGAATGAAACTTGTAAACGCTCTTGGAATGGATACAAACGGGAAGAAGCCACATTTCTATGCACGATCTTATGCAAATAATATGACAGATTGCAATAATTATTACAATTTTTTTCCTGGATGTAGTATTTATAAACCAAAAGGTGTCTTAATACCTAATGTTCTTGTGCAGACTTTTGAAATTCATGAGCTCAAAGAACTAGATATGTTAGAAGCTACGGTGCGATGCATTAAGGATCTTTCTTACTGCAAACATGAAATTAAAAATAATGGTTATCATCAAAGAGCTGGTGGTTTTGGAAAAATGTTTGGTGGTGGCTTTATTTTAGATAGAAAGAAATCTTTACATATTCGTAAGTATCACTTTTTTTAATTTAAATACTGAATTTTTGAATGCTTTTCCTTGCAGATGAATACACTGATGATATTGTAAAAACGGATGAATATAAAAAACGAATGAAGAGGATTGCAATGTACTTTGAATATTTTTTTAAAAAAATATCATATGTAAAGTAGAATGAGGCAACTAATCTTTGCGCAAAACTTGGTATTCCTGGATTTTCAAAAGTTTCTAGTGAAGAAGAGGGTGTACCGTTTGCTAGTAATTTAACTTGGACATCTGGAGGGAATGGTAATGGGTTCTCTAATGAGGTTCATCTCGATAAGGATGCAAGTGAGTATACTTTAGGAATATTTTTTCCTAAGATACAGAAAAAAACACCATTCATATGAAGTATGATAAGACCCAACCACGACAAATAGGTGGAGAACTTATGTTTCCCGAAATTCGAAGTAAAATCAACTTTGAAGCAACTAATGGAATAACAGTGACATTATGGCCTGCCAATCAACTAAGGCATTTTACCTCAAGATGTCATGAAATTCCTGGCTTCACTAGGATAGTATCTTCTATTCAAATCAGCACTAGACTTTTTCATGCTATAGAAAAGCTTAATGTTTTTGATATTGATATTTCAGAATACTTAGAAATTAAAAAAGAAAAATTTAGGTTAGAATATTTGATTAATGCTTTGAGAGTTTTTTTTGAAAAGAGATGACTTAATAGAGGAAGAAATAGAATCAGCAAAGTATTATTTATCTAATGTTAAGACAAATCTAAAAAATCTAGATATATAAATATTAAAAATTTATATTATATATACACAACTTAATGCAAATTTAAACATGATAAATACTGGGAGTAGCTGTAACATTTTCAGTTTTGATAATTATAGTATTATCTATTTTTTTTATTTGTGAAATAAAATAATTTTTTTTCATAATATTATAAGAAAATTTGATTTACTTTTGAGGAAATATATAAGTTGTGAAATCTTTAAATGTCATTTTTATTAAATTGGTAGCAAAGGTTCTAAAATAAAAAAAACTATAATAAAGAATTTGAAATATATTAGCCATAAAAATGTGCTTTTAATGCTACCAAATTAACTGTATAGTATTTTAGGTCAAACAGGCTTATTAATAAAAAAGGTAATAATAAAGAGTTGAAGAAAGAATTTTGAATCAATAATAGATTAAATTGTATTTTTTTAAGAATGTACTCATTTAATTATTTAAATTGTTCTACTTCTGATTAAAAATGTTACAATCAACGAAAATATTTGTAATAATTAATAGATTATATAATATTAAAGGTAAAGTAACAAAACTAGAGCAGTTATCATATTTTTATATAAACAATAAAATATTTAAGAATTTAATACAAGTATTTGAAATCATATAAGTAGATTTTAAAATCTTTGTTATTGCTGGACTTACAATAATTTTTTTTACTAATTAATTTAGAAAATCATGTCAAAGGTTACTTAATAAATTTCAAAGATGGTCACATTTTTGACATATTTGAAGGAAAATAACTTGAATTATACAAGATATATCATATAGACAGAACTTTATCTATTTACATAATGGAATATTAATTTATTGAAAGGCTATGTTTAGCAAAAAAAGGTGATACTGGCTGAATGGAGCTCCAGTGATTAAGAAAATCTGAAGAAATAGCCCTAGCAATTCCCGGAGGACTTGGGGTATCAAATTTTAAAGGAAATGGATCACACTTGCCTATAAAAGGTTTTATTAATGTTAAAATATAGTTATTTAAATTTTTCCAAATTATTTCTTCCATCAAATGATTTTTTTTTTCATGTAAATTAAGAAACTTAACTTCTGATATTACCTCCAAGCAATCAGCTGCTGAAGCCAATCTATGATCTTGAGAGCTCAGAAATAAACCACGGACACCATCAATTATATAGAATGTGAAAGATTGATATCGGTGGTGGGAGTATTCAGAATTTATTTTGTTTAGTGCAGCCTTTTGTTTCTCTCTCATTATAGTCAGTTCAGTATTTTCGTTTTTCTCACTTGATTGTTGAGCTTCACTAGTCTTGCCACTTGATATTGTTGCAGCACAATATTTTGATTTAAGAATGATAATTGACATAATTATATCAATGATAATATTGCTGATTTGAAGAAGAGTTGACATTGATATATCACGGGTTTGAAGTGCAGTGGGACCAACTTCTAAGCCATCAGAAATCGGACTCTTCAGATTTGAAAGGTGAGCTAGAAGCTGAAGACCACGTTCAATTGGACAATCTGAGTTAATGTTTTGATGTGATGGAAGCTGGCTGAATTCATGTGCGGTCAGATAAAGTGAAGATGATATAAGAGATACCCATGAAGAACGGCAGTGGTCACTTGGGATCATTAATCTCATGAGCATTCGGATAAGATTGGATTCAGGGTGATCCGTTTTCTTTGTTGAGGAATGAATTTCAGTATTTAAACCATCAGGATCACATAAATCTTCCATTTTTTTGAAATCAATATTATCGAGTACCCATAGCTGTGAGCTATCAATCTCTAAAAAAATATTTGCTACAAAAGGAAAAAAAAAATAAGTAAAAGAACAAAAGTCAAGACTAAAAATTATGGTAACTTACATAACTCAGTAAGTTTTGAAAGCCAATCTTCTCCACAAGATTTTTCCCAATGAAAAGTAAACATTGGAATATTTGACATGGGTTCTTGGGAAGAAGTAGAAGAGCGTAATTCGAGGAGAGTAACAATTTCCAACCACGACCTGAGGACCTTTTCCGTGCTGATTCTACCTTTATAAAAATTATGAATTTTACAGAATTCCTCCTGAAAATCAGATTCTTTTAGAACTGAGGGTGAATAAGTTAGAGGTTTTTTCGATATCTTGATTGGAGTTGATTTCATTGGTAGAGAAGCTTTCAAAGAGGTCAAAGTAGGTAATTTAGGAGGTGATGGGTATTGCTTCTTAGAAATGAAGGAATTTGGTGATGAGCTGTTTGAATCATCATTTTTATCAAACATACCAACATGTCTTGAAGAAGATTTTAAACTTTGCTTTTTTTGATGAACAAGCATAGCTTCATATTCTGATAATTGATCATCGCTATTTTCATTGCTCTTTTCATCATCTTCATCAGGGAGAGGGCGTTTATGGATGGAACAATCTACAGCAGGTGAGTTTCTGGTACAAAATATCAAAAGAAAGATAAAAAGTACAATATGTAAGCAATAAAAGAGATATATGATTGAATTTTAAAGATAAAAGAATAACAATAAAAAAAAGGAAACAAGAATATACTCATTATCAAAACCTTTGCTTTTTTTTTGAGATTTATTATTTGATACATCAGAAAATTCATTAGCAGAAGCCGGTTTAATACGTCGAACAAAAGAGGAGCCTTGGGATAATCTCTTTTTCTTGGAGCGGATAACAGGTGTTTCAAGATTTTCCTTAGAAGTTGAAGCATGAGTTGAAGCTGATGGTTCATCTGTCTCATCATCATCCCTAATGACAATGACTTCATCAGGAGGAATCATACCCTCCTCATAAGCTACAAATATATATGAAGAAAAAAAAATATTAATAATCTTATCTACTAATTTAAAAGGAGACAAAAAAGGTGATGAACATACATTTTTCAAGGCTTTTCACATATTGGAGTAATTCATTACAAGGGTTAGATAAATATGAAGGAGAAGGATTATTGTTAAGGATCTTGACAAGTTCTTCTGTTTTATCTCTAGCCAATTCAAGTAAATTGCGATACTGAACTCTTGTTATTTCCTGCCTCTCATTGCTAAGTACAGGAGGGTTAGGTGCCATGCCATGTGGCAGAAATGGTGCAAGCTCAAAAGCTTCAAAGCGAGTATCAATCAGAGAGTGGGATGAAACACATTTGGGTGCTGGAAAATCAAATTTTTGAAAAAAAAAGATATAGAACATAAGTGAAATATATAAATTAAGAGAGAGGAACATGATATACATACAAAGTGGAGGTGTAGGATTTTGTATACTAGACATATTGATTAATGAATATTAAAAAAAAGTATTCGATATCAAAAAATTATGATGTAATATGATGAATAATTATAAGAAACTCTATTCTAGAAAATTGAAGTTGATATTTTAATAGGATAAAAAATTGAATAAGATTAAAATTAAAGTGAGGATGAAAGAAACAGAAAACATAAAGAGGGGGATTTTATATTATTTGAGCTTTTTTTAACATGTATTATTCATAGTGGGGTAAACTGAGTAACATGCTAAATCACAATCTGTTTATATTGAAGCGAAATTTGATGTAGCTAACAGAAAATACTAGTAATTCTTTGGGGACTTTTAGTGTGAAAAACAAATAATAACAAATGTATATCCCATATGCAAATTGCCACGGGTAAATACAAAATTTTTTAAATTAGAATTTACTCCTAAACAATGGAGATACACTTAATTAGTATATTATATGAAAAAAAGGATAATCCTTTATGAATATTTGTTAAATTTAATTTCAGATGACAATGTGAGATTCACATATATACTGATATGCCTCATCAAACAAGAAATGAATTATAAATATAAAATTGGTAACATTAGAATTTAAGATAAGAATTTGTTTTTTAAGTGACAGGAGGAGTGTCAGGCTAGGGTGTGGGCACCGTGACCAAACCTTTGATAAACTTGGATACAACTAAGGGAAAAAAAAATTGAATAGTTTTATTTTGCAATATATCTTAGTCTGCACAAGATATTGCATTGTTGTCCCTAACTATACCAAAATTGTTACTTTTCAAAAGTTATAGGACTACTAAGTTGATAAAATATTATTATGAATCACCCAATGAAATACCTTAAGCAACATTCAAAATTATTAAAATATTAATATTCAATTTGAGATTTGGATTAGCTAATTTTTCACAACTTACCACAGTTTTGATTAATATAATAAAACTTGAAAAAAATTGTTGAGATAACCTAGAAATGGGTGCAAGAAAATGATGAAACATATGACTTGAAACTTAACTCATACACTATTGATAAACTTCATGGATCCTGATTAATTTCTATCGAAATTAATTTTGAGACTAGCATATTGAATTTTAGCTATGACCAAGTACTGTAAGTGCCATGGTTTGTATTCAATATATTGGTGTTGAAATTAATTTTGATAGGAATCAAAAAGTATCAGATGGCACCATGCATGAAACACTGACAGAAACCATCAAATTTATGAGGCAATGAACCTCATAATTTCGATCGAAATTAATATAGACCCCTGCATATTGAATACAAGCCATTTCACATGGACTACACAGACATAGATAAAATTCAACATGCATGGCTTAAAATTAATTTTGATCGAAATTAACCAAGGCATTAAAACATCAATTTTTATATGGTGTACTTGATCAAACCAGTTTATCTAACTGCTTAGCTTACCTATACTTATAGGAATTATATGCATAGTCCATGTCCATATTAATTTCAATCGAAATTAATGTTGACTAATACATAATGAATACATGCTATGCCACTTACACTTGCCAGGCATAGCTACCATTAAATATTCCAGTATCAAAAATTAATTTCGATCAAAATTAATGAGCATGATAATCATGAATTTCTGGAGTCAACTGCTTATTTTTATGCATGGTGCCTTGCCAACATTAATTTCGATCGAAATTACTTTTGATACTGGCATATTGCATGTATATATGCCTGGAAAGTGTAAGTGGCATAGTGTGTATTCATTATGTATTGGTCAACATTAATTTCGATCGAATTTAATGTTGACATTTGCATATTGAACCCAAGCCAGAAAACAACCCAGAAGATTCTTCATAAAACTTCCCATTAATTTCGATCGAAATTAAGGCTGACCATATACATATTGAATGGTAGTTATATCTGGTCTGAGTAAGTGGAGATTACTTATATTCAATATGTATTGGTCAACATTAATTTTGATCAAAATTAATGAGCATTTTGATCATGAAATTTTTCAGTCAGTTAGATGTTTCAATGCATAATGGCATTCCAACATTAATTTTGATCAAAATTAATGTTGGAATGATATAATGCTTTTTTGCATGACATGTAAAGGACGGCAAGTATTTTTAAGTATTGAAATTTACTATACATGTTGAGGGTAAATATAAAATTTACATATCCATATTAATTTCTATAAAAATTAATGTTGACCAATACATAATAAATAGTAAATATGCCTGGCTAGTGTAAGTGGCATAGCTTTTTTTCAATCTGCACTTGGCAACATTAATTTCGATCGAAATTAAGGTTCATGATTATCATCAATTTATTCAGTCAGTTGCTTACTGTTATGCATGGTAACATGTCAACATTAATTTTAATAAAAATTGAATTTGACATGCTACCAAGCATTTTTGTGTAAGATGAAAAGTAGGGCACTCTATTCTTAAGTAAACACATTACAATGCATATTGAGCATGTAAATATCATTTACACATTAATATTAATTTCAATCAAAATTAATGTTGACCAATAAACATTGAACACAAGCTTTACAACTTACACACACCAGATATAACTACCATTCAATATGTATATGGTGCTCACTAATTTCGATCGAAATTAATGAGCAGTTTTATGAAGAATTTTTTGGGTCATTTGCTGGTTTGGGTTCAATATGAAAATGTCAATATTAAATTCTATTGAAATTAATGTTGACCAATACGTAATGAATACACACTATGCCACTTACACTTTCCAGGAATAGACACCATGCAATATGCCAGTATCAAAAGTAATTTCGATCGAAATTAATGTTGGCAAGGCACCATGCATAAAAATAAGCAGTTGACTCCAGAAATTCATGATTATCATGCTCATTAATTTCGATCGAAATTAATTTTTGATACTGGCATATTTAATGGTAGCAATGCCTGGCAAGTATAAGTGGCATAGCGTGTATTCACTATGTATTGGTCAACATTAAATTCGATTGAAATTAATATGGATACATAAATGTGACATAAAGAGGTATGGACCATCAATTTGTTGAAAATACATTTTTATATCTCATACATTATTTGTTTTTCTTAAATAGAATGTTACTCTCTCTCAATATCACTTTATAACATTTACCAAGCTGCTTTTAAAAAAAACAGAATACATAAAATTCAATATAAGATAGCTATATTACACAGAAGATCACCGTTATACCTAAGTTATGATGATGTTGATGCTCTATTAATTGATTCCCGAATCTTTACCAGATCAATATCAGCTCCAACCCCAAGTGACTCACGTTCATTCACAGATAATCCTTGCAAAAATGTTGCTGAATAGCAATTCTTGGGGAGGTATTTGGGAACATTGAATATACCATTTTGTGCAACTGTGCTTTCTGATGACCGTGAATATGTTTTTAATGCTGATTTTTTTTGAGCTGGTGTATGGGCTAAGTCCTTTGTCATCTTATCCATTTTTTTAAACAAATCATTGAGTTCAGGATTTTGCCATCCAGGAATAGCTCGGATAGGTGCAGTTGGGGCTGGTGCTGGGCCTTCCTCGATATCAGAGATGCACCTAGTATCATGAAAAAGCACAACAAAACCTGGCACATCACTGCAGAGATCTCTTGCTAACTTGTAGCGTGCACTAGCAATCTGAATTCCAACTAAATCAGCTTCATAATAACCAAAAGCAAAGTAAAATAAAAAACTTACCTTGGTCCGATAACGTTTTACTTGTGCCCTTGCCCTCTTTTCAATCTTTTCTCTTGCTACCCTTTCCTCTTCTTGCCCAAACAACCTTATCATCTCCTTCCCCTTATTAACTACCCATTTCTCAATAACACATTGAGTGAACTGAAGCTTTGACTGATCGATTGTATTCAAGGTGGTGAGCCATCTGGTACAGTGGTCGCATACTATGCTTCCCATGACTTGATTCCAAGTTGATTCTGAAAAATCACGGCAAGTCCAATCAAACGCGAATTTCCGAAAACCTTTTTCTTGCAATTCACGCTCTAAGTTTCTTTTGACAGAAAGTGGGATCGGTGCTCCTCCTTTTAGTCCTCAAGGCTCAGGTGCTGGAAAAAATTCGGGTAGTCAAATTTTGGATCGCAAGAAGGCTATAGAATTGGTTATCAGAAATTGTCGATCAGCTGCAGAATTGGCACGTTTAGAAGATTGGACTTGGGTTAGGACAGTTTGAATGGTTTTTAGTTTGAATTGGCTCCAATCTTTCCAATTTTCAATCTCCAAAGGTGTTGGGCTCACAGCATATTTTGATATTTGTGTTGGTCCCCCAAGACAATACCTCAGAAAGTGGTAAATATTTCTATTTAGACTGTCCGAGCTCCTGGGAACATCATTCCTTCTAACTAAGCCTCTTACAGCCCTTAACCCCCGTTCTCACTCATGAGACTCTGCTGAATTGAGTCTGTGGTAATCACTGATACCCATAATGATTGAGGGATTCACTAACAATTCAAATAAGTTAATTAAATTGGTTATTTTTCAATAAAAGAATACACTACAAATTTGACTTACCTGCTCCACTTGTGCTTGCTCCTTGGTTAGGCTGAGCAGATGATGATTGGTCTCCGAAAAATTCCCTCAATACTTCACTAGCCCAATCTCTTCCTAGCTGATCAGCTTGCTGATCAGCACTTTCAGAAGCTGAAGGATGATTGGGATTAAAATTTCTCGGTTCTGAATGAGACTCTTGGCCTGGATTGGGATTAGGTGGTGGGTTAGGATTAGGTGGTACAGATTGAGATGCATCTGGAGGTGGATCAGCAGAGGGTGGTGGAGGAGTATTTCCAGTATTAGTATGTTGAGGCGGAAAACAATCAGAATCGGTTGGGTCAACAGACATCCCTTCAAAATTATCATCCATAATGAACTGTAATAAAATAAAATAAAATAAAAATAATCAGTTGTTAAAATTTATACCTATCAAAGCTAAAGTAAAAAAAGATACTATGTATATAGTCTTGTAAACGTGTATGTTCTCTTGTCGAAAAATAAAGTGAATAATATATAGCTATCAGCTAAAGTTGGAAGGTCAAACTATTTATAGTAGATGAATGAGCAAGAAGATCATTCATTAAGTAAAAATTTTATCATATTTCTCATTATCATGATTTTATTTCTTTCATTCTTACATTTAAGATAAAAATGACTCATTGAAAGCATGGGTTCTCTCGCAATAAAAGCAACCAAAGTAATTGTTCACTGGTTTATGATAAGGTAAGTTGGATGCATTGCATTTTTTAATTGAGCATTGAATTATTTCTTTCACCATTTACAAATATCACCAATCCTACAAATTTCCCCGATCCCAAATTAACACAAAGATGTTAGTCAACAGAAAATAAATTTGATTAATTTTTTCACTCACTACTGTCTGCAGTCCAATGGCAGTGACAACCTCGTCTTTGATTCCAAACATTCCTTTTTTGTGCTCGACAGTAGCTGCATGTCCAATTATTGCATCTTTCTTAATCACAATTTGAGTTGCTTTGGCTACTCTTACTAACCGACAATGCACTTGTGGGAAAAGCTCATAGGGATCCTTTGATGTTTCTTCTGGACGGAGCTCTTTGAAAGGACTTACTATTAAATATATTTGATCAATCTCTTCCTTTGATCTGAAAAGATCATCAATTTGCCCAAACTGGCTATCTTTTCCATAGTAGAATTCAATTGTTGAATTAGCAATGTGTCGATGGTAACTAATAAACCTCTTTCCATGTATCAATATGCTTGCTACATTTTCAACTACCCGATCCCCACTTTTCTCCGATGGTGTCAAAGCCCGTCTTGAAGTTTCTTTTCCCATTCATGCCCTTACCCATTTAGTAAATAATGCCATACTTAGATGGATCCATTTGTTTTGTTTATCGAGATCAATATGGATTTTTTTAGTCTCACATTGATCATTATCTTCAGCTTCACCAAGTTCTAATACCCTAGACTTCCGATACCAATGTTTAAGCATTGTTAGCGGTATCTCTCCTGTGGTAAATATTAATAAATTAGCACAGCTGATTTTTTAAATCATTGCTTACAAACATTACATACGTGGATGGTGATTGTTTGGAATTTCAGATAATATATGATTCACCTGCTCTCCAGACCAAGTAGCTGTACCTGATGGTGGACCAAGACGCTTTATCATTTCAGGATAATGTTGAGTGATATGCAGATTTGGCTTTGCATTAATATTCTTCCAACCCTCTTCAAGGCACTCACGATACTCTAACAGAAATTGATCTAGATCTTTAAGCTCATTAGTCTGTATATTTTTTAATGTCAAAAAATTGGTGATTGAGCATAATGTTACAAGTGACTTGAGAAGATAATATTCTCTTGGTTTATCAGCTGAGGAAGCTGAAGATTCAGATTCTTTAAATTTTTCAAACCAAAGGGGTATAAGTGACAAAGGGAAGTAGAGAGTATACAGCATGTGCCATTCTGCTGCCTTGAGGGATCCTGCCTTTTTAGATCCTACGGATTTTGGAACTCGTGTTAGCCAGGAAGGTCTTCTTACTTGATCAATCATCTTCCATACAACCTGTAGCTCTGCTGCTGTGATTCGTGGATTACTACTACCTTCATTTTCTTTCTCCTTACCTTTCCTTTTATTTTCTTCATCTCTAGCTGTCTCATTTGATGAGTGAGATCCTTCACTCTGTGATATGCTAATGCTTCTTTGCCTTAAGTTATACAATGAATTCCTACTGTCACTGCTGTGAGACTGTATTGAGGCCACATCGCTATATGGAGGAATAAATTTGGAGCTGGATGACCTACTCTGGCTTCTTGATCGATTTGTTCCCAATCCTTCATTATCTAGTCCATGATGACTTGATGACTGTCTTGAACTCGTACGTCTTTGCTGCTTGTGCTGTCTCATGTGTCCTGTATCATCATCATCATTATTTGTGGTGCTTAAGCTACTTCTACATTTTTTCGAATGTTTGTGCAGTGAAGTATCAGAAAAGAAATCATCATCTTCTTCTCTTACATGCCAATTTTTATCCTTTTCCAGCTTTCTTTCTAGATTTTTTGCTGCATTTTGGATTTGAAAATAGCTTAGACTGTGATCTTTTAGGTTGCCAAGCATATGTGAATGCATAACATCAATTGAGAAATATTCAGTTGGACGCCAATATTCAAGGTTATTCAGCTCACTCCATCGTACCCCATGATTTTGAACAATTGATACACGCTCCCAATGTGACTTAGAATTTTTCCACTTTGTTGCCCAGCACATATGATCCTCATGATTCCGTAATGAAAAATTTCCCACATTCTTTTCACTAATTTCATCTTTAGAGATATTACAGAAAGAGCAGAACATTTTTGCAGAGTGACTCGAAAAGCCAGCCAATTTTCGTATTGCAGGAATGTCACCTATCAAAGAGAACAATGCAACTCTTAATTTCCGGCCTTGTGGATAAATATGTGTCTTTTCAATCAATATACCATCCCATAGAGTTTGTAGATCATTAACCAGTGGTTTTAGAAGGTGATTAAGCTGTTCACTTGTGGGTTCTGTTGGTCCGGGTATAATAGAATACAAAAAAAGATTTTCCATTTTGTATCTATCTTCTTGAGGTAGGTTCATACACACCATCATAATATTGCCTACAGACTTCTGATGACCTCCAATCCTATTGCCACCAGGCCTAAACCAGTCGAAATATAAAGTAAACATTAAGTTGCCTGAAGTTATCGTATATTCATCATCATTGCTATCCAGAGCTGGAGTGGTTATGGGAAAGTTTTTCCAAATTGAACCATCACAAACATCCTTCATCAAATCACACTCTACACGTTCTGCCACAGAGGTTTTCTTCTCAATCAGAAGCTCAAATTTGAACAGTTTGATCTTTTCCTTAAGCCAGTCGATAAAAGAATGGTGATGAAATGTTTTAAGAGATAAGTATTTTACATGTTCTTGATGTTCCTCCATCAAATACAGCCTTTCATCACATTTAACTGCAATTTGTCCTGCTCCAAACATTTTTTAATAGCGCTTTGATGATGAAAGAAACAGTTGATTGCAACATAGTATAGATGGTTGAGATTCAGAGTTATACTCATAAAGAGCAAAGCATTTAGGACAGCATGTTTTAGTGAAAAATGATTGATTGAGCTTTAATCGACTAAAAACTGTATCTATCAAGCGTGGGACCAGGCGGACAATGCTATCAGAATCCAGTATTCCACTATCACCTAGAAGTTTGAGCTTCTTAATTTCTTCATCCAAAAATTGAGTACAACCTTCTTTGCTCAAATGATGAATCAGAGAAAGCTTTGCTGCCTGCCACATAATTATTTGGCTATACCGTTCCCCAAGATTTGAGTTTCTAGAGACTGTTGAAGATACTTCTGCCCCCAATAGCAACTGCCCCTATGTAATAAATCATTGAAACATCATAAAGACTATAATTCTCACATTGAACTATAGATATACAGCTTACTGTTTCTGTGGAGCGGGAACTTCCAATGTTAAGTGGATTGTTGGAGGAAATAACCATCTGGGCCTTCCTATTTCTTTCCTCTTGATGTTTTGCATAAGAATTAGAGCTTTTGAAAGCCATACCAACTTCAAAGGACCCAGAAGAAGTTTGATACTTTCTATTGACACATCCAAGATCTTGACATTGACATACATGAAAAAATGGAGGCATTGTAATTGTGATAATTGTAGGAATAAGTTAGCTATTCGAAGTTACCAATTGAAGGTATTCCTTTTTTTGAAAGGCACTAGCTAATATAAGCTACATTTTTTTATCAAAAGAATATGATGGAATATGTGTTAAAATTATTTAAGTTTAAATGTTTAATTTTTAATCGGATAAATTATATATTAATTTAAAGTTATGCAGTCTACTTTATTTGTATTCTGTATACTCTCTGCATTTGTACAACAATGCATGCATGTTTATCAGAATATTTTCTATCATAGAAAAAATTCTGTTGTACGCACAAGCATCTTAATTATTTTTCTATCAAATGCCTTCTGAGTTATATCTAACTACCCTATAATTATTTGATTTTGATAAAAATTCTTAGTTATGGACTATAAGAAAAGTAATCCATATTTTTAACATAATTATTTAAAAATTACCCCAAAAATCAAAGTTAAACCCAAAAATAAGTTTAATATTTTGTAAAAAACAATCACAAACATATTTCTTTCAATTTGAAAATTGGTCTGTACTAGGTAGAATTTTCTATAAAGAAAAAATCAAAAATACTCAAATAATAGATGCTACAAAAGTGTAAACCTTAAAGAATTACATAAAAGCTGAAACCTTGTATAACTTTTCATACATAAATGTGATGAAGTGACACTCTAGTCTATTTATTCAGGTTGAAAAAAATTACTCAAAAGAATATGTATTACTATCATATTGGACCAAAAATAATTTTTTGGTAATCAAAAAATGAACATAGCCTCACATTTAACAAATTATTTTTGTGGAAGAATTTTTTGAAAAGAAAAAAAAATCCGTTTCTTAAATGAGTCTGCTTTTATCACATAATCATTCTCTTTATTTTATACCATTCCTTTTGAGTTCAAGTTGCATATAAAAATATAATTTATGCATATTATAATTCCATAAAGTCGAAATATTTCTTATTCTTAATTTTTGTGATATTTCTCCTTAAATCAACTTTGATCAGAAAGTTTTGGAGCTCAACAATTTATCCTTCCTCTTTGTTTAATTTAATTGAACACTTTCTTAATCTAATTATTTATGAACCCTAGTAGCTCTTACTTTCCTCATGGAAACCTGCCCACAAACACAAGAACACTTAATAGAATTTTTAATGAGACTTTGCCTCCATTCAATTCTCACTTTTGTAGATCTATACACAATTTTTGTTGTTCACTTTTGGATATGTCACCAGAATCAAATGGATGTAAACAAAACCCTACTGAAGAGCAATTAGACAGATTTTCATCATTTGACATGAATTCTTGCAACATTTCCTTTGAACTACCTCATCCAGAATCAAATTCAGCGGTTTCAGAAAAGTTTCCACCAATTTTCTGTGAATCTTTTATTGAGCACCTTCGCATGTGTGGTTTCCCAGGATCAACTTTCGCTTGGAACCTAGATTGGTTTGACAAATGGAACCAGGTCTTGGCAAATATTCTCATTAAACACTGGGACAATGCCTTAAAAACCAATAATTTGATTGCATATCCAATTGACTCAACTCAAATAGGAGTTCTTCACCGTTTGTTTTTAGGTCAAGCTGATAGATTAAGACTTGGGAAGGATTCTCATAGCTCTCAAGAAATAATCAAAGTGAGAAAGCATAAATATAGAATAAAAAAAAAAGTATGAAAATCCCTTTTTTTTCAACCGTTTTTATTTATGACCTTTATTTCAAATAACAAAGATTCTTAGAATTCAGTTAACCGAACTAAACTTCTTAAACAACTTCCACATTGTGAAACTTATCACAACCTTTTCACAAACATCAAATGTTGTTCAGACACCGAAATTGATAATGATGGATTGTTAAGACGTATCTTAATGCAATGGAGGTCTGAAGATTTTTCTAAAGTTGCACAATATCTTGACCAACAACACTTTGATATTCGAGATAATTCAACCTACTCTGGCAGTGTGCTAAAGGACTTGGCCTTGTACAAAAGCATCAGTTTGGTTTCAACATTATCCCCTAACCTTAATCCTTCTCATGTCCCCCGGGGTTTGCCGAATGACTGTTATTCTCCCTTATATCTTGCATCTCTAAATCCTCAACAACTCAGACTTTTAAATCCTCAAAATCCCATAAATTTACCTGCTCTCCTTGAAATTCTTTCTTCCTCTAATGTGAGTGACTGACAAACTCCCTTAATAATAGGTTTGCACACTCATACTCCTCATTTCCACTGTTTGGGACACTTAGCCTTGAAAACAAAAACATAATTTTAATGATTACTATTATCATTAAAATTTATAGAAATGAAATTTGGCTTACATTGTTAGCTCCATTTTTTTCCTTTGAATCTTATACATGCTGAATTCTATACTTCCTTGTACAAAATAATTCAAAACATTTACTTCATTTTGCTGCCCCATTCTATACAGCCGATCAACAGCCTGTTGCTCAACTGCTGGATTCCAATTTGGCTCCTATTTCAACATTGAACATATAAAAAATTTAATATTTTTGTTCTTAATATGAAATAAAAGACATTGAGCTCACCATTATATATACATTTTGAGCACACCTGAGATCTATACCCACTCCTGCAGCCTGAATCGTTCCAACCAAAACTTGGCAATTTTTATTAAAATGGAATTCATGCATATTTTTGTCTCTCTTTGTCCGGCTGAGTTCACCCGTAAGCTGGGTATACCTAATATTGTGGTCATCTAAAGCCATTTTTATTCTATTTTGAAATATTAGAAAATTGTTTTTAATAAGCCAACACAATTTTGTAAAACAATTCATTATAGAATCACTTACATCTGCAAAAAGTCTGCAAAGTTGGAGAATATAACAGCTTTTGGAAAATTTATATCCCTTTCACCAGACAAAAAGTTTTTTAAGTGGCCTATAAGATGACAAATCTTTGCAGAATGCTGCCAGGTGAAATCAAAAGTTGGAGTTTCATCCAGATTTTCGTAGATTGGATGGTTGCAGAATTTTCTTAAAATCATCAGCTCTCTTAGAAACTCAGATGAGTCCCAAGGGAAGTCAGTGCTTCTGGAGGGCCCATATCGCTCAGTGAATCCTTCTTGAAGCACATCAAGTTTAGACCTCCATGGATCTGCTAATTGAACCGATATCCCCCTTTGAATCTTTTTTGGAAGAGACAAAATTGCATCCTTTGTTCTACGTAGGCTTATGACTTTCATTAAGTGATTGATTGATTTAATAGAATTAGCCTTTCCTTTTTGCAAACCTGGAAAAAGGAAATTCTTCCATAACCAGTCTTCTTGCCACTTTTCGATTCTAAGAAAAAATATGAGACTTTGAAGGTCAGTGGGCCTGTTCTGAAGTGGAGTTCCAGTCAAGCATAGTCGGTGTTGGGATTCCAAGTCAAATATTGTTTGAGCCCTCTGCGAGTAAGGATTTTTAATGTAACTAAAAGAATATTTATAAAAATTGATTATATAAATTAAGTTTTAAGTTTTAGATATAGAAATGGGCACTAACTGAGCTTCATCTAAAACAACTCTATACCAAAAGAGCATTTGAGTCACCGGTATCTTTTTTTGGCTTTGATTTTTTGACATCGTTGGGCTAGCTATTTCATAGGTCGTTAAAACAATAGCAGTGTCCTGTAGCTCATTGACATTAGTATTTTGACAATCCTTCCCATAAAGAACCTTGAAAGGAAGTGCATTATCTTCAAAGTGCACACTTATTTCATTGATCCAATTCGATAGTGTTGCCAGGGGGCATATAATCAGTGTGGCTGAACTCCGATTAATACCTTCTTGATTTTCTGATACCTGGAATTGTCTTGCTTCACCTTTAGTTGCACTTATAAGAGAAAGAGTTGAAAGTGTCTTTCCTAAACCCATATAATCAGCAAGTATTGACCCGTTTCCTTCAGGCGGCAATTGATTGTTAGGAAACTGATCTTTATAGTCATCAAATCCAGTTCTAAGCCAATGGTTGTCCTGGTGCCTCCACATGATATCCAACTTTTCCTTTAACATTTGTTCATTGTCAATCATAAAATTTATTGCTTGAAGTTGATGTGTTTTGAGAACTGTTTTGATTCCTCGGATAAGTTGATCAGCTTTCCAATCTTGAGTACTCTGAGATATTTGGAAAGAGCCTTCAAAAATTACATGCTGGATATTAAAAAAGATAGTGGAGTCGTAGTTCAGGATTGGACATAAATCGATTTGTGCAGAAGAAAATGCTTCTTTAGCAAGACTGATTAGTGTACTTGAAGAAAAGAGGCATCCCCAAAGTTGATACTGATTACCAAAAACTGGAACCAAGTAAGCATGAAAATAGAAAGGCTTCATAGGATTCAAGGCACTTCTTTGGTTTAAATGGTGAGATCCAGAGCCAATGTCACCCAATAGTGGTCCAATGTGCTGACTCTGCACTTGAGAAAGATTACCAACAAGGGTTGGTTTTCTTTCTTCAAATAGTCCAAAAATATGAACATTCGAATGGCCTCGCTGTAAAATTGTGGGGGTCGGTGAGTTTTGAAATCTTGAAATTACATTCATATAAATTTGATCGATTGTTATTGAGAACTGTCCAACACATCTGAGACTTGACATATTAAGTAAGAATAGTATCTGAAGATAGTGGTTGTTAAAAGATGAATTGAAGCAAAAAATGAAGAATCAGTTTTGAATAAAACGACAAAATAACTTTTTAGCATATGCTATGCTAAGCTCATAATTCTTTCACATGTATTATTATTATCTTTTTAATAAATATTGGAAGTAAATCAATGATAACTGGAATGAATAATATGTCTTAAAAATAAATCTTGAGCCTATAGAGTAAATTATGGTTTGTGGAGGAAGAAAAATTTTCTCAATAAAAATGTGCATTATTGTTACATTATAATCACAAAATAGAATAATTTCACTCTTATTACACTTATTTATGTTTCTGTCTAATAGTAAAATGCTTTAGATGTCAGTTCAAAATCCAAATTGAAACTACTACCTAGAACGATATCTTGATACTAACATACTTTTTGTAAGTCTTTGGAAAGACACTTATGGTGATCTCAATAATATTAAAATTGATTTGAATTGTATGTTTTATCAAATATCTATGTAGTCTAGTGTAATAATTGAGATACTACAGTTTAACCTTCTATTACCAACTTGGCAAGAAAATATATGTAGATATTCTTAGAACGAATATCAAATTTTGCTTTCCACAAGATGGGAAAGTGAATATTATGATATGTTAAGTGATATGTTCAAGCTTTGCTCAATCTGTGCTCAGCTCAAAATCAAAGTAATCACCAAGCTCCAAGAAACCTGTGATTGAGTTTGGTTGAACCTAGGTCTAACTGATTACCAAATCTTTGTCCAATTAATTTAAATCTGGTTTCACAATGAACTCCCAACAGCCTTCCAACAGCTTTCCAACCACTTCCCAACATTTTTAAATGAGGGGTATTGCTAGAAATACCCCCCCAAATTTTCTGTGGTGGATGTAGCAAGAATTAATGATGAGCACTTGAGAGATATTATTGCCAAGCAAAATCATATAATGAACAATATGCAATTGACTCAGAGATATAATAGTTTGTTAACTGATCAGGTTTATCAAGCATTAAGAAGTGAAGCACAGAGAGTCTCTGATGAATTGTCTCATTACAAAGCAACCCATGAAAAGAAAGTTGCTTTATGGCAAAATATAAAAAATGATTTGTCTAAACTAAAAGATACTGTATCTGCCTGTTGCCAAGAGGTAGAGATAGATAAGATAAATCTGAAAAGATTGAATGACCATTTGTCATCTTTTCAACATAAAAATCAATTATCTTTTGCAACTATCAATGAGAATTTATCTAGTCTTCCAAGAATGAAAACAAGACTAACAACCATTGAAGAAAAATTGAACTCATTGTTAAATGACCAAAAATATTCTGACATTTCTGTGAAGGAACATATAGTGCAGGATGCTCAAATAGTACCTGTGGATAGTTCATCTAAAATAAAAATAGATCCAGAAATACCTGTTGATAACACTGAGTTTCCATCAAAAACTGATGATGCACCAGGATCTGCAACAGAAGGATTAAACAATGAGATTTCAGCACAATTAGAGAAATTACAGTTGCTTCTTACTCAGAAACAAGCTAGTACTAAGGAGACTCCTTCAAATCAAAAGAATTGGCCAAAACTTGACCAGTACCCAACATTTGATGGTGATTCTTCCTCTGACTGGCAACAATTTATTTGCAGAATTGATAACTTAAAAAATTCTTACAAACTCCCAGATGAGGAAATTGTGTCCAAATTAATTTCTTTGTTCACTAATGTTGCCCTGATGTGGTATGAATCTGTTCTCCTGGATGGGAATGACTACTCATGGGAGGAGTGGAAGAAATTAATTAAACCCAATTTGGTGTCTCCAAGTTCAGAATGGCTCAACAAAGGCAGTATGAGGAAACTAGATATAGCTCTTCTACTGATAAACCTATTGAGTTTTTAATGAAACTTGTAAAAATCTTAAGGGAAATGGACCCAAATATGGAGTTTGATTTATGGAAGGACAGGATCCTCTATAAATTACCAATGTCTCTGAGAGACTTGATAGTGGCTAGGACTGAGTTCTCCAAAGAACCCTCTTCTTTCATTAATACTTGCAATGAGATACTTCTAATTAATAAGTATGATGCCAGAAGATTCATTCCTAGGACCCCTTTGGAGAAACCCTCCACTTACCAACAGAAACCTTTGGAAAAGGTTGGTAAACCTTCTGCCCCTGTTTCACCAAAGAAGTATGCAACAAATACTTGCTTCAAGTGCAACAAGCCTTGGCAGAAAGGCCATGTTTGTGACAAGAAGATAAATCTTGTAGAACAAACAGAGGAGCATGCTGATGACACAGTGGCACTGGATGATACATCAAGTGATTGTGCCAGCAATATTTCATATGAATCTCAACAAGAAATCTTGATGCTGGAAGAGGATATTCATTATTTAAATACTATTGACATTGATAATAATGATTTATCTACAGTTGAAGATGCTGAGATCATAAAGAACATTGAGGATAACTCAATTGTTATTGCCCCTCTTAAGGCACCAGTCTTGATAAATGGAACCAGCATTGAAGTTGTTCTGGATTCTGGAGCTGGAGGAAGTGTAGTATCTGAAAGAGTACTTGATTCAGTAGATCAAGACTATAAATCTAAACTGATGCCTATCATTTCTGAAAATTGGAGAGGGTATGGCTCTGTTTTGTCCCCCATTGGTAAATACAAAGCCACAGTGTTTTTTAAATATAACCATGGTTTTGTAAGAGCTATTTGTGATTTTGTTGTCATGAAAAATGATAAATTGAGCGATTGGTTTATTGTAGGGAATGATATTTTAACCAAGTATGGCATAAAATTGAATCTTTCAAACCAATGTTTCACAATGGGGATTAATGGGAAGAGAAAATTTAAGATTTCCTCCCCTAAAAAATTATTAAAACCAGAATTGAACACATGTAACTCTGTGGTTCAATATAAAGGAAGATCTACAAAGGAAATGCATGCCCTTATGTATGAAATTGACAATGCTTCTTTTGGAGAACAAATTTCTGGTGAGGATAAAGATTCCATCATTAACTTGATAAAATCTTTTCCTATGGCCTTTGCTCATGGGTCACATGAACTGGGATTAGTTAAAGAGGAAATGAAACTTTCATTGTCTTGCCCATTAACTGATATACCACCTAGTTTAAAGAAGAAGCCTTATTCTGCTTCTCCCACAAAGAGAAAAGATATTGAAGACAATATCTCTACCCTTTTAAAAATGAATATTATTGAAAACACCACACAATATGGGGGGCGGACTTGCTAGCAAGTCCGCAACCTTGAACCCTAATTCATATCTTTTTCAGCACACATTGAGGTGGTGATGAAAAAATCATGAAGAAATATTGAATTTACTTTGAAAACACCTTGAAACTGATTTGAACCTTCATTGAACCACAGTTGATTAATAGTTTAAAAAATATTCACAGCAGGAAAAAAGTGTGCACTAGATGTCTAGTGCTTTTTTTTGCTTCCTGAATTGATTCCTGGTAGAATTACAAGTGGGACTTCCATCTGATGCCTCCCTCCCCTAATTCTCCCTTATCTTCAATCTGACTTCCTATCCTACCCCCTTATCTCATTTCTAAACTTGCCATCTACTTACCCATTTTCCCTATTCCTTTCCTTCACAGTGAGAAAACAACTCTCCTCTCCTTCCCCCCCTCTCCCTTCTCTTCTCTTCATTTCTCACACCTCCCCCAGACCCTCACTCACCTTTCCCAGCCCACTGTCATTATTTAGTTTTATTTTACTTTGTATTTTTTTCATTTTTCATGTTTCTTCCCTACAAAAATCTTCCTTTTTCAACGATTGGCCACATTTTTTTAGTAAACACAAGCAACTCAAATTCTGAAATATGTATTTAGTTACATTATTTACCACTTGGAATGGGTTATAATTCCTCAAAATTTTATTCCTTGTTATTTCTAATTTATACATATTAATTATTCTCAAGTTTATAAAAAGTTGGCTACTTCCCAAGCCCTTGCATGCCTCCCCAACACTTTTTTCACCTCTTCAATCTCATTGCTCATCTCCCCCAGAAAAATAAAGGAACTGGGGAAGGCTGGGGAAGGTGAGAGAGGGGCTTTACAGGGCTGGGAGAGGTTATAAAATCCCCTAACCCACTTCGGGAAGGCTGGAAAAGGTGAGCAAGGGTCCTTAAAGGGCTAGGAGAGTTGATAAAAGCCTCTCACCTACTACTCACAGCCCTACTTAGTCTTTACAGCACCTCTTTCACATCTCCAGCCAAATTAAGGGACTTGGGAAGCTGGGGGAGGTGAGCGAGGGGCTTTGAAAGTCTGTGGGAGGTAATAAAAGCCTCTCACTCACTTCTCCCAGCCTTCCTTAGTCTTTACAGCACCTCGCTCACATCTCCAGCCAAAGTAAGGGACTGGGGGAGGCTGGAAGAGGTGAGTGAAGGGCTGGAAAGATTGGGAAGGTGAGAAAGGGCTAGGGGAGGTAAGCAAGAGCTGGGGGATGTGGACAATAAACTGGGGAGGTGAGTAATAGTTTTAGAATGTGAGAGAAAGGCTGGTGAGGGCTAATGGAGGTGAGTGGGGTGAGTGAGGGGAATGGGAGGTGAGCGAGAGGTTGAAAAAGGGGTGTAGTTGTGTTAAAAGTGAAAATAGAGTGGAGGGGAGTAGTGAGGAGGGCTTAAACATAGATTTTGAAGCTTAAAGGGTGTAGCAAATGTATCAGGAGGGCAATAAAAGGGTGGTGAGTGGTAATAGAATTAACAGAAATGAAAAAGCAGAAAAATTTGTGTGGAGAGATTGAGAGGTTGTCCATTGAGGTAGTGAAAAATGGAGTGTGAACTTTGTTCTTTGGGCGAACATCAGAGTCCACCCCCTCAATCTACAGCTCTATTCTGCCGATATGGAAAATGATTGATAATTATTTTTTATTGATATTTTTTAACTTAAACCTATAGTTTATACGTCTTTATTTTATA
The DNA here is from genome assembly GCA_030280995.1 of Hemileia vastatrix. Taxonomy (NCBI): domain Eukaryota; kingdom Fungi; phylum Basidiomycota; class Pucciniomycetes; order Pucciniales; family Zaghouaniaceae; genus Hemileia; species Hemileia vastatrix. Next base: position 36,402,156 of record JASXTE010000004.1, read on the forward strand.
TTTTTGATTTACAATGCACTTTAAGACTAAGAAAGTAATATAGTAAAATAATTGATAATGAAATACTATTTTGCTTTTTTACACAATAATTCACAGAATTCTTTTGATAACTATACATGATATAAATAAATAATATAATAGGAAAATTGTAGCAAAAAGTTAAAAACTAGAATAAAACATTTAAAGAAATTTTAAACTATTGAACTTATGTATTTTTTGAGTTTATTGTATTTATTTTTAAATGTAATAGTAAAATATGTTGGTTAGATTAAAAATAGCTTTGAATTAAATTAAATAATTAGGGTAAAGGTTGAGGAAAAGATTTATCCACATATATAACCATTTAGGCTTATTTCTTGTTTTGTGATTGCTATATATAACTGGATAATTGACTGTAATAACTGCAAATTTAAAAAACTTCAATAAGTTATCTACCTCAATATATTTAGGATAATCTATTCAGTAACAGAATAAAATATCTGAGTCCTTTCTTTTACTAATTTTTTTTCATTTCAATGACTATATACATTTTCAAAAAAATTATTTATCATGTTTTTGGTGGAACTTAGATTGAACTCTCAATGAAATCTTGTTTCCAAGTGTGGTTCATAATAATTTAAGCCATGAAAAAATTTATACTTTTTTAGAAGTTTTATTAATTACTTTTAAATATAAAAATAATTATATTTTTATATCAAAATATTTTTATTAAACACTTTGAAGTTCTAAAAATAAGTACATATTAAGAATTATTTTTAGATAATATTATATTAAAAAAAGTTTTAAGTTGATTATATATTATTATGATATGATTTCTTTCCATATTACGTATTACGAAACTACCTAAAAATCAATTTTATACAACTATATTACATAAAAAAGATATCAGCTCTTCTGCTTAGATTTAAAGTACTTCAAAAAAACATTATTTTTGCCTTAGGTACACATTATATAGAGTATTCAGAGCATCATATTAATTTTTTAGACTTACACATTTAAGTTGAATGGAAGCCTCACAGGATAAAATTTGTCATTTTGTAAAAAAAAAAATAAGTAAATATCTTTTAAATCAATATATATTTTTATAAAAAGTCAAATTTTAATATTTATGTTTAGTTTAAAATCTGATATGAAGATTTGAAATATTGCTATTTAAATTAATTTTTATAACAATATAACCATTCCAGTATTGCTTTGTGATAAGGCCAATTTCAAGAAAATTTTTAAATTCTTCTGTTTAAATAAAATATCAAAGGGATTGTTTTTCATACACTTAGAAACTGAATAGAAACATTATATAAGATCTACCAATCAGCATAAATATCATAATTCCAATAAATCATTGATAAATCTTGAACCCATATATATAATTTTACAATTGCGTGTAAGTGTTCAGTTGTGAATTACTCCTATCAAAACTTTGATTCTAATGACTAAAAAAGCGTACCTGAAATGTTTCATTTAATTTATTTTTCAAAACCATAGAATTGAAATATTTTTTCTTTTCATTTAAAACATGGAATAATATTATTTTTAATAAAAAGATGATTGCCTTTACAGCTGCTTTTCTACATGGGTATAATCTAAATTACCTATTGTGTCTTTTTTACAAAATGAATATCATATAATAGTTTTTTAATTTGAAACTGATAGAATTATGAAAAATTACCACTTTTACCTATTTAATTCAGTTCTTGAACAATAATACAATCAAAATATCTACCTGAAGCACATTTTTTAACATGAGATCACTTTTCAAATTATATGGTGCTTATTCCCAGGTTGACACTGAAATTATCCCACAATACAGCATTGAAGCAAAATCAAGTTCTAAAATTAAAGTTTAAATAAATTTATACTACTTTGTTTTAATTATCTTTAAATTTTTACATCTAGCTTGAATTTCAGTCTTTCATATGAAAAATTCACTAAGTAGTGATTAATTATTTCAACTCATGAGATTACTCTACCAAATAACCATATTTACATTGAATTTTGATGAAATACATCATGAAGAGTTCCAGAAAATCATATGTGTATTACATTGAATAAATTAATATTGTGAAAATTCTTAGTAGTTGAATATTCGATAGAAAAAAAAAGAGCAAAAAGATATTTCCTTTTAATTTTAATCATCTTCTTGCATACAAAAATGGAAAAAACTGGATTAAAATTCACTTGTATAAGAATTATACTTCTTTCTAGACATATAATTAAACAATTTATCAATTATTAGTGCTAAGTGTAAAGAAGATATTAGAGAACTTCATTGAAACAGAAATTATGAAAACATATTTCTATCTTTTATTTTTCTTAATTATGAGTCTTTTCCCAGTATTCTAGAATAGAAACTTGAGAATTTTTATGGTTCAATATTTTTATTAAATAATTCCATTGAGTTTAAAATAATTATATTGCATAATAAGAAATAATAAAAATACAAAAAAAAATATCAGGTAATATGGTTTAAATTAAAAAATAAAAGCTTCAAATTCTTGGTTAAAAGGAGTTATCATTAAAGAGAACCACTGATATTATTTTATATTTTTTCAAAAAAAATAGAATAAAATAATTAGAGAGGTTAAAAGTGATGTTTTTGAAATAAATAGTATAATTTTCAGTCTTTTAAGTGATCAGGTGAAATTCAAAATGAAAATGAAAATGAGTTTTGTGAAAAAAATTCTGTGAATGGATCAGATTATTAATCTTCCCTTGTTATTATTTCTATAAATTATTTATTAAACTTTCACTATTACTCAAGCACAGACTCATCCATGTTTGGTTAAGAGCCCAAGATGAGTTCAAAGTAAAGTTCAGTCTGAGTTCAGTCTGAGTTCAGTCTGAATTCCATCTGAATTCAAGTTGAGGACTTGCTAGCAAGTCCCCCCCAAATATTGCGTGGTGAAAGGTAGTTGAAACACCTAAATATTGTGTTATCTCACCTGTCCTAATTTCTTATGAGAAAGATAAAGCCAGGTTATGTGGTGATTATAGAGCACTAAACACTTATACTGTTGATGATATCTACCCTTTACCTAGAATCAGCTCTATACATGCTACTTTACAGGGTGCTAAATATATCAGCTGTTTGGATGGTAATAAAGGATATCACCAGGTACCTGTTGAGAAAAATTCTCAGAACTTTCTGATGATTGCCACTCATATGGGTATTTATATGTATATTAGGAAGCCATTTGGCCCTAAAAATGCCCCTTCAGTTTTCCAAAAAGTAATGGATAACACATTCCATCAAGAAATAATTGAAGGATGGCTGATGTTTTATATTGATGATATCATAATATTCTCAAAAAAATTTGAGGACCATCTTAAACACCTGTGTAAAGTATTCCAGAAAATGGATGAAATAAATATGACACTTGCTTTGAAGAAATGTAAATTTGGTTTCCATTCTTTAAAAGTTCTTGGTCATGTTGTTTCAGGCTTACAGATATGTGTTGACCAGAACAAAGTGGCAGCCATACAACAGGTGAAGGCTCCTACAACAGTGAGAGAGCTCCAAAGTTTTTTGGGAATGTGTGGATACTATAGACAGTATATTAAAAATTACCAAGTCATAGCTTTACCCCTTACCCAATTAACTAGAAAGGATGTTGCTTTTATCTGGAATAGTGAAAGACAAAGAGCCTTTGACACTATGAAACACTGTTTGATGTCAGCACCAATTCTTGCTTTACCTGACTTTAATCAACCATTTGTTTTGTACACTGATGCCAGTTTCATTGGTCTTGGTGCTGCCCTCCATCAAAAACAAGTGATGAATGATAAAGTTTCAGTAGTAGTAAATTGTTATATTTCAAGAACCTTGAGAAATAGTGAATTGAAATATGGTGCTACTCAATTAGAACGTTTAGCTGTAGTATGGGCTCTAGAAAAGCTTCATTATTACCTAGACGACCAGAAATTTGAACTTGTCACTGACTGCAGTGCAGTTAAATCCCTTTTAAGCTTGAAAACACCTAACAGACATATGTTCAGATGGCAGCTGGATGTTCAAGAGTACAGAGGGAGAATGACAATTATTCATAGGGCTGGTATTGTTCACTCAAATGTGGATATGTTATCAAGGTTACCTTTACCAAATGATGACTCTAATCCTGCTTATGATCCTGAGGATGAAATTATTCATATTCATGGGATATATGTGGTTGATATGGAGGAAGAGCTATTACAGCTTATTCTGGAATCATATGATAAGGACACTAACTTGAAAAGGTTATGCACCATATTAAATGATCCAAAGAATGCTTCAATACAAGCATTAATTAAAACCCTTCCACCAAAGTACCAAAAAGCTTTGGAAAAAGGTAAATTTTCAATTGATGAAGGATATCTATATTATAGAAGAAAGTTGAGTAATGTTATTGTTATTCCTCTTTCTATGAAAGAAATCATCTTGAAAATTTGTCATGATGACATATTAGCTGGACATTTTGATCTTGACAAAACAATGATCAGAATTAAGAACACTGCTTGGTGGGCTAATATGCCTGAAGACACAAATTTATATGTTGAATCTTGTGATTCTTGCCAAAAATCAAAAAGATTAACTGGTAAAAGAGCAGGATTAATGCAACATATTAAACCTCCTGATGCTCCATGGCATATAATAAACATGGATTTTGTAACAGGATTACCTATTTCTGGTAAAGACAGTTATAACTCTTGTTGGGTTATTGTGGACAGATTAACAAAAATGTGTAAATTTATCCCTACCCACAAGGATGTTTCCACTAAAGAATTAGCTTTCTTATGGTGGTCTCATATGTTTAATACTTCTGGTTTTCCTAAAGCCATAATCTCTGACAGAGACCCAAAATTTACTTCTGAATTTTGGATGTCTCTGATGGATGTTTGTGGTTGTGATCTGAAACTTTCTACTGCCCATCACCCTCAGACTGATGGTTTAGCTGAAAGAATGATTCAGACTTTAGAGGACATGATAGAAGATATTGTGCCTTTGGCCTTGAGTATAAAGATAATGAAAGATTCACTCATGATTGGGTTACCTTACTTCCTGGGTTAGAATTTGCTTATAATAGCACTGTTCATTCTGTTACTCAAAGAAAGCCTTTTGAGCTCTGGCTTGGATATGTTCCTAATACTCCTGCCCAAATTCTCAATAACAAAATACCTAAATTGGATATACATCCTGGTGTCAAATCTTTTCTTCAAATGCAACAACTATGAAGAAATCATGCTCAAAAATGTATTGAAAAATCATTTGAATATGAGAAGAAAAGATGGGACAAATCCCATAAAGAATACACTTATAAAAAGGGTGATGAAGTGTTGATTTCTACAGTCCACTTCAACTTACAAGGTAATAACAAATTGAAAGATCCATTTGTTGGTCCATTTGTTGTCAGAAGAATGATTGGAGATAATGCAGTTGAAGTTATTCTGTATTCTCCATATGACAGAAAACATCCTGTTTTTCCAATATCTCTTTTGAAACCTTACACATCCAATAGTGATTTATTTCCAAAAAGAAGGGGTAGACCAAAGAGAACCCCAAATGAAATCACTGAGACAGCAGAAATTGAAAAAAATTTAAATGATAGAATAGTCACTGCTGATAAAGGTACAGAATACTTATTGAGATTCAAGAATAAATCATCTGAATATGATTCTTGGATACCTGGGAAGGAGATATCTAATCTTCCTACTCTACTAAAAAAGTATAAAAAGAAAAAATCATAGCATTTTTTTTATTGTTTTTTTAGAGTGAGGGAGTGTCAGCCAGGCTACTAGACTTACCCAGTGAAATAATTAATTATTTACTGGATGAAGCCGCACCTTATCTTTTTAATTATTATTTAATTATAATTTAGTTACATTAAAATTAGTTATAATAAATTAACTAATTACAGAATGATAAAATTAAATAAATAATTAAAATTAAAAATATAAAATTGTCCCTTATAATTTTCTCTAACACTGTGCTCATTTGACAGGTTGGAGAAATTAAAAATTTATATTAAAAAATAGATATTAAGAAAATAAGATTTTAATATTCAAATAATATTAAATATATACAAAAAATTCAAATATCTTATTTAGAATTGACTTCTACAGTAAATATTAAATAAATTGATGTATTTCTGACATACTCTGTAAATACATCTTTTTGACGCCTTCTTTTTAGAATAACTTTATTATTTGAAAATAATCCTTCTGGAATATTCTTTTCTCTCTCTCATACTACTGTTTTTAGAATTTGATTGCCGTGCTTTGTTTCTCCTTTGCCTATATAAGGCCTCTCTTTTTGTTGTCTTTTAATCATTCTTTTTACCAACTTACTTTATTACCACAACTACAATATAACACTTATTTCTTATATTTTATATCTTTAGTATTTACAAGGACGTAATTCTTATCTATAGCTTATATTAATATTTTAAATCTACCTCTTATCATTGAGTAAAAATCATCTTTGATTGAGAAATACGTACCAAATTATTGAGAGTCCAATTAATCCTTAAAATCTTCATACAAACTCCGTACCAAATCTTCTAGACCAAAAGTGTACCTTGACAATAAGTCAATTTTACATATATAATTATAATATATGTTTTGTAATTAATTAATTAATTATTTATAATTATTAAATACATAAAAATGCGCCATTATTTGTAGAATATAAAATATATTATGCTTCATTTAAATGTATAAAAAATTTATATAACAATAAAATTAATATAACACTTATATTTAATAAGATACTTATATAATTTTATTATGCAATAAAATATTAATTTATATAAATAAAATACAATTTTTATACCCTCTTTCAGGTCCAATAAATTAACATATCACTTACTGGCCTCCTATTATAGCCTGGCTGACACTCCCTCACTCTAAAAAAACAATAAAAAAATGCTAAGAATTTTTCTTTTTGTAATTTTTTAACAGAGTAGGAAGATTTGAAATCTCCTTGCCAGGTATCCATGCATCATGTTCAGATAATTTGGTCTTATATCTCAATAAATATTCAGTACCTCTTTCATAAGTGATAATTCTATCATTGAGAATTTTATCATTTTCTGCAGTTTCTGTGACTTCCTGAGGGTTTTTAATAGGTCTTCCCCTTCTTTTGGGAAATAATTCACTGTTGGAAGTATAAGGCTTAAAAAAAGAAATGGGAAAAACAGCGTGTTTTCTATCATATGGAGAATACAATACAACTTCTACTGCATTATCTCCAACCATTGTTTTAACAACAAATGGTCCTACAAAAGGATCTTTTAATTTGTTGTTTCCTTTTAAATTGAAATGGACAGTAGATATCAACACTTCATCACCCTTGTTAAATGTGTATTCTTTATGGGATTTATCCCATCTTTTCTTTTCATATTCAAATACTTTATCAATACAGCTTTGAGCATGTTTTCTGCATAGCTTTTGCATTTGCATAAAAGATTTTACACCAGGGTGTAGTTCCAACTTAGGTAATTTATTATTGAGAATCTGAGCAGGAGTGTTTGGGACATAACCTAACCAAAGCTCAAAAGGCTTTTTCTCAGTGACAATATGAACAGTGCTATTATATGCAAATTCAAGACCAGGCAATAGAGTGACCCAATCATGAGTAAATCTGTCATTGACTTTATATTCTAATCCAAAGGCACAATACCTTATAATCATATCTTCCAGATTTTGAATCATTCTCTCAGCTAGACCACCAGTCGGAGGATGGTGAGCTGTAGACAACTTTAACTCACAGCCAAAAATATCCATCAAAGAGGTCCAAAAATCAGAAGTAAATTTTGGATCTCTATCAGAGAAAATGGCTTTTGGAAAACCAATAATATTAAACATGTAAGACCACCATAAGAAAGCTAATTCTTTTGTGGATACATCTTTGTGGGTAGGAATAAATTTTCACATTTTTGTGAATCTATCCACTATTACCCAACAAGAGTTAATCCATGTTAATTATTTGCCAAGGAGCATCAGGTGCCTCAATATGTTTTAATAACCCTGCTCTTTTACCTTTCAACCTTTTAGATTTTTGGCAGGAATCACAAGATTCAACATATAATTTTGTGTCTTCGGACATATTAGCCCATCATGCAGTGTTTTTGATTCTAATAAATGTTTTTTCAAGATAAAAATGACCAGCTAATAGGTCATCATGACAAATTTTGAGGATAGTTTCTTTCATAGAAGGAGGAATTAAAATTACATTAGTAAGCTTTCTTCTATAATATATATAACCATCTTCAATAGTAAACTTTCTTTTAAGCAAAGAATTTTGATACTTTGCAGGAAGAGTTTTAATCAATGCTTGAATTGAAGCATTCTTAGGATCATTTAAGATAGTAACTAATTTAATTAAATTAGAATCCTTATCATATGAATCCAGTATTAATTGCTATAAATCTTCTTCTATATCAACTATAAATATACCATGGATATGAACAGTATCATCTTCAGGTACATAAGCAGTATTGGAGTCATTATTTGGCAGAGGCAATCTGAACAGCATATCAACATTGGAGTGAACATTTCCAGCCCTATGGATAATTTTCATCCGTCCTCTGTACTCTTGAACAGGAAGTTACTACCTGAACATATGTCTATTAGGTGTTTTCAGGTTTAAGAGGGACTTCACAGCACTACAGTCAGTTACCAAGTCAAATTTTTGGTCATCTAGGTAGTAATAAAGTTTCTGAAGAGCCCAAACAACTTCTAAGCACTCTAATTGAGTGGCACCATATTTCAATTCAATATTTCTCAAGGTTCTTGAAATATAAAAAATTAAAACTTCTGAGGATTTATCATTAATAATTTGTTTCTGGTGGAGGGCAGAACCCAGACCAACAAAGCTAGCATCTGTATAGAGGACAAATGCTTTGTTAAAATCTGGAAGAGCTAAGATAGGAAACGTCATTAAGTAACATTTTAATGTATCAAATGATTTTTGACAGTCAATTTTCCAGATGAATGCAACATCTTTCCTAGTTAGTTTGGTAAGAGGTAAGGCTATGACCTGATAATTTTTAATATATTGTCTATAATAGCCACACATACCCAAAAAACTTTGAATTTCTCTTACAGAAGTTGGTGCCTTCACATTTTGAATTGCAGCAACTTTGTTGTGGTCTACACAAATTTGTAGGCCTGACACAACATGGCCAAGGACTTTCAAAGATTGAAAACCAAATTTACACTTTTTCAAGTACAAGGTCATATTGATTTCATCCATTTTCTGGAAAACCCTATTTAAATGAACCATATTTTCATCAAAAGTTTTAGAAAAAACTATGATATCATCAATATACACCATGAGCCATCCCTCAATTATTTCCTGATGGAAAGTGTTATCCATGACTTTTTGAAAAACTGAAGGGGAATTTTTAGGGCCAAATGGCATTCTAACATACTTATATATTCCCATATGAGTAGCAATAAGCAAAAAATTTTGAGAATTTTTCTCCACAGGAACTTGATGATACCCTTTATTTCCATCCAAACAACTAATAAATTTTGCACCTTGCAAGGTAGCATGTATTGAATTAATTCTGGGAAAAGGATAAATATTATCAACAGTATAAGTGTTTAATGCACTTTAATCTCCACATAATCTAGCCTTATCTTTTTCATAAGAATTTAAGACTGGGTAGATGACACAATATTTGGGGGTGAAATCCACTTTCTCAATGATATTCATTTTTGATAATGTGGAAATATTATCTTCAATATCCTTTCTTTTTGTTGGAGAATCAGGATATGGTTTTTTCTTAAGACTAGGAGGAATATCACTCAAGTTACAGGATAATGTAATTTTCATTTTTTCCTGAAAACTTCCTAAGACATGAGAACCATGAGAAAAATCCATAGGTAAAGAGGTAATTGAGGCAATAATAGAATCCTTTTGTTCACAAGTTAACTGATCACCAAAAGTAGCAGTATTTATTTCATTTAATAAATCATCCTTTTTAATTGTTGGTCTGCCTTTACACTGTATCAGTGAGTTACAAGACTTTAACAGATTCCCAGAAGGTTTTCTAGATGAGGAAATTTTGAATTAACTTTTTCCATTCAATCCCAAGGTGAAGCAATTATTTGTTGGGTCCAATTTCACACCAAACATGGTTAAAATATCATTACCCATAATAAACCAATTGCTTAAATTATCATTTTTCATGACAAAAAATTCACAAATAGCTCTGACAAAACCACCATTATATTTGAAGAATACAGAGGTTTTGTATTTGCCAATAGGGATTAAGGTAGAACCATACCCTCTCCATTTTTCAGAAGTTATAGGTAATAATTTACTCAAATAATCCTTATCTACTGAAGCTAAAGCTCTTTCAGACACTACACTTCCTCCAGCACCAGAGTCAAGAACTACATCAACATTTTTACCATTAATGATAACAGGTGCCTTCAAAGGGGATATGGCTATAGGATTGTTAGTAATATCTTTAATTATTTCAGCATTTTCTACTGAAGATAATTCCAATAAAAATTCTTCAGATATATTATCTAAATAATGGACATCCTGTTCCAACATTAAAACATCTTTACTGGATTCATTGTCATAGGAGATATTACTTTCACAGTCACTAGAAGAATTATTGACCTCTATTTCAGCCTCATTAGTGTCCTCATTGTGTTCAACAAGATTAGTTTTCTTGTCACAAACATGACCCTTTTGCCATGGTTTGTTACATTTATAACAAGTATTTGTTGCATATTTTTTAGGTGCAACTGGAGCAGAGGGTCTACCAGATTTTTCTGGGGGCTTTGTAGAAGGTTTATTCTGATCATTATAATGTTTACCAAGGTAATTCTTAGATTCATATCTATGGTTGAGTAGTAACTCATTAAAAATATTAATGAAAGAAGAATTTTCCCTCACATGCTCAGTTCTAGCTACAATTAAATCTCTAAGAGAATTTGGAAATTTATACAAGATTTTATCTCTCCAAATATCATAATCCATCTTTGGATTAACTGCTCTTAGGATTTTTGTTACTTTCATAAGAAAAACAATGGGTTTTTCAACAGAGGAGGATACATATCTAGTATTCTCATACAGTCTTTGCTGAGCCAACCTGAATTTTGAACCACCAAACTGATTCTCAATCAAGGATTTCCAATCATTCCATGTATAATGATTGTTATCTAAAAGAACAGATTCATACCACATCAAGGCTACATTGGAAAATAAAGAAATTAGCTTAGAAACAATTTCCTCATCAGGTAGTTTATAAGATCTCTTTAAATTATAAATTCTTTGGATAAAGTGTTGCCAATCAGAAGAAGAATCACCAGAAAAGGTAGGATATTGGTCCAATTTAGGCTAATTTTTCTGACTACTGGGATGGTCCATTTTTTGGTTTGAATTATTCATCATTAATAATTCCTGATGTTTAGGCAGGTGTTCAGAAATTTCATTATTTACAGAAACAGCTGGTACATGACCATAACAAGATTTTTTGCTAGTAGAAAAAGATTTTACAGACTCATTGTCAGTTTGTTTAATGGATAAAATATGAGGAAGAAAGGAGGAACTCTGTTCAGGTTCTTTTTTATTATTATTATGAAGCTTATGGTCAGCATTCTCATTTATACCATAATTATTGATGGTTAAGGTTGAAATTTTTTCCTGCAGGTCAGACACATAGTTTCTTATCCTTGGAATTTCAGATGTTCGGTCATTTACTTTTGCAAGAGATAAAACATTTCTGTCCTCAGAAACTGTGTGTTTGGCACTCAGTGCATGGAAATCATTTTTTAGCTTTTTAAACTCATTTATAGAGATTTAATTTCACTTTTTAATGAATAATTTTCCTCAATAAGGGGTTTCAATTCACTCAAGGTTTTATGTAGATTGATATTATTATCTGAGTTAGATCTATTGTCACTCCTTATTTGTTTTTGTTGGCTAAGAACAATATTCAAGGTCTCTTTGATTTTAAAATTAGCTGTATCTTGTACAGAAGAACTTACTTTACAATGCAAGTGCAAATTATTTAATCTATCACTTTCATGTATTTACAAATCTCTTAAATGTTTGTCTTTTACACCTTCAGTTCTTTGATGTGACTGGACAGATTGTTTACTTGTTGGGTTAGAGGTATCTTTTTTATTTTTATACCTTTGAGTTGATTGTCCTGATTTATAAGAGGTTTTACCTCTTTCAGAGGTGTTTGGTGAGGGGGGTTTGCCACTTCTCCTGCCATTTCCATGTCCTGAAGGTTTTTTTGTCAGCTGAATAATCTTTGTAAGTTAATTTAGAAGAACCCACAGATTCAGTGTCATTATCCACTTCAATCTCATCTACATGTAAGTTATCCATGCTGTTAGCCAAACTACTGGACATTTAAACTGTTAAAATAAAATCAAATTATTTAATGATTCAAATTGTTATTTCAAAATAAAATTTATTGAATTTTAACAACAAAAATTTTTTTAATTATTATCAAAAAATCAATTAATTAACGAAAATGTAATACAAATAAATGTAATTACAATTATTTATTAAGAATTAACAGTAATTAAAATGGGACCAACCAATAAAGGTTTAATAGGTCAACCAAAATAATTAATACCAAAATTAATATAATGGTAAAAATTGGGACTAAGTACTGAGTACTATTATGGTCAACCAATATACAAAAAATAATAATAAAATTAATTTAATAATTTATTAAATATTAATTGTCTTCTAGGACTAAGAGTTTTACTGTATTATGGTCAACTAGGAAAAAAAATTAAAAAATAATTAACACTTACACTCAGTGAATCAGCAATTAAACCACAAACACTGTTATTGCAGTAAAAATAAAATGATATGAGTGAGAGGTGCAAAGGTTAACTTACTATAGTGATCGTAAAATCACTTCAAAATAATATATGATTTAATTTAATATAAACCTAAATGATCAAAACCAAGTTTGAAACATGGTCCCGGCAAAAGTTTCTTTTTTGGCTGGGTGTTCCATGCGCTATGTTGTTTGTCGCAAGGTGACGTATTGTCGTTGTTGTTTGGAAAGGCCCCCACTTATTGGCTGGTTGTCTAGAAGGAGAAGAAGGAGAAGGAAGATAGAAAGGAGGAAGGGGAGATAAAAAGAAAAGGTGAAATAATGATAAAAAAATATATGTATTTTAAAAGAGAAGACGACGAGACTTGCTTGAGAACTTTGACAAAATAGTAAGGGTCTTTAAATTATAATATAATTATTTTACTAGTAATTACTTTTAATGCGCGGCAATCAATAATATTATTATTAGACCTATTGCAACCTTAAAATATTTATCTACTTTTAAATTTAGATTTTATAAGGCTAATAAAAATAAAATAAATGTAATATAATTAAAATTGTATTGAGTTGAGTGTATATAATAAGTGATGGGTTAAAGGGGATTACCCAAGGCCCTTTTATAGACCAAGGGACCCCTGAAGCGCCACAAATAAAAAAATACAAAACAGAAATAAGCTAAAACAAAATATAACAGAGTAGAAATGAAACATGACTATTAAGAGAAAAATATGAAACAATTAACTAAAACCCATGAGTAATTAACCATTTTCCCACCATAACTTCCCAAAACACTTAATTAAAATAATTATTAACCTAGTAAGTCTGAAACATGAGAACAATGAGTAAAATAATTCAAAACAGACATTATAGTGACATGTAAAGGATTTAAGTAAAACAAATAAAATTATTTTCACACCAAAATTCATGTAATAAATTCAATTAAGTTTAAAGAAATTTTAATTAATTTTTTTAACTATGTAGTTAATTCAATAATTAGTTTAAGTGAAACATATAATTAATTTAATGATATTTGTAATTTAAAGAGAGGATTTTAATACTATGTTATTAAATAAGTATTATAATTTATTTAATAATGTCTTTCTGACACAATTAAGGGTTAAAAATGCGCTCAATATTATTGTTTAATAATATATGAAAAGTTGTATTTAATATATATAAATTTAATTAATTAATGTAATTAAATTATAAGTCAATTTTACATATATAATTATAATATATGTTTGTAATTAATTAATTAATTATTTATAATTATTAAATACATAAAAATGCGCCATTATTTGTAGAATATAAAATATATTATGCTTCATTTAAATGTATAAAAAATTTATATAAAAATAAAATTAATATAACACTTATATTTAATAAGATACTTATATAATTTTATTATGCAATAAAATATTAATTTATATAAATAAAATACAATTCTTATGCCCTCTTTCAGGTCCAATTAATTAACATATCATTTACTGGGCTCCTGGTATAGCCTGGCTGACAAGTTTAACATGTTATTTTCAAATGAATAATTTTTTAAATCCTTATCAATTATATCCAATAACTCTCTATCAATTTCATTACCTATAAGTAATTCATTTTTAGGATTGTATAATTGATCCTGAGAAGATGGATGACTTACCAAGGTCTTATTCCATTTCCTCTGCCTCTCCTTGGCTTTCCCCTGTAAGGGTGACTGCTGGAGCCCTGCTGTTGAGGGTTGTTGAAGTTTTGGGCGTGCCAATCCCACTTCCATTTGCTTACTGTAATTTTTTGATCCTCCTCTTGGGCTGAAGGTGTTTATATGAAACTGTTGGGTGCCACTGTTGGTGGTTGAGCCTTTATTTCTACTAGAGCTTGATTGACTTCTACAAAACCCTGAGCTGCTCTTTTCTCCAGATTGTTTATTTGGTACACTATACTTTTTACACTTATTTTCAAGGTGTTCAGTAGAGTGGAGAGGGAGTGAATTTGTTCTTGTAAGGTATTTCTTGTTTTCTTTATTGATACATGTTTTAATAGTTTTTCATTTTCCTCCAGAGACATTTGTGGAGTGTTGCTGTTTGTGGGGCAATCCTGGCCCTCCATTTTAATATCCTGTAACAGTTCTTTCAGCTCTAGGTCTTAAGCTATAAGATTTTGCCTTATTATTCACAATATCATTGTTGTCACACATTTTTACGTGGAATTTAATTAAAGAATTGAAATTTGAGATCTTAAAACTTCAAAAGGAGTTTTATTGGTATTTATCAATACCACTGAAGACAATATTATTTCTTAATTGTTAGGTATGAAGTGATTTTAGAAGTGCCAAAAGCCAAATATGCTTTTATGTGGTCACTTAATTTAACTGGTCTACAATATGTAGCCGTGTTTTTATATTTAAAAAATAAAATCTGTCAGTAAGATTCTTTCTAAATATTAAATGAATTTTATAAAACAATAAAAAGGAATTAAGAGTCCTGTAAAAAGAAAACAATAAATCAGTTCAACTGGTTTATTATCTGCAAAAATCACAAATTTAATTGTTCTATTGACAGACTCCTACTAATAACAATTTTATGTTAAATTAGTGGTAAAAAAAATATAATCAAAGATAACAAAATTAATTGGTCTATTGACAGACTCCCACTAAAAACAATTATATGTTAAATTAGTGGTAAAATTGTAGATTCAATATAACAATTTTATTATATAACAGGGCTTCTTTTTCTGAAATCACTATATAAGTTACCCCAACCTGTTGTAATTATCCAAATATTTCTATAGGGATTTTTTTTACGTGTACCTTCTTTAAAACCTTTACTTACTGGATTATAACAGAATTCTTGAGGAAAGTCCCCCAATTGTCAGGATAAGATCAACTAAAAGGACATGAACTAGCTTGAAAAGTTTTTGTCTAGAAGATTTATATGGTCCTATATGAATACTGTAGTGTAGATCCAACAAATAGTAAAATACAGTTCAAAATAAAGGTCTCAGTAATAAAATTCTCACTATTTTTATATATGGCTTACAATCTTTTTAGTTGGTAGAAAAATAGACTTTAATAATTCAGATACTACTAAAAAGACTTATAAAATTACTAATTGATGTTTATTGTAATTGATTTGGTTATATGGCGTAAATTGTAATGATAAACAATTTAGAAACAAGACCCAAAAACCTCCTCCTTTTATACACACTGAGTTCCCTAATGAATACCTTGATGTACCACTCCAATACATAGTTAATGATGCTTCAAACTAACTAATAGATATTCTCATCAACATCCCCAGTAACCCATGACATAATTAGAAGAGTAAAAACCATAAAAATCCTTTAATAATAAGGAAAATCCATCAAAATTAAAGAATAGATAAAAAGAGAGTATATGCATATTAAACAATAATATAAAAGACTAAAGAGGGAATTTTTAAGGTAAATAATAGATTAATAGTAAGGGGGATTCACTTTAGAAATGATGGGGCTAATACTGACATTATACTACGTGAAGTTCCCATTCAAAAATGACCAATATTGACTAAGAAACCACCTAAAAACTCAAAAAAGAGCGTGAGATGTGGGGTAACTACATGCAGTCCTTGGAAGGCGCTTTCACAGGTAAATACTTGAATAAATTTATGCAAATTTAAAGGTGGTGATGAAATAAGATGCCAAGAGTGAGGTTATTAATGAAATTAGTGCATATAAACAGGGTCAATGCATTATTAATTAAGCTAGGACACTAAATAAGCGCCTGTTGCCTATTTTAGTGTGTTTCCCCACAGTGGGCATAGAATGTGGGGTAATTATAGTGTTAAAAAGCTAACTTTGCTAAAAATGAAGCTATTCACATGGGAAAAATGCAGGCAGTATGTGGCCAGTACACAGAAGCCATTTCTGGCATAAAAAACACCAAATTTGAAAAGTATTATTTTTATGCATTTAAGTAGCCAAATAAATAGTCCTAAATGAGAAAAATTGAACTGTCAAAGGGCATTTTTAATATTCTTAAATTTATAGCAAATATAATCAACTTTTAAGTGAAATAAAGCGCATTTCTTGTTTTTTGCATAAAACAATGAAAATAACAGCTTTAAGTATACTTTAAAATTATGTAGCCTTATAATTAAGGTTCTTCTGGTTATTCTAACATATTCCAACTTAATATTAAGTACATAAGACTTATAAAAGGTGGATATATGCATGTATATAAGGTGTTATCATGGCATTTTTTGTGTATTATCATAATTTTACTTATGTATACTGTTTGTGTACTCTCATTTATTGTTCCCATGTATAGTTCATGGGTTTAAAATAACTTATAAGTAATTTTTACCCAGTCCTGGAAATATACAGGCTGACAGATATTCACATATCTAGATTTTAGGGCATGTTACCACAACATATGTGTAAAAAAAGGTGGTGGGCACAAACTGGCATTCTGCACTAACTTTGGTCATTTTGAATGGTTGTTAATACCATTTTTTCCATGTAATGTGTCTGCCACTTTCCAACACTTTACCAACAGCATCTTTAGAGACAGAATAGGAATAGATTTAGCAGTGTGGCAGTCTAAGGATTAGTATGAAACTCAGGAATTTTTTTATATGGAAAAGAAGGTTTATTTTATAAATTTGGAAAGCCCATTTAACTTAGAAATAACTTACTTATTAATAAAAGAATGGATGGTTTAGTTGTAAAAATGGGTTAATTATACAAGTCATGATAGAATAAATATTTAAAAGTCAAGGAGTGCAATTATAGGTCTAAAAATTCACTGAAATTAAAGCTAGGAGACTCAATAACCTTTAGAAGTTTTCTTATTTTTTGATATTTTTCATATATTTTTTAATAATTTTATAAAGTATTTTTAATTATTTTTGATAATTGATAATTTACTTAACTTTAACAACTTTTAGCTCAGTGAATAGGTTTGTTCAGGCTACCAAAATTAAATAAGAGGTTCCTTAAATGTAAATCTATTATCTGTGAGTTTTTTATATTTTTATTAAGGTTTTAAGGCTCTAATTGATTCTGGAATTCTGTACAAGATCTGGTACTCTCCAGAAAAGCTCTGTATGACCTCCAGTATTCTACGGACAAGCTCTGGGATGCTCTAGTGGGAAAAGTAGGGCATGTGACTTAGCTATGCATATAAGGGCTGCAGACTCAAAATTAAAAGCATCCAATAATCAGACAATTTAACAAAAATTCATAACAAACAACTACATCCTTCATCAACATAACATTTTATATATTTGTAATACCCTTATTAAAATAAAACTTTTACATAACACTTTATAAATTCTATATAAAATCTTATAAATATATACTTATAGGGTACCATTGTAAAGGTCCCAACTTTAGGAACTTTATTTTATCATCTGTTCACAAAAATAAAAACTTCATAAAAACATAAATGTTCAATCATTTATATAACTTTTCTCAGTAAAACTTCACTGTTGTATTTCTTTTCCTCATTATAAAGAACTCTGATTCTACATCTCTAAACCATTAAAAAAGATTCAACTAGTTATTTTATATTAAAGAGAACTTTTAGCTTAGTTAATTGTGAACCCATATTTTACTTAAAGGGACATGGTTCTCTATGGTTTATCAAACTCTCATTGATTCTGCTTACAGAAGGGGGATTTTAAGAGTCTTTCTACAGCAGTATAACTGGATTAAATCTTGATTTACTCCAGATCAATGGAATAGCACCAGATACATGTAAAGGACTGTTTTCAGCACTTGAAGGAAGGTTCAGGTATGGTTTAAACCAGAGAAATGTGTCTTCTCAGTGAGTTCAATCACCTACCTAGGTATGATCATTTCAAAGAATAAGGTGCTAATAGACTAGGAGAGAGTAAAGGAAGGGACAGAATGGCTGACACCAGCATTATTAAAGGAGCTACAGTCATTTCTAAGCTTAGAAAATTTTTAATGCTGTTTTATAGAAAATTACTCCCACATTTGCCAACCATCACAAAACCTAACAAAGAAAGAAGCCCAATTTATCATGACAAGTAGCCAAGATGCTTTTGACTACCTGAAAGAAGAATTTGTGACAGCCCTTATTCTTGCAATCCCTGAATTATTAAATCCATTATTTCTGGAATGAAACTACTCATATTTTGCACTAGGTGAAGTATTATCTCAATACAATGCTGAAAATGTCTTGCAGTCAGTAGTGTATTTGTCACAAACACTGCTAAGAACTGAATTAAACTATGAAATATATGATAAGGAGTTATTGGAACTAGTATAAGCAGTATGTATCTGGAACCACTATTAGGAACGAGGGCCTCACAAGTTAGAAGTTATTATTTACACAGATCATAAAAACTTGGAAGCCTTTCTTACCACTTAGAAGTTGAATTGCCAGCAGGCGTGCTGGGAAGAACTGCTAAGCAGCATTAATTTTTCTGTTACATTCTGACCAGGGGAAAAAAAGTGAAAAACCTGATTAACTATCATGACTTCATGACTTGGGTCCAACACCAGACCAACTACACACTGATGAGGCAATGTTGTTGAAGGGGAACCTTTCAGAGGGGTTAATCCTAGAAAAGGTAAAATTTATATTTAAGGATTTGATGGAATGGGTAAGAAGGGGGCAGCAAAAGGATGAAGGAGTGAAAGAGTTGTTGAAGGCGCTGCTATAAATTGAGGTATTGGTAAGGAAAGGATTATAGGAGTATCAACTGGAAGGAAGCACTGTATTGGAATGGGAGGATAGTTGTGCCAAATGATGAGGAGCTCAAGAGGCACATGGTCAAATTAAGGCATGATTCCCCAATGGCAGTACACCTGGGACCACTGAAGACTGTGGATTTGGTGAATCTTAACTTCTACTGGAAGTCCATGAAGACATATTTCCAGTGCTATGCAGTGGTGTGTGTCTCTTTCCAGAGGAAAAAAATTAGTCCAACAACAATATTACTGTAACCACTAAAAATTTACAAGAAGCCATGGAAGGAGCTCTCCTATGATCTTATAGTGGAATTACCCAAGCCTCAAGGAAATAATGCTATCCTCAAAGTAGTTTGCCACTGCAACATGACTTCACACTTTGTGCCCACCACTACCAAGGTTACATTGTGGTCTTCCAACATTGGAAGAGGCCTTTTTTGGGCTGTTTAGCGCTGTTTTGGTAGGACTTAATTAACATTGGGTGAAAAATTGGGTGTTTTTCTAGTTTTATTCAGTGAATATTGGGACTATGGGTATGTGGGTACTACCATTGGATAGCCCTGGCTTTGCTCTATATTTTATGTCTGGTTTACATTTTTCATATTCTAAGTTTTAAGGGGTCATTTCCTCATTTTTCATTTCTAAAAGATAGCTGTTAAATTTTGTTTTTTGTGTTTTACAGGTTAACATTAAGTGTTAGGGTTAAGTGCTTATTAGCATTAAGTAGAGCTAATTTGGCTCTATATTTTATGCCACAACTTTGTCATAGCTTTATTTTGTGTTTTAAGGGTTTTAGTAGTTATGGTGCATTTTTCTAACTATTTGAAGCTTTATTTGAGGATTTGGTGGTTTTCTGACTTCAGGGAGGTCTGGCTGCTTCTAGGCGGGCCGCCTGCCTCGGTTACAAAAGGCTGGGGAGCGGTTCTAGAGGATTTTTATTCAATTTGGCTGCTAATAGTGCCAACTTTGTTGCTGTTCATGGATTTTTTAGATGGTGCTCTGTGTGTGCATACTGAATAAGACAGTTTGGGGTAACTTTAATTATCATACAACCATCCAGGGTTGATATCATTGTTCTCATTAAGTTTTCAGTGTTTTTGGGCCACAACTGGCTGTGTTTGTTGCAAGGTTAGTTCTTCATGTAACTCAACTTTGGAAACTGGTTTCTCTTGTGTAGCTTTGAAACCTGTATCAAGTATTATTGCTGTTTTCTGTGAAACAAGTGCACAGTGTTTTGTTTTTCTGGTGTGGATCTTTCTGCATTTCAGGTTTCTGGTTTGTTAGTTCTCAGTTGTCTGCTATTGGCTACTTTCAGCCTAGGTATCTCCAGGACTGAGTAATTCTTATGTTTAAAATAAAATAAAGTTAATTACATTAAGCTTATTACTTAAAAATAAAGTTAAAATACATATATATATGGTTATAATACATATATATATGGTTATAATACATATATATATGGTTATAATACATATATATATAATTATTACACTATTATATGACTTATAGTAGTTTAAATAGCTTATCCATGGCCTAAAAATACTTATTAAGGTGTTAATGGAGTCGTAATATACTTATCTTAAGTGATATTAATTAATTATAGACATACATAAGCTTATATATATACATAAACCTTATATTCAGTGAAATATGTAGTTATATTATGTATATTTAGGTCTATAAGTGAGTTTTAACCTCTTAATAGCCTATAACCTTTATTTTTCTGCTTATTTTAGGTCATATGGACGTATCCAGTGGACTCACAATGCCTACACAATCATATACACCTATTTCAGGCACATATATCCAGTTTGGACAACTTAATCTGCTTCCTTCGATGGATTTTCACAGATTTATGAGTTAAGATATGATTACTGGGTTAATATGGACTCTTGGGATGTTACTGGCAGGTTGGAAAATTAATTTGGTTCTTTATATGCTTTGTGTTTCATTTTATCCTCTTTGGATGAGTTATTTTACCTGTTTCTTTATGGTATCCGCTTTGATCTGTTTATTCTATTTATGGTATTGGTCTGTGGTATCATTAATTGTGATGGAGGGTCCTTACTGGAGGTCTGGGTGTTGAAACTGCTTGAAGTGGACACCATGTGGAGGTGATGGGCCCTCACAGTGCTGTAATTTCCGGGGATAGCAGTGACATCATCTGGATTGAAGGTCTGTGCACTCCACTGGATTTTGGTATAAGTAAGGGAGGATTTTGACGGGTTATGATATCACTTACTTACTAAAACTCAAATATACACCACAACACAATTATTAACATATAGAAATATATTATAAAGCATTTATAAATTGATATCACCACAGGAAATCTGGGGGTGAACTGCTAGCAGTTCCCTCTATTTGAAACTATCAGGAATTTATCAGGAAACTGTTGGGAAACCATCCTGAAACTGTCAGAAATATTTTTTTAAATCAGATGAAAACACATTGAAAAAATTAACTGTCACAGATTGAATCCAGAACAATCCCTCCTTGAGCAGAGCTTAAGAACCACATTGAACATCAGTTAATCTCAGGTTTGGCAAAAGGTTGAATAACATCACTTAGCATACCTTAATATTCAAATATTAAACTTGAATATATGTTGTGTGTTTGATATAGATGCATATGCATTTGAATTTGCATGGTGGATACTTATTGCATGTTTAAAATTGATGTGAAAGGCCTATCCAAAGTGTATGCATAATGACTGTGACTAATAAATATGCATAAAAAATATGCATAAAAATATGCAATAAAAAAATATGCATATTGATTATGCATAAAAAATATGCATATTGAATATGCATAAAAATATGAAAATTGAATATGCATTAAAAATATGCATATTGAATATGCAAAAAAAGGTGCATATATGTATATGAATAAAATATATTAATATGCATATACATCTGTATAATAAATATGCATATGCATATGCATAAATATGCATTATGATTGAAAAATGCAAAAAAATGATGCTTAACAAGTATATTTTATGCATAAATTGAAATATGCAATATGAATTCATATTGCATACAAATAACACTGGCAAACCAACTAATTTTCATTCTGGACTAAAGGTGTGAGAGAAGGAAGAAAAACAGTCTGACATGAGAAAAATGCTACATGCACTCATTTTGTGGCAGAGCAAATGAGAAGTGCTGAATTATGGTTGGTGCCCAAAATTTAGTATGATATCATAATTTTATTTAATTGTTTTCAATATTGAAACGACTTTAGGTTGTTTGGTATGGATCTAGCTGTGCCAGGGTCTAATCTAATTATTTTAACAATTTCTTAATAATTAACAGGTTTTAATACAAAAGCAGGTTGTATTCTTTGTGGGATATTGGATATGATAAGGTCTTTTGTAAAAAAAACTTATATTATTTAAATATTTTCCTGAATCAGATGTGGGATAATCACTACAAAAAATTGTAGTACTGTGGGCAATAAAATATATTCACAAGCAGTAAAGAAAAAACTGAGTGAACCCTTTTTGTGCAGTGGGAATCATTATAGTGGAATTGTGGATGAAAAATATAATTCATTATTACTATTTTATTTAATCAAAAAATTTATAATATTAAAAGGAACTATTGATTCATTGGTGTTTGACCTTTGTGCCTCACTCATATTTATCCTTTGATTGTTTTTTGTCACCATTATGTTATTAATATTATAAGTATAGCAAAAACTTGTGTGCGGAATGCATACCCGGTGATGTTACACCTTTTATAATATTATTAAATAAAGGTAAAAAAATATGAAAATGACTTGTTTTACAAAAAATTAATTGATATCCAAAAGAAATGTGAGGGATAAAAAGGTAAAATTATTGGGATCAAATATGAAATAAAAAATTAAAGTAAAATTCCTGCCATCAAGAGCAAGTAGACATGATGGGGTGAACGCCCACCAGTGGCACTAAACTTGGACTATAATTTCTTTTTTGAAAAACAAAAAAGGTGCCAACCTGAGGTTTAACAAATCTTCAGAAGAACCATTTGGCCATATCAAACAACTTCTTGTGCAATTATTGAGAGAGAACTGATCACACCAGACTGCATGTGACCAAAAGTGTCCAGCAAAAGTTTGGCCAAACTTGTGCTGGACACATTTATGAAGGAGAGTAGCTAGGGTAGAATTTTTCTTCAGTTAATCAGGTATTTCTTATAAAAATGTCCATTGGTATTTGATCTTTGTGCCTCACTCATATATATCATTTGATTAATTTATTGTCACCATTATATTACTAATATTATAAGTATAGAAAAAAATCATGTGCAAAATGCATACCAGGTAATGTTACACCTTTTATAATATTATGAAATAAAAGTAAAAATATATGAAAATGATTAGCTTTAAAATAATATAAATAGATATTGAAAAAAAAGAGAAATAAAAAAGTAAAATTAATCTCAAAGAGATCAATTGTGAAAAACAAAATACTAGTATAATTCTTGCTCTCAAGAGCCAGTAGAAGTGTTGAAGCAAATGGGAGCCATCTGGGCTAAATTGTAATAAGTGACCTTTTTTTAAAGAATAAAAAATTATACACCTGAGGTTGGGAAACACAACAGGTGGATGATTCAGCTAAACAAAACTACTTGTAGTGAAGTTTGATAAAAAAAGTTTTTTTGTTGCCATAAAAAGAATTGATCCCATCTGACTGCACATGACCAAAAGTGTCCAGCACAAGTTTGGCCGAACTTGTTCTAGACACCTTTGTGATGGAGAGTAGCTTGGGTGAAATTTTTCTTCAGTTCCTTCATCTTGTATTTCTCATAAACATGTCTACTGGTATTTGATCAGTCTGTATCAGTCATATTTATCATCTGATTAATATTTTATCACCATTATATTATTAATGTTATTAGTATAGCACAAACTTGTGTGCCAAATACATACCAGGTGAAGTTATAACTTCAATAATTTTTTAAAATAGATGTAAATAAACATAGAAATGATTAGTTTTACAAAAATTATATAGAAATTTAAAAGTAAAAAGAGAAATAAAAGAGTAAAATAAAAGTCAAAGAGTTTAAATATGAAAAAAATACTAGTGAAATTCCTGCTATCAAGAGCCAGCAGAGGTGTTAAAGCAAATGGGAGCCATCAGGGCTAAATTGTAATAAGTGACCTTTTCTTTAAAGATAAAAAATTATACACCTGAGATTGGGCAGAAGGGCAGGTGGATGATTCAGCTAAACCAAACTACTTCTAGTGAAATTTGATAAAATATTTTTTTGTTGCTATACAGAGAATTGATCCCATCTGACTGAATATGATCAAAAGTGTCCAGAACAAGTTCGGCTGAACTTTTGCTGGACACTTCTATGATGGAGAGTAGCTGGGCTAGAATTTTTCTTCAGTTTATCTGGTATTTCTTACAAACACGTCTACTGGTATTTCATCTTTGTGCCTCATTCATATATATTGTTTGATTAATTTTTTGTCTTAATTATTGTCAGCCTAAATATCCTTAGGACTGAGTATTTCTTATGCTTAAAATAAGATAAACTTAACTAGATTAAGCTTATATCTTAAAAATAAGGTTAAAATAATAATATATATTATTTTATTATATATATATAATTATTATTCTATTATATAATTTATAATAGTTTAAATAGCTTATCCATGGCCTAATAATACTTATTAAGGTGTTAATGGAGTTATAATATACTTATCTTAAGTGATATGAAGTAATTATTGACATACATAAGCTTATATGTATACATAAATCTCATATTCAGTGAAATATGCAGTATATTATGTATATTTAGGTATATAAGTGGGCTTTAGCCCCTTAATAGCCTATAACCTTTGTTTTTCTGCTTATTTTAGGCCATATGGACGAAATCAGTGGACTCACAACGCCTACAGAAGAATAGACACCTATATCAGGCGCATACACCCAGTTTGGACAACTAAAATTACTTCCTTGGATGTTTATTCACGGATTTATGGGTTGGAAAGATGTTTTTGGGTTAATGTGGATGCTTGGGGATGTTATTGGGGGCTTGGATATTTTATTTGTTTCCTTTATATGCTTTTAGTTTCATTAAATCTCTTTTTGATCATTTATTTTACCTCTTTCTTTATGGTATCCGCTTTTATCTGGGTTTTCTATTTATGGTATGACTCTGTGTTATTATTAATAGTGATGGAGGGTCCTTACTGGAGGTCTGGGTGTTGAAACTGCTTGAAGTGGACGCCATGGGGAGGTGATGGGCCCTCACAGTGCTGTAATTGCTGGGGATAGCAGTGACATCATCTGGATTGAAGGTCTGTGCACTCCAGTGGATTTGGGTATAAGTAAGGAGAGATTTTGACGGTTTATTATCATCATTCAATTACTAAACTTCAAACAAACACTACAATACAATTATTAGTATTCATAAATATATTATAAAGCCCTTATAAATTGATATTATCTTTATAAAAGCTATAACTATATTTTATTCTTCTAATTTCCACCACTAGCACGCATAAAAATCCAAGTATTGTGAGTTTTATTTGAGTATAACTATTCTATTAGTCTTCCCCTGAGGTTTAATCACTAAATCATTTATTAATAAGTAGTAGGACCATAAAATAACACTATTATATCATACTTATATACTAGACTATACTGACAATTGGGGTCTTTCCTTAAATTTTACTTATTATTTAGTATAAGCCTTGGGACTTGATTTTTACCTTAGTACAACTCAAAATTAACCAAATATTTGGGTCTGCTGCATATTAGTGGGTCATCATAGCTCATTGATTGCGGAAAAGAACCCTTATAATAATTGTACTAATTTTTTATCATAAAAATTAGATATTTACAGTAGTAACTGTACCCAATATAAACCCAATTTCACTTGGTATTTGGACACCAATATAACACCCAATTAAATTGGTATTTGGCTAAAGCTTGGTAAGCTAATTATTCACCCTTATAGAGGTCTAGTTAAACTTATTATTATATTTTTAACAGATTTTTTGGAATTTTTCTTATATTTTATTTAAATAAATAAAGATATAAATTCAGGGTAAGCTCCATTGCTTTTTTATTAGTAATATAATTGCTAATATCTCTTGTCTACTAAATTCCATAGAGTTTTTTCTTTTGTAGACGTAAAATATTGTTATTCTGAACAATATGAGTGCTCCTCAGGATAGTGTAAGTGAACAGCCTGCTTATAATACCAGGTCTAAAGCTAACAAAAACTTTCCAGGACATCACCATGGAGGGACAACAGTACCCCCAGCCAGAAAGCATGAGTATAGAGGAAAAGGACACCCTCTTAAAAAAGATAACTATAAAAAGACGTCTCCTCCTCTTCAGGATCAACTGTCCCACCTGGCCAAACAGGTTCTGAAGTTGGAGGAATAAAAATCTCTCATGTTCAAAGAAGTAGAGCAGTTGCAAAACAATTGCAAGGTAGGGTTTTAGCAGATGAATCAGGCAATGGCAGAATTAAAGGGAGGCCAGCCCAGTCAATCAAATCAGCAACCCCCTACCCAAGGAGGGTCCACTCACTCCCAGGAGAAAATCCTGGTAGACAAATGGAAATGGGAATGGTTTCACCAACAGTGGACAAGCCACAGTTGCAACAGGGATCCACCCCCTCATCTGACTTCCTCAGCTCACCCTTACAAGGGAAAAAAGCGCCAAAAATCAGGACTGGCAACCATCCCTTGGTAAGTAACTTACCCTCTCAGATTAGACATAATACTGATAATTACAATATAGGTAATTCTATTGATGTTAAATCTGTACAAAAAATAGAGGAGGATTTAAGAAATTTAGGTTTTAGAGTAGATACACCTGACTTGTCTTTTGTCCATAATAACATTACTATATACAATGATAATACAGTTAATCCTCAGTTGCAACCACCTACTAGTGAGATGAGAAGTTCACAGGAGAGTGAAAGAATTGAAAAGGAGGACGTGGAATATTTTAAAAATAATCCAACTGTCCATAGAATTGTTTCAGCATTGTGGAATAGAATGACTGATTGTGAGGAACAGACAGTTAAGCTCACTAGTGATACAATTTCATCCTTAACATTGAACATTTCTCAATTAGCAACACGTAATAAAGAATTAGAGAAAGAACATTTGTCTCTAACTCTTAAATATGATTCATTGAGTAATAAATATAATGACCTTTCAAACAAATTTTGTGAGTTAGAAAAATTATATGAAACACATTTATTAAAAACTGAATCAAGAACAAAGTTATCTTTTGCACAGACAAATCAAAGTGTCTCTGAGCTGCTACAAAGATTAACTAAAGTTGAGATTGAAACTGCCAATCTACTGATGAACCAGGATAATCATAAGTATAATCAATATAATAATAATCCTTTCATTGGCAAAAGTGAATCTCATTCCTTCCCTGTACCACCACAATTAAAACCATCTGGTGGTAGTGTCAAATCTGAAAATGTAAGTCACAAATCCGTGCAGGAAGAAATACAAGACCATTTATCAAAAGTGAATGAGTTGTTGAATTTACCTAAGATTAGTGAGATAAAATCCAATCAGAAGAACTGGCCTAAAATAGATCAGTACCCAACTTATGATGGGGAAGCCAGCTCTGATTGGCAACATTTTATTCAAAGAATTGACAACTTGAAATTCTCATATAAGTTACCAGATGAAGAGATAACATCAAAATTAATTTCTTTATTTAAGGATGTTGCTTTATTATGGTTTGAAGCTGTCTTAAGTGAGGGTAGAGACTACCCTTGGGCTGAATGGAAACAACTTATTGAAAAACAATTTGGAGGTTCTAAATTCAGGCTTACTCAGCAGAGACTGTATGAGAAGACTAGGTATAATCCGTTGAATGGTGACAAACCTATGGTATTTTTAATGAGTTTAAACAAAATATTAAAAGCCATTGAGCCTCATATGGATTTTAACTTATGTAAAGATAAGATAATATACAAATTACCTATATCTGTCAGAGACATTGTTGTAGCTAGAACATTAAATTTTACTGAATATTCTGACTTTATTAAAATTTTCAATGAAATATTATTGAACCATAAGTATGAATCAAGGTATTCCACTTATAAGCAAAATGTTGAACCTGTAAAAACTCAGAATTCAAAAACACTTCAGGAGAAGCAGAAAAAACCTACTGCACCTGTAGTACCTAAAAAGTATGAAACAAATACTTGTTATAAGTGTAACAAACCTTGGGTCAAAGGTCACAAATGTGAGAAAAACATAAATATTGTTGAAAATCAACGTGAATCTGAAACTGAAACTGAAAAAAGTAAAGAATCAAGTGATTATGACAGCAATATCTCATATAGTGATGAAAATGAAGTCTATATGTTGGAAGATTATTTTTCCATCTTTGAAAATCCAATATTAAATATGGACTCAAATGAATCTTTAATGAATTTTGAGGATGCTGAAATCATTAAGGATATACAAGCTGATAACTTTAGAATGACACCTATCACGGTTCCAGCTATCATTTCTGGTGAAAATGTTAATATAGTATTGGACACAGGAGCTGCTGGTTCAGTTGTTTCCACTAATACATTACAGAAAATTGATAGTGAATATAAGTTTAAGATTGAACCACTTCAGAATAAATATTGGAGAGGTTTTGGATCAGTACTACACCCCATTGGTAAATACAAAGCTGCTGTTTTCTTTAAACACCAACATGGTTATGTAAGGGTAACTTGTGACTTTGTAGTAATGGATAATACAAATTGTAGTAACTGTTTTATCATTGGAAATGATATTCTGACTAAATTTGGTGTAAAATTAGACCCTGCTAATAACAATTTTACAATTGGCATGAATGGTAAAAGGAAATTGAAAATAAATTCTTTTAACACAGTCTTACACATTGAGTCAGTAACAAATTCCCCGTCTAAAGGAAGAGAATCCAATGAGTTGGAACTTCTGGAAACAGAAATTTCAAAAGCATCATTTGGCACTCAGATAAGTAAAACTGAGAAAGATAATATTTTGGAATTAATTAAAGCTTTTCCAATGGCTTTTGCACATGGTACAAATGAACTTGGCCTTGTAAAAGATCATGAAATGAAAATTAGTTTAACCTGTGATATGGATAATATTCCTGCTAGTCTTAAAAAGAAACCATACCCTGCTTCACCAATGAAGAGGAAAGACATAGAGGATAATATTAAGATGTTATTAAAAATGAAAATTCTTGAGAAGGTTGAAACTACACCAAAATATTGTGTAATATCACCAGTGCTGATTTCTTATGAACAAGATAAAGCAAGACTGTGCGGTGATTATAGAGCATTAAATACATTTACAGTAGATGATATTTATCCCTTGCCAAGGATTGCCTCTATACATGCTACCCTTAAAGGTGCTAAATATATAAGTTGCCTAGATGGAAATAAAGGGTACCATCAAATTCCTGTTGAAAAGAATTCACAGAACTTTTTGTTGATAACAACACACAAGGGAATTTATAAGTATGTCAAAATGCCATTTGGACCAAAAAATGCTCCATCAGTATTTCAGAAGTTAATGGATATAGCATTCCATAATGAAATGATTGAGGGATGGTTAATGGTATACATTGATGACATCATAGTGTTCTCTAAAACTTTTGATGAACACTTAATCCATTTAAGGAAAGTATTTCAGAAAATGGATGAAATAAAAATGTTCCTTGCATTGAAAAAATGTAAATTTGGGTTTGAATCTTTAAAAGTGCTTGGTCATATTGTATCTGGCTTACAAATATGTGTAGACCAAAAAAAAGTGGCTGCAATAAAAAATATTGGCATTCCTCAAAATGTGAAGGATGTACAATCTTTTCTTGGAATGTGTGGTTATTATAGACAATATATAAAAAACTACCAATCAATTGCTGCACCACTGACCACACTGATAAAGAAATCAGAAGCTTTCATTTGGAATAATGAAAGACAACAAGCTTCTAATAAGTTGAAAGAATGTTAAATGACAGCTCCTATCTTGGGATTACCAGATTTCCAATTACCTTTTGTATTATATACAGATGCAATTTTTATTGGACTGGCTGCTGCTTTGCATCAAAAACAACTTATTGAAGGTAAAATGTCAGAAGTAGTAATCTGCTATATTTCACGTACTCTGAGAAGTGGTGAATTGAAATATGGTGCTACTCAACTTGAATGTTTGGCAGTAGTATGGGCTCTTGAAAAGCTACATTATTACCTTGAAGACCAAAAATTTGAGTTAATAACTGACTTTAGTGCAGTTAAGTCACTCTTAAACATGAAAACTCCTAATAGACACATGTTTAGATGGCAATTAGCTGTACAAGAATACAGAGGACGGATGACTATTACACATAGAGCAGGAACCTTGCACTCTAATGTAGATCTGTTATCTAGAGTACCACTGCCTAATAATGATGATAATCCTGCTTATGTTCCTGAATCAGAGATTATTAACATTTATGGCATTTATATTGTAGATCTTGAGGATGAATTTATGCAATCAATTCTTGATAATTATAATTCAGATCCTGACTTAAGCAAATTAACTACAATATTAAATGATCCATCTAATGCTTCAATGAATGTTTTAATAAAAACATTACCAAATAAGTATAAAGAGGCATTAGAGAAAGGAAAATTTTCCATTGAGGATGGTTTTATATATTACAGGAAAAAATTAAGTAATGTAATTGTAATTCCCCCTTCAATGAAAGAGTTAATGTTAAGTATATGTCATGATGATATATTAGCAGGTGATTTTGACTACCATAAAACATTAACCAGAGTAAAAAACACAGCTTGGTGGATTAACATGTCTGAGGATGTTCAGAAATATGTTGAAACATGTGATTCTTGTCAAAAATCTAAAAGATTAACAGGAAAAAGAGCTGGTTTATTACAACAAATTGAGCAACCAAAAGCTCCATGGGAAATCATTAACATGGACTTTGTAACAGGTTTGCCAATAGCAGGGCATAAGAGTTATAACTCCTGCTGGGTAATTGTAGATAGATTTACAAAGATGTGTAAATTTATTCCTACCCACAAAGAGGTTTCTGCAAAGGACTTAGCTTTTTTATGGTGGACACAAATGTTAAATACAGCAGGTTTCCCCAAAGCAATAGTTTCTGACAGAGATCCTAAATTTACTTCTGAGTTCTGAACGTCACTTATGGATGTTTCAGGGTGTCAATTAAAACTTTCTACAGCACACCATCCACAAACTGATGGGCTAGCAGAAAGAATGATACAAACCTTAGAAGATATGATAAGAAGATACTGTGCTTTTGGTCTTAATTTTAAAGACAATGACAAATTCACACATGATTGGGTAACCCTTATCCCAGGTTTAGAATTTGCATATAATAGTACAGTACATTATGTCACTGGCAAAAAGCCATTTGAGTTATGGTTGGGTTATGTACCTAATACCCCTGCTAAAACTCTAAATAAGTTACCTAGATTGGATATTCATCCAGGTACTAAATATTTTCTTCAGATGCAGGAATTATGCAGAAAACATGCTCAAGAATGTATAAATAAGGCTTTTGAGTATGAAAAGAAAAGATGGGATAAAGCCCATAAAGAACAAATTTTCAAAGAGGGTGATGAAGTCCTTATTTCAACGCTACATCTCAATTTAAATGGTAATGTTAAATTGAAGGATCCATTCATTGGACCATTTGTAGTTAAAAAGATGGTTGGTAATAATGCTGTTGAGGTTCTTCTATATGCACCTTATGATAGAAAACATCCAGTATTTCCTATTTCTCTTATAAAACCATACCATTCTAATGATACTGCTCTCTTTGCAAGAAGATCAGGAAGGCATAAACAGCAACCTGAAGAAATAGTGGAAAAAGCAGAAATTGAAAAGATACTTAAAAAGAGACACCTTACTAAAGAAAAGGGAGTTGAGTATCTATTAAGATTTAAAAATAAATCAAGTGAATATGACCAGTGGATTCTAGAAAATGAAATCTCTGATCTTAAAAATCTCTTGAAAAAATTTAAATCTAAATAATACTGTTCATTCAGTATATGTATTATAAAAAATTTATTTTTTTTATTATTTCATTCCTTAAGATTAATTAAAATGTCTTAACATTTTTCTTATTGTTTTTTTTGGGGTGAGGGAGTGTCAGCCTAAATATCCTTAGGACTGAGTATTTCTTATGCTTAAAATAAGATAACCTTAACTAGATTAAGCTTATATCTTAAAAATAAGGTTAAAATTATAATATATATTATTTTATTATATATATATATAATTATTATTCTATTATATAATTTATAATAGTTTAAATAGCTTATCCATGGCCTAATAATACTTATTAAGGTGTTAATGGAGTTAAAATATACTTATCTTAAGTGATATGAAGTAATTATTGACATACATAAGCTTATATGTATACATAAATCTCATATTCAGTGAAATATGCAGTATATTATGTATATTTAGGTATATAAGTGGGCTTTAGCCCCTTAATAGCCTATAACCTTTGTTTTTCTGCTTATTTTAGGTCATATGGATGAAATCAGTGGACTCACAACGCCTACAGAAGAATAGACACCTATATCAGGCGCATACACCCAGTTTGGACAACTAAAATTACTTCCTTGGATGCTTATTCACGGATTTATGGGTTGGAAAGATGTTTTTGGGTTAATGTGGATGCTTGGGGATGTTATTGGGGGCTTGGATATTTTATTTGTTTCCTTTATATGCTTTTAGTTTCATTAAATCTCTTTTTGATCATTTATTTTACCTGTTTCTTTATGGTATCCGCTTTTATCTGGATTTTCTATTTATGGTATGACTCTGTGTTATTATTAATAGTGATGGAGGGTCCTTACTGGAGGTCTGGGTGTTGAAACTGCTTGAAGTGGACGCCATGGGGAGGTGATGGGCCCTCACAGTGCTGTAATTTCCAGGGATAGCAGTGACATCATCTGGATTGAAGGTCTGTGCACTCCAGTGGATTTGGGTATAAGTAAGGAGGGATTTTGACGGTTTATTATCATCATTCAATTACTACACTTCAAACAAACACTAAAATACAATTATTAGTATTCAGAAATATATTATAAAGCCCTTATAAATTGATATTATCTTTATAAAAGCTATAACTATATTTTATTATTCTATTTTCCACCACTAGCACGCATTTAAATCCAAGTATTGTGAGTTTTATTTGAGTATAACTATTCTATTAGTCTTCCCCTGAGGTTTAATCACTAAATCATTTATTAATAAGTAGTAGGACCATAAAATAACACTATTATATCATACTTATATACTAGACTATACTGACAATTATATTATTAATTTTGTAAGTATAGCAAAAAATCGTGTTCCAAATGCATACTGAGTGATGTTACACCATTTATAATATTATTAAATAAAATTATAAAAATATTAAAATAATTTATTATAAAAATTATTAATTGATATCCAAAAGCAATATGAGGAATAAAAAATTAAGTTAAAGGGATCAAATATGAAAAAAGAAATCCAAGTATTATTCCTAATATCATAGGCCAGTAGAGATGTTGAAGCAAATGAAAGCCATCAGGGATAAATTGTACTAAATTTACTGTTTTTTAAAGATAAAAAATTGTGTACCTGTGGTTTGGATGAACTCTAGGTGGACAATTCAGCTATATCAAACTTCATCTAGTGAAGTTTCTTATCAAATAATTTATTTCATTGCTATAGAGAGAATTGATTCCATCTGACTGCACCTGACCAAAAGTGTCCAGCACAAGTTCGGCCAAACTTGTGCTGGACACTTTTTTGATGGAGAATAGCTAGGGTGCAGGTCTTCTTCAGTGCAACTGTTATTTTTTTAAAACATGTTCACTGGTATTTGATCTTTCTGTTTTATTCATATTTTATTATCTGATTAATTTTTTTTCATTAGAATATTATTAATTTCATTAGTATAGAAAAAAATTGTGCACCAAATGCATGTCATGTTATATTACACCTTTTATAATATTATTAAAAAATGTTAAAAAAATATGAAAATGATTTTTTTTCCAAAATTATAAATTAATATCCAAATGTAAAATGGGTGATAAAAAAGTAAAGTAAAAGAGATCAAATATGAAAAAGAAAAATTTAAGGAAAATTCCTGCCTTCAAGAGCCAGTAGAGGTGTTGAAACAAATGGGTGACATCGGGGCTAAATTTGACAAAATTTATTTTTTTTTAAAGATTAAAAATTTTTCACCTGAGGTTTGGAAAAACTTAAGGTGGATAATTCAGCCATACCAAACTACTTCTAATTTAATTATATAGAATTTTTTTTAATTTCATTTCCACAGAGAGAATTGATCCCATCTGACTGCACCTGAAAAAAAGTGTCCAGCACAAGTTTGGCCAAACTTGTGCTGGACACTTTTATGATGGAGAGCAGCTAGGGTTGAAGTTTTCCTCAGTACATCAGTTTTTTGTTTTTCACATTTCTATTGGTTTTTTATCTTTTTTTGTCATTCATATATATCTTATAATTAATTATTTTAACCATACATATTATTAATGATTTTAGTATAGCAAAACCTGCATGCGAAATGCAAAATTGGTGATGTTACACCTTTAATATTATTATTATATAAAGCTTAAAAAATATGAATATTTTTAGTTTTTGAAAAAAAAAATTAATATTTAAAATTAAAAAGAGTAATAGAAAAGTAAAATGAAAATAAATGGGATCAAATACAAAATAAAAAATAAAAGTAAAATTTTTACTACCAAGAGCCAGAAGTGGTGTTGGGAAAGTTGGGGAGTCCTAGGTCAAGACTTGGTCTAAATTTAATTTTATGTATAGCCAACAAATTTTAACCAGAGTTTTGGACGGATTTCCAGGGTAAAATTTTACAATATTAAAAATTCTTTACTTCAATGATTGAGTGAAATATCATTTTCATTGCCATAGAGAGAATTTATCTCATACGAATTCATGCAACCAAAATTGTCCAGCACAAGTTCTGCCAAACTTGTGCTGGACACTTTTATAATTGAGAGTAGGCATACAGCAAATCTTCTTGAACTCAAAAGGGATTTCTTATAAACATTTCTATTGGTATTTGATCTTTCTGTGTCATTTAAATTTACCATTTGATTAATTTTTTTTTCATCATTATATTAGGGGGTGTCAGTTCTGGCAAATCCGCACTTAACTTAAGTGCGGATTTCAAACCAAATCAGCACTTACAAATCAGCACTTAAATTTTGCAAAAAAGTCACTTATTTCAAAAAAGGGTGTCAGTTATGACCTCAAATCAGCACTTTTTTCCCGTTTTTTTTCACAACCACATTTTGGCCACAAAACATCCCTTCCTTTCTTACCCCATCCCTGTCACATGTGACACACTGACCTTCCTCGCTACCTACCCATCAATCCTCGGCACACACCCCTTCCTGACATTTTCGATATTTTGACCAGGCATGTTTACATTCTTTTTTACTTATTTCTTCTACTTCTTAATCTTTTTTCTATGGGTGTCAGTTCTGACCTCAAATCAGCACTTTTTTCGTGATTTTTTTTTCAAAACCACATGTTGGCCACATCATCCC
The DNA here is from genome assembly GCA_030280995.1 of Hemileia vastatrix. Lineage (NCBI taxonomy): Eukaryota > Fungi > Basidiomycota > Pucciniomycetes > Pucciniales > Zaghouaniaceae > Hemileia > Hemileia vastatrix. The sequence continues at coordinate 36,438,229 of JASXTE010000004.1, forward strand.
TTTCTTTCCCATACCATTTTGTACTCTCCAAATGTCCTCTTTGTGTACTTCATTCACTTGGGTTGGTATTTTGGTTTGTTGCATATTCATTTTTTTTGGAATTTACGGTGAATTTTTTTTTTTTTTGGATGGCTCATTGGTTTTCTTTCACCAGCTCAACATGAAATCGCATATTTTCTGAAATCGCATATTTTGTCAGTGATTTTTTTTTTCATTCATCCCTCATATCCTTTTCCTTTTCTCCTCCAACATCCCTCAAACAATTTGGTTTCATTCATTTTGTCATCTCATCTCTCCAGGTAAGTCACTTTATTCTTTTTTTTTTGATTTTTTGATTACTAATTATAATTTTTTTTGTTTTTTTCTGTTTATTTTATTTTTTTTATCTAAATTTTTTTTGTAAGTGGTTATTTTGGATTTCAATGTTATAATTAACCTTTTTTTTCTCTCCCTCTTTACTTTCTTTTTTAGCTCCATCACCCTACTCTTCATCCCTTCTTGGCATGGTCATTATCCCCCCTTTCCCTTATTTCACTTTCTTTTGGCTCCATTTCATTGAAACACATACATTGCACATTCTTTATGCATTTCACTTACTCCATATTCAATTTCCCCACAATTCCAACATCAATCTTTCTCACTCTATTTTTCCTACTTTTCAATCAAGGTAAGTTTCATCTCCTTTTTTTCATGCCTATATGATATCTCATTCCTTTTATGAAAAGTTCATACTTAAATATATGTATGATCTTATCTGGATAACAGTGAACTTATAAAACTCCTTTTGATCTCATCTTCATTACCACTTTTCAAGTTTTTGTAAAATTTTGAAAATCAGACTCGGAATTAGGGTTAGGTTTATTCAAATCTAATGTTCTTTTTACTGAAGATTCTCCTGAAGGCTACCTTTCATTTCCCCCAAACAGATTTGAATTTGATTCAGTGGTTGCTGAGATATTGACCGTTAAAGTTGAGCCTTTTTTTTCCAAAATTAAATTTTTATTTCATTTTTTTATGTAACAAATTAGGGTTAGGTTTATTTAAATCACATGTCCTTTGACTGAAGATTCTACTAAAGCATATATTTCATTTCCCTCAAACAGGTTTGAATTAGGTTCAGTGGTTGCTGAGATTTTGACCTTTGAAGTTGAGCCTTTTTTCCAAATTTCACTTGTCTTATTTCACATTTTTATATTGCATATTTAGAGGATAAGGATTCTGAAACTCTTATATGATTATTATCTAGGAATTTCAATTATATAGGTATATATTTGTTGCTCAAGAATATCACTAAAGCTCAAAAAGATGAAGATTTTTGCTTATGGGACACTCTACCTTCCTTTAACTCTTTTCTTGCTCTTCAACTCAAAAAGCACTGTAATAAAGCATTTGAAAAAAATCATGAACTTGCAACCAAAGTTGGAATACCGAATTGGTGTGACTCCGAATGGGAAGATATCAGCCATGAATATCTTTTATTTTCTAATGTTATTATCACTCATTCTTGATTTCACAATAAAATTCACACCGATACCAAGGACACCAATTTTCATACTTTTGGTATATTCTCATATATAAAACCGATTACTAGCCAACCAATACCATCTCCAGCTAAAATCAAATAACAAGGTTTTTATTTTCCAGACCACCGGTGCATCATTGATTTTGGTTTGGGAAATGGTATCACCAAAACTATTTGGAATTCTTCTAAGGATAATCATCAAACGACCAAAGCTCCTCCTGGTTTGGAATTCTGTCAAGATTTAACACATTTTGGTTGCTTATTTCAATTCAGTCATAAGTTGATTGAAAGAATCAATAAGGTAATGAAAGAAGGTAAAGTTAATCAATTTAAAAAAACTTTATTTAGATCCAAAAAGTATGGGGATTAGAGTTGTCATCAAAAATTTTAAATTTTTTTGTAAATCTTTAATAAATATTTTTTATGTATCAATTTCCTCAACTAAAGTAATGGGCCCACAACCTTGTGTTATATAAATGGTAATCATGATAACATTTATTTGTTTCATGGGGTTCCTTTAGCCTATACCTTTGGAAAGTCCCAAACTTTTGTTTCTAGACTTGGTCTGCATTTTGGCTTGAGGGATTGTCATTAATTTAAACTAGGGGAAGTGATATATATTAGATATTTATTTAATAATTTACGTAATTATATTAAATTTAGATGACTTCCACCACTTACTTCAATAAAATGCAGGGGGGGGGGGTATTTCCAAATTTTCAAATCTGACATGTGAAATTGATGACTTAGAAAAATTTTGGTGATATCCACCCCTTGCTTCAATAAAATGCAAGGGAGAGTATTACCAATTTTTTAAAACAGATATATAATTTTTTTGAATTGTAAATATTTTGGTGAAAATTTTTGACGAGAAGGTGAAAGTAATTGTTTCCACCTTTTGCAGGTTTCTGGCTCAAAGGAATAGCAGTACCATCAACAAAACCAATAAATCCTGGGAAGCCCTCTGCTGGCATAACCTGAGATGATTCAAGTCGCTCTTTTTTTTTGGCAGGTGAGAAGTTGAGATTACAAGGAGTTGATGGAAGTGATACATTGTTTGGTATAAGTGTTAACTGAACCATACCCTAAATCAAAGACATTTTCTAAACTATTCAAAGAGGCTCCATTACCATTTGAACCCAAATGACATAGTGTGATGGCCAATTGAATTGAAGGATGTTGTTGTTCTTTTTGAGAATTATTGTGAAATATGGGATGATCCTGAATAAGCTCAAGCAATTTAAGGAAACATTACTGAGAAGTCCTGGACAGCTGTCTAAAACTGGGTGTAGATAGTTTAAGAAGTGTTTGGATGGTGTACTTGGGGGTATGAAGTACTTGAGGCTTTCTGGGAAGAAGGTAACGGTTTGTGGCCATTTTTGATAAAAAGACAAAATATTCTTCTAGATAAGAATCAGAATTGGAATCAGAGTCCAAGAGCAGTTACAGAGCCATGAAGTTCATTGCTTTATGTAATTTATCACGATTTGAAAGTGAGGAAGGCATAACTCTTATATGATATGATATGAAGATGTAAGTGATGTACGATGTTTTGAGTTATGAAGTGTTATGCTGCGGAGTGCTGTGTATGAATGGGATGATGCTGACAAATCAGTGAAATGGGAATTGATGGTGAAATCAGCACTTTTGGTTGAGAAAGTGAAGATTTGAGTGAAATAAGTGACTTATTTCATTTTGAAATCTACCAGTATTGGGGCTAGTGTGTTTTGGAAATCTGCACTTATTTAAGTGCGGATTTGGTCAAATTTAAGTGCTGATTTTTAAGTGCGTATTTGCCAGAACTGACACCCCCTAATATATATTATTATTGTAACCTTATTTTTAGGATATAAGCTTAATTTACTTAAGGTTATCTGATTTTAAGCATAAGAAATACTCAGTCCTAGGGATATCTAGGCTGACAGTTTTCAACTGTTTTTTTTCCAATATTTAGTTAGACACTTTGTCTATATCAAATTACTTCTAGTACCATGATTGACCAATTTACATACTCATTTCCATATGCAGAATTGATCCCATTTGAATGGACCAGGCAAAAGGTGTCAACCACAAGTTTGAGAATTCTTCTGGTGGAAACTTTTATGATGGAAATTAGTAGGGTGCAAGTCTTCTTCAGTTAATCTAGTATTCATCATAAACATTTCCAACTTATTTTTGGTTAAAAATCAGGTGGAAAGTTTGTCCATATAAAATTACTTCTAATGCCATGATTGTCTAAAAATTGATTCTCATTGCCATATAGAGAGTTGATCCCATATGACTGTATCTGGAAAAAGTGTCACCACAATTTTTGATAAACATAAATTTGAAAATTTTATGATGGAAAGTAATTGCAAGAATTCTTCATTTCATCAAGTAATCATCATAAAAATTTCAACCTGTATTTTGTCCAAACTTCAGGTGTACACTTTGTCCATATTAAATTAATTCTAGTTCCATGTTGATAAAAAACTCATACTTATTGCCATTTATAGATATTAAACTTATCAGAATGTGCCTTTCCAAAAGTTTCTACCTGAATTATGGCTAAAATTCAGTTGGACACTTTTATGATGCAAAGTAGCTAGGGCAAAATTATTCTTCAGTTAATTTGGTATTCATAATAAATTTATCCTCCTGAAGTTTAGCCTAGCTTCAGGTGGAAAATTTTGGAAAGCACTGGTTAGTCACTATCCATCAAAAAAGTGTTCACCAAAATTTTGGCTAAACTTGTGGTGGACCCCTTTGATCAGCCACAGTCAGATGAGATCAACTCTTTAGATGGAAATTAGGATAATATTTTGGTCAACCATTGAAATAGAAGTAGTTTGATGTGGCTAAATTATCCCCCTGAAGGTCAGACAAACCTCACAAGAGCACTTTTTAGCAGGGAGTAACAGAGAAAAATCCATTTATCAGAAAGAAAATCTTTTATTGGATAGATGCCAAGGTTTCATATTTGTGTATTATGTTCAGTATTAATTTTGAAAGTGTCTGTCCAAGAAATTTCATTGCCCATCATGACAAATTTTGTTTTAAATGTTTCAAACTGTATGATACAGTATTAAGGTTTCACATAGTATAATTAAGTTCTATTAAGTGCCCTCCTATGATGCCCAAATTTATAATTTAATATCTTACATAATAATTATTTTTTATATAAATTCATTAATATTTTTTTATTATCAAATTTAATAGAGTAAGTATCCTGAATTATTATATAGGCATAAGCTTAGGTTAGATCAATTTGTGCTCAATTTGTGCTCAACAGAGGACCTAAATCAAGCTCTGGAGGATCAACTTGTGCATAATTTGGAATAAGTTGATATTCTGTCTATAATCAATCTGAGAATAAATGTACTTCCAATACAATTTTTTATATTGTTATAAAGTGAGAATAACCCTGGAATAATAAGAGACACTCTGGAGTTCAAAGAGAGGGAATTGCTAGCAGTTCACCCCCATATTTTCTGTGGTGTATTATCTTTATAAAAGCTATATCTATATTTTATTATTCTATTTTCCACTACTAGCACGCATAACATCCAAGTAACTTGAGTTTAAATTGAAAAAAACTATTTTATTAGTCTTCCCCTGAGATTTAATCACTAAATCATCTATTAATAAGTAGCTGGACCATTAATATTTACTATTAAATAATACTTAAGTACTAGCATAAACTGACAGCTACTGTCTTGACTTGTTAAGCAGCTAAGAAGTGTGTTGGAAGGTGTCAGACTAAATTTTCTTAGGACTGAGTATTTCTTATGCTTAAAATAAGATAACCTTAAGTAGATTAAGCTTATATCTTAAAAATAAGGTTAAAATAATAATATATATTATTTTATTATATATATATATAATTATTATTCTATTATATAATTTATAATAATTCAAATAGCTTATCCATGACCTAATGATACTTATTAAGGTGGTAATGGAGTCATAATATACTTATCTTAAGTGATATGAAGTAATTATTGACATACATAAGCTTATATGTATACATAAATCTCATATTCAGTGAAATATGCAGTATATTATGTATATTTAGGTATATAAGTGGGTTTTAGCCCCTTAATAGCCTATAACCTTTGTTTTTCTGCTTATTTTAGGTCATATGGACGAAATCAGTGGACTCACAATGCCTACAGAAGCATAGACACCTATATCAGGCGCATACACCCAGTTTGGACAACTAAAATTACTTCCTTGGATGGTTATTCACGGATTTATGGGTTGGAAGGATGTTTCTGGGTTAATATGGATGCTTGGGGATGTTATTGGGGGCTTGGACATTTTATTTGCTTCCTTTATATGCTTTTAGGTTCATTAAATCTCTTTTTGATTATTTATTTTACCTGTTTCTTTATGGTATCCGCTTTTATCTGGGTTTTCTATTTATGGTATGGATCTGTGTTATTATTAATAGTGATGGAGGGTCCTTACTGGAGGTCTGGGTGTTGAAACTGCTTGAAGTGGACGCCATGGGGAGGTGATGGGCCCTCACAGTGCTGTAATTGCCGGGGATAGCAGTGACATCATCTGGATTGAAGGTCTGTGCACTCCAGTGGATTTGGGTATAAGTAAGGAGGGATTTTGACGGTTTATTATCATCATTCAATTACTACAATTCAAAAAACCACTACAATACAATTATTAGCATTCAGAAATATATTATAAAGCCCTTATAAATTGATATTATCTTTATATAAGCTATAACTATATTTTATTCTTCTATTTTCCACCACTAGCACGCATAAAAATCCAAGTATTGTGAGTTTTATTTGAGTATAACTATTCTATTAGTCTTCCCCTGAGGTTTAATCACTAAATCATTTATTAATAAGTAGTAGGACCATAAAATAACACTATTATATCATACTTATATACTAGACTATACTGACAATTGGGGGTCTTTCCTTATATTTTACTTACTATTCAGTATAAGCCTTGGGACGTGATTTTTACCTTAGTACAGCTCAAAATTAACCAAATATTTGGGTCTGCTGCATATTAGTAAGTCATCATAACTCATTGATTGCGGAAAAAAACCCTTAAAATAATTGTACTTATTTTTTATCATAAAAATTAGATATTTACAGTAGTAACTGTACCCAATATAAACCCAATTTCACTTGGTATTTGGACACCAATATAACAACCAATTAATTGGTATTTGGCTAAAGCTTGGTAAGCCAATTATTCAACCTTATAGAGGTCTAGTTAAACTTATTATTATATTTTTAACAGGTTTTTTCGAATTTTTCTTACATTTTATTTAAATAAATAAAGATATAAATTCAGGGTAAGCTCCATTGCTTTTTTATTAGTAATATAATTGCTAATATCTTTTGTGTACTAAATTCCATAGAGTTTTTCCTTTTGTAGACGTAAAATATTGTCATTCTGAACAATATGAGTGCTCCCCAGGACAGTTTAAGTGAAAAGCCTGCTTATAATACCAGTTCTAAAGCTAACAAAAACTTTCCAGGACATCACCATGGAGGGACAACAGTACCCCCAGCCAGAAAGCATGAGTATAGAAGAAAAGGACGCCCTCTTAAAAAAGATAACTATAAAAAAGATGTCTCCTCCTCTTCAGGATCAACTGTCCCACCTGGCCAAACAGGTTCTGAAGTTTGAGGAATCAAAATCTCTCATGTTCAAAGAAGTAGAGCAGTTGCAAAACAATTGCAAGGTAGGGTTTTAGCAGATGAATCAGGCAATGGCAGAATTAAAGGGAGGCCAGCCCTGTCAATCAAATCAGCAACCCCCTACCCAAGGAGGGTCCACTCACTCCCAGGAGAAAATCCTGGTAGAAAAATGGAAATGGGACTGGTTTCACCAACAGTGGACAAGCCACAGTTGCAACAGGGATCCACCCCCTCATCTGACTTCCTCAGCTCACCCTTACAAGGGAAAAAAGCGCCAAAAATCAGGACTGGCAACCATCCCTTGGTAAGTAACTTACCCTCTCAGGTTGGACATAATACTGATAATTACAATATAGGTAATTCTATTGATTTTAAATCTGTACAAAAAATAGAGGAGGATTTAAGAAATTTAGGTTTTAGAGTAGATACACCTGACTTGTCTTTTGTCCACAATAACAGTACTATTTACAATGATAATACAGTTAATCCTCAGTTTCAACCACCTACTAGTGAGATGAGAAGTTCACAGGAGAGTGAGAGAATTGAAAAGGAGGACATGGAATATTTTAACAATAATCCAACTGTCCATAGAATTGTTTCAGCATTGTGGAATAGAATGACTGATTGTGAGGAACAGACAGTTAAGCTCACTAGTGATACAATTTCATCCTTGACATTAAACATTTCTCAATTAGCAACACGTAACAAAGAATTAGAGAAAGAACATTTGTCTCTAACTCTTAAATATGATTCATTGAGTAATAAATATAATGACCTTTCAAACAAATTTTGTGAGTTAGAAAAATTATATGAAACACATTTATTAAAAACTGAATCAAGAACAAAGTTATCTTTTTCCCAGAAACATCAAAGTGTCTCTGAGTTGCTACAAAGATTAACTAAAGTTGAGATTGAAACTGCCAATCTACTAATGAACCAGGATAATCATAAGTATAATCAATATAATAATAATCCATTCATTGGGAAAAGTGAATCTCATTCCTTCCCTGTACCACCACAATTAAAACCATCTGGTGGTAGTGTCAAATCTGAAAATGTAAGTCACAAATCCGTGCAGGAAGAAATACAAGACCATTTATCAAAAGTGAATGAGTTGTTGAATTTACCTAAGATTAGTGAGATAAAATCCAATCAGAAAAACTGGCCTAAGATAGATCAGTACCCAACTTATGATGGGGAAGCCAGCTCTGATTGACAACATTTTATTCAAAGAATTGACAACTTGAAATTCTCATATAAGTTACCAGATGAAGAGATAACATCAAAATTAATTTCTTTATTTAAGGATGTTGCTTTATTATGGTTTGAAGCTGTCTTAAGTGAGGGTAGAGACTACTCTTGGGCTGAATGGAAACAACTTATGGAAAAACAATTTGGAGGTTCTAAATTCAGGCTTACTCAGCAGAGACTTTATGAGAAGACTAGGTATAATCCGTTGAATTGTGACAAACCTATGGTATTTTTAATGAATTTAAACAAAATATTAAAAGCTATTGAGCCTCATATGGATTTTAACTTATGGAAAGATAAGATAATATACAAATTACCTATATCTGTCAGAGACATTGTTGTAGCTAGAACATTAAATGTTACTGAATATTTTGACTTTATTAATACTTGCAATGAAATATTATTAAACCATAAGTATGAATCAAGGTATTCCACTTATAAGCAAAATGTTGAATCTGTAAAAACTCAGAATTCAAAAACACTTCAGGAGAAGCAGAAAAAACCTACTGCACCTGTAGTACCTAAAAAGTATGAAACAAATACTTGTTATAAGTGTAACAAACCTTGGGTCAAATGTCACAAATGTGAGAAAAACATAAATATTGTTGAAAATCAACGTGAATCTGAAACTGAAACTGAAAAGAGTAAAGAATCAAGTGATTATGACAGCAATATCTCATATAGTGATGAAAATGAAGTCTGTATGTTGGAAGATGATTTGTCCATCTTTGAAAATCCAATATTAAATATGGACTCAAATGAATCTTTAATGAATTTTGAGGATGCTGAAATCATTAAGGATATACAAGCTGATAACTTTAGAATGACACGTACCACGGTTCCAGCTATCATTTCTGGTGAAAATGTTAATATAGTATTGGACACAGGAGCTGCTGGTTCAGTTGTTTCCACTAATACATTACAGAAAATTGATAGTGAATATAAGTTTAAGCTTGAACCACTTCAGAATAAATATTGGAGAGGTTTTGGATCAGTACTACACCCCATTGGTAAATACAAAGCTGCTGTTTTCTTTAAACACCAACATGGTTATGTAAGGGTAACTTGTGACTTTGTAGTAATGGATAATACTAATTGTAGTAACTGTTTTATCATTGGAAATGATATTCTGACTAAATTTGGTGTAAAATTAGACCCTGCTAATAACAATTTTACAATTGGCATGAATGGTAAAAGGAAATTTAAAATAAATTCTTTTAACACAGTCTTACACATTGAGTCAGTAACAAATTCCCCGTCTAAAGGAAGAGAATCCAATGAGTTGGAACTTCTGGAAACAGAAATTTCAAAAGCATCATCTGGCACTCAGATAAGTAAAACTGAGAAAGATAATATTTTGGAATTAATTAAAGCTTTTCCAATGGCTTTTGCACATGGTACAAATGAACTTGGCCTTGTAAAAGATCATAAAATGAAGATTAGTTTAACCTGTGATATGGATAATATTCCTGCTAGTCTTAAAAAGAAACCATACCCTGCTTCACCAATGAAGAGGAAAGACATAGAGGATAATCTTAAGATGTTATTAAAAATGAACATTCTTGAGAAGGTTGAAACTACACCAAAATATTGTGTAATATCACCAGTGCTAATTTCTTATGAACAAGATAAAGCAAGACTGTGCGGTGATTATAGAGCATTAAATACATTTACAGTAGATGATATTTATCCCTTGCCAAGGATTGCCTCTATACATGCTACCCTTAAAGGTGCTTAATATATAAGTTGCCTAGATGGAAATAAAGGTTACCATCAAATTCCTGTTGAAAAGAATTCACAGAACTTTTTGTTGATAACAACACACATGCGAATTTATAAGTATGTCAGAATGCCATTTGGACTAAAAAATGCTCCATCAGTATTTCAAAAGTTAATGGATATAACATTCTATAATGAAATGATTGAGGGATGGTTAATGGCATACATTGATGACATCATAGTGTTCTCTAAAACTTTTGATGAACACTTAATCCATTTAAGGAAAGTATTTCAGAAAATGGATGAAATAAAAATGACCCTTGCATTGAAAAAATGTAAATTTGGGTTTGAATCTTTAAAAGTGCTTGGTCATATTGTATCTGGCTTACAAATATGTGTAGACCAAAATAAAGTGGCTGCAATAAAGAATATTGGAATTCCTCAAAATGTGAAGGATGTACAATCTTTTCTTGGAATGTGTGGTTATTATAGACAATATATTAAAAGCTACCAATCAATTGCTGCGCCACTGAGCACACTGATAAAGAAATCAGAAGCTTTCATTTGTAATAATGAAAGACAACAAGCTTTTAATAAGTTGAAAGAATGTTTAATGAAAGCTCCTATCTTGAGATCACCAGATTTCCAATTACCTTTTGTATTATATACAAATGCAAGTTTTATTGGACTGGGTGCTGCTTTGAATCAAAAACAACTTATTGAAGGTAAAATGTCAGAAGTAGTAATCTGCTATATTTCATGTACTCTGAGAAGTGGTGAATTGAAATATGGTGCTACTCAACTTGAATGTTTGGCAGTAGTATGGGCTCTTGAAAAGCTACATTATTACCTTGAAGACCAAAAATTTGAGTTAATCACTGACTGTAGTGCAGTTAAGTCACTCTTAAACATGAAAACTACTAATAGACACATGTTTAGATGGCAATTAGCTGTACAAGAATACAGAGGACGGATGACTATTACACATAGAGCAGGAACTTTGCACTTTAATGTAGATCTGTTATCTAGATTACCTCTGCCTAATAATGAAGATAATCCTGCTTATGTTCCTGAGTCAGAGATTATTAACATTTATGGCATTTATATTGTAGATCTTGAGGATGAATTTATGCAATCAATTCTTGATAATTATAATTCAGATCCTGACTTAAGTAAATTAACTACAATATTAAATGATCCATCTAATGCTTCAATGAATGTTTTAATAAAAACATTACCAATGAAGTATAAAGAGGCATTAGAAAAAGGAAAATTTTCCATTGAGGATGGTTTTATATATTACAGGAAAAAATTAAGTAATGTAATTGTAATTCCCCCTTCAATGAAGGAGTTAATGTTAAGTATATGTCATGATGATATATTAGCAGGTCATTTTGACTACCATAAAACATTAACCAGAGTAAAAAACACAGCTTGGTGGATTAACATGTCTGAGGATGTTCAGAAATATGTTGAAACATGTTATTCTTGTCAAAAATCTAAAAGATTAACAGGCAAAAGAGCTGGTTTATTACAACAAATTGAGCAACCAAAAGCTCCATGGGAAATCATTAACATGGACTTTGTAACAGGTTTGCCAATAGCAGGGCATAAGAGTTATAACTCCTGCCGGGTAATTGTAGATAGATTTACAAGATGTGTAAATTTATTCCTACCCACAAAGAGGTTTCTGCAAAGGACTTAGCTTTTTTATGGTGGACACAAATGTTAAATACAGCAGGTTTCCCCAAAGCAATAGTTTCTGACAGAGATCCTAAATTTACTTCTGAGTTCTGGACGTCACTTATGGATGTTTCAGGGTGTCAATTAAAACTTTCTACAGCACACCATCCACAAACTGATGGGCTAGCAGAAAGAATGATACAAACCTTAGAAGATATGATAAGAAGATACTGTGCTTTTGGTCTTAATTTTAAAGACAATGACAAACTCACGCATGATTGGGTAACCCTTATCCCAGGTTTAGAATTTGCATATAATAGTACAGTACATTCTGTCACTGGCAAAAAGCCATTTGAGTTATGGTTGGGTTATGTACCTAATACCCCTGCTAAAACTCTTAATAAGTTACCTAGATTGGATATTCATCCAGGTACTAAATCTTTTCTTCAGATGCAGGAATTATGCAGAAAACATGCTCAAGAATGTATAAATAAGGCTTTTGAGTATGAAAAGAAAAGATGGGATAAAGCCCATAAAGAACAAATGTTCAAAGAGGGTGATGAAGTCCTTATTTCAACGCTACATTTAAATTTAAATGGTAATGTTAAATTGAAGGATCCATTCATTGGACCATTTGTAGTTAAAAAGATGGTTGGTAATAACGCTGTTGAGGTTATTCTATATGCACCTTATGATAGAAAACATCCAGTATTTCCTATTTCTCTTATAAAACCATACCATTCTAATGATACTGCTCTATTTCCAAGAAGATCAGGAAGGCATAAACAGAAACCTGAAGAAATAGTGGAAAAGGCAGAAATTGAAAAGATACTTAAAAAGAGACACCTTACTAAAGAAAAGGGAGTTGAGTATCTATTAAGATTTAAAAATAAATCAAGTGAATATGACCAGTGGATTCCAGAAAATGAAATCTCTGATCTTAAAAATCTCTTGAAAAAATTTAAATCTAAATAATACTGTTCATTCAGTATATTTATTATAAATTTTTTTTTTTTATTTTATTATTTCACTCCTTAGTTCTAATTAAAATGTCTTAACTTTTTTTTTTTTTTTTTTTTGGGGTGAGGGAGTGTCAGCCTAAATATTCTTAGGACTGAGTATTTATTATGCTTAAAATAAGATAGCCTTATGTAGATTAAGCTTATATCTTAAAAATAAGGTTAAAATAATAATATATATTATTTTATTATATATATATATATAATTATTATTCTATTATATAATTTATAATAATTTAAATAGCTTATCCATGACCTAATGATACTTATTAAGGTGGTAATGGAGTCATAATATACTTATCTTAAGTGATATGAAGTAATTATTGACATACATAAGCTTATATGTATACATAAATCTCATATTCAGTGAAATATGCAGTATATTATGTATATTTAGGTATATAAGTGGGTTTTAGCCCCTTAATAGCCTATAACCTTTGTTTTTCTGCTTATTTTAGTTCATATGGACGAAATCAGTGGACTCACAACGCCTACAGAAGCATAGACACCTATATCAGGCGCATACACCCAGTTTGGACAACTAAAATTACTTCCTTGGATGGTTATTCACGGATTTATGGGTTGGAAGGATGTTTCTGGGTTAATATGGATGCTTGGGGATGTTATTGGGGGCTTGGAAATTTTATTTGTTTCCTTTATATGCTTTTAGTTTCATTAAATCTCTTTTTGAATATTTATTTTACCTGTTTCTTTATGGTATCCGCTTTTATCTGGGTTTTCTATTTATGGTATGACTCTGTGTTATTATTAATAGTGATGGAGGGTCCTTACTGGAGGTCTGGGTGTTGAAACTGCTTGAAGTGGACACCATGGGGAGGTGATGGGCCCTCACAGTGCTTTAATTGCCGGGGATAGCAGTGACATCATCTGGATTGAAGGTCTGTGCACTCCAGTGGATTTGGGTATAAGTAAGGAGGGATTTTGACGGTTTATTATCATCATTCAATTACTACAATTCAAACAGCCACTAAAATACAATTATTAGAATTCAGAAATATATTATAAAGCCCTTATAAATTGATATTATCTTTATATAAGCTATAACTATATTTTATTCTTCTATTTTCCACCACTAGCACGCATAAAAATCTAAGTATTGTGAGTTTTATTTGAGTATAACTATTCTATTAGTCTTCCCCTGAGGTTTAATCACTAAATCATTTATTAATAAGTAGTAGGACCATAAAATAACACTATTATATCATACTTATATACTAGACTATACTGACAGAAGGGGTATAGTAACAGTCTCTAATTTTCTGAAGCAAATAAATCTCACCTGGTATTTCTCAAAGGGACAGGGTTTTTTCTCTCCAGTTTTACTTTAAATTCCTTGTTCAAGGCCTATAGCTAGCACTATATGATTGTCTACATTTCTGGCACCCAACGTGGGTTGAGGATTTGTTAGCTTTTTGGATTTTCTGTTAATTTTGGACTCTCTTCCATGGTTGCAGATTGGTTTTATGGAATCTATTGGACCATGACTTCTGGACCCTCTTTCTCTAGTGGTTGTAGTGGCACTGTTGGTACTGCTAAGGATTTTAATCCTCCTGTTTTTGTTAGGCCTTCTTTCAGGATCAAGTCCTGGAAGGGGCCTATGTTTATGGGGGAGAATGTGAAGTTATTTCTGGAGCTTTTTGAGGATTCTGGAAATGTAGATGGGGCTTCTAACTTTGACATGGTGAAGAAAGTCATCTTTTACATTGGTGAAAGGGCTTTTGTGAAGGAATTTTCTGAAATGGAGGGTTATAGGAGGAAATATTGGAAAAGGTTGTGTCTGCAGATGACAGAAAGGTGAGGATTCAGATACTCTATGGTGGATCTCAATATTATTGCTAGTGAATGGAAATCTTATGGAGGTGTGGATAACCTCCACACTTATAGGAAGTTTCTAGCTCAGTTGAAGCCAGTGGTAGAATATTTTATGGACATTCAGGAGTTGGCATGTACTGACTCTGAAAGGGATATTTTCTGGTCTTCTCTGGCCAGGAATGTCAGAATTGATGTTATGAAGGAGTTGGCTAGGAAAGACAAGATGAAGGTTCTTCCTAGAAATTTCCTGCTATTTCTGTGGTGAAGAAGTTTTCAGAGGGACATCTGAAACTGTTGGAAGTGGATTCTTGCCAGGAAGCTAGCACTAAGTATGTTAGCAATGTCAGTGAAGCATTGGCTGAGGATGTGGAGAAGTCCAGAAAGAAGGAAGTGGTTAACAAGGGGAAGGATCCTGAGAAGCCTAAGGAGGTGGACCCTGTGGTGGAGCAGTTGGCTTATTTTACCAAAAAGCTGCATATTTTTGTTCAGGAGGCTCAGAAGGCAAATAAGGCTCCTTCTCAGCCTAGAGATTTTGATAGGAGGGTTGGTAGGAATGATCCTTGGGTCTGCTCTTATTGCAGCAGGAAGGGCCACAAGTCTAATGATTGTTGGGCACTGAATAGGGATGTGTCTGAAGGGAAGGTGGAATTTGATGGGAAATTTTTCAAGTTCCCATATGGTTCTTTTGTGAAGCCTAATGATGGTCAGGCTCCAGTGGACTTGGTGAGGAAGAGACATAATGTCAACTCAAGGAGGCCAAGATTTGAGGAGTTGCCTAATGAGGCTTCTTCTTCAGGTAAAGGTGAAGATTATTGCAAGGGTAAGGGAAAGGAGGCTAATAGGGTCTCATTTAAATCTTCCCTTGGTGGTTTGGATTTGTATTGTTGTAGTGGAAAGTCAAGTGGGGAATGCTTGGCTTGTGTTTATGATGTAGAAGCAGAAAAGGTGGGAAGGCCTAAGAGAAGTTCTCAGGCCCAACCAAATCCTAAGGTTTCAAAGGTGGATCCTAAGCTGAGTGTAGCTAGGAAGAAGAACAGCAAAGAGGAGCTGTAAAAAATGCAGAAGGGTATGGTAGATATTGGACCCCCTAGTTTTTGAGCATTGGATATTAATGGTAAGCAAATGCCTATGGATGTTGATTCTGACTCTGAGGAGGATGTCCCTTTGGCTTCATTAAAAAATCCTGCTGGAGTAAGAGGTTCTGATGAGGGATCTGGTTTAAGTCCTGTTGATGGGAAATCTGTTGGTGGTTCTGGTTCTCAATAAACTTCTAGGACCAAGGTAGTGAAGCAAAGAGCTCACTTTTAGAGGCCGGTGGTTTCTGGAAAAGTTAATTTTATGGACTGTGTTCTGGAAAGGATGAATTAGGGTCAGTCTTCCCTTAATTATGGGTAGTTGTATGCTATCAGTCCTTGGTTGGCTAATATGCAGAAAAAGTAGTTGACCAGGAAAAGGGTTTCTTCTGGGGAGGTAGAATACATTTGTGATTCTTCTGAAAAATTTAGAGAGGGTTTGGAAACTCATTTTTCTGCACCTCTGGGTTATGTGAATGTCACTTTGAATGGCAGGGAGGCAAGGGCATTGGAGGATTCAGGTTCTCAGATTAACCTTATTTCTTTGTTTGAAGCTACTCATTTGTGCCTCCCCATCAAGACAGGAATTAGTGGAAATTTAAAAGGGATTGATGGCTATGTCACTGAATTGGTTGGAACAGCTGAGTTTGTGAAGCTAGATGTTGGTGGAGCATCAGGGAAGGTTCATTTTTACATTGCTAAAGGCACTGTAAAAGCTGTTTTGGGTGGGCCATTCTTCTTGGATTTTTCAAGCAAGAATTGGTTATCAGTTTGATGTGGAAATCAGTTTGGAGTTTAGTGGTGAAGATGAAAGGAGACTTCACATCAGGTTAAAATCTCCTGGAGAAGAGGTTCGAGAGACCAGGCCTGGTTTGTCTTCAATGTGCCAATGCATGGATTGTTGTAGGAGAAGAAGATAAGTGGGTTCCGCCTCTGGTTTTTTTGAGTGTGGTTCAGGATCTAGTGATAGTCTGTCTTTTTTAGAATGATGAGGGCTGATCACCCAAGTGCTTCAACCTCTATTCAAGAAGAGGAAATCACAGATTGTAGTAGGTCAGCTCCCTTGGAGATATACCAAATGGAATTTCAACTTTCTCTTTTTAATGTTTATCTTCTATGCATGTATTCTTCAAGTTTTTTATCAAGTATCTGTTCTCTATCAAAATTTTCAATCATTTTTAAATAAAGATCAAACAAGAAGATTAATTATACATCTTAATTGAAAGATATGCAGAAAAACAGTGGAGTTTTGAGATTGGGGTCTAAAAGTAAGTCCTCCCAATTGTGCACCGCTAGGGTTTCTTCTACATCTTTCAAAAACATTACCTTGGCCATGTTTGTTAGAATTGGGGGAACCACTGGTTATCTTTGTAGGATAGAAGAAAACTCAAAAAAAGAAAATAAAAAATTTAAGATAACTGAAAAAAATCTGAAGATAATCAAGAAAAAATAAAAGAATTATTTTTGTAAAGATCATCAAGATAAATTTTTGGGCCTCTGGCATGAGGTTAAACTGCACAAAATTTTGAAGAAAAGAGATCAGCAAGATCAAATTTTGGGCCTCCATAATGAGGATAAACTGCACGAATTCCGAAGATGTGATTCAGAAGATGTATCAAGATTTTAAGATTTAGAATATGGAAGTGAGGATGAAGATGTGGAATTGCTGAAAAGTTTTGGAGTGGTGAGATTGGGGTCTAAAAGTAAGTCTTCCCAATTGTGCACAGCTAGGGTTTCTTCTACACCTTTCCAAAATAATACCTTTCCCACACTTGTGAGCAATGGGGAAACCCTTGGTTTTTGTTTAAGGTCAGGTGGTTAAGATTTCCTGAAGATCCCCAAGTTGAAGGTAGATCAGAAAAGTTCTAGAAGGTAGCGCAAAAGATTAGGCCTGTCAATGAGCCTATGCCTGAAGGTTTGAATCCTCCTTTGAAGAGACATCCTTTGTCAAGAGATCTGTACTGTACACCTCTGGTGAAGAATCCTCCTGATTTTGTGAAAACTACTAGGGTGACTGTGGAAAGGTTGAAAGTTTATAATTTTGGTCCTGATGAGTGGTTTTCTGATGAGGAAAAGAATTTTTTATTGCACGTTATTGTGCTGAGAGAGAAAGCAGTGGAATTTTTTGAAGAGGAAAGGGGTGTGTTGAAACACTCTTATGGGGAACCTTACTTGATTCTTGTGGTTTGTAATGAAACTTGGCAAATCAAACCTATTTCAATTCCAGATTCTATTAGGAATGATTTTGTAGAGATTGTTAGGGAAAGAGTCAGGACTGGTTTATATGGACAGTAAACATCTAGTTACTCAAGTCCCGCTCTCTGTGTAAAGAAGCAGAATGGGAAACTGAGGGTGGTGAATGATCTTAGAGCCTTAAACAGAGTCACTATCAAGGATGCGGGGATGCTGCCAAGTGCAGAGGATTTTGTGGAAGCTTTTTCTGGGAGGGTGTGTTATGATTTGGGTGATATTATGGGTGGTTATGATTAAAGGGAACTTCACATGGATTCACAGCCACTTACAACGTTTGATATTCCTCTGGGAATATTTCAGCTCACTAGGTTGCCTCAAGGTGCAACTAATTCAGTAGCAGTATATCAAGCAAAAATGGCTTGGATTTTACAGGATGAGGTTTCAACTCATGCTGGTATTTTTATTGATGATGGTGGAATTAAAGGACTATCCACTGATTATGGGAATGAGGAGCTGAAGGAGAATCAAGGTATAAGGAGGTTTATTTGGGAGTATGAAATTACTCTAGAGAGAGTATTATTTAGGATTGAAGAGGCTGGGTTGACCATTTCTGGGTCAAAATTTTGTTGTTGTGTTCCTGCTCTGGAAATTCTGGGTCATGTTGTATGTAAGGAGGGAATGATTATGGCAAAGAAGAAAGTCAATAAAATTCAGTCATGGACAAGGCCTGAAAATACCACTGAAGTCAGGGGATTTTAGGGGGTTTGTGTGTAGGTCAGGATTTTTATTAAAGATTTTTCTTTGTTGGCTTAACCTTTAAGGAGGTTGGCCAGGAAAGATGCAGAGTGTGAAGAGGATTTTTAGAAGATCAAGTAGGTAGTAGGTGAAGATATTATTCTTCATAAGTTGGATTATGGAGTGTGAGCCAGAAAAATTTATGTGGCAGTGGACTCAAGTTTTGTTGCTTCTGGTGCTGTGTTGTCTAATGATCAATACACCTAGTCTTCCAAATTCTCTAATGACTAAGTGGGTGGCATTTATTCAGCATTTCTCTTTTGAACTAGTACACAAACCTGGAAAAACTTTTACAATGCCAGATGGATTATCAAGGAGACCACCCATAGATGAAGATTCAGACTCTAAAGGATTCGATGAAGATTTCCCAGTGGTTAGGACCAGCACATAGGGGGATGAAGAATTTTCTCTCCTTTCCCATCAGGCCAAACTGGATTATTGTTCTCTCCTCCACCAAGAGGTTAAACTCAATGGTTCTGATCTTGACTCTGGTGATCAGGATGTTTTTTTGATGAAGATGGGTATGTTTTTTGGGATGGCTCAAAATTAGATAATGGTGTTTTTGTAAGTGATCTGGATTTTCTTGAGATTCAGTGGAAGGAAAAGGATGTACCAAATTTTAGGGATTGGTGTCCTGGTTGGACTGGTCCTCTTGCTCATGTGTAAAGTAGAGATTTTGATGACAAGTTTGTACCCTTGGATGTTATTTTGTTGGATTTTGAAAATGAGACCTGGGGTCAAACTGGGTTTCATTTTATTATGGTTGAATACCAGTTAACCTTGGAGAGGCCAGATATTTATGATGATGATACTTGGGTGGAAATAAAGAAGAAGAGTCCAGGCTTCTATGTTTCAGGAAGGATGTTTATGAGGAGGAGGCATCTAAATTCTCAAGTAGTGGTGACTTAGAATAAGGGTCAAAAGTTGGTATTGAAGTCTTTACATGAAGACCTTGGTCATAGAGGCTTTGGGGAGACTTATAGGAGAGTAGCTGATAGATTTTGGTTGCCAGGTATGAAGTTGGCTGTGCAGGGTTGGGTTAAATCTTGAGAAGAATTTCAAAGAAGAAGTCACTTGAAAACTAAAGAGGTTGGCCATGCTACTGGTGAAACAACTGTGTTTGGAAGTGTCATTCTGGATGCTGTCCATATAAAAAAGGGCAGGTATAAATAGTTGATTGTTTCCAGGGATGATTTGTCTGGTTGGGTTGAGGCAGTGCCTCTGGTTAATTTGACTGATAAAAATGTGGCAGAATATTTGAAGAAGGAATGGGTGTTTACATATGGGTTGATGAAGTTGGTGACTATTGATGGTGGGCCAGAGTTTGGAGCTGAATTTAAAGAAGCTGTGGCAAGTATTGGTTCTAAAGTCAGAGTGGCTACACCTTATTATCCTGAAGCTGAAGGCATGGTTGAAAGAGGCCATCAAGATATCAAGAATGCTTTGGTGAAAATGTGTGAAGATAGTGGTGGAAAATGGAGGTATTATTGACCCTTGATTTAATTTGCTGATAGGGTCACTGTGAAAAGGACAACTGAATATTCCCCTTATTAATTAATGTTTGGGAAGAAAGCTGTTCTACCAGTGGATTTGGAAGCTGTCTCTTATCTTAGAATTGATTGGGTTGATGTGTGCTCAACAGAAGATTTGCTCTGTGCCAGGATGCAACAGTTGGAATGTAGAGAGGAATGTCAAGAGAAGGCATACTCTAGAATGATGAAGATAAGAAATCAATTAGTCAGATACTGGGATGAGAAGTTGGCTCATAGGCTCAGATATCCCTTGAAACCTGGTTGTTTGGTTTTGGTGTATAACAGAAGTTTGGAGAGTCAGTGGGGAAAGATTTTTGCTGACAGATGGAGTGGACCTTACAGAGTCAGATCTCAGGTCCCTGGTGGTTCTTATGTTTTGGAGGAGTTATATGGTGCAGTCTTAAATAAGAGAGTGGCTGCTGATCAGGTGAAGAGATCTTACCCAAGAGGCACTAGAAGTGAGGAAGGTAGACTTGGCAATGAGGATAAACTATGGACCATTCTTTAATTATGGATTTGATGATTCTGTGAATATGTTTTGTTGGAAACTTTTTTTTAGAAGGTACCCAGGGGTGGGGATTCTAAATTTTATTTTGACAAGTATAGGGGTAACTTATGGGCTGGCTGCTCTGTGGAACAGTTACACCATATTTTCTGTTTCCAACTCCTTCTCTTGATTTGGTTGAATCCTAGTATTGGTTTTTCTTCACAGGTTTTAGTCCTATATGACTTTAAACTGGAAATTATTTTGGTATTTAAGTGCCAGACTCTTCATGCTTATTGGTTTTGATATAATGTGTTAAATTTTTTGTTTTGTTAGAAGGTACCCAGGGGGGGCTTCTAGATTTTATTTTGAAAAGTGTGGGGGTAACTGATTAGCTGGCTGCTCTGTAGAACAATTACCCTATAATGTCTGTTTCAAGTTTTTTTTGTCCTATTTGAATCCTAGTTCTGGTTCTTGTTATTCAGGTTTCAAGTCCATTATGACTTTAAACTGGCTTACTGGATTGGGAATGAATTCTTTGGTCTATTTGGATTAGTGGTAGATCACTTGTGGTCTGCAATCATTTTTACTTATTGGAGGCAGCCCACCCAGTGATCATTTCCTTGGACTGGACTTTCTATGGAGCCAAAATTTATCTTTTTATTTTCTTAAATTTTTGTGTCTATGGTTGCGTTAGATAGTAGTCACCACAGAAAAAATGGGGGGGTATGGCTAGCAATATCCTTCATTTAAACATGTTGGGAAGTGGTTGGAAAGCTGTTGGAAGGCTGTTGGGAATTCATTGTGAAACCAGATTTAAATTAAGTGGACAAAGATTTGGTAATCAGTTAGACCTAGGTTCAACAGAAATCAATCACAGGTTTCTTGGAGCTTGGTGATTACTTTGATTTTGAGCTGAGCACAGATTGAGCAAAGCTTGAACATATCACTTAACATATCATAATATTCACTTTCCCATCTTGTGGAAAGCAAAATTTGATATTTATTCTAAGAATATCTACATATATTTTCTTGCCAAGTTGGTAACAGAAGGTTAAACGGTAGTATCTCAATTATTACACTAGACTACATAGATATTTGATAAAAAATACAATTCAAATCAATTTTAATATTATTGAGATCACCATAAGTGTCTGTCCAAAGACTTACAAAAAGTATGTTAGTATCAAGACATCGTTCTAGGTAGTAGTTTCAATTTGGATTTTGAACTGACATCTAAAGCATTTTAATATTAGACAGAAACATAAATGAGTGTAATAAGAGTGAAATTATTCTATTTTGTGATTATAATGTAACAATAAAGCACATTTTTATTGAGAAAATTTTTCTTCCTCCACAAACCAAAATTTACTCTATAGGCTCAAGATTTATTTTTAAGCCATATTATTCATTTCAGTTATCATTGATTTACTTCCAATATTTATTAAAAAGATAATGATAATACATGTGAAAGAATTATGAGCTTAGCATAGCATATGCTAAAAAGATATTTTGTCGTTTTATTCAAAACTGATTATTCATTTTTGCTTCAATTCATCTTTTAACAACCACTATCTTCAGATACTATTCTTACTTAATATTTCAAGTCTCAGATGTGTTGGACAGTTCTCAATAACGATTGATCAAATTTATATGAATTTAATTTCAAGATTTCAAAACTCACCAACCCACACAATTTTACAGCAAGGCCATTTGAATGTTCATATTTTTGGACTATTCAAAGAAAGAAAACCAACCCTTGTCAGTAATATTTCTTAAGTGCAGAGTCAGCACATTGGACCACTATTGGGTGACATTGGGTCTGGATCTCACCATTTAAACCTAAGAAGTGCCTTGCATCCTATGAAGCCTTTCTATTTTCATGCTTACTTGATTCCAGTTTTTGGTAATCAGTATCAACTTTGGGGATGCCTCTTTTCTTCAAGTACACTAATCAGTCTTGCTAAAGAAGAATTTTCTTCTGCTCAAATCGATTTATGTCCAATCCTGAACTACGACTCCACTATCTTTTTTAATATCACGCATGTAATTTTTGAAGGCTCCTTCCAAATATCTCAGAGTACTCAAGATTGGAAAGCTGATCAACTTATCCGAGGAATCAAAACAGTTCTCAAAACACATCAACTTCAAGCAATAAATTTTATGATCGAAAATGAAAAAATGTTAAAGGAAAAGTTGTATTTCATGTGGAGGCACCAGGACAACCATTGGCTTAGAACTGTATTTGATGACTATAAAGATCAGTTTCCTAACAATCAATTAACCCCTGAAGGAAACGGGTCAATACTTGCTGATAATATGGGTTTGGGAAAGATGCTTTCAGCTCTTTCTCTTATAAGTGCAACTCAAAGTGAAGCAAGACAATTCCAGGTATTGGAAAATCAAGTAGGTATTAATCGGAGTTCAGCCACACTGATTATATGCCCCCTGGCAACACTATCAAATTGGATCAATGAAATAAGTGTGCACTTTGAAGATAATGCGCTTCCTTTCAAGGTTCTTTATGGGAAGGATTGTCAAAATACTAAAGTCAATGAGCTAAAAGACACTGCTATTGTTTTAATGACCTATGAAACAGCTAGCCCAACAATGTCAAAAAATCAAAGCCAAAAAAAGATACCGGTGACTCAAAAGCTCTTTTGGTATAGAGTTGTTTTAGATGAAGCTCAGTTAGTGCCCATTTCTATATCTAAAACTTAAAACTTAATTTTTATAATCAATTTTTATAAATATTCTTTTAGTTACATTAAAAATCCTTACTCGCAGAGGGCTCAAACAATATTTGACTTGGAATCCCAACACCGACTATGCTTGACTGGAACTCCACTTCAGAACAGACCCACTGACGTTCAAAGTCTCATATTTTTTCTTAGAATCGAAAAGTGGCATGAAGACTGGTTATGGAAGAATTTCCTTTTTCCAGGTTTGCAAAAAGGAAAGGCTAATTCTATTAAATCAATCAATCACTTAATGAAAGTCATAAGCCTACGTAGAACAAAGGATGCAATTTTGCCTCTTCCAAAAAAGATTCAAAGGGGGATATTGGTTCAATTAGCAGATCCATGGAGGTCTAAACTTGATGTGCTTCAAGAAGGATTCACTGAGCAATATGGGCCCTCCAGAAGCACTGACATCCCTTGGGACTCATCTGAGTTTCTAAGAGAGCTGATGATTTTAAGAATATTCTGAAACCATCCAATCTACAAAAATCTGGATGAAACTCCAAATTTTGATTTCACCTGGCAGCATTCCGCAAAGATTTTTTATCTTATAGACCACTTAAAAAACTTTTTGTCTGGTGATAGGGGTATAAATTTTCCAAAAGCTGTTATACTCTCCAACTTTGCAGAATTTTTGCAGATGTAAGTGATTCTATAATGAATTGTTTTACAAAATTGTGTTGGCTTATTAAAAACAATTTTCTAATATTTCAAAATAGAATAAAAATGGCTTTAGATGACCACAATATTAGGTATACCCAGCTTACGGGTGAACTCAGCAGGACAAAGCGAGACAAAAATATGCATGAATTCAATTTTAATAAAAATTGCCAAGTTTTGGTTGGAACAATTCAGGCTGCAGGAGTGGGTATAGATCTCAGGTGTGCTCAAAATGTATATATAATGGTGAGCTCAATGTCTTTTATTTCATATTAAGAACAAAAATATTAAATTTTTTATATGTTCAATGTTGAAATAGGAGCCAAATTGGAATCCAGCAGTTGAGCAGCAGGCTGTTGATCGGCTGTATAGAATGGGGCAGCAAAATGAAGTAAATGTTTTGAATTATTTTGTACAAGGAAGTATAGGATTCAGCATGTATAAGATTCAAAGGAAAAAAATGGAGCTAACAATGTAAGCCAAATTTCATTTCTATAAATTTTAATGATAATAGTAATCATTAAAATTATGTTTTTGTTTTCAAGGCTAAGTGTCCCAAACAGTTGAAATGAGGAGTATGAGTGTGCAAACCTATTATTAAGGGAGTTTGTCAATCACTCACATTAGAGGAAGAAAGAATTTCAAGGAGAGCAGGTAAATTTATAGGATTTTGAGGATTTAAAAGTCTGAGTTGTTGAGTATTTAGAGATGCAAGATATAAGGGAGAATAACAGTCATTCTGCAAACCCTGTGGGAAATGAGAAGGATTAAGGTTAGGGGATAATGTTGAAACCAAACTGATTCTTTTGTACAAGGCTAAGTCCTTTAGCACACTTCCAGAGTAGGTTGAAGTATCTCGAATATCAAAGTGTTGTTGGTCAAGATATTGTGCAACTTTAGAAAAATCTTCAGACCTCCATTGCATTAAGATACGTCTTAACAATCCATCATTATCAATTTCGGTGTCTGAACAACACTTGATGTTTTTGAAAAGGTTGTGATAAGTTTCGCAATGTGAAAGTTGTTTAAGAAGTTTAGTTCGGTTAACTGAATTCTAAGAATCTTTTTTATTTGAAATAAAGGTCATAAATAAAAACGATTGAAAAAAAGGGGATTTTCATACTTTTTTTATTCTATATTAATTCTTTCTCACTTTGATTATTTCTTGAGAGCTATGAGAATCCTTCCCAAGTCTTAATTTATCAGCATGACCTAGAAACCAACGGTGAAGAACTCCCATTTGATTTGAGAAGCTAATTTGAGTTGAGTCAAGTGGATATGCAATCAAATTATTGGGTTTTAAGGCATTTTCCCAGTGTTTAATGAGAATATTTGCCAAGAACTGGTTCAATTTGTCAAACCAATCTAGGTTCCAAGCGAAAGTTGATCCTGGGAAACCGCACATGCAAAGGTGCTCAATAAAAGATTCATGGAAAATTGGTGGAAACTTTTCCGAAACCGCTGAATTTGATTCTGGATGAGGTAGTTCAAAGGCGATGTTGCAAGAATTCATGTCAAATGATGAAAATCTTTCTAATTGATCTTCAGTAGGGTTTTGTTTCCATCCATTTGATTCTGGTGACATATCCAAAAGTGAATGACAAAAATTGTGTATAGATCTACAAAAGTGAGAATTGAATGGAGGCATAGTCTCATTAAAAATTCTATTAAGTGTTCGTGTGTTTGTGGGCAGGTTTCCATGAGGAAAGTAAGAGCTACTAGGGTTCATAAAGAATTAGATTAAGAAAGTGTTCAATTAAATTAAACAAAGAGGAAGGATAAATTGTTGAGCTCCAAAACTTTCTGATCAAAGTTGATTTAAGGAGAAATATCACAAAAATTAAGAATAAGAAATATTTCAACTTTATGGCATTATAATATGCATAAATTATATTTTTATATGCAATTTGAACTCAAAAGGAATGGTATAAAGTGAAGAGAATGATTATGTGATAAAAGCAGACTTATTTGAGAAAC
Organism: Hemileia vastatrix; assembly: GCA_030280995.1. NCBI lineage: Eukaryota > Fungi > Basidiomycota > Pucciniomycetes > Pucciniales > Zaghouaniaceae > Hemileia > Hemileia vastatrix. Next base: position 36,464,368 of record JASXTE010000004.1, read on the forward strand.
AGATTTTTTTTTTTTTCAAAAAATTCTTCCACAAAAATAATTTGATAAATGTGAGGCTATGTTCTTTATTTGATTACCAAAAAATTATTTTTGGTCCAATATGATAGTAATACATATTCCATTGAGTAATTTTTGTTCAACCTGAATAAATAGACTAGAGTGTCACTTCATCACATTTATGTATGAAAATTTATACAAGGTTTCAGCTTTTTTGTAATGCTTTAAGGTTTACACTTTTGTAGCATCTATTATTTGAGTATTTTTGATTTTTTCTTGATGGAAAATTCTACCTAGTACAGACCAATTTTCAAAGTGAAAGAAATATGTTTGTGATTGTTTTTTACAAAATATTGTCTTTATTTTTGGGTTTAACTTTGATTTTTGGGGTAATTTTTTAAATAATTATGTTAAAAATATGGATTACTTTTCTTGTAGTCCATAACTAAGAATATTTATCAAAATAAAATAATTATAGGGTAGTTAGATATAACTCAGAAGGCATTTGATAGAAAAATAATAAAGATGCTTGTGCGTACAATAGAATTTTTTCTATGATAGAAAATATTCTGATAAACATGCATGCATTGTTGTACAAATTCAGAGAGTATACAGAATACAAATAAAGTAGACTGCATAACTTTTAATTAATATATAAATTATCTGATTAAAAATTAAACATTTAATCTTAAATAATTTCAACACATATTCCATCATATCCTTTTGATAAAAAAATGTAGCTTATATTAGCTAGTGCCTTTCAAAAAAAGGAGTACCTTCAATCGGTAACTTCCAATAGCTAACTTATTCCTACAACTATCACAATTACAATGCCTCCATTTTTTCATGTATGTCAATGTCAAGATCTTGGATGTGTCAATAGAAAGTATCAAACTTCTTCTGGGTCCTTTGAAGTTGGTATGGCTTTCAAAAGCTCTAATTCTTACACAAAACATCAAGAGGAAAGAAATAGGAAGGCCTAGATGGTTATTTCTTCCAACAATCCACTTAACATTGATAGTTCCTGCTCCACAGAAACAGTAAGCTGTATATCTATAGTTCAATGTGAGAATAAAAGTCTTTATGATGTTTCAATGATTTATTACATAGGGGCAGTTGCTATTGGGGGCAGAAGTATCTTCAACAGTCTCTAGAAACTCAAATCTTGGGGAACAGTATAGCCAAATAATTATGTGGCAGGCAGCAAAGCTTTCTCTGATTCATCATTTGAGCAAAGAAGGTTGTACTCAATTTTTCAATGAAGAAATTAAGAAGCTCAAACTTCTAGGTGATAGTGGAATACTGGATTCTGATAGCATTGTCCGCCTGATCCAAGGCTCGATAGATACAGTTTTTAGTCGATTAAAGCTCAATCAATCATTTTTCACTAAAACATGCTGTCCTAAATGCTTTGCTCTTTAGAGTATAACTCTGAATCTCAACCATCTATACTATGTTGCAATCAACCGTTTCTTTCATCATCAAAGCGCTATTTAAAAACTTTTGGAGCAGGACAAATTGCAGTTAAATGTGATAAAGGCTGTATTTGATGGAGGAAAATCATGAACATGTAAAATACTTATCTCTTAAAACATTTCATCACCATTCTTTTATCGACTGGCTTAAGGAAAAGATCAAACTGTTCAAATTTGAGCTTCTGATTGAGAAGAAAACCCCTGTGGCAGAGCATGTAGAGTGTGATTTGATGAAGGATGTTTGTGATGGTTCAATTTGGAAAAACTTTCCCATTACCATTCCAGTTCTGGATAGCAATGATGATGAATATACGATAACTTCAGGCACCTTAATGTTTACTTTATATGTTGACTGGTTTAGGCCTGGTGGCAATAGGATTGGAGGTCATCAGAAGTCTGTAGGAAATATTATGATGGTGTGTATGAACCTACCTCAAGAAGATAGATACAAAATGGAAAATCTTTTTTTGTATGCTATTATACCTGGACCAACAGAACCCACAATTGAACAGCTTAATCACCTTCTAAAACCACTGGTTAATGATCTAAAAACTCTATGGGATGGCATATTGATTGAAAAGACGCATCTTTATCCACGAGGCTGGAAATTAAGAGTTGCATTGTTCTCTTTGATAGGTGACATTCCTGCAATACGAAAATTGGCTGGCTTTTCGAGTCACTCGGCAAAAATGTTCTGCTCTTTCTGTAATATCTCTAAAGATGAAATTAGTGAAAAGAATGTGGGAAATTTTTCATTACATAATCACGAGGATCATATGTGCTGGGCAACAAAGTGGAAAAATTCTAAGTCACATTGGGAGCGTGTATCAATTGTTCAGAATCATGGGGTACGATGGAGTGAGCTGAATAACCTTGAATATTGGCGTCCAACTGAATATTGCTCAATTGATGTTATGCATTCACATATGCTTGGCAACCTAAAAAATCACAGTCTAAGCTATTTTCAAATCCAAAATGCAGCACAAGATCTAGAAAGAAAGCTGGAAAAGGATAAAAATTGGCATGTAAGAGAAGAAGATGACAATTTCTTTTATGATACTTCACTGCACAAACATTCGAAAAAACGTAGAAGTAGCTTAAGCACCACAAATAATGATGATGATGATACAGGACACACAAGACAGCACGAGCGGCAAAGATGTACGAGTTCAAGACATTCATCAAGTCATCATGGACTAGATAATGAAGGATTGGGAACAAATCGATCAAGAAGCCAGAGTAGGTCATCCAGCTCCAAATTTATTCCTCCATATAGCGATTTGGCCTCAATACAGTCTCACAGAAGTGACAGTAGGAATTCATTATATAACTTAAGGCAAAGGAGCATTAGCATATCACAGAGTGAAGAATCTCACTCATCAAATGAGACAGCTAGAGATGAAGAAAATAAAAGGAAAGGTAAGGAGAAAGAAAATGAAGGTAGTAGTAATCCACGAATCACGGCAGAAGAGCTACAGGTTTTATGGAAGAAGATTGATCAAGTAAGAAGACCTTCCTGGCTAACACGAGTTCCAAAATCAGTAGGATCTAAAAAGGCAGGATCCCTCAAGGCAGCAGAATGGCACATGCTGTATACTCTCTACTTCCCTTTGGTTTGAAAAATTTAAAGAATCTGAATCTTCAGCTTCCTCAGCTGAAAAACCAAGAGAATATTATCTTCTCAAGTCACTTGTAACATTATGCTCAATCACCAATTTTTTGACATTAAAAAATATACAGACTAATGAGCTTAAAGATCTAGATCAATTTCTGTTAGAGTATCATGAGTGCCTGGAAGAGAGTTGGAAGAATATTAATGCAAAGCCAAATCTGCATATCACTCAACATTATCCTGAAATGATAAAGCGTCTTGGTCCACCATCAGGTACAGCTACTTGGTCTGGAGAGCGGGTGAATCATATATTATCTGAAATTCCAAACAATCACCATCCACGTATGTAATGTTTGTAAGCAATGATTTAAAAACTCAGCTGTGCTAATTTTTTAATATTTACCACAGGAGAGATACCACCAACAATGCTCAAACATTGGTATCGGAAGTCTAGGGTATTAGATCTTGGTGAAGCCAAAGATAATGATCAATGTGAGACTAAAAAAATACATATTGATCTCGATAAACAAAACAAATAGATCCATCTAAGTATGGCATTATTTACTAAATGGGTAAGGGCAAGAATGAGAAAAGAAACTTCAAGAAGGGCTTTGACACCATCGGAAAAAGTGGGGATCAGGTAGTTGAAAATGTAGCAAGCATATTGATACATGGAAAGAGGTTTACTAGTTACCATCGACACATTGCTAATTCAACAATTGAATTCTACTATGGAAAAGATAGCCAGTTTGGGAAAATTGATGATCTTTTCAGGTCAAAGGAAGAGGATGATCAAATATATTTAATAGTAAGTCCTTTCAAAGAGCTCTGTCCAGAAGAAACATCAAAGGATCCCTATGAGCTTTTCCCACAAGTGCATTGTCAGTTAGTAAGAGTAGCCAAAGCAACTCAAATTGTGATTAAGAAAGATGCAATAATTGGACATGCAGCTACTGTCGAGCACAAAAAAGGAATGTTTGGAATCAAAGACGAGGTTGTCACTGCCATTGGACTGCAGACAGTAGTTAGTGAAAAAATTAATCAAATTTATTTTCTGTTGACTATCATCTTTGTGTTAATTTGGGATTGGGGAAATTTGTAGGATTGGTGATGTTTGTAAATGGTGAAAGAAATAATTCAATGCTCGATTAAAAAATGCAATGCATCCAACTTACCTTATCATAAATCAGTGAACAATTACTTTGGTTGCTTTTATTGTGAGAGAACCCATGCTTTCAATGAGTCATTTTTATCTTAAATGTAAGAATGAAAGAAAGAAAATCATGATAATGAGAAATATGATAAAATTTTTACTTAATGAATGATCTTCTTGATCATTCATATACTATAAATAGTTTGAGCTTCCAACTTTAGCTGATAGCTATATATTATTCACTTTATTTTTTGAAAAGAGAACATACACGTTAACAAGACTATATACATAGTATCTTTTTTTACTTTAGCTTTGATAGGTATAAATTTTAACAACTGATTATTTTTATTTTATTTTATTTTATTACAGTTCATTATGGATGATAATTTTGAAGGGATGTCTGTTGACCCAACTGATTCCAATTTTTTTCCACCTCAACATACTAATACTGGAAATACTCCACCACCACCCGCTGCTGATCCACCTCCAGATGCATCTCAATCTGTACCGCCTAATCCTAACCCACCACCTAATCCCAATCCAGGCCAAGAGTCTCATTCAGAACCAAGAAATTTTAATCCCAATCATCCTTCTGCTCCTGAAAGTGCTGATCAGCTAGGAAGAGATTGGGCTAGTGAAGTATTGAGGGAGTTTTTTGGAGACCAATCATCATCTGCTCAGCCTAACCAAGGAGCAAGCACAAGTGGAGCTGTTAAGTCAAATTTGTAGTGTATTCTTTTATTGAAAAATAACCAATTTAATTAACTTATTTGAATTGTTAGTGAATCCCTCAATAATTATGGGTATCAGTGATTACCACAGACTCAATTCAGCAGAGTCTCATGAACGATAACGGGGGTTAAGGGCTGTAAGAGGCTTAGTTAGAAGGAATCATGTTCCCAGGAGCTCGGACAGTCTAAATAGAAATATTTACCACTTTCTGAAGTATTGTCTTGGGGGACCAACACAAATATCAAAATATGCTGCGAGCCCAACACCTTTGGAGATTGAAAATTGGAAAGCTTGGAGCCAATTCAAACTGTCCTAACCCAAGTCCAATCTTCTAACCATGCCAATTCTGCAGCTGATCGACAATTTCTGATAACCAATTCTATAGCCTTCTTGCAATCCAAAATTCGACTAGCCGAATTTTTTCCAGCACCTGAGCCTCGAGGACTAAAAGGAGGAGCACCGATCCCACTTTCTGTCAAAAGAAACTTAGAGCGTGAATTGCAAGAAAAAGGTATTCAGAAATTCGCCTTTGATTGGACTTGCCGTGATTTTTCTGAATCAACTTGGAATCAATTCATGGGAAGCATAGTATGCGACCACTGTACCAGGTGGCTCACCACCTTGAATACAATTGATCAGTCAAAGCTTCAGTTCACTCAATGTGTTATTGAGAAATAAGTAGTTAATAAGGGGAAGGAGATGATAAGTTTTTTTGGGCAAGAAGAGGAAAGGGTAGCAAGAGAAAAGATTGAAAAGAGGGCAAGGGCACAAGTAAAACGTTATCGGACCAAGGTAAGTTTTTTATTTTACTTTGCTTTTTGTTATTATGAAGCTTATTTAGTTGGAATTCAGATTGCTAGTGCACGCTAAAAGTTAGCAAGAGATCTCTGCAGTGATGTGCCAGGTTTTGTTGTGCTTTTTCATGATACTAGGTGCATCTCTGATATCGAGGAAGGCCCAGCACCAGCCCCAACTGCACCTATCCGAGCTATTCCTGGATGGCGAAATCCTGAACTCAATGATTTTTTTAAAAAAATGAATAAGATGATTCAGGACATAGCCCATATACCAGCTCAAAGAAAATCAGCATTAAAAACATATTCACGGTCATCAGAAAGGACAGTTGCACAAAATGGTATATTCAATGTTCCCAAATACCTCCCCAAGAATTGCTATTCAGCAACATTTTTGCAAGGATTATCTGTGAATGAACGTGAGTCACTTGGGGTTGGAGCTGATATTGATCTGGTATAGATTCGGGAATCAATTAATATAGCATCAACATCATCATAACTTAGGTATAACGGTGATCTTCTGTGTAATATAGCCATCTTATATTGAATTTTATGTATTCTGTTTTTTTTTTCAAAACAGCTTGGTAAATGTTATAAAGTGATATTGAGAGAGAGTAACATTTTATTTGAGAAAAACAAATAATGTATGAGATATAAAAATGTATTTTCAACAAATTGATGGTCCATACCTCTTTATGTCACATTTATGTATCCATATTAATTTCAATCGAATTTAATGTTGACCAATACATAGTGAATACATGTTATGCCACTTATACTCTCCAGTTATAGCTACCATTAAATATGCCAGTATCAAAAATTAATTTTGATTGAAATTAATGAACATGATAATCATGAATTTCTGGAGTCAACTGCTTATTTTTATGCATGGTGCCTTGCCAACATTAATTTTGATCGAAATTACTTTTGACACTGGCATATTTCATGGTGTCTATTCCTGGAAAGTGTAAGTGGCATAGTGTGTATTCATTACTTATTGGTCAACATTAATTTTAATAGAATTTAATATTGACATTTGCATATTGAACCCAAACCAGCAAACGACCCAAAAAATTCTTCATAAAACTGCTCATTAATTTTGATCGAAATTAGTGTTGACCATATACATATTGAATGGTAGTTATACCTGGTGTGTGTAAGTTGTAAAGCTTGTGTTCAATTTTTATTGGTCAACATTAATTTTGATTGAAATTAATATTAATGTGTAAATGATATATACATGCTCAATATGCATTGTAATGTGTTTACTTAAGAATAGAGGGCCCTACTTTTCATCTTACAGAAAAATGCTTGGTGGCATGTCAAATTCAATTTTTATTAAAATTAATGTTGACATATTACCATGCATAACAGTAAGCAACTGACTGCATAAATTGATGATAATCATGAACCTTAATTTTGAACAAAATTAATGTTGCCAAGTGCAGATTGAAAAAAAGCTATGCCACTTACACTAGCCAGGCATATTTGCTATTTATTATGTATTGGTCAACATTAATTTTTATAGAAATTAATATGGATATGTAAATTTTATATTTACCCTCAACATGTATAGTAAAATTCAATACTTAAAAATACTTGCTGTCCTTTACATGTCATGCAAAAAAGCATTATATCACTTCAACATTAATTTTGATCAAAAATAATGTTGGCATGCCATTATGCATTGAAAAAACTAACTTACTGAAAAATTTCATCATCAAAATGCTCATTAATTTTGATAAAAATTAATGTTGACCAATACATATTGAATATAAGTAATCTCCGCTTACTCAGACCAGATATAACTACCATTCAATATGTATATGGTCAGCCTTAATTTCAATCAAAATTAATGGGCAGTTTTATAAAGAATCTTTTGGGTTGTTTGCTGGCTTGGGTTCAAAATGCAAATGTCAATATTAAATTCGATCGAAATTAATGTTGACCAATACATAATGAATACACACTATGCCACCTACACTTTCCAGGCATAGCTACATGCAATATGCCAGTATCAAAAGTAATTTCAATCAAAATTAATGTTGGCAAGACACCATGCATAAAAATAAGCATTTGACTCCAGAAATTCATGATTATCATGCTCATTAATTTCGATCAAAATTAATTTTTGATACTGGCATATTTAATGGTAGCTATGCCTGGCAAGTGTAAATGGCATATCATGTATTCATTATGTATTAGTCAACATTAATTTTGATTGAAATTAATATGGACATGGACTATGCATAAAATTCCTATAAGTATAGGTAAGCTAAGCAGTTAGATTAACTGGTTTGATCAAGTACACCATATAAAAATTGATGTTTTAATGCCTTGGTTAATTTCGATCAAAATTAATTTTAAGCCATGCATGTTGAATTTTATCTATGTCTGTGTAGTCCATGTGAAATGGCTTGTATTCAATATGCAGGGGTCTACATTAATTTTGATCGAAATTATGATGTTCATTGCCTCATAAATTTGGTGGTTTCTGTCAGGGTTTCATGCATGGTGCCATATGATACTTGTTGATTCCTATCAAAATTAATTTCAACACCAATATATTGAATACAAACCATGGCACTTACAGTACTTGGTCATAGCTAAAATTCAATATTCCAGTCTCAAAATTAATTTCAATAGAAATTAATCAGGATCCATGAAGTTTATCAATAGTGTATGAGTTAAGTTTCAAGTCATATGTTTCATCATTTTCTTGCACCCATTTCTAGGTTATCTCAACAATTTTTATCAAGTTTTATTATATTAATCAAAACTGTGGTAAGTTGTGAAATATTAGCTAAGCCAAATCTCAAATTGAATATTATTATTTTAATAATTTTGAATGTTGCTTAAGGTATTTCATTGGGTGATTCATAATAATATTTTATCAACTTAGTAGTCCTATAACTTTTGAAAAGTAACAATATTGGTATAGTTAGGGACAACAATGCAATATCTTGTGCAGACTAAGATATATTGTAAAATAAAGCTATTCAATTTTTTTTCCCTTAGTTGTATCCAAGTTTATCAATGGTTTGTTCAGGGTGCCCACACCCTAGCCTGACACTCCTCCTGTCACTTAAAAAACAAATTCTTATCTTAAATTTTAATGTTACAAATTTTATATTTATAATTCATTTCTTGTTTGATGAGGCATATCAGTATATATGTGAATCTTGCATTGTCATCTGAAAGTAAATTTAACAAATATTCATAAAGGATTATCCTTTTTTTTCATATAATATACTAATTAAGTGCATCTCCATTGTTTAGGAGTAAATTCTAATTTAAAAAATTTTGTATTTACCCGTGGCAATTTGCATATGGGATATACATTTGTTATTATTTGTTTTTCACACTAAAAGTCCCCAAAGAATTACTAGTATTTTCTGTTAGCTACATCAAATTTTGCTTCAATATAAACAGATTGTGATTTAGCATGTTACTCAGTTTACCCCACTATGAATAATACATGTTAAAAAAAGCTCAAATAATATAAAATCCCCCTCTTTATGTTTTCTGTTTCTTTCATCCTCACTTTAATTTTAATCTTATTCAATTTTTTATCCTATTAAATTATCAACTTCAATTTTCTAGAATAGAGTTTCTTATAATTATTCATCATATTACATCATAATTTTTTGATATCGAGTACTTTTTTTTAATATTCATTAATCAATATGTCAAGTATACAAAATCCTACACCTCCTTTTTGTATGTATATCATATTCCTTTCTCTTAATTTATATATTTCACTTATGTTCTATATCTTTTTTTTTCAAAAAATTGATTTTCCAGCACCCGAATGTGTTTCATCCCACTCTCTGATTGATACTTGCTTTGAAGCTTTTGAGCTTGCACCATGTCTGCCACATGGCATGGCACCTAACCCTCCTGTACTTAGCAATGAGAGGCAGGAAATAACGAGAGTTCAGTATCGCAATTTACTTGAATTGGCCAGAGATAAAACAGAAGAACTTGTCAAGATCCTTAACAATAATCCTTCTCCTTCATATTTATCTAACCCTTGTAATGACTTACTCCAATATGTGAAAAGCCTTGAAATATGTATGTTCTTCACCTTTTTTGTCTCCTTTTAAATTAGTAGATAAGATTATTAATATTTTTTTTCTTCATATATATTTGTAGCTTACGAGGAGGGTATGATTCCTCCTGATGAAATCATTGTCATTAGGGATGATGATGAGACAGATGAACCATCAGATTTAACTCATGCTTCAACTTCTAAGGAAAATCTTGAAACACCTGTTATCCACTCCAAGAAAAAGAGATTATCCCAAGGCTCCTCTTTTGTTTGACGTATTAAACCGGCTTCTGATAATGAATTTTCCAATGTATCAAATAATAAATCTCAAAAAAAAAGCAAAGGCTTTGATAATGAGTTTATTCTTGTTTCCTTTTTTTTATTGTTATTCTTTTATCTTTAAAATTCTATCATATATCTCTTTTATTGCTTACATATTGTACTTTTTATCTTTCTTTTAATATTTTGTACCAGAAACTCACCTGCTGTAGATTTTTCCATCCATAAACGCCCTCTCCCTGATGAAGATGATTAAAGGAGCAATAAAAATAGCGATGATGAACTGTCAGAATATGAAGCTATGCTTGTTCATCAAAAAAAGCAAAATTTAAAATCTTCTTCAAGACATGACAATATGTTTGATAAAGATGATGATTCAAACAGCTCATCACCAAATTCCTTCATTTCTAAGAAGCAATACCCATCACCTCCTAAATTACCTACTTTGACCTCTTTGAAAGCTTCTCTACCAATGAAATCAACTCCGATCAAGATATTAAACATACCTCTAACTTATTCACCCTCAGTTCTAAAAGACTCTTATTTGCAGGAGGAATTCTGTAAAATTCATAATTTTTATAAAGGTAGAATCAGCACGGCAAAGGTCCTCAGGTCATGGTTGGAAATTGTTACTCTCCTCGAATTACACTCTTCTTCTTCTTCCCAAGAACCCATGTTAAATATTCCAATATTTACTTTTCATTGGGAAAAATCTTGTGGAGAAGATTGGCTTTCAAAACTTACTGAGTTATGTAAGTTACCATAATTTTTAGTCTTGACTTTTGTTCTTTTACTTATTTTTTTTTCCTTTTGTAGCAAATATTTTTTAGAGATTGATAGCTCACAGCTATGGGTACTCGATAATATTGATTTCAAAAAAATGGAAGATTTATGTGATCCTGATGGTTTAAATACTGAAATTCTTTCCTCAACAAAGAAAACAGATCACCCTGAATCCAATCTTATCCGAATGCTCATGAGATTAATGATCCCAAGTGACCACTGCCGTTCTTCATGGGTATCTCTTATATCATCTTCACTTTATCTGACCGCACATGAATTCAGCCAGCTTCCATCACATCAAAACATTAACTCAGATTGTCCAATTGAACGTGGTATTCAGATTCTAGCTCACCTTTCAAATCTGAAGAGTCCGATAGCTTATGGCTTAGAAGTTGGTCCCACTGCACTTCAAACCCGTGATATATCAATGTCAACTCTTCTTCAAATCCGCAATATTATCATTGATATAATTATGTCAATTATCATTCTTAAATCAAAATATTGTGCTGCAACAATATCAAGTGGCAAGACTAGCGAAGCTCAACAATCAAGTGAGAAAAACGAAAATACTGAACTGACTATAATGAGACAGAAACAAAAGGCTGCACTAAACAAAATAAATTCTGAATACTCCCACCACCGATATCAATCTTTAACATTCTATATAATTGATGGTGTCCGTGGTTTATTTCTGACCTCTCAAGATCATAGATTGGCTTCAGCAGCTGATTGCTTGGAGGTAATATCAGAAGTTAAGTTTCTTAATTTACATGAAAAAAAAATCATTTGATGGAAGAAATAATTTGGAAAAATTTAAATAACTATATTTTAACATTAATAAAACCTTTTATAGGCAAGTGTGATCCATTTCCTTTATAATTTGATACCCCAAGTCCTCCGGGAATTGCAAGGGCTATTTCTGCAGATTTTCTTAATCACTGGAGCTCCATTCAGCCAGTATCACATTTTTTGCTAAACATAGCCTTTCAATAAATTAATATTCCAACATGTAAATAGATAAAGTTCTGTCTATATGATTTATCTTGTATAATTCAAGTTATTTTCCTTCAAATACGTCAAAAATGTGACCATCTTTGAAATTTATTAAGTAACCTTTGACATGATTTTCTAAATTAATCATTAAAAAAATTATTGTAAGTCCAGCAATAACAAAGATTTTAAAATCTACTTATATGATTTCAAATACTTGTATTAAATTCTTAAATATTTTATTGTTTATATAAAAATATGATAACTGCTCTAGATTTGTTACTTTACCTTTAATATTATATAATCTATTAATTATTACAAATATTTTCGTTGAGCGTAATATTTTTAATCAGAAGTAGAACAATTTAAATAATTAAATGAGTACATTCTTAAAAAATACAATTTAATCTATTATTGATTCAAAATTCTTTCATCAACTCTTTATTATTAACTTTTTTATTAATAAGCCTGTTTGACCTAAAATACTATACAGTTAATTTGGTAGCATTAAAAGCACATTTTATGGCTAATATATTTCAAATTCTTTATTATAGTTTTTTTTATTTTAGAACCTTTGCTACCAATTTAATAAAAATGAAATTTAAAGATTTCACAACTTATATATTTCCTTAAAAGTAAATCAAATTTTCTTATAATATTATGAAAAAAAATTATTTTATTTCACAAATAAAAAAATAGATAATACTATAATTATCAAAACTGAAAATGTTACAGCTACTCCCAGTATTTATCATGTTTAAATTTGCATTAAGTTGTGTATATATAATATAAATTTTTAATATTTAAATATCTAGATTTTTTAGATTTGTCTTAAAATTAGATAAATAATACCTTGCTGAATTTTTTTCTTCCTCTATTAAGTCATCTCTTTTCAAAAAAACTCTCAAACACTAATCAAATATTTATACCTATCTTTTTCTTCTTTAATTTCCATATACTCTGAAATATCAATATCAAAAACATTAAGCTTTTCTATAGCATGAAAAAGTCTAGTGCTGATTTGAAGAGAAGAACCTATCCTAGTGAAGCCAGGAATTTTGTGACATCTTGAGGTAAAATGCCTTAGTTGATTGGCAGGCCATAATGTCACTGTTATTCTATTAGTTGCTTCAAAGTTGATTTTACTTCGAATTTCGGGAAACATAAGTTCTCCAGCTGTTTGTCGTGGTTGGGTCTTATCATACTTCATATGAATGGTATTGTTTTCTGTATCTTTAGGAAAAAATATTCCTAAAGTATACTCACTTGCATCCTTATCAAGATGAACCTCATTGGAGAACTCATTACCATTTGCTCCAGATGTCCAAGTTAAATTACCAGCAAATGGTACACCCTTTTCTTCACTAGAAACTTTTGAAAATCTAGGAATACCAAGTTTTGCACAAAGATTAGTTGCCTCGTTGTACTTAACATATGATATTTTTTTAAAAAAATATTCAAAGTATATTGCAATCCTCTTCATTCGTTTTTTAAATTCATCCATTTGTACAATATCATCAGTGTATTCATCTGCAAGGAAAAGCATTCAAAAATTCAGTATTTAAATTAAAAAAAGTGATACTTACAAATATATAAAGATTTCTTCCTATCTAAAATAAAGCCACCACCAAACATTTTTCCAAAACCATAAGCTCTTCGATGATAACCATTATTTTTAATTTCATGTTCGCAGTAAGAAAGATCCTTAATGCATTGCACCATAGCTTCTAACATATCTAGTTCTTTGAGCACATGAATTTCAAAAGTCTGCACAAGAACATTTGGTATTAAGACACCTTTTGGTTTATAAATACTACATCCAGGAAAAAAATTGTAATAATTTTTGCAATCTGTCATATTATTTGCATAAGATTGTGCATAGAAATGTGGCTTCTTCCCATTTGTATCCATTCCAAGAGCGTTTACAAGTTTCATTCCAGTAGCAATGTCTTTTTCCCACCTATCGTTAGAGTTCTTCCCTGGCCGTTTTTTTTTTTCAAATTGTTACTCATTGATGGTTCAATCCTAAGAGAATTCAATTTTTATTTAAAATAGAAAAAAATCAAAAATTAGAAAATAGTAACATAATTTCAATTATCAGTCAATGATACCTTTAACTTTATCATATCTTCAATATTAGAAATACAAAAGTTAGCATATCTACATATTAGTAAATTTATATACTATTTCTTTATTTCAAATATTAAGAAAGTGTTTCAAAGGTATACTTTATTAAATTATACATATAAAGAGTATAGCTTTATCCTGTATGCATTCATCAAGTATGAGATTTGGCTCTACACTTAACATTAATAATATAATGAAAGTATAACTCCAATACACTAGTAATATTAAAAAATTTACAGAATTATCATATCCACATATATAAAATGAAAAATCTTGCTCTGACCAATATATTGACTTAGAAAGTTGTACTTCAATAAATTATTAATTTTTAAATTGTAGCATTGTCCTGTATGCTTTCAGCAAGTACGAGACTTTGAAACAACTTAAAAATCAATAAATTAAAGGTAAAGTACAAACAATCTAATTATTATTATGAAAAGCAAGACATTATCCTGTATGCTTTCAGCAAGTACGAGATGATGTTTTACTTTTCATATTAATAATATAATGGTTGAGAAAGTATTAAAGAAATATAGAAAAATGATAAGCAAAACATGAACTTACTTGTCTATAAAATCTTCTTCCATTTGTAGCTGATTGATCAAAATTAATTATAAAGTTTATTTTATAATCACTGTTTTAAAAAATAAATTTTTAGATAAATAAATTGAACATTTTTGATAAGGAATAAAGAAAAGTAAATTGACAAAGAAATAAAAAAACTTTAAGTTAAATAAAAAAGATTTTTTTTATAATGAATCAAAAGGGTACAGTAAAAGATACAATAAAAATAAATTCAGAATTAGAATCATTAGATTAACTTGTCAAAAGTGTAAAAAAGAGTAACAAACCAAAATGGTATGAAATGCAATAGCAAGAAAAATTTGCTTACCGGTAATCAGATAAGGTCAAGAAAATAGTACCAATAACTCAAAATGATAAAGCAAAAATATGATTGATAATTTTTGAAAAAGGTAAGTGAGAAAGAGAAAGGAAAAAGAAATTGGGTGGCAAACAGATGTAGATATCATGAATTTTCACTGATCTCATTTTCAAAAAAAATGCAGCTCTCCAAGTCATATGATAAACTTCATCTAAATTCCAAGAATGATGTTGCCAAGGCACTGTACACAGCATGATCATTTTTTCCTATTCATATACTAATTTCAGCTAGAATTTACTTGGCTGCATGTTGTACAGATGAAAATTTGTGGAACACTGAATTTCACATCTAAAAAAAATTGACGCCACATAATTCTAGCTACCATGTTTCACATAGCTAAAAAACATACACTCATCACATTTAAATTTAAATTGCGTCAAAATTAATTCATTTTTGAATTTTTTAAAGGGAACTATAATGTGCACCACCTCTTCTAAAATATGAACCTCCCCACCATATTAAATTGGGAGACTTTTAATTATGCAATTTTTTTGCCATGAACTTTTTCCTGATCTTACTTGGTTCAAAATATTGAAAAATGACCAATGTTGCTGAAAGAAACATTTGATTTTGTTTCTATGTTTAACAATGGAAGGCTGTTTCTTACCGGCTGAAGAGTGTTGTATATTTTATAAACTCCAATATAATATGAGAGTATCCTTATTTTGTCTGTATGTAATTAACAACAATAACAGACCATAAATTAGTGGGTAATTAATTACAATAAATAGTTGAAGAATAACCGATAAGAAATGATAAGTTTATCAAAAAGAGTATATTAAAAAATTATACTTTTGAATTTTTTTTGGTATAAATTGGGTAGTTAAACGAAAATTTAAATTATCAGACTTCAAAATGGAAAAAAAACTAAAAGTGATGTTTATATAATAAGCCTCATATAAAAAAAAGTATAAAAAATCTACTATGTAACTAAATTATTAAATAATAAGGTATTATTAAAATTATTGAAAAACTTATTTTAAAGTTATAATGAAATCTAAATGTGAAAATAATGGTGGGATAATAGTAAGACTATGTGGAAACACTTTAATTTATACATACTTTCAAGTATGTTCAGATAAAAAAATTGGTAAAATTGTATAATAACATCTAGTTAATAGCGATGCAATTTTATTTAGATCAAGAATAATTTTTTCTGAGGAAAAACTAATTAAATTGAGATATGGCCATCTCCTTTCAAGAGATAGAATAATAATAAAAATTTAAAAAATTATAATAATAATTCTTAATCACCATTTTTTGAAAAGTCTCTAGTAAAATTCATTATAATATATAATTTATTTATTACATTATATGGAGCTTCATCTTGAAGTAGTGATGTGAAGCTTTGAACTCATGTTATGAAAAACAAAAAAGTTAAAAAATATATAGTTATACTAATGAAAAAGCCAAAAATAAAAATACTATTATAAATTAATAAAATATAACTACATAAATTTAATTCTGCTCTACTGATGGAAGGGTACTATGTATGAATTTCGACACGTTAAATCTAAACCTGCTTTAAGGCTAGTTTACAGGTAGAGCTATTAAGTTTCCTTAAATTCTAAAAATAACTTATGCATTTTACTAATTATTTTTTTCTTGTTTTCTTTCCAAAGTTGTTAGAGTTGCTTAATTAATACTGTTATCTTAATTGTAAGATATATAATTTTTTTTTGAATACATGATTTATTGTTTCAAAAATTATATTATAAAGTTAAATAATTTATTTCATTTTCTAAAGCTTCATTGTCGAAGACACAACTCCATTTTCTATTGCTTAAAAATATATAAAATGTGATAGTAAAATTTTAGGAATTTTCTTTTTGAGAGGGTCAAACCATATTGTCAAGATTTTAATCTAGAAATTCTTGTACTCTAAAACCAAATAATTTTCTCCCTTAAGTAAGCCATTTCAAAAATTTGAGAATATAAAAAAGAATATTGACTTATCTTATTTTTATTTTCTTTACTGAAATTTTTAGTTCAATCCCTTTTTTTATATGACATTAGTATAAAACCATGTTTTAATGCTACTATATTATTAATTTTTATTATATATATATATATATATATATATATGAAATATTTAGAAGGTCATCCTTTTTTATTTTCTTGAATAAATGGCTCAATTATAATACCCAACACTTATTAATGTTTCACAAACTCAATAACAAATTTCTCATATGAAATATTAGCTTCTAATATAAGAAGTTTATCTATAGATGATATTCAAAATGTGATTTTACTTTTTAGATTCAGCTAAAATTAAACAAAAGGAGAAATCATGCATATGTGTATAAATGGTAACCATATGTTACTTAGAGGATTGTGAAATTCACTCATCAGAATGGTTTAAGTATTAAAATAAATTGAGGTCATTATTTTCTAGTATTTGAAACTAATTAGGAAATTATTCTAAAAATATATTTTAATGTGTATCATGTTTAAAAAGTTGGAAATATGATTTTTGAAAATTGTGAGTTTCTTATGAGATACCAAGCTTTAGTTTATATTGTTTCAAGTAGAATAGAAATTTAGTATTAGAAATTGAAAGCAATGTACAATTATCAGATTTTAACTGTGCTCTACTTATAGAATGACTACATAACATTAAAAATTATTTTAATCAAAAAGGTTTAAAAGATATTTAGAATTTTACAAAATTTCACCATTTATTAATCTTTGATTTGAAAACCAACTATGATGTACACTCACTAGAAATAAGCAATCCCAATTTTAACATAATTTATCAATCCAAAAATAATGAGTCAATTAACATAAAAATATATATTATTTCAAAACCAAATCTCTAGATTTAAAATATGATGCTTTAATGAAAAATTAATACAAAACTTTAATGCAATGAACTCTCTTAAAAAATTCAAAAATAGAATATCAAAACAAGTAATTTCTACAAAAAAAACTACTAACTATTGTAGATAAAGCATAAAAATAAGTCATATTTTTAAAAAAATGATCTAATAATATTTATTTTTGTTAAAAAAATCAAAACATTGTTAAGTTTGCTTGTTATAATAATGTTGAAATCCACTAAACATTATCTAAAGGTGGTGAAATATGTTAAAAATATGTTGAATTTTGTGAGCCAAAAATCAACAATTTTGTATCATTTCCTGTTGTGCTATGAATTTATTCCACCCTTTTTATCTGATTCTTCCAGTATTACTTTGCTATGATCACTAGTTTTCAAGTTAAAATTTACAAATGTTCATTATACTTGATAATATGAAAAATAACTCAAACTTTTATAACTAAAAAATAAGATTTTGTAACTCCTTCTTTCAATCAATATTTGAAGAAATATTTAGTTTATTTGAGTAATGATTTTAAGAATAACAAAAAATTTGAAATCCACACGGAATTATTTCCAGAGACTATAATTATTTACTTATGTAATGCATTAGCTACTTATCAATGATGTAAAACATCAGAAAAGAAAGTTATAGTTATAAATCTACAGATTATACTGTTTCTGGTATATATATCTTCAATAAATCTTTTAAACTTATCTTAACCTACATACCACACAATAGAAAATCATTATATTAAAAAAGGAGAAAATTCTATGATAATATCATAAAGAATGATAACCATGGATTGATATTCCATAAAAATGGTTAATAAAATTTTAAGATAACCTAAATCAGTATTCTTTCATCAAAATATATCCTTTTTGTCTTTGTAATTTATTCCAAACAAATTTTTTGAAAGTTGAATCTATATATCTAATGCCAAAACCACTATTAAGTTCCCTCTTAGACTTTTTAAGAAATTATATATATATATTATTTATCAAAAATTGAAATAAAGAATAAAAACATAATTTTATTTATCTTTAATTATTTAAATATAGAGTATTTTCAGAATGCATTGTGGTTACTTGTGAAGGTTAGAAGATTTGAAGTTGGATTTATGAGTTTTTAGAAGGGCAAATATTGTAAAATTCTTTCATAAATATTTATTTCATAGTTTCAAATGTTGAAATCTACAAACTAATGGGATTTAAATTTATATTGAGATTTAAAATCTGTTTTCTACTCAAGTAAAATAATATAAAATGATGATATCAAAATTGAAATTAAGTTTAAACTTTTGATATGCTCTATCTTCAATTTTATTGATAGTGCATCAAAAATTTAATAATATTTTTTTCCTTCATCACTTTTTACATAAAAGATAGTTTTATCATTTTATGCATTAAAGATTGCTTATATAAAGTTAACATCTATGTCAACTGTTTATGACTATAAATCTATATAATAAATTTTTTAGAAGAAACATCAGTATATACTGAATTTGAAATTATTTAATTTAAAATAGTTTACAGGTAGATAATGAAGGGTGATTTAATTTTTGAATATGAATTATAGAAGTCTTATTTTTTCAATTTTAATTCTTTTTGAGCTCAAATGTATCCACCGCAACTTATGTAAGAATAAAAGTTATTTTTATTGAAATTTACATGAGAAAGTATGCCTATTATTCAAAATCAAACTTGCTCTAATGGTGTTTTTCAATCATTATTTCAATTCATAAAAATAAAAAACATTTCAATTTGCTGATGTTTTAGTTTTTGATATCCCCAAGTTAATATCTCAGGTGTACTATTCACAAAATTATTAAAAATATAATTTTTGAAATACATGATAAACTTGAAAGTGAGGGGGAATTAAATTTTTAAAAATGAATTCTAAATTCAGGATGGATAGTATTTTTTCTATTTTCACAAATGAACAATTTTTTGTTTCAATTAATCCAGAAAGAAAATTTTGTTGTAAGCATATTATATTATATTTATTTTGATTTTAAATATTATATTTTCAAGATTTGTGTTTAATATTTCCTGTGAAAGTTAATGTTAATGTGAATTTTAAGTAAGCTTGAAGAAATTTAATCAATAGGCATATTGGATATTTAAAATAATATTTTGCTCCAATCTTGAATCATCCTGGGCTAAAAAATATCCCAAATAAGGCTTTTGTGGGTCAATTTGGATTTAAGTAGGATTAAGTGAGGTTTAATAAAGGACAGATAAAAGGCTAAATTCATTACTAGTGACTTTTTTCTCAAAATAGTTATAAAATATGTATCATTCTGGAATCAAGCTTCAATAAAGTTGAATTGAAACAGAGATAATTTCTAGCAGCACATCACCATATTTACAAAGGTGTAAAATACCTCAAATATTACTCATAATATAGGAAGGCAAGGAATCTACAAAATTCACCTTTGAAACGAGGATTTATTTTTGAATTTGAAATTGAGAAATGGAATATTATTTTCCAATTTAAATATCTATTAGTCATTTTACCAAAAGTTTTCAGTAATCAGATTGAATTTTGATGGTATTTTGTTGTAGATTAATCATTTTGATGAGCCATTTACTCAAAATTACTGGTTTCGGTTCTAATATTCCATGTAAAATCCATTACGAATCTTTTTGAAAGTGAATAGTTGACATATTGGATATACAAAAGCTTATGTTAGATCAAAGTGAGATCAAAGGGAGTTCAACTCATGATCAAATTAGGATTTTTCAAGATCAAACAGTGATCAATGTAGGTTCATCTTGAGCTCAATTTGTGACAAATCTCTGACCAAATGTAAGACTAAAAAATTTCCTTCATGGTGATGATGTGTGCATAATTCAGGCATAGATTTGTGGCTCAACGGAGTTCAAGCAAGGGGTATTGCTAGCAATACCCGCCCATTTTTTCTGTGGTGAGTTTTAAATTGTTTTCTTTTTTCTCTTTTTTTCTTTTAATTTTTTATGGGGGTTATTACAATATAAAAATGAAAAAATCATAAATTATATTATATGGTGTCACCACATCAGGGCCAACTGGATGTGGGCAAGAATTGGTGGGGAAAGGCTCATCAATTGTCCAGGCAATGCTATTTCCTTTTTTTATCTCCTTCACATTTTATTATTATTTATTAGTTTCTCAATTTCTATTTATTTCATATTTTCTTTATTGATATTATTTTTCTTAATTTATTTTCTTATCTCAATTCATTTAAAAATTTTTTAAAGGTGTATCCACATCAAGGTGCACTTGGATGTGGGTAAGTTATCAGGGGATCAGCCCATCAATTGGATGGGGGATACCATTTGTAACAATTATTTATCTCATCTTATTATTATTATTATTCATTTCATTTTAATTTCTCAGCTCTCATATTTTTTGGGTAATTTTGTTTAATTATTTTCAAGTTTTTTTTGGTATGTTAGTAGTTTAAATAAAAATAAAAGTAAAAAATGAGAATAAAAATAAAAATAAAAATATAAAAAAAAAAAAAAATTATATATATATATCTGCTAATTATTATTGGTCTCTCTAGTTAGTCAATTATTAAATTCTTTTTTTTTAATGTCTGGAAGAAGAAGCCTCTGGTGGTTTGTCTGGATTATGGTGGCGTTTTTGCTTTTTGTTAGGACTGGAAGAAGAACTTTGTTCTTTGTGGTGTTAGAAGCTGGAAAGAGTATATGGATTGTAATGGTCAGGAACCGGGTTAGAAGGTAATTTTTGGGAAGAAGTGGAAGAAGTGTGGATAGAGTGTTGGAAGGTGTGCTTAATTAATCTAGACATCTTCCAATGGTAATCAAGGAGCTGTTTCCTCTGATTCCTTTCAAGTTCATTCAAAGTACCATGAAGAGCAAAGGCCTTAAGCATGTTTAAACAAATCATGCTTAGGTGTTGTTTCATGTCAGCTTAATCCAGCTTTAAGGTAGTTTCTAGAGGTTGGCCAATTCCAATTGCAGTTTCAAGAGGCAGGTTTCCGAATAAACAGAAGAATTGGATCAGTAATTGTCTCTGTTAAAGAAATTGGATTTATTTATTTGGTACTTACAGATTGGGAGCTCATCAAATTTGTATGCGGCCGGAGTCCGGAATGTTGAAGAATGTTGAATGGATGTTGAAGGAGGATCAACCAGATGGAGGTATGTATTTTCGTGATCATTCTCTAAATGGTGTTAAGAAAATGTAGTAGAAGAAGGACATTCCTGTGGCCTGGTTGGAGGAGTGGGGCTGCTGTTGCTCTTGTTAATATTATTGCTTGGCGCAGGTTGGTTGGATACTGGTGGAGGAGTACCAGTTTGGTTGTAGGAAGAATCAGGAAAAGGTGACCTGGAAGCTGAGTGGGATCTTCTAGATGAAGATCTGGAAGAAATGGAACTATCAGATGAGTAATTGGCTGCCAGAGGATAGGTGTAGTTGGTTCTCCATGTTTGAGAAGGTGATTTTTGTTTGGGTGCAGTGTTCAGCACTTTGGTATTTTCTGAAGGTCCTCTGGATGGCCTTCCAGAAGTTTTAGTATTTTTGTCATTTTATGATGAAGAAATTTTTGTGCGCATGGGCTCTGGGAGCACTAGGAGGTTGTTTTGTGGAGTTGTTGTTATTTACTGGTGGATTTTGGTTTTTTTCCGGCTGAATTTGGAGGTTTTGAGCCTGATTTCCGCTTCCTAGAGAGGGGGGTGGGCCGCCTGGACGCAGTATAGCAGCCTTGGAGCTGATTTTGAATCTCTTTTAGCCAGATTTTCTGAGAAAAATGACATTTCTTGGACGGATAGAGCAGGTCTTTTGGAAAGATTTCTGGGGATGAAGCGGCGTGATCTTCTGGATGGAGCTGAAGATAGAGAAGAGGAAGCAGGACCTAGTTCTGGGGATCTGGTAGGAGATCTAGAGATGTATTTGTGTGAAGGTGAAGGTGGTGGTGTAGGATAAGTAGAGTCTCTGTCACATTTTTTATTTTGGGAGTTGCAAGAGTCACAGGCCCTGTTGTAGAGTTTGGCTTCAAGAGTTGGAAGAGTGAAGGTGCAAGGTCTGCACATGTGGATACAATGTTTTCAGGCATAGTCCTTGGGAGCAGTAAAAAAAGGAAGTTCTGATGGGTTAAAATCTGAGGATCTGGCCATTATCTGTGATGATACAATAACTAAGAGAAAAAGAGATAAAAGAAATTTTTTTATCAGTGATGTGTAGATGATGAAGAGAAAGTGGAAGTTCAGTAGGGCAGTTGTGGAGTATTCTGCATGAAATTGGCTCCATCCTTTTATGCAAAATGTGGGAAGTCTGTCAAGACTTTAAACTGAACACTGTGGCCAGTCCATCAAGACTTTAAACTGAAAAATGGTATAGTCCCCCAAGACTATAAATTGAGGATGGTTTGATGGTTGAGTCCTTCAGGACTATTAACTGATAATGTGATGTTGGTGTAATTCTGGCAGAGGGCATCCAAAGGGGGAGTCTCTGAATTTAGTTAAGGCAAGTGTGGGGTAACTGATGATCTGGCTGCTCCATTGAGCAGTTAACCCAGAATCTTAGTTTATTTTCTTTGGTCTTTAATGGTTTGATCTCAGGTTCTGTCTTTATTATTTATGTTTTAAGTCCCCCAAGACTATAAACTGAGGGTTTTTAAGTTCCCCAAGACTATAAAATGAGGGCTGTTATTCCCCCAAGACTTAAAACTGAGGATGAGTCCCCCAAGACTTTAAACTGAGGAGATTTTTTTATTTTTTATTTCTAAATCAAGAATTACAGGCAAGAATAAACTACAGAAGAGAATCAAGATATGAAACTAAGTGTTAAGAATTAGTGTTGAACTGGTGGATGAGGTATCTTCTTTTCTCAATCTCCTATGGATCTTTGGTAGGAGTGGATTGGAAGTAGTTTAGAATTAGATGTTTTTGTTGAGAAGAGTGTTGTTGTAATTTGTCCTTGATTGTGGGCAATTAATTTAGTGGTGGTGTTTCAATGGTTCCCACATTGTCATCATCACTGTCTGGATGGGAATGAAATGGAAATTCATCAGCTTCAATTTAAGTTTGGAGAAGCATTGGTTTTACCATCAGAAGGACCAGGTATGGTAGAGCTAGTGGCTGTAGTGGTTTTGGCACTCTTTTTGGAAGGGTGTGATTTGTTGATTAATCTGGGTATCAAGATGGAAGGCCTAGATCTTTTGGTTTTATTGGAAGAAGGACCAGGTTGAGGAGGAGGAGAATCTGTTGCAGTGATAATGGACCAGGTCTGGGGTAAGATTTCGTTCTGGAATAGCAGGCATCACAAGCAGTTCTGTATGGATGAATTGGTGGTGATATGGTGCAGATGAGGTTATTGTCAATACAGTATTGACAGGAACCCATTTCAGAGATGGATTTTAAAAAATGTGTTAACATGGTGGTTTTAGTAAAGGAGAATGTGGACATTCTCAATTGGAGGGAGGATGTGGCTTTCCAAAATTGGCAGAGGCCTTTGTTGGGCTGTTTGGCGCTGTTTTAGTATCTCTTAATTGACATTGGTTGAAAAATTGGGTGTTTTTTTGGTTTTATTCAGTGAATATTGGGACTATAAGTATGTTGGTACTACTATTAGATAGCCCTGGCTTTTCTCTATATTCTATTTCTTGATGACATTTTTCACATTCTAAGTTTTAAGGGGTCATTTCCTCATTTTTCATTTAAAAAAAGATAGCTGTTAAATTTTGTTTTTTGTGTTTTACGGGTCAACCTTAATTGTTAGGGTTAAGTGCTTAGTAAAGTTAAGTAGATCTAATTTGGCTCTATATTTTATGTCTCAATGTTTTCATAGCTTAATTATGTGTTTTAAGGGTTTTAGTAGTTGCAGTGGATTTTTTAAGCATTTTGGGCTTTATTGGAGGTTTTTGGTGGTTTTTAGACTTCAGGGAGGTCTGTCTGCTTCTAGGCCGGCAGCCTGCCTTGGTTATAGAAGGCTAGGGAGCACTTATAGAGGGTTTTTATTCAATTTGGCTGCTAAAAGCGCCAAATTTGTTGTTTTGCATGGATTTTTTAGATGGTGGTCTGTGTGTACATACTGAATTAGACAGTTTGGGGCAACATTAATTATCATAAAACCATCCGGAGGTGATATCATTGTTCTCACTCAGTTTTCACTGTTTTTTGTCCACAATTGGCTGTGTTTGTTTCAAGGTTAGTTCTTCATTTAACTTAACTTTGGCGACTGGTTTATCTGGTGTAGCTTTGCAACTTGCATCAAGTATTATTGCTGTTTTCTGTGCAACAAGTGCACAGTGTTTTGTTTTTCTGGTGTGGATCTTTCTGCATTTCAGGTTTCTGGTTCTTTGGTTCTCAGTGATCTGCTATTGGCTACTGTCTTGACTTGTTAAGCAGCTAAGAAGTGTGTTGGAAGGGGTATAGCAACATTTTCTAATTTGCTGTAGCAAATAAGTCTCACCTGGTATTTCTCAAAGGGACAGGGTTTTCTCTCTCCAGTTTTACTCCAAATCCCTTGGTCAAGGCCTATTGCTAGCACTATAGGATTGTCTACAACATCAGAGGGTATTCCATATTTAATGGTGGCAAATTTCTTGAAATTACATGAGTTTCCTGAAAGTATAGTCTCAGATAAAGGAAGTACCTTTAACTCTAAGGTGTTAAAAGCAATGTATGAGCAACTGAACATTAAGCCCATCTTTTCAACAGAATAGCATCCACAGACTGAAGATAAAGCTGAGATAGTGAACAAGGCAATTGAACAATATTTGTGCTATTTCATTAACTATAAGCAAGATAAATAGGTGCAGCTTTTACCACTGGATGAATTCTCATACAATAGCTGGACCCATGCTGCATCATGCTTGTCACCTTTTTATACCAACTATGGGTATCACCCAACACTCTCAATTGATACCCCATCCATGTTAAAAGTCCTAAAAGTGGAAGAGAAGCTTCAAAGAATATTAAGTATATGTCAAAAACTAGAAGTGGCTCTCAAATTATCTCAGAAGTAAATGAAGCATCATCATAATCAAGGAAAGACCAGAATTGGGTGCTACAGGTAAGTAACAAGGTTCTTCTAAGCTCACTTTTCATTTCCACATTTTGCCTCAGCTCTAAATTAGATCAAAAGAAAGTGTGGCCATTCAAAGTGAATATAAAGGTATCTGACTCAGCTTATGAACTGGAACTACCAATCTCAATGAGGCAAAAACATCCAGTTTTCAACATCTCATTTCTCACAAAGCATAAAGAAGATACATTCCCAGGGTGTCCAGAAGAGCCACCAGCACCAATCCAGGTTGAAAATGACGAGGATTTTGAGGTGGAAAAGGTTGTTTCTAAGAGGGTGTACAGGGGAAAGGTTAAGTACTTAGTGCATTGGAAAAAATATGGGGTTGAAAATAGGGCTTAGGGACCAGTGGAAAATTTGGAAAATGCTAAAGAAAAGTTGAAGGAGTTTGGGAAGGAGCACACAAGGAAGGAGGGGTAAAAAAGAGGGTAATGTTAGGATTTGGTTGAGAGTTGAGGAGGAGGAGGGGCGCTATGGGCGCTATACATTGTGAGAGGCAGAAGAGAGTTATATGGAGAAAGCACTGTGGAAAGCTTCTCATTGGACAACTTATCTAGTAGTCCAGTTACTCTCTAGTCTCACTGCTAAATTAGCATAGTCAGTCCTGTCTTCTCTCACTGTTGGGGCCCCCAACATAGTCAGTCTTAGTTATTCTCACTACTGTATGCAGAATAGTCTTTCCTGTCCCAGGCTAGCTTAAGTGCTAGAAGTAGTCTGCCTTCTTAGGTCTTAAGATAAAATTACTTAGAACAAGTTGTCACACTCTCTCCAGAAACTGAAGTGTAAAATATAGTACACAAGAGAGGCTGTAAGCCTAGATTTTTCCAGGAATGAGTAAATAAAGCATATAAAATGTGCTAAACACATGTATTACATATGGGGACAGTAAGCAAAGGAATAAAATATGTATACATAAGTGAAATAAGTCATTTAATACAATATATGACATTATAATACCTTATAAACATGCATATATCTACCTTTGATAGGTATTATGTACTTTATATTAGGTTAAAATATGTTAGGGTAATCTTAAAAACCTTAAACATACTGTTACATAATATTTTAGTTTTATTAAAGCTGTTTTTTCATAATTAAAGTGAAATAATGGATAAATGCACTTTAAATCACTTAAAAGCTGGATATATGCACTATAAATTTAATAATCAAATTGTGCTTTTACAGATCAATTTGACTTGTTAATGACTATTTATTTGGAAATTTAAATGTCTAAAAATAACACTTCTGAAAATTGATTTTATTTATGCTAGAAATGGCTTTGTCACTGAACAGACTACACACAAGTTTCAGGGTGTTCCTGAGTAAGTGATATTGGAGGAGATGATTAAGGAATCTTTCCAAGCACAGAGAAATACTTTGAGTTAGTGGTTTGAAGATATTTCAAAGATAATTAATACTAATTCAAGATAAATTTGAGGTGAATAATAATTTGAATTTAAAGTGACATTAAATATTCAGGTTTATCTCATGAAGGGTTGGAAATTTAAAATCAAAGAAAGATTTTGAAATTTAAGATTGAAGGAAATTAATCATTAAGAAATTTAGGAAAAAATAATGGCTTTATTTAAATTCAACATCTATCAAAACAGTATTGTAATTTAATTCTAAGGAACTTTTAACCAAATCCAGCCAATTATATAGATGACTTCACCATGATTTGAACCCTTTAATAAACTTCCCTTAATTTATCACTTACCCTTCAATATAACCCACAGATCATTTTACTCTACTCCTATTCCTACTCACAGACCTTTAATTACCCTCAGATATACAATAACCTAACATTGAAAATATACCATCAACCATAGCACTAATAAAGTAGGTATTTTCTTAATGTTAAAAAATGCAAGCATATTATTGACTAATTAAGTTTTAAGGTTTGAATAGTACAGTTTCTACCATGGTGGAATTAAGAAACACAAAGGGGAGAAAGTAGTTGCTATGTATATATTGTTTCTGTGCTTCATCTGGTGGCAGTCTATAGTTTAGTATGGAACTAAAAAAAATTTTACATGAATTTGGGATGATTATATTGGAGATTGGAAATACCAATCTATCTATATAAATATATTATTATAAAATGAAAGGATGGTTTATTGCAAAAATAATTATTTATAAGAGTCCAAGAAGAAATAATTAATTAATGGTCAAGAAATTCATGTATTGATTTAAAAGTGATGGAAATAAAAGCTAGGAGTCTCAAGAATCTTTAAAAATTTTCTTATATTTTAAATAATTTTATAAAATATTTCTGATTATTTTTGATTTCTGATAATTTACTTAGCTTTGATGAGTTTTATCTCAGTGAAGAGGGTTGCACTGGCTACCAAAATTTTATTGAAGGATCCCCACATGTAACCCTATAATCTGTAATATTTGTAGATTTTTTTTATAGTTTTAAATTTCTAATTGAATCTGGAAGATTGAACAAGTTCCGGAATTCTCCAGATAAACTCTGTACAACCTCTGGTGATCTCTGGACAAGCTTCGTAACTGACAAGGTCTCTTTCAAGTCTAGAAGATTTTATGGAGAGGTCCAATGGTGATAACAACAATTTTTAGGGTCTTCAAACTCACGTTGTAGACAATCCTATAGTACTAGCTATAGGCCTTGACCAAGGGAGTTGGAGAAAAACCAGAGAGAAAATCCCCTGTCCCTTTAGAAAAATAGAGTGAGATTTACTTGCTAAAGTAAGTTGGTTCCTGTTTTGCTAAAGCTCCTTTTAAACACACTTGACTGCTTGATGAGCCAAGAAAATAGTCCCCAGATAGACTACCAGACCAAAGAACTGAAATGTAGAACAAAGTCCACACCAGAGACAGCAAAGATACTTGATGTAGGCTGCAAATCCACACCAGAGACAGCAATAATACTTGCTATAGCTTGCAAGACAATAACAGATAAAACACTTGCCAAAGTTAAGTTAAATGAAGAACTCACTTGCAACAAACACAGCCAATTGTGGCCAGAAAACAGTGAAAACTGAGTGAGGAACAATGATATCACCTCCGGATGGTTGTATGATGATTAAGGTTGCCCCAAACTGTCTTATTCACTATTTACACACAGACCACTAACTAAGAGCCCATGCGCACCCACCAATCTTGCGCCTTTACCTGCCAAATTGCATAAAAAACCCTCCTGGAGCGCTCCCCAACCTCCTAAAACAGAGGCAGGCGGGCCGCCCGACGTCAGAGATGCCGCCTGAAGCGGCCCGGCCTCCCTGAAGCCAGAAAACCAATAAAAACCACTAATCTACTTAGAAAAATTAGCTACAACTACTAAAACCTTTAAAACACGGAATTTCACTATAACAACATTGTGACATGAAATATAGAGAAAAATTAGCTCTATCAAATGGTACTAAGCACTTAACCCTAAGACTTAAGGTTAGCCCGTAAAACACAAAAAACAAAATTAAACAGCAATCTTTTATAAATGAAAAATGAGTAAATGACCCCTTAAAACTCAGAATATAAAATATGTCTTCAAGACATAAAATATAGAGAAAAACCAGGGCTATCCAATGATAGTACCCACATACCCGCAGACCCAATATCCACGGAATAAAACCAGAAAAATACCAAATTCTTTAACAGATGTCAATTAAGACATGCACAAACAGCGCCAAATCACACAACAAAGGCCCCTGCCAATGTTGGAAGACCACATCCTCCCTCCAATTGAGAATGTCCGCATTCTTTCTTCATCCAACCACCATGTTTAACCTCCTTTCCAAATCTGCCTCTGAAATGGGCCCCTGCCAATACTGCATCAACAATAATTTAATCTGCGCCATAACACCACCTGTTCATCCATACAGAACTTCCTGCAATATCTGCCACTCCAGAAAGAAGACCTGCCACAGACCTGGTCCACTTTCTTCTACAACAGATTCACCTCCGCCTCAACCTGGTCCTTCTTCTGCCAGCACCAAAAGATCTAGGCCATCCATCCTGATACCCAGATTAATCAAAAAGCTCCACCCTTCCCAGAAGAGTGCCACAACCCATAAAACAACTAGTTCCCCCATGCCTGGTCCATCTGATGGTAAAGAACATTCATTCTTTCCTTCAACTTTAAAACTGATAACTTCTCAGTTCCTTCCTCTTCTGATAGTGATGATAACAATGTAGGATCCATTGCACCACCAACACCAACGCACTTGCCCACTATCAAGGCCAAGTTCTAACAACACACATCTCAACAGAAACAACTTCTGCTTCACTATTTCCAATCCACTCCTGCTAGAGATCCACAGGACATTGAGATCAGAAGACACCTCATTCACCAGTTCAAGGCTAATTCTGAACATTTCATTTCATCTCTTGATTCACTCTGTAATTCCACTAGTACTTGAGTTTAATTCAGAAAAGAAAAATTGACCACACCCTCTATAGGATGTAACCACAAACAACCCTCAGTTTTAAGTCTTGGGGGACCATCCTCATTTTATAGTCTTGGGGGACTCAGAAACCCTCAGTTTAAAGTCTTGGGGGACTCAAAAACCTAAATCATAAACCCAGAACCAGAGATCAACCACATTAAGACACAGAGAAAAAACTAACATTCTGGGGTAATTGTGAATAGAGCTGCCAGCCCATCAATTACCCCCAAACTTGCCTTTGCTAAATTCGGAGGCTCCCCCTGTGGATACCCTCCACCAATCTTTCAAAATCAACTCCCACAACAAAAACCTTTCCCTCAGTTTATAGTCTTGGGGGACTTACAACCCTCAGTTTAAAGTCTTGGGGGACTAACACAGTGTTCAGTTTAAAGTCTTGACAGACTACTTCTTGATAAAATCTTGAAACCAGCCAGTCTAAAGTCTTGGAGGACTTATAAATTTTCCAGTTTAGAGTCATAGAGGACTACCAGAATCTTGCATGAATCTGACCCAGCCAATTTCATGCAATACACACACAGCCAGACCCATGGAGCGTCCACCTTCACTTCATCTTCTACTCATCACTGACAAAATCTTCTCTTATCCTTTTCATCACCTTTCACACCACAAATCATGTCTGGATCCCCTGCTGTTGACTCCTCTACTCTTCCTTGCTTCACTGCTCCAAGGGACTATGCCTGCAAACAGTGCATACACATGTGCAGACCTTGCACATTCACTCTTCCACATCCAGAAGCCAAATTCTACAACAGGGCTTGTGACTCCTGCTATTCCAAAAAAAAGAAATGTGACAGAGATGCCCACTATCCTATTCCTCCGCCTTCTCCTTTTCACAAGTACATCTCCAGATTCCCTACCAGGTCCCCAGAACTTGGTCCATCCTCTTCCTCTCTATCTTCAGCTCCTTCCAGAAGATCCAGAAGCTCAGCTTCCCGCACTCTTCCAAAAAGACCAGCCTTAGCTTCTCAAGAAACTGCTTTTATCACCGCTAAATTAGCTCCAAAAGCTTCAAAATCAACCCCTAGGCTTCTAGACCGTGTCCAGGCGGCCCGCCCGCCTCACCAAACAGCAAAAATCAGGGCCAAAACCTCCAAAAACGGCCAGAAAATAGCCAAATTCATCCAGATAACAACAAAAACTTGACCCAAATACCTCCTACTTCTCCCAGAGCAATGAAATCCACCCTTCCAAAATCCAAAAGCACTAAAATTTTTCAGATTTCTAGGAGAACTGCCAGAGAACCCCAAGAAGAAACCAGAACACCACACACTGCTCCACAACAAAAACTTCGTCCCCAACTAAGACAAAGAAACTACACCTCTCCTCTGTCAGCCAACCACTCTTCTGACAGTTCCATCTCTTCAAATTCTCCATCCAGAAAAGAGCAGTATGCTTCCAAATCCCCCTCTACTGCTACATCCTTTAACAACCCTGGTACTCCATCACCAGCACCTCCTCCAGCTGAATCCAACAAAAATAACAACCACAACAACAACAACAACAATCTCACTGCTCCAACTAGGCCCCAGGAACATCAGCATCCCAGTTCACCTTCTCAGGATCCTTCAGAGGAAGACCATGAGAATCCATATCCTTCCCTAGTTGATCCACCCACTATGACCATAACAAAATCGTCAGAGATCCAAATCCCACCTGCTTACAGATTTGATGAGCTTCCAATCTGTAAGTACCAAATTAATTATTCCATTTCTTCAACAAAAATAATTACTGATCCAATTCTTCTTGTCTAGTTGGCACCCCTCCTCCTAAATCTATTATTGGATTTGGCCAAACTCTTGAAACTTCTTTGACCCTGGATTATGGAGACATGAAGAAACACCTAAGCACCATGTGTTCCAATATGCTAAAAGCCTTTGCCCTTCATGGACCCTTGAATGACTTTGAAAAATCCCTGAGAAAGCGCCTTACTGGATGACCACTGGAAAATGTCTAGGATCATTAAACACACCCTCCAGCACTCCATTCCTACCTCTTCTTCTTCCTCCTCTGAACTTCCCTCTAATCCAATCCCTGATCATTACAATCCCTATAATCTCTCCAGCAGGATGCACTTCAACAAACACAGTGCTTCCCACAATCCCAACAAAAAACAAAAATGTCATCACAATCCGGACCAGCCTCCAGAAGCTTCCTCATCCAGAAAATGAGCTCCTGCAAAAAAATTAGAAACATAAAAATAATATAAAACAAATAATAATAAAAATAATTTCAGAATTTTTTTTTTTTTTTTTTTTTTTTTTTTTTTTTACTATTTTTTTATTACGGTCTACTGATGTACTAAAAAAAAAATTAATAATTAAAATGAAATGAAATAAAATTAAAAATTAAAAAAAATAATACAAATGGTATCCCCCAGCCAATTGATGAGCTGATCCCCTGATACCTTACCCACATCCAAGTGCACCTTGATGTGGATACACAATTAAATCTTATCAATGATTAATCAGAAAACAAAATTCAAAATTTGGAAATTCAGAAAATAATAAAAAAAATAATGAAACACAGAAACACATGAAATAAATAATAAGTAAAAATAAAATAGCATTGCCCGGCCAATTGATGAGCCTTTCCCCACCAATGCTTGCCCACATCCAGGTGACCCTGATGTGGTAACACCCTATATTTTTGATTTTATAATTTTAACAACCCCCATAAAAAAATTAAAAGAAAAAAAAGAGAAAAAAGAAAATAATCTAAAACTTCTATCTAGCAAAAACATAACTGTAAAATCAAAGAAAGTCCAGCTCCATAGATGGTCCAATAAGGGAAAGTCCGGTCCATAGAAATGATCACTGGGTGGGCTCCTTCCAATAATTAAAAATGATGGGAGACCACCAGTGATCCACCACCAATCTTAAAGAACCAAAGATGAAGAAGCCAGTCCCAAACCAGTTTAAAGTCATAGCGGACTTGAAACCTGAATAATAAACAACAGAACTAGAATTCAACTAGGAAAAACAAAAGACTTGAGACAGACATTCTGGGGTAACTGTTCTACAGAGCAGCCAGCTCATCAGCTACCCCCACACTTGCCAAAATAAAATCTAGAAGCCCCCCCTGGGTACCTTCTAACAAAAACACAACATTCAACACAAAAAACCAAAACTAATAAGAGTGAAGAGTCCGGCACTTGAAAACCAAAGGAAATTCCAGTTTCAAGTCATAGAGGACTAAAACCTTTGAAAATATACCAATACTAGGGTTCAACCAAATTAAGAGAAAGGGTTGGAAACAGACAATCTGGGGTAACTGTTGATAGAGCAGCCAGCCCATCAGTCACCCCTACACTTGCCAAGATCAAATCTAGAAGCCCCACCCATGGGTACCTTCTAACAAAAAGTTTCCAACAAACAGATGCATAGCATCACCACAAAAAAAAACCAAAATTAAAAAGGTCCGTAGTTTATCCTCATTGCGGAGTCAATCTTCTTCATGCCTAGTGCCTCTGGGATAAAACCTCTTCACTTGGTCTGCAGCCACCCTCTTTTTCAAGACTGCACCATCCAACTCTTCCAAAACATAAGAACCTCCAGACACCTGAGATCTGACTCTGTAAGGTCCATTCCATCTGTCAGCAAACATTTTTCCCCACTGACTCTCCAAACTTCTATTATACACCAAAACCAAACAACCAGGTTTTAAGGGATTCCTGAGTCTATGAGCTAACTTCTTGTCCCAGTATCTGACTGATTGATTCCTAATCTTCATCATTTTAGAGTATGCCTTCTCTTGACATTCCTCTCTACATTCCAACTGTTTCATCCTGGCACAGAGCAAATCTTCTGTTGTTTGCACGTCATCCCAATCAATTCCAAGATAAGAGACAGCTTCCAAGTCCACTGGTAGAACAGCTTTCTGACCAAACATTAACTCATAAGGAGAATAGCCAGTTGTCCTCTTCACAGTGACCCTATCAGCAAATAAAACCAAGGGTAAATAATGCCTCCACTTTTTGGCACTATCTCCACACATCTTCACCAAAGCATTCTTGATAAATTGATGGCCTCTTTCAACCATGCCTTCAGCTTCAAGATAATACGGTGTAGCCACTCTAACCCTAGAACCGACACTAGCCACAGCTTCTTTAAATTCTGAACCAAACTCTGGCCCGCCATCAACAGTCACCAACTTCATCAACCCATACCTATAAATCCACTCCTTCTTCAAGAACTCTGCCACATTCTTGGCAGTCAAATTAACCAGAGGCACTGCCTCAACCCAAACAGACAAATCACCCCTAGCAACAATCAAGTATATATACCTGCCCTCTTTAATATCGACAGCATCCAGACTGACCCTTCCAAAAACAGTTGATTCACCAGTAGCACGGCCCATCTCTTTAGGTTTCAAGTGACTTCTTCTTTGACATTCTTCACAAGATTGAACCCAACCCTGCACAGCCAACTTCATACCCGGCCACCAAAATCTGTCTGCTACTCTTCTATAAGTCTCCCCAAAGCCTCTACGACCAAGGTCTTCATGCAAAGACTTCAAAACCAATTCTTGAGCCTTCTTCTGAGTCACCACCACTTGAGGATTAGGATGTCTCCTTCTCATCAACCGCCTTCCTGACACATAAAATACAGGACTCTTCTTCTTGATTGCCAACCAAGTATCATCATCACAACTATCTGGCCTCTCCAAGGTCAACAAATATTCCACCAAAATAAAATAAAACCCAGATTGACCCCAGGTCTCATCTTCAAAATCCAACAAAACAACATCCAAGGGTACAACTCTGTCATCAAAATCACCAGTGTGAACATGAGCCAATTGAGGAGCCCAACCAGGACACCAATCCTTAAATTTTGGCACGTCCTTCTCTTTCCACTGAACCTTGTGAGGATCCAGTTCACTAACAAAAACACCCTTTTCCAATTTTGAGCTGTACCAAACAACAACTCCATCTTCATCAACAAAAACATCCTGATCACCAGAATCAAGATCAGATCCAGCCAGTTTAGCCTCTTGGTGGAGGTCAGAACAATCATCCAGTTTAGCCTCATGGGGGAGGAGAGAAAAATCCTCAGCACCCTTTGTGCTGGCCCTAACCACTGGAAAATCTTTGTCAAACTCTTCAGAATCAGAATCCTCATCTGTAGGTGGCCTCCTTGATAACCCATCAGGCATAGTAAAAGTTTTACCTGGTTTGTGTACCAGGTCAAAAGAAAAAATGTTGAATTAATTCCACCCACCTAGTCATTGGAGCATTTGGAAGACTAGGTGTATTGATCATCTGAACCAAAGATTTTTCAACCACCTGCAGCTCAAAATGCTGCCCCCACAAAACCGTCTGTAGCTTCTTTAAAATTTTAGCAACGCCGCACAATTCCAACTTAGGTTGAGAATACCTAAATTCCACCTCATTAAACACCACAGACTCATACCTTACTGGCCTGACCCTCCCAGTCTTATCCTCCTGAGACAACACAGCACCAGCAGCAATATAACTTGAGTCCACGGCCAGATAAATCTTTCCAGCACCAACACCATAATCCAACTTGTGAAGAATTATATCTTCACCAACAACCTTTTTCAGCTTCTGAAAAGCCTCTTCACACTCTTCCGTCCATTCCCAATCTGCATCTTTTCTGGTCAACCTTCTTAAAGGTGAAGCCAACAAAGAAAAATCCTTAATAAAAATCCTGACATATACACATACACCCAAAAATCCTCTGACTTCAGTAGTATTTTTAGGCCTTGGCCATGCCTGAATTTTATTAATCTTCTTCTTTGCCATAATCCTTCCCTCTTTACACACCACATGACTTAGAATTTCCAAAGCAGGAACACAACAACAGAATTTTGACCCTGAAATGGTCAAACCAGCCTCTTCAATCCGGAACAACACTCTCTCTAGAGTTATTGCATATTCCCACACAAACCTCCTTATGCCAGGGTTCTCCGCTAACACCTCATTACCATAATCAGTGGATGGTCCTTTAATTCCACCATCATCAATAAAAATACCAGCATGAGTAGGAACCTCTTCCTGCAAAATCCAAGCCATCTGTTCTTGATAAACTGCCACTGAATTAGTCGCTCCTTGAGGCAACCTAGTGAGCTGAAATCTTCCCAAAGGAGTCTCAAAAGTTGTGAGAGGCCTTGAATCAGTATGTAGTTCCCTCTCATCATAACCACCCATAATATCACCCAAACCATAACACACCCTTCCAGCAAAAGCTTCAACAAAATCCTCTGCACTTGGCGGCATACCAGCATCCTTGATAGTGACTCTATTCAAGGCTCTAAGATCATGAACCACCCTCAACTTTCCATTCTGCTTCTTTACACAGAACACCGGACTTGAGTAACTGGATGTTGATTGTTCATATAACCCAGTCCTGACTCGTTCCCTAACAATCTCTACAAAATCCTCTCGAATAGCTGCTGGAATCAGAATAGGTTTGATTTGCCAAGGTTCATGACAAACAACAGGAATCAAGTAAGGTTCCCCATAAGAGTGCTTCAGAACACCCCTTTCCTCCTCAACAAATGCCACCGCTTTTTCCCTTAGCTCAATAACGTGCAACAACAACTTCTTTTCTTCCTCAGACAACCACCCATCAGGACCAAAATTAACAACTTTCAATCTTTCCAGTCACCCTAGCCGTCTCTACAAGTTCTGGAGTATTATTCACCAAAGGAGTACAGTACGGATCTCTTGACAAAGGAGGTCTCTTCAAAGGCGGATTCAAACCCACAGGCATAGGCTCATTGAAAGGCCTAATCTTCTGCTCCACCTTCAACTTGAGGGATCTTCAGAAATTCTTCACCACCAGACTTTTAGACCCCAATCTCACCACTCCAAAACTTTTCCCCAATTCCACATCTTCATCCTCACTTCCAACTTCCAAATCTTCAAATCTTGATTCGTCTTCTGAATCACATCTTCTAAAATTGTGCAGTTTATCCTCATGCTGGAGGTCCAAAAATTGATCTTGACGATCATCATGCTTAAAAATTTTCTGCAGTTTAACCTCATGCTGGAGGCCCAAAAATTGATCTTGACAATCATCATGCTTAAAAATTTTCTGCAGTTTAACCTCATGCTGGAGACCCAAAAATTGATCTTGACAATCATCATGCTTCAAAATTTTCTGCAGTTTAACCTCATGCTGGAGGCCCAAAAATTGATCTTGACGATCATCATGCTTCAAAATTTTCTGCAGTTTAACCTCATGCTGGAGGCCCAAAAATTGATCTTGACAATTTTTACAAAAATATTTTGCGTCTTCTTTATTCATTATCTTCAGATTTTTTTCTTGATTTTCATGAATTATCTTGAAATTTTTATCTTCTTTTCTTGAGTTTTCTTCTGACCTACAAAAATAACCAGGGGTTTCCCCAATGCTCACAGGTGTGGCCCAGGTAATTTTTTTGAAAGGTGTAGAAGAAACCCTAGTGGTGCACAATTGGGAGGACTTACTTTTAGACCCCAATCTCACCGCCCCAAAACTTTTCCGCGTATCTTTCAATAAAGATATATAACCAATCTTCTTCTTTAAACTTGAATTAAAAATAATTAAAAATCTTGAGAGAGAACAGAGACTTGATAAAAAACTTGACGAATACTTGCAGAGAAGAGAAACATTAAAAAGAGAAAGTTGAAAATCCACTTGGTATATCTCCAAGGGAGCTGACCTACTACAACCTGGGATTTCCTCATCTCGGGGAGAGGTTGTAGCACTAGGGTGATCAGCCCTCATTACTCTAAAAAAGACAGACTCTCAATAGAGCCTGAGCCGCACTCCAAAAAACCAGAGGCAGCACCCACTTCCTTCCTTCTCCTGCAGCAGTCCATGCACTGGCATATTGAAGATAAACCAGGCCTAGTCTCCCAACCGTCCTCTCCAGGGGATGATAACCTCATGTGAAGCCTCCTTTCGTCTTCACCAGTCAACTCCAAACTGATTCCCAAATCAAATTGATAACCAATTCTTTCCTGAAAATCCATCAAGAATGGCCTGCCCAAAACTGCTTTTACATTACCTTTAGCAATGTAAAAATGAACCTTCCCTGAGGCTCCTCCAACATCTAACTTCACAAACTCTGAAGTTCCGACCAATTCAGTGACATGGCCACCGATCCCTCTCAAATTCCCACCAATACCAGTTTTGATGGGGAGGCCCATATGAGTTGCCTCAAACAAAGAAATCAAGTTTATCTGAGAACCTGAATCCACCAATGCCCTTGCCTCCCTGCCATTCAGAGTGACATTGACATATCCCAGAGGAGCAGAAAAATGAGTTTCAAACCCCTCACCAAACTTTTCAGCAGAATCACAAATGTATTCTACCTCACCAGAAGAAACCCTTCTCCTGGTCAACAACTTCTTCTGCCTATCAGCCAACCCTGGACTGATAGCATACAATTCCCCATAAGATAGGGAAACCTGACCCTGGTTCATCCTTTCCAGGACAGAGTCCATAACATTAACTTGACCAGACACTACTGGCCTCTCAAAGTGAGCTCTTTGCTTCACCAACTTGGTCCTAGAAGATTCTTGAGGACCAGAACCACCAACAGATTTACCATTAACAGGAACCAAACCAGATCCTTCACCAGAACCTCTGACTCCAACAGGCTTTGGCAATGACGCCAAAGGGACATCCTCCTCAGAATCAGAATCCACCTCCATTGGCATTGGCTCACCATTCAGGTCCAATGCGCCAAAACTAGGGGGGCCCATATCAGCCATACCCTTCTGCATCTTGTACAGCTCCTCTTTGCTGTACCTCTTTCTAGCTGCACTCAGCTTAGGATCACCCTTTGAAGCATTTGGCTTTGGTTGGGCCTGAGAACTGCTCTTAGGCCTACCCACCTTTCCTGCTTCCACATCATAAACACCAGCCAAGCATTCACCACTTGACTGTCCACCACAAGAATACAACTCCAAACCACCAAAAGAAGTAGAAAAAGAGACCTTATTGACCTCCTTCCCCTTTCCCTTGACGTCCTCATCTACCTTAACAGAAGACTTCCCCTGATCAGGAATCTCCTCAAACCTTGGCCTCCTTTGATTGAGACCACCTCTTCTCCTGACCAAATCAACAGGAGCCTGCCCCTCACTGGGCTTCACAAAAGAACCATCAGGGAACTTAAAAACCCTGCCATCAAGCTTCACTCTTCCTTCAGACACATCCCTGTTCAATGCCCAACAATCATTGGACCTGTGCCCTCTCCTACTACAATAAGAGAAAACCCAAGGATCACTCCTACCAGCCCTTCTTTCAAACTCTCTTGACTGAGAAGGTGCCTTATTAACCTTCTTGGCCTCCTGAACAAAAATGTGCAGCTGTTTTATCAGATCAGCCAGCTGCTCCACAATTGGGTCCCTCTCCTGTTTGGGAACTTGCACCAAATTTTTCTCCTCCTTCTTCTCCCTAACTTCCTCTTCAGCCAAAGCCTCACTGATTTTGCTGACATACTTGGCACACCCCTCCTGATAGGTGTCCACAGCCAATAACTTCAAATGGGCCTCAACAGCCTCCTTCACCTTATCCAAGGCAGGCAACTTCTGATCCCCATTAGAAAGAGTTTTCATCAATTCCTTTCTTGACAACTCCTTCAACACATCCATCCTGACATCTCTAGCCAGGGCAGACCAAAAAACATCTTTGACAGCATTTTCATGTGCCAGCTCCTCCACCCCACCAAGTATTCCACCACAGGATCAAACTGTAGCAGAAACTTCCTGTAACTATGTAAGTTACCAACACCACCATAAGATTGCCATTCACTGACAACCTTGTTCAGATCCACCATAGTGAACCTGACACCCCATCTATCCACCATTTCCCTGCACAACAATTTCCAATCTCTCTTCTTGTAGCCAGACATGGCCACAATCTCCTTCTCCACTGACCTATCACCAATGAAGAAGATAATCTGCTTCACCATGTCCAGGTAGGAAGCACCATCCACTCCAGCAGCAGTTTCATACTTCTCTAGAAACCACTTGACATCCTCCCCATTAAACTTGGTACCATCCCAAGTTTTAATCCTCACACACTCCCTAAACATCACAGAAGGAGGACCATTCCCCCCACTGACAGTCACCACAGGAATAGCAGAACCAGAAGCCATTCCTCCTGACCAAAACACCAAAAAGAGCCAACCAAAGAAAACAGAGATTCCAAAGAACTAGCAAGTTCACCCCACGTTGGGCGCCAGAAATGTAGACAATCCTATAGTACTAGCTATAGGACTTGACTAAGGGAGTTGGAGAAAAACCAGAGAGAAAATCCCCTGTCCCTTTAGAAAAATAGAGTGAGATTTACTTGCTAAAGTAAGTTGGTTCCTGTTTTTCTAAAGCTCCTTTTAAACACACTTGACTGCTTGATGAGCCAAGAAAGTAGTCCCCAGATAGACTACCAGACCAAAGAACTGAAATGTAGAACAAAGTCCACACCAGAGAAAGCAAAGATATTGATGTAGGCTGCAAATCCACACCAGAGACAGCAATAATACTTGCTATAGCTTGCAAGACAATAACAGATAAAACACTTGCCAAAGTTAAGTTAAATGAAGAACTCACTTGCAACAAACACAGCCAATTGTGGCCAGAAAACAGTGAAAACTGAGTGAGGAACAATGAGATCACCTCCGGATGGTTGTATGATGATTAAGGTTGCCCCAAACTGTCTTATTCACTATTTACACACAGACCACTAACTAAGAGCCCATGCGCACCCACCAATCTGGCGCCTGTACCTGCCAAATTGCATAAAAAACCCTCCTGGAGGGCTCCCCAACCTCCTAAAACAGAGGCGGGTGGGCCGCCCGACTTCGGAGATGCCGCCTGAAGTGGCCCGGCCTCCCTGAAACCAGAAAACCAATAAAAACCACTAATCTACTTAGAAAAATTAGCTACAACTACTAAAACCTTTAAAACACGGAATTTCACTATAACAACATTGTGACATGAAATATAGAGAAAAATTAGCTCTATCAAGCGGTACTAAGCACTTAACCCTAAGACTTAAGGTTAGCCCGTAAAACACAAAAAACAAAATTAAACAGCAATCTTTTATAAATGAAAAATGAGGAAATGACCCCTTAAAACTCAGAATATGAAAAATGTCTTCATGACATAAAATATAGAGAAAAACCAGGGCTATCCAATGATAGTACCCACATACCCGCAGACCCAATATCCACGGAATAAAACCAGAAAAATACCAAATTCTTTAACAGATGTCAATTAAGACATGCACAAACAGCGCCAAATCACACAACAAAGGCCCCTGCCAATGATGGAAGACCACAACGTACATATTTTCTATCTTAAAGATTAATTACTCAAATGATAAGAGGTAAAAGGGTTTAATTATTATTATAATTAATGAGTTAGAATTACGTAGTTGTAAGTACTAAAACAATAATCAATAGTAACAAATATTTAATAGTAGTAATTGATTAATAAAATAAGTAAGTAATGGAATGTATCAAAAACAACCAAGAGAGAGGCCTTATATAGGCAAAGGAGGGACAAATAAAGACACAGAGTTAACACAACTTAATACAAGGGTATGGGAAAAAGAAACTAAATAAAGAGTGTATGTGAAATAATAAAAAATATACTAAATAGTGCATCAATAAAAGATATCAATTGATTTGAAATAAAACTTTAAATCCCTTGGTCCGTCACATTTAGTACAAAAACATTTGATTTAAAATGTTGATTTAACAAAATTAAAATAAAGGAATTTGAAAAGTTTTTTTTCTTTTTTCTTTTTATATTTTTAATACTATTTTTATTCCCACTTATTTGCATTACTGAGCACGGTGTTAGGGAAAAAAAATGTATGTGACAGTTACTTATTTTTATTAATTATTTACATTACTTATTGTACTTATCTAGTTAGTTGTAAGTAATACATAAGTAGTTTGTAAATAATTAATTATTAATAAGGATTAAAGGCGTGGCTTCATCTCAGTAAGATAATTAATTATTTTACTGGGTAAGTCTAGTAGCCTGGCTGACACTCCCTCACTCTAAAAAAACAATAAAAAAATGCTATGATTTTTTCTTTTTATATTTCTTTAGCAGAGTAGAAATATTAGATATTTCCTTCCCAGGTATCCAAGAAACATATTCAGAAGATTTAATCTTGAATCTCAATAAGTATTCTGTACCTTTTTCAGCGGTAACTATTCTGTCATTTAGAATTTTATCAATTTCTGCTGTCTCAGTGATTTCATTAGGGGTCTTTTTTGGTCTTCCCCTCCTTTTGGGAAACAAATCACTATTGGATGTATAAGGTTTTAAGAGAGATATTGGAAAAACAGGATGTTCTCTGTCATATGGAGAATACAAAATAACTTCAACTGCAATATCACCAACCATTCTTCTTACAAAAAATGGACCAACAAATGGGTCTTTCAATTTGTTATTACCTTGTAGATTAAAGTGGACTGTAGAAATCAACACCTCATCATCCTTCTTAAAAGTTTATTCTTTATGGGATTTGTCCCAT
This sequence comes from Hemileia vastatrix, assembly GCA_030280995.1. Lineage (NCBI taxonomy): Eukaryota > Fungi > Basidiomycota > Pucciniomycetes > Pucciniales > Zaghouaniaceae > Hemileia > Hemileia vastatrix. The sequence goes on from JASXTE010000004.1 coordinate 36,507,093, forward strand.
CTCTTCTTCTCATATTCAAATTATTTTTCAATACATTTTTGAGCATGACTTCTGTAAAGTTTTTGCATTTGAAGAAAAGATTTTACACCAGGATGTAAATCCAATTTAGGTATTTTATTATTGAGAATTTGGGCAGGAGTCTTTGGAAGATATCCAAGCCAGAGCTCTAAAGGCTTTCTTTGAGTAACAGAATGAACAGTACTATTATAAGAAAATTCCAACCCAGGCAGTAAGGTAACCCAATCATGAGTGAATCTGTCATTGTCTTTATACTCAAGGCCAACAGCACAGTACCTTCTTATCATGTCCTCTAGAGTCTGAATCATTCTTTCAGCTAATCCATCAGTCTGAGGGTGATGGGCAGTAGATAGTTTCAGATCACAACCACAAACATCCATCAGAGACATCCAAAATTCAGAAGTAAATTTAGGGTCTCTGTCAGAGATTATGGCTTTAGGAAAACCAGCAGTATTAAACATATGAGACCACCATAAGAAAGCTAATTCCTTAGTGGAAACATCCTTGTGAGTAGGGATAAATTTACACATTTTGGTGAATCTGTCCACAATAACCCAACAAGAGATATAACTGTCTTTTCCAGAAATAGGTAATCCTGTTACAAAATCCATGTTTATTATCTCCCATGGTTCATCAGGATGTTCAATATGTTGCATTAATCCAGCTCTCTTACCAGTCAATCTTTTTGATTTTTGGCAAGAATCACAAGATTCAACATATAATTTGGTGTCTTCAGACATATTAACCCACCAAGCAGTGTTTTTAATTCTGATCATTGTTTTTTCAATATCAAAATGTACAGCTAATATGTCATCATGACAAATCTTCAAGATGATTTCTTTCATAGAAGGAGGAATAACAATGACATTACTCAACTTTCTTCTATAATATAGATATCCTTCATCAATTGAAAATTTACCTTTCTCCAAAGCCTTTTGATACTTTGGTGGGAGGGTTTTAACTAATGCTTGTATTGAAGCATTTTTTTGGATCATTTAATATGGTGCATAACTTTTTTAAGTCAGTGTCCTTATCATTTGAATCCAAAATAAGCTGTAATAGCTCTTCCTCCATATCAACCACATATATCCCATGAATATGAATGACTTCATCCCCAGGATCATAAGCAGGATTATAGTCATCATTTGGTAAAGGTAGCCTTGATAACATCTCCACATTTGAGTGAACAATATCAGCCCTATGAATAATTTTCATTCTCCCTCTGTATTCTTGAACAGCTAACTGCCATCTAAAAATATGTCTGTTAGGTGTTTTCAAGTTTAAAAGGAATTTAACTGCACTTCAGTCACTGACAAGTTCAAATTTCTGGTCATCTAGGTAATAATGTATCTTTTCTAGAGCCCACACTACAGCTAAGCATTCCAATTGACTGGAACTATATTTCAATTCACTATTTCTTAAGGTTTTTGAAATATAACAAATTACTACTTCTGATACTTTATCATTCATCACTTGATTTTGATGGAGGGCAGCACCCAGACCAATAAAGCTGGCATAAGTATATTAAACAAATGGCTGATTAAAGTCAGGTAAAGCAAGAATAAGTGCTGACATCAAAAAGTGTTTCATAGTGTCAAAGGCCCTTTGTCTTTCACTATTCCAGAAAAAAGCAACATCCTTTCTATTTAATTGGGTAAGTGGTAAAGCTATGACTTGGTAATTTTTAATATACTGTCTATAGTATCCACACATTCCCAAAAAACTCTGTAGCTCTCTAAATGTATTAGGAGCCTTCACCTGTTGTATGGCTGCCACTTTGTTTTGGTCAACACATATCTTTAAGCCTGAAACAACATGACCAAGAAATTTTAAAGAATGGAAACCAAATTTACATTTCTTCAAAGCAAGTGTCATATTTATCTCATCCATTTTTTGGAACACTTTACACAGGTGATTGAGATAGTCCTCAAATGTTTGTGAGAATATAATAATATCATCAATATAAACCATCAGCCATCCTTCAATTATTTCCTGATGGAATGTGTTATCCATGACTTTTTGAAAAACTGAAGGGGCATTTTTAGGGCCAAATGGCATCCTAACATACTTATAAATACCCATATGAGTAGCAATCATCAGAAAATTCTGAGAATTTTTCTCAACAGGTACCTGGTGATATCCTTTATTACCATCCAAACAACTGATATATTTAGCACCCTGTAAGGTAGCATGTATAGAGCTAATTCTAGGCAAAGGATAGATATTATCAACAGTATAAGTATTTAGTGCTCTATAATAACCACATAACCTGGCTTTATCTTTCTCATAATAAATTAGGACAGGTGAGATAACACAATATTTAGGTGTTCCAACTACCTTTTCAATAATATTCATTTTTAAAAGGGTAGATATATTGTCTTCAATATCTTTTCACTTTTTGGGAGAAGCAGGATAAGGCTTCTTCTTTAAACTAGGTGGTATATCAGTTAATGGAAAAGACAATGAGAGTTTAATTTCTTCTTTAACTAATCCTAGTTCATGTGACCCATGAGCAAAGGCCATAGGAAAAGACTTTATCGAGTTAATGATGGAATATTTATCCTCACCAGAAAGTTGTTCTCCAAAAGAGGCATTGTCAATTTCAGACATAAGGGCATGAATTTCTTTTGTAGATCTTCCTTTATATTGAACCACAGAATTACATGTGTTCAATTCAGGGTTTAATTATTTTTTGGGGGAGGAAAACTTAAATTTTCTCTTCCCATTTATCCCCATTGTGAAGCATTGGTTTGAAGGATCTAATTTTATGCCATATTTGGTTAAAATATCATTTCCCATGATAAAACAACTGCTTAAATTATCATTTTTAATGACAAAAAAATCACAAATAGCTCTTACAAAACCATGGTTATATTTAAAAAAATACTATGGCCTTGTATTTACCAATGGGGGACAAAACAGAGCCATAACCTCTACAATTTTCAGAAGTAATAGGCAGCAGTTTTGATTTATAGTCTTGATCCACTGAAGCAAGTGCTTTTTCAGATACTACACTTCCTCCAGCTCCAGAATCCAGAACAACTTCCATGCTGGTTCCATTGATCAAGACTGGTACTTTGAGAGAGGCAATTACAATTGAGCTATCCTCAATGTTCCTTATAATATCAGAATCCTCAACTGTAGATAAATCATTATTATCAATATCAATAGTATTTAAATAATGAATATCTTCTTGCAGCATCAAGTTTTCTTGTTGAGATTCATATGAAATATTTCTGGCACAATAACTTGAAGTATCATCCAGTTCTATTGTGTCATCAGCCTTCTCCTCAGTTTGTTCAACAAGATTTATCCTCTTTTCACAAACATGGCCTTTCAGCCAAGGCTTGTTGCATTTGAAGCAAGTGTTTGTTGCATACTTTTTAGGTGCAACAGGGGCAGAAGGTTTACCAACCATTTCCAGAGGTTTCCGTTGGTAAGTAAAGGATTTCTCCAAAGGGGTCCTAGGAATGAATCTTCTGGCATCATACTTGTTGTTTAGAAGGATCTCATTGTAAGTATTAATGAAAGAAGAGGGTTCTCTGGAGAACTCAGTCCTAGCCACTATCAAGTCTCTCGGAGACATTGGTAATTTATAAAGGATCCTGTCCTTCCATAACTCAAACTACATATTTGGGTCCATTGCCCTAAAGATTTTTACAAGTTTCATTAAGAACTCAATGGGTTTATCAGTGGAAGAGCTATATCTAGTTTCCTCATACTGCCTTTGTTGATCCATTCTGAACTTGGAGCCACCAAATTGTGCTTTAATCAATTTTCTCCAATCTTCACATGAGTAGTCATTTCTGTCCAGGAGAGCAGATTCATACCACATTAGGGCAACATTAGTAAACAAAGAAATTGACTTAGACACTATTTCCTCATCTGGTATTTTGTAAGAATTTTTTAAGTTATCAATTCTGCAAATAAACTGCTGCCAATCAGAAGAATATGAATTATTTTTTTTTAAATTTTATTGTCAGGACAATTTGTCAACTGGAACAATTAAAATTTAAATATATCAGGACAAGATTCAACTGAAAATTATAATGAATAATAATTTTTTTAAAATATAATTTATTACCTCTAGGACTAAGAATGCAATTTCTCTATCTTTTTCAACTAGGAAAAATAAAATTTAATTCCAATTTACTAGACACCTCCCCCTGTTAAATGAGCAAATTAATGCCACTTACAAAGTTCTGAGTAAAAGGAAATATGTAGAGTATGAAGAGTGCAAAGTGACCCACAAATAGTAATCAATAATTACCACAAAATATATAACTATTAGTTAGTATATAAGCTTAAGTTTTGGAGCGTGGTTCGATTCCCATTCGCAGCAAAAAATAAGTCATGTGATGTATGACGTTTGTCGTTTTCGTCGTCCAATTGTCGTTATAGGTACCTTGATGGTCATGGTCCCCCGGTCTCTGGTCCTCAAAATAACGATGCGCTTTCAACGATTCAGGAAGGCCCCCAATTGTCAAGGTCTCCTTCAAGTCTAGAAGGTTTTATTGAGAGGTCCAATGGCGATAACAATGATTTTTAGGGTTTTCAAACTCATGTACGTATTTTCTATCATAAAGATTAATTACTCAAATGATAAGAGGTAAAAGGGTTTAATTATTATTATAATTAATGAGTTAGAATTACGTAGTTGTAAGTACTAAAACAATAATCAATAGTAACAAATATTTAATAGTAGTAATTGATTAATAAAATAAGTAAGTAATGGAATGAATCAAAAACAACCAAGAGAGAGGCCTTATATAGGCAAAGGAGGGACAAATAAAGACACAGAGTTAACACAACTTAATACAAGGGTATGGGAAAAAGAAACTAAATAAAGAGTGTATGTGAAATAATAAAAAATATACTAAATAGTGCATCAATAAAAGATATCAATTTATTTGAAATAAAACTTTAAATCTCTTGGTCTGTCACATTTAGTACAAAAACATTTGATTTAAAATGTTGATTTAACAAAATTTAAATAAAGGAATTTGAAAAGTTTTTTTTCTTTTTATATTTTTATATTTTTAATACTATTTTTATTCCCACTCATTTGCATTACTGAGCACGGTGTTAGGGAAAAAAATGTATGTGACAGTTACTTATTTTTATTAATTATTTACATTACTTATTGTACTTATCTAGTTAGTTTTAAGTAATACATAAGTAGTTTGTAAATAATTAATTATTAATAAGGATTAAAGGCGTGGCTTCATCTCAGTAAGATAATTAATTATTTTACTGGGTAAGTCTAGTAGCCTGGCTGACAGGAATGCTCTGGCTAGGGAAAGTAGGGCACATGATATCCTATGCATATAAAGTATGTAGAGTCCAAATTAGAGGAGAATCTTACAGGATACATCCTAACAGTTAACAAAAACAACACATATCAACAACTACCATCATTAATTTACACAACATTTTATAAAATTGTAATACCCTTATAATTATAACAATTTTTCATAACACTTTATAATTTATATATAAAAACTCATAAATATATAATTATATGGTATCATCGTAAAGTTATTAACTTCAGGGACTCAAATATAACATCATTACACATAAATAAAATTCTTTATATAAACATATATTATTCAATCATTCATATAAATTTTCTGAGTACAACTTCATTGTTGTATTTCTTTTCCTAATAATTAAGAACACAGATTCTTCATCTCAAAACAATTATTTTCAGTTTTTCAACAAGTCAATTCATAACAAGTAGAATTTTAAGCTTAGTTAATTGTGAACTCTTATTTTACTTAAAGGGACAGGGTTGTCTTAGGTTTATCCAACTCTCTAGGATTCTGCTTACAGAAAGGCAACTTTAAGAGCTTATATACATTGGTGGTGCTTAACATGGGGTTTGAATACTATAGCTTTGAATAGATCTTACTTGGTTATTGGCCATTCTTAGCCTGCAAGAGTTTTATTTAACAAATGCTAATATTTTTTTAACAGTCCAATCTTATATTTTTGGGATGTCTTCTGCTTCTGTATCTGGTGTTTCTCTTCTTGTTATGGCATCAGTCAGGATTGTATCTTGGGATGGGCCTAAGTTTAATGGGAAAGAAATTAAGTGGATTTTAAGCAAATATAAAGCTGCTGCTGTTGGTGGGGCTTCTCATTTTGATATGGTGAAGCAAATCAGGTTTTTTATGGTGGAAAGAGAGATGGAAAAAGAGGTAATTTCTATAGATAGTTATAGAAAGTGGGATTGGTTAAAATTGTCAAAGGAGATGGTTGATAGATGGGGTGTCAGGTATTCTATGGTGGACCTCAACAATTTTTTCAGTGATTGGCAAGCTAAAGATGGTGTTTCTACTATGGTGTACTTAAAAATTTTATGTGGAAAGTTTGGTGAATTGGTGGAATACTTTATTGTGGTAAAGGAAATAGGCCATGAAAATCTGGCCAAGGATTTATTTTAATGATCTTTTAGTAGGGATATTAGGATTGACATGTTGAAGGAACTGTCTATAAAAAACTTAATTAAGGATCCGCTGAATGGTAAACGGAAGCTGTCTGCTTTAGAGGTTATCAAAGAGAAAATCCAGGAGTATTTAAGGCTTATGGCTCTGGAAAAATATCAAGAATCTTGTACTCAATATGTTAGAAAGGTTAGTGAAGTTTTGACTGAAAATAAATATTATGGTCAAAACTCAGGAGGAAAAGAGGTCTCAGATGGTTCAGCCTGCTGCTAAGGCTGAAGTGAATGTGGACAACAATATGGTTGATCAATTGTATGACTTAACTAATCAGCCAAAAACATTTATTCAAGAAACTTGGAAGACTAATAGGATGCTTGTGGTTTCATCATCTTCTTCTTCTTATAAATCTAGGGGTTATGAGAGGAGGAAATATGGTTTTAATGGAAATGGTAACCAATTTTCTGGTAATGGAAATGGAAATGGTGGTAGTAATGGAAATAGTAATGGTGGAAATGGTTTAAGAGGTGGTTATGGAAAACCCAGGCTGTGCTCCTATTGTTATAGTAGGGGTAACAAAGCTGCAGATTTTTTTATTAAGTTCTAAACCAGGCAAGGTGGATCCAAAGAAGGTTGAGAAGAAATTTTATTCTAAGGATGAGATTTATAGGATGGATACGGGGATGGCTTATATGGGGCCTTTTATTTTTGGAACTTTGGATCTTAATGGGGAACCTATGTCTGTTGAATATGAATTGGATTCTGAGGAGGATGTACCAATAGCATCTCTCCCCAGACCATGTTTTAGTGGTCCCACTCCCATGGAGGGAGTAAGGCCGACCAGTGATAGACCTGGATTAGTGAATGAAGTAGGCAATGGAGATAGTGTTATGGAATCTGAAGATGTCATTACGGGGGGTGAAGATGGCTATGTAGGTCCCCAAGAGATTACAAGGGCCAAGGTTAAAAAAATTAAAGCTTAATAAGAAATTACAGTAGTAGCTGGTCAATAAAATGCTATGGATGCTGTTTTAGGTAGAGTGAATCAACTTCAGAATCCTTTATCTTTGGGGGAATAATTAACAATTAGTCCTGCCCTTTCAAAAGAATCAGAAGAAGCATCTGACAAGGTGACAGGTAGCAGCTGGAGAGGTGGAATATATATTTGAAAATGTGGAGAATTTTGGGGAGGTGGAAACCCATTTTTCTTCTCCTTTAAGCTATTTTATGGTAACCTTAAATGGTACAAAGTTGAATACCCTGGTGGATACTTTGTCACAAATAAGTCTAATTTTATTGGAGCAAGTTACTTTAATAGGCTTACCAATAAAGACTGGTACAGGTGGTAAATTAAGAGGCATTGGTGGGGATGCTATTTAACTAATGGGAATGGCAGAGAATGTCAAGCTATTTATTGGTGGATCTGTTGGTAGGGTGCACTTTTATGTGGCTAGGGGGCTTGAAAAAAAATTCTTGGTGAGCCATTTTTTTGGATATTGAAGAAAGTATAGGTTATCAGACTGGTGTAGGAATTAGTTTAGATATTACTGGAGATGACATGAGAAGGCTTCATATGCAGTTGCCGACCCCCGGAGATGAAGTTTGGGAGAATAGGCCTGGACTTACCAAAATGTACCAGTGTTGTGTGTGCACCAATAAGAGATGCATAAAAAGGTCAGCTTTTGGTGAACATATAAAAATTATCATTTTGGAGACCCCCATTTTTAGTAGTGGGTAGGGCTGATTGCTCTAATTTTGTAATCTCTCCTCAAGAAGAGTTCTGTCAGCAAAACTATTCCAGGAGTCCAGTAAATGATATGTAACTTATAAAACCTGAAAGAGTGGGTAAGAATTGTATTTAATGAATATAAAATAATATTTTATTGCATAATAAAATTATATAAGTATTTTATTATATACAAGTGTTATATTAATTTTATTGGTTATATAAATTTTTATATACATTTAAATTGAACATAATATAATATATTCTACAAATAATGACGCATTTTTATCTATTTAATAATTATAAATTTATATTTAATTAATTGAAAAATATATATTATAATTATAAGTGTAAAATTGACTTATAATATATTTAAATTAATTATTTAAATTTATAGATTAAATAACACCTTTCATATAATACTAAACAAAAATCAATGACGCTTCTTTTGACCCTTAATTGTGTCAGGAAAAACCAATAAATTAATTTATACTAAATTGAGATTAACTACATGTTTTGTTGCGTCAAAGTATTTTTTGTTTCACTTAAAATATCCTTAAATCAGACTGTACTATCTGTTTGGAATTATTTTTCTCATAGTTCCTATGTTCCAATCTTGTTTAGTTATTCACTATTTTTACTTACTGATTTTGGAATTAATGGCGGGAAAATTGGATTCTTAATTGGGGTTTTAATTATTTGTTTCATATTTTTCTCTACATTGTTATGTTTCATTTACTCTTTGATATACTTGTTTTATTCTATTCTAATTATTGTATTTACAAATATAGTGGCGCTTCAGAGGACCCATTGCCTATAAAAGGGCCTTGGATAATCCCCTGTAGCCTCATCACTTATTATACACTCAACAAATTAAATACAATTTTATTACGTTTATATTCTTTTTATTAGTAATACAATCCTAATTAAAATTCTATATAACAATTTAAAGGTTGCTTTAAGTCTGATAGTAATTTAAAGTGTTTGCCGCGCAGAAGCCTTACCTTAAATAATATTAATATTAATAAAGTCTAAGTTTTGTCATCTCTCAAGTTACTCGCCGTTGTTTTCCTTTTAAATAAATTAAATATTCTATTATAGTTTATTTCTTTTATCTTTTCCCTTGTCCTCCTCCTTTTTCCCTCCTTTTCTCCTCTTTTCCTTACCTTCTTCTAGACGACTGACCAACAAGTTCCCAGATTACAATAGGTCAGATCAATTGGATATAACTCAAGTGGATTCTCAATTATTTTCTGTTTATATATCTTTGGAGTGTCATTATGTGTTAAATTTTTTTTTATATGTTTCTTATAATTATCAATTTTTTATTGATTTTAAAAATGGCTCAAAGAGAAAGATGGGATTTATTGTGTTGGAAAAAATTTGGAATGGGAATTTGGAAAATAGTGATGATATTTGTGGTGGAATATTTTATAGCCTCCAGCTAGTGGATAAACTGCAATTAACTCATCAAAATCAAGAAAAAAAATCTTAGTATAATAAATTCAAAACAAATTAATATTTGTGACAATTCCATATCTATCCTCCAGAAAGAGGTTAAACTTTGAAATTGATATACAGGAGATTTTATGGCTGAAAATGGTGGTAATGGTGTTGGAAAAACAGATGTTAAATTAGACAAATGAAAAGGGGTTAAAAATTTATAATTGAAAAATAAGAATAATATTTTAGCTTATGTTGTTTCTGATTCTGATGAAGAGGAAGGTTCTGATGTCAAATTATTAAATGGTTGATCTAGAAGAGATCTTATTCCTCAAGTCAAGGCAAATTTTGATGCAGCAAAATATAAGAAGGTAGCAAATAATGTTGTTAAAGTTAACAAAAGTCTTACAGCTGAATTAAACCCACCTTTGAAGAGACAAGCTTTATCAAGAGATCCATATGACTGTCCTTTGGTCAAGAATTTACATGAATTTTCTGAAACATCAAGAATCACATTTGTGAGACTGGGTGTTGTAAATTTTGTACCTGAAGATTGGTTATCAGGAGAAGAGAAGAAGTTGTTGTTTGATGTGATGGAAAAAAGGGAGAAGATCATTGCTTTTTGTGGAAGAGGAGAGAGGTTTGTTAAAGCATTATTATGGGGAGTCTTACAAGATTCCTGTTGTCTGTCACAAACCATGGCAACAAAAACTAATTCCGATTCCTGAAGCTTTAAAAGAAAATTATATTGAAGTCATTAGAATAGAAATTTGAGCTGGATTATATGAGCACTCCTCATAAATTTACTCAAGTCCAGTTTTATGTATCATGAAACCTAATGGTAAGCTCAGGGTATTACATGGTGTTAGGGAATTGTATAAGGTTACAATAACAGATGCTGGTATACCACCTAGTGCAGAGGAGCTTGTGGAAGAATTTTCTGGTAGAGTGTGTTATAAATTGGGTTATATTATGGAATTAATGATGAGGGAAAATTAAATGCTGATTATAGAATTCTAACTACTTTAGTTACTCTATTTATAAATTTGAAATTAACAAGATTACCTCAAGGGTAAAAAACCTTTGTTTCTGTTTATCAGGCTCAGATGGCTTGAATTTATCAAGATGAAATTCCACAATATTAGGGTATATTTATTGATGATGGTGGAATTAAAGGTCCTTCAACACACTATGATAATGAAGTGTTGAAGAAGAATCCAGGGATACAAAAATTCATCTGGGAATATGCTGTTGCTCTAGAGAGAATTTTCATCAAGATTTAAGAGGCTGCTGTAACTATTTCTGGATCAAAGTTTTCTTGTTATGTACCGTCTTGGAGATTCTAGGTCACATGGTATTTAGAGAGTTTATGATTATGTCAATAAAGAAGGTTAAAAATATTCAGTCCTGGCCAAGACCCAAGAATACAACCACAGTCAGAGGGTTTTTAGGTGTATGCGTGTATTTCATAATGTTTATAAAGGACTTTTCTTCATTGGAAGCTCCTTTGAGACAGTTGACTAGTAAGGATGCTGATTGGGGGTGGGATGATGAGTGTGGATATGTATTTGTGAAGCTGAAGAAGTTTTTTGGAGAAGATATTGTCCTGCATAAGTTGGATTATGGAAAAGATGCAGGCAGGATAAATTTAGCAGTTGAATAAATTCAGATTGCTTCTGGGGAAGTTTTGTCTCAGATGAATAAAGCTGGTTGTTTTAGACTGGTCATTTATGAATCTTTTGTTTTTACTGAGGTGGAATCAAGATATTCTCAGCCAAAATTAGAGCTCTTTGGAGCAGCAAAACTTCTAAATAAACTTTTTAATTGTTTATGGGTTCAACACTTCAAATTACAAGTGGATTCTAAATCTTTAATTCAAATGATAAATTCACCTAGCTTAATGAACACACCCATGACCAGATGGGAAGCTTTTATTTAATACTTTTCTTTTTATATAGCTCAAAAACCTGGGGAAAAAATCCACTATTCCAGATGTCTTATCATGAAGACCACCCACTTAAGAAGATTCTGATTCAGAAGAATTCGATCAAGATATACCTGTTATCAAGGCCAGCACAAAAGGTGCTGATGACTTTCCTTACCTCCCCCATGAAATTTAACTGGCAGGTTCTATTTTTTTAAATAAAAAATGACAAAGACCTCCACAATGAGGATAAAATGGCTAAATTTAAAACTGTGGTAAATTATATTTTTTGGTATTTTAATGATTTTGTAGATAAATTTTGTATAAAAGAGGTAGGAGAAGTTGTGGTGTAATAAAATGAGGATGGTGAGAATTTTTTGTGATAGTTATAAATTGGTGAATGTTGTGTATATTTTATTGTTAGAAAATTCTGTTAAAGAGAGGTCAGGAGATTGTAAAAATTCAGTTAAAAAGATATTATAGAAAGAAAATAATTTTGATGATGAAAGGGGTGTAAAAAAAGTATATGAAATTTTGGTTACATAAAGGCTGGAAGGTTCAGAGATGGAAAAGTAAAAATGTTTAATGATAAGTAGGCAAAGTCAAGGCTTAAAATTATTGGCTCATTTATGTACAGGTGATTTTGGTAATAGGGAAGTGTCCATATATGTGGTGTTTATGGAACTTCAAGATGAAGTCTGTAGGCACACAGGATTTTATTTTAAGATGTTTATATATTTATTAAACCTGGACAGGCCAGAGAATTGTGATAATGACAAATGGGTGGCTATCAAAAGGAATTCACCAGAATTTTATTTATCTTGTAGAAAACTAATGATGATGAGGTATCAAGATCCTCAAGTTGTTATTACTCAGAGAAAAGGGCAAGAGCTGGTTATGAAATCACTGCATGAAGATCTTGCTCATAGAGGATTTGGAGAATCGTATAGATGAATTTCTGATAGATTTTGGTGGCCTAGCATGAAGTTTTCTGTGAAAAAATGGGTTCAGTCATTTGATGAATACCATTGAAGGATTTATTTAAGGCCAAAAGAACCTGGACATGCAACTGGTGAAAACACCCTTTTTGAGAGAGTTAGTTTGGATGCTTTTCATATTAAAGAGGGAAAATATAAATATTTAATTTCTTCCAGAGATGATTTATCTGGTTGGGTGGAGCAGTGCCTCTTATTAAATTTAATGCCAAGAATGTGGCAGATTTCTTCATGAGGAACTTTTTTTACTAATACAGCACAAAAGGAATTTGAAGTATTTAAAACTGCATTCACTAAAGCTCTAATTATTCACCTTTTTGATCATACTTATTTGAAAATAGTCAAGTTAGATGCTAGAAATTATGCTATAGCAGGAGTCATATCCCAAATCTATTGTGAAACAAACTTTTTTCATCCTGTTGCCTATGAATCATTCAAACTTATCACAGAAGAATTCAATTATTAAATTCATGATAAAGAATTATTAGCTATTATTCATTGTCCTAAAAATTGGTATTCTTCTCTTCTCAGTCTTAATAATTCTTTTTCAAATCATAAATTATTTTTATATCAATACATCACAAAAGGAATTTGAAGCATTGAAAACTGCATTCATTAAAGCTCCAATTCTTAAAAATTTTGATCATACTTCTTTGAAAATAGTTAAGACATATGCTAGCAATTACGCTATAGAAGGGGTCATATCCCAAATCTATTTTGAAAAAAAAAAATTATCCTGTTGTCTTTGAATCATGCAAACTCATTGCAGAAAAATTAAATTATGAAATTAATGATAAAGAATTATTAGCTATTATTCATTGTCTTAAAAATGGCATTATTTCCTCCTCAGTCTCAATGGTTCTTTTAAAATACTAACTGATCATGATACTTTGAAATACTTCATGTCTTTCAAAGTACTAACTAGATGTCAGGAAAATTGGTCTGAGTTCTAATCTGAATTTTATTTTCCTATTAACTATTTCCCATGAAAAAATTGTGTAGTTACAGATATTTTATCAAATTGGGAGGACATTTATCTGCAGCAGGCAGAGGCATTTTCTGAAAAAAATCCAGCAAATGCAAAATTGATTTTTGACAAAGCAATGTTAATAACTTAAAAACTTAATTCAATTATAACACAATCAATTTAAAATCCAATATCCAACATTGGAGAAGCTCAATCAAAGGATGATTATTGTTTGGGGATTAAAGACAAAAGAATCTCATAGACAGGGGCCAAGAGATTCAGTATAGAATCAGGTCTGTTAGCCTTTGAAGGTAGAGTACTCATACCCTACAAAAAGATATAAAATTATGGATTTTTAATTGTATACATGATTCTAAAATAGCTGGTCATTTTGGTGTTGATGAAACATACCAGTTAATAGTGAGGGATTTCTTCTGGCCAGGAATAACTTTTTAAATTAAGGTCTAAATTAAAGCCTGTTATGAATTTAATAGGAACAAGGTACCTCAACACAGGAAGTATGGATTGCTTCAACCACTTCCAATTCCCTCTAAAACATGGGAATCAATTGTGATATAATTCATTTCTCAATTCCCTCCAAGAGATAGCTTTGATACTATATTAGTCATAGTTTATAGATTCTATAAAATGTCTATTTTTATTAAAACTAATACTAGTGCAACTGAAGAAAATTTAGCTAATTTCATTTCAAAATTTTTATTTTCTAAACATGTTTTACCTATTGATAGAATTTCAGACAGGGGCTCCATGTTTTTCTCTACTTTCTGAACTCAAATTTTTCAACAATTAAATATTACAAGGAATATTTCTACAGCTTATAATCCTGAAGCCAACAGGAAAACTGAAGGAATCAAGCAAATTCTTGAAAAATATCTTCAAATTTATGTCAATTACAAACAGGAAGATTTGACCAAATGTTTACTATTGAAGAAATTTACTTATAAAAACTCAACACATTCTTTGACAAAAAAATCTATGGAAAAAATCCTCAATTCAATCCATTTCATGTGGGGATCAATAATCCTGCTGAACTATATCTTTGAAAAATTATAATACTTCAATGCAAACACCAATCTAACCTCAAGGTATAAAATCAAAGGCATAAGAACAGGCCAAAAGAAATCAAGAGTATGCCCCACCTTATAAACCAGGGGAAAAGGTATGGCTTGAGTCTAAAAATATTTGAACAACTTTACCATCAAATAAACTATTTGAAAGGTGCTTGGGTCCTTTAAAAATTGATACTGAAGTCTCTAAAATTGCATTTTAACTTAAGTTACATTTAAAATGGCAATTGATTCATCCTGTTTTTCATGTATCTTTTCTGGAACTTGCTCAAGAAATATACCAGGAAAGAACCAACCCTCTCCAGAACCAGTTGAAATAGAAGATCATCTATAGTGAGAATTGAGTCAGATTCTTGATTCAAGAACTTGCAAGGGGAAGCTTCAATACCTTGTGGAATGGGAAGGCTACCTCAATGACTCAAATAAAAAATCATGAGAACCAGCCATTAATGTTTCAAATGCTCCTGAACTCCTAAAATTATTTCATTTAAAATATCCTAAAAAACCTAAAACTTTACCTCAATTATTTTTCTTTAATTTTTCTCCTTTCTTTTAAATTTTTTATTTTAAATAAAATTTTAAAACTCTTTATCTTTTTTTTATTTTATTCCTTTCTTCTTTCTAGATCATAAATAACTAAAACAAAATAAAATTAAAATTAAAATAAATAAAAAATAAAATTAAATGAATTAAAATAAAAAACTAAATTAAATAAAAATAAAACAAATATACAATAAATAAATTAAAATAAATTAAATAAAACACAAATCAAAGTCTTTATCTTTCTAAATTTTATTAAACCAAATTATTTTTTCTTTTCTTTTCAATTTCCTTTATTTCTTCTACAACTTCAACTTTAACTCAACCTCAATTACTTAATTCTACCACTTCAATTAAAATTAGAACTTTTATTTTTATTTTTCCTTTATCTTAGCGATTCTCAAACCTTAAACATCTTCAAGAAAAAACTCAAACCATCTTACACTTCAACTATCTTTAAAATAGAAATCTTTTGCTCTTCTCTAAAAAATATTTTTTCTAAACTGTTTTTTTCTTTCAAACTCTCAGCCAGGCTACTAGAATTACCCAGTAAATATTTAATTATTTACTAGGATGAAGCCACACCTTTATTACTTATTCAATTAATTATATTTACTTTATAACCTACTTATAATAATTTGACAAATTGGAATGAGTAAATATAAAAATTTAATGTTCCTCATAATTTTATCCCCTAACAACATCCTCATTACAGTTTAGATGTGAAATACAATTATATTAATACTAAATATTGAATCCAAATTATTTTATTTAAAATTGACATTTACATATAATCTATAATAAATCAAATACGTTAACATACACATTAAATACAATATATTAGTTCATTATTTATAGAACAACTTTTATATTTGCAATATCTAAGTGTGGAATTTCCTTTTTCTCTCATATTCATGTATTTAGATTTTTTTAACTCTGTGACTTCTATCCTTTTTTCCTATAAAAGGCCTCCCATTTCAAGTTTTTTTTCTCCATTCCATTCTCACTTTTACTAATTTATTATATTATTATAACTACATTAATTACTACTATTACTTCTTTAGTATTTAAATCCACTTTATTCTAAATTTTCAAGTAATAATAATAATACCCCTTTACCTTTAACCTTGAGTAATAAATTATAAAAGATAAAAAATACATACCCCTTTAAAATTTGAGCCATTTCTAATTTTCACCATCATTGGACTGCCGTTAAAACCTTCTAGACCAGTGGGAACGTCTAATACAAACTGTCCTCTAAAACAATATTTTTTCTTTTTCTCTTCTATTTATCTGAACCACTAAAATTAAAATAAAACTTTAAAAAATAAATTAAAATAAAATAAAATAAATAATGTAAAAATAAATCTTTTTTCCCTCTTAATATCAATTTTCTTTTTCTTTTGAATAAATAAATTTAGCAACTATTCAAGACAAAAATATAAAATATATGCATTTTTTTATTTTTTCCTTTCCTTTTCCTTTTCCTTCTACTTCAATTTTTTTCATCTATTTTTTTTCAAACCAAATTCTTCATTTTCTCTACCACCTTTTGTATATCCTTTCTACCCTTTTCAAAAACTTTTTATTCCCCAGCTGGCATCAATTCTCCAATTTCCAGCAACTCCTTGGCTACATCATACAAAGCTGCATCAAAAATCCTGTAAATCTTATTGAAAATATTTTTGAAAAAAGTAGTTTGGAAAGCTTGACCAGGCTTCTTTAACCACGCCTGATCTAATTTGACCTCCCCAGTCAAATCATTAATAAGGGGCTCAGGGTATGTATCCCTCAAAGGACCAGCTTCAGGTGGTTGCTCAAATTTGGGTCAAGGTTTGACAACAGGATTCATTTCTGGTTAGACAGGCAATTCTTGAATGATTTCCGCCTTCTAAAACAAAGAATCCTCTGGCTATAAAATAAAAATTATTTTAAATTAAAATCACTTACTTCAAACTCAGGATCTACTTTGATAGACAAAATAGGCTTAGTGACTTTGACATACTTCCACTACCTCATCCTCTTCATTTCCCAGAATCAGTTGAAGTTTTTTTTGTACTAGAAGCTACCTCAGCTACCAGATCAGACCCATCCTCAGCAAGTTTGTTGATCTCATCTTCAGGGGCCATTGGCCACTTCCCAATATTAAAAGTGCCCACCCAACCTGAGATATCCATCCTCTCTTCCCAATTAAGTGTGTCCTTTGCACCATCCAACACCAATGTTTTCTTTACAGGAACCTCCCAGATTTCCTTGACAATGGCCTGATCCTTAAAGATAAACCAAAATTTAGTTGAAGTGAATTATCCTTTGGTGACTGAATTTTTCTCCCATTCATTGCAGGCCACCCAAAACCATCAACAAAACTTGCACTTCTTTTGAGGGCCCCAAGAAGCTATACTCTTGATGAAAAAAAGGTCCATAGCTACACAAGCTGTAAATTTTGTGTTGAACTGCTGTGTGTGTATAATTCCATCATCATGGGGATGAGGATTTGGGGTTGGATTGTGATGTTCAGGCATTATGACAAGATATTTAAGTATTATTTTTTTATCTAAAGACTCTTTTAAAAAAATTTAAAGAAAAATAAACAAGGAGAGTAAGGTTACTGAAGATTTCTCATTATCAAAAGAGCTTGCATTTTATACCTGGGAATCTCTCACACGCCACATGAAATTCAAAGAAAAAGTTAATCCTTTAATCCATAAATCAGTACACAAATTTGTATGCAAAGCACATAAGCACCATTTACATATAAAATGTTTATTTTTGTGTGTCTCAATTTGACTGTACTATCTAAACTTTAAATCTAAATTAGTCAATTATATGCTTAAACTTTTCAACCTTAAGTAAATGGGAAATGTATCAGTGCTAGGGTTAATGATTCATTTTCAATGTTGGGCTATTGTGTGTCTAAGTGTAATTAAAGGTCTGTGAGTAGGAATAGGAGTAAGATTAAAGGATCTGTTGGTTATATTAAAGGTTCAATGATAAAGTGAGGATGCTTTATTAAAGAGGTTAATTTGAGATGGAGTTATCTGTATAATTGGGTGGATTTTGATTAACATTACTTAGAATTTAATTATAATATTGTTGTGATAGTATTTAAATTTATATAAGGCTATTATTTTTTCCTATCTTTCTTAATAATCAATTTAATGTGATCTTAAAATTCCTAAATATTTCTTTGATTTTTAAGTTCCAACCCTTTGTGAGATTAACCTGAATATTTAGTTTTACTTTTCAATTACATTATTATTTACCTCAAACTTATTTAAAAAGAAGTATTAATTTATCTTTAAATTACATTTTAATCACTCCCTCTAAGTATTACTGTGTGCTTTGACAGAGTCTTAATCATCTTTTCCAGGCTCACATACACAGGAACACCCTTGACCTTGTGTTTAGGCCCTCTGGTGACAATAGGAGAGGGTTTTAGCTCAAGATCATGGTTTAAAAAGTTTGAAGATTGATGAAATAGGAAAAAAAGAGTGATCAGTTGAGTTTGTAGCAGGGAATTAAAGTGATTAAATTCAAGATAGTGGCCTTACCCTTTTCTGGAACACAAAAATTAGGTCAAATAGTTGTAAGGCTAATTTTCTAATGTGTCTATATAAAATTTGAAAATTATTTTAGTGAGTTTCCCACTTCTTGTGGGACTACTGGAATTGCTACTGAGGTTACTCTGGGGGTAGTCTGAGGGACAGATAAATGAATTGCCTACCAGTCATCATTTTTTTCCACCCTGTGGATAAGCTTTTAAATTTAAACATAGAATACAATTTGTGTAGAGGTCCAATATTTAACAGTTCTTAAATATGGATGAGCTTGCCAGCATTTTAAATTTTGGGAATTTCTGTAACTTTAAAAAACTGATTACAAAAAGGTTCACTATGGAGGACATGGGTGATGTTAATTACCTCTTTGGTATTAATTAACACAGACTACTTGTGGGGGACTTTCTAGCAAGTCCTTAACTTGAATTCAGATGGAACTCAGATAGAGCTAAGTCTGAAATTTTATGGAACTCTTGCTGAACTGTGCTCAAAAACCAACTTTAACTATTGTAAAAACCTAGCCTATTCTTTTGTGGTATCATAATGAAAATGAAATGAACTCATGTTAATTTTTAAATAATAAAAGGTTCATTAATCATTCCAAACAATTTAAACCTTGGGAACATAATTTTAACTAAGTATTTTAAATTATAGCTAAAAATGGAGCTAAAAACTCATTAAAAACTTTCAATTTTTCAAGTGATATTTTTACTCTAATTTATTAATTATTTAAAATAGATTGAAACATATTAAAAGTCATATATAAATATTTAATACACCACACAATATGGGGGGGATTGCTAGAAAGTCAGAAACCTTGAACCTAAATTCATATCTAATTGAGCACACATTGAGGTAGTGAAGAAACAAAAAGGAATAAAGTTTGAGAATAAATTTATACACTGATGAAGCTAGCTTGATTATTTATTGAAGTACATTTGAAAATTTTTTTAAACAGTGTTGAATAATTAAAGACACAATTTTGTAATAGGATCTTGGAATAAGCCCTTCCTACAGCTAAGTCAGCTTTTAAAGCCACAAAATGTTTAAAATAATATTATACTTTTTTGCATGTGAAACTAGACACACCCCAATTAAAATTGAAAGAATAGTGATCTTAAATGTTCAAATAATTTTACTTAATTGTTAATATACAGTGAAACTGTCAGCCAGGCTATACAAGGAGCCCAGAAAATTATATGTTAATTTATTGGACATGAAAGAGGGCGTAAGAATTGTATTTTATGTATATAAATTAATATTTTATTGCATAATAAAATTATATAAGTATCTTATTAATAATAAGTGTTATATTAATTTTACTTTTTTATAAACTTTTATACATTTAAATTAAGCTTAATATATTTTATATTCTACAAATAATGGCTCATTTTTATTTATTTAATATTAATTAATTACAAAACATATATTATAATTATATATGTAAAATTGAATTATAATTTAATTAAGTTAATTAATTAATTTTATATATTAAATAAAACTTCATATATTATTAAGCAATAATATTGGGCGCTTCTTTTGACCCTTAATTGTGTCAGCAAAAATTATTAAATAAATTATAATACTTATTTAATAACATAGTATTAAAATCCACATTTTAAATTACAAATAACACTAAATTAATTATCTGTTTCATTTAAACTAATTATTGAATTAATTACATAGTTAAAACAATTACTTAAAATTTCTTTAAACTGAATTGAATTTATTCCATGAATTTTGGTGTGAAAATAATTTTATTTGTTTTACTTAAAACCTTTACGTGTCACTATAATGTCTGTTTTTGATTATTTTTACTCATTTTTCTCATGTTTCAGACTTACTTGGTTAATGATTATTTTAATTAAGTGTTTTGGGATGTTATGGTGGGAAAAGGATTAATTACTCACGGTGTGGTAGCCTAAAGTTTAGTACGGCACCTAAATATGTAAATGGAGTTATTATGGCGTGAAAGATTGGCGTTATTATTTTTTTTATAAAAGGGTTTTATTTAATTTATTGGAGTTTAAAATATGAAGAAATTGGTCACGAGCGAATGCCTACACAAATACAATTTATTTTACGGAGAAAACTTATTTTTACGGTCTGAAAAATTTATAAGTATCAAGTCAAGTCACTCAAGAACCTTGGGAAATTTTCCCAGAATTTTTACTATTTTTCTTATATTTTTAAATGAATTTTAAAGTTTAATAGAAATATTTACGTTTTCAAAAATTACTTAACTTCGATGAATTTTCACAGGGTAATTAGAGCTGCGCAGACTACGAAAATTAGTTTGGTATGTAAAGGGGAAGTAGCTCTATTATGTGTAATTTTTCTAGATTTTTTATTATAGTTTTAAGGTTCTAATTAAGTCCGGAAGTCCGGACGGACTCCGTTTTGACTGTGTACGGACTCCGTACGGACTCCGCTTTGACTCCATACGGACTCCGTACGGACTCCGTTCCGGCTCCGTACGGACTCTGTACGGGCTCCAGTTTGACTCTGGAAGAGCTCTGGAGGGGAAAACTTAGGCATGTGACTAGGAATACTTAAGCGCTTCTCAAACTCGAAATTGAGAGGGGGGACACATCATACAGCTTAATCTTTAACCACCACAGTCTCATTTTTTATTACTCAACAAATTAAAATAACTTGTAATACCCTTATAACATTATTATTTTTTACATAACATTTTAGAAATACAATTCAACAGTTTAAATAACACTTCATACAGGGTATCTTTAGAAAGGTCTTCATCACTGGGACTTGATTATTGCTGTCTCATAAAAACTTAAATTATTATAAAAACATAAAAGTCAATCTTTTCAGATCTTTCACTGGTACACCTTAATTGTTGTTATCAGTATTTCTTTATCAACTGCCACTTTCTTTAAATCTCAATAAGCGTTAAATATTATAGAGTTTCATTATTTTTTTTATCAATCAGATCCAAGTAGATTTGTTAGCTTAGTGATTTAGAATTCCCATTTTATTATTTTT
Source organism: Hemileia vastatrix (assembly GCA_030280995.1). Taxonomy (NCBI): domain Eukaryota; kingdom Fungi; phylum Basidiomycota; class Pucciniomycetes; order Pucciniales; family Zaghouaniaceae; genus Hemileia; species Hemileia vastatrix. The sequence continues at coordinate 36,528,797 of JASXTE010000004.1, forward strand.
ATTGGAAGGACGGGGTTTTCAGCTAAATCCACATATCTCCTCCAGATTCTGCTTACAGCAAGGCGACTGTAAGAGTTTACCTTACCATAGTTGGCGCCCAACATGGGGTTTCGAATTCTCTAGCTTTCTTTAAAGACTTACTTGGATCAAGAACGTTATTAGCCTGCAAGAGGCTTATTTTCTGGAACTCTAATTGGATTTTTGTTATTGGCCTGAAAGAGGCTTGTTATTTTAACGGTTGTTAACGCTTTTCTTATGTTTTGGGATGTCTTCTACTAGTGGAACTGCTGTGTTGGCTGCTGGTGTACCTGTTAGGGCATCAGTAAGGATTGTATCTTGGGTTGGGCCCAAGTTTTCTGGAGATGATTTAGAAGGATTTTTACATAGGTATGAAACTGCAGCTGCATTTGATGGTGCTTTACCTTTGGATATGGTGAAGCAGATTAGGTTCTTTATTTTGGACAGAGAGGTGTAAAAGGAGGTTATTTCTATGGATGGTTATAAAGATCAAGATTGGAGAAAGCTCAAGATGGAAATGGAAAAAAGGTGGCCAAAAGTTTATTCATTGGAGGATCTAAAGAATATATCTAGGAAATGGGAATCAAAAGGTGGTGTAACATCTCTGCATCAGTATCATCAGTTTATGGTTGAATTTCAGGTGGTTCTGGATTATTTGTTGGAGTATGAAATTTTATTTCATGATAATGCATCAAAGTATATTTTTTGTGATGCTATGGGGGAAAAGGTTAAGAAAGATGTTTTGATGGTGCTTATTAATGCGAATTTAATGAAGGATTGCCCAGATGGAGAAACTAGGATTCCTGGTATGGAGGTGCTAAAGAAGGCTATTTTAGAACATCTGGATACTCATAATTCTGTTGATTTGGACTCTGGAGAAGACACTGAGGTCGCTCAAGAGATAGAAGAGGATGGTGTAAAAGAACTAGTTACTGATGAAATTTCGGATTCAGCCATTCCTGAAGATTTTGTCCAGCCTGAAGATATTATTTTTGTTGACTCTTCTGTTTGGAAAGAAGAGGTTTCTGAAGATGAAGATATTATTGTCACTGATGAAGAAAATTTGGATGTTGGGGATAATTTTGTTTTGGATAATTTGGAATTTGATTTAGAGGAATATTTACCTCAGGTTTTGTCTTCAAAAGCGGAGACTGTCTGCGATTCAGATGTGGATATGGTTTATGAATCTGGTATATGTATGGTGGATTTGTTTCAATCTCAGGAAGAGATTTTTATGGAGGATATGGTTTTCCCTGCACTAATAAAGAGTGTAGTGGCATTTGATAATAGAGTGCATAAATTGGATGCACTCATGTTTTGGAAAAGGGCTGTTTATTTTTTATGTCCAATGGTAGGACAAATTATGGGGGTTTATTTTTGGGTTTTATGGAATCGGTGGATAAGCCCTTGGGGCAAAATTATGGATTATCTCCAGGGGATATCAAGAATTTAATTCCTCCGAAATGAGGATAAACTACCTAAACTCGGTTGAAATTTTTTTTATCGTTATGTCTTCAATTTATTCAGGATTCAAATTATTATGTATGCCCTCATTTTTTGGGGTAGCAGGGGCTGATCGCTCTAATGTTGTAATCTCTCCTCAGGATGAGATCCCGGATTGCAATAGGTCAGCTCACTTGGAGATAATTCAAGTGGATTCTCAATTATTTTCTGTTAATATTACTTTGGAGTGCAAATACGTTTTGGACTTTTCTATATGTTTATTGGATTTACCCTGTTTTTCTATTAAATTTAAAAACAGTGAAAAAGGCAAAATGGGCCAAATTAGGTTGGATAAAAATTGGAAGGGTATGTTTATGGACCTCCAGCAAGAGGGTAAACTGCAAATATCACATCAAAATCCGATTAAAAATCTTGGTATAATTAAAACACAAAAAAATAATTTATGTGAAAATGTTATTCCGGACCTCCAGCAAGAGGGTAAACTGCAAATATCACATCAAAATCCAATTAAAAATCTTGGTATAATTAAAACACAAAAAAATAATTTATGTGAAAATGTTATTCCGGACCTCCAGCAAGAGGGTAAACTGCAAATATCACATCAAAATCCAATTAAAAATCTTGGTATAATTAAAACACAAAAAAATAATTTATGTGAAAATGTTATTACGGACCTCCAGCAAGAGGTTAAACTGCAATTATCTCCTTCTATTTTGGACCTCCAGCAAGAGGGTAAACTGCAATTATCTCATCAAAATCAAATAAAAAATCTCGGTATAATTAAAACACAAAAAAATAATTTTTGTGAAAATTCAATTCCGGCTCTCCAGCAAGAGGTTAAACTGCCGACTTTCTTTACAGGTGATTTAATGTTGGATAAGGGAAGCAAAGGTGTTGGAAAATCTGTTTATAAATTAGACGAGGGAAAGGAAAAAAGGGTAAAATTTAATAATGAAATAAAATATTTTTCTAATTTTTCTTATTCCGATTCTGGCGATGAAGAAGATTCATTTGATGAAAGTTTTAATGGAGATACAAAATAAAATGTTTTACCTCAAGTTAATTTAGATGTGGAAGCAGCCAAATATAAGAAAGTAGCAAATAAAGTTCGACCTATTAATGAACCGCTACCTGCTGAATTAAATCCACCCTTGAGAAGACCAAGGTTATCAAGAGATCCTTATGAAAGTCCCTTGGTAAAGAATCCGCCTGAATTTTCTGAGACGTCAAGAATCACTTTTGAGAGACTGGGTGTTGTTAATTTTGGACCTGATGGTTGGTTGTCTGGAGAAGAGAAGAAGTTGTTGTTGGATGTGATGGTCAAGCGAGAGAAGGCCATTGCTTTTGTAGAAGAGGAGAGGGGTGTGTTGAAGCATTTCTATGGGGAGCCTTACAAGATTCCTGTGGTATGTCATGAACCGTGGCAGCAGAAACCGATTCCTATTCCGGCTGCATTAAAAGAAGCCTATATTGAAGTTGTCAGAGAACGGATACGCACTGGACTGTATGAGCAATCAACGTCAAGTTATTCTAGTCCTGTATTTTGTATCAAGAAACCGAATGGCAAGCTTAGAGTTGTTCATGATCTTAGGGAATTAAATAGGGTTACAATAAAGGATGCTGGGATACCGCCTAGTGCTGAGGAGTTTGTTGAAGCGTTTGCAGGGAGAGTGTGCTATGGTTTGGGAGATATTATGGGTGGATATGATGAGAGAGAGTTACATCCGGACTCAAGGCCTCTCACTACATTCGATACGCCACTTGGACGTTTACAGTTAACAAGATTACCTCAAGGAGCAAGAAATTTGGTTGCAGTTTATCAAGCTCAGATGGCTTGGATCCTTCAAGATGAAATTCCACAATATGCTGGAATCTTTATAGATGATGGAGGAATTAAGGGACCAACAACCGACTATGATAACCAGGTGTTGGAAGAGAATCCCGGGATACGCAAATTCATTTGAGAGTTTGCAATTACTTTAGAAAGAATCTTGTTTCAAATTGAAGAGGCTGGTTTAACTATTTCAGGTTCAAAATTTTCATGTTGTGTGCCAGCCTTAGAAATATTAGGCCATGTGGTATGTAGAGAGGGTAGGATTATGTCCAAGAAGAAAGTTAAAAAAATTCAGTCCTGGCCAAGACCCAAGAATACGACCGAAGTTAGAGGGTTTTTAGGCGTTTGCGTATATGTTAGAATGTTTATCAAGGACTTTTCTTCATTGGCAGCTCCATTGAGACGGTTAACGAGAAAGGATGCAGACTGGGAGTGGGATGAAGAGTGTGAGAAGGCGTTTGTGAAGTTGAAGGAGGTTGTAGGGAAGGATTTAGTCCTGCACAAGTTGGATTATGGAAAAGATGCTGGCAGAATTTATTTAGCCGTTGATTCAAGTCAGGTTGCAGCTGGGGCGGTTCTGTCTCAGATGGATAAAGCTGGTTACATCAGGCCAGTTAGGTATGAATCTGTAGTATTTACTGAGGTCGAATCAAGATATTCTCAACCAAAATTGGAATTATGTGGTGTGGCAAAAATACTGAAGAAACTTCAGCATATTTTGTGGGGGCAACATTTTGAGTTGCAAGTGGATGCAAAATCGTTAATCCAGATGATTAATTCCCCAAGTTTACCGAACGCACCCATGACGAGATGGGTAGCTTTTATTCAACATTTTTTGTTTGATTTAGTTCATAAGCCTGGCAAAACTTTTACTATGCCAGACGGTTTATCAAGGAGACCACCCACTGAAGAAGATTCAGACTCAGAAGAGTTCGATGAAGATATACCTATTATCAAAGCCAGCACTAAAGGAGCTGAAGACTTTCCATACCTCCCCCATGAGGTTAAACTGGCAGGACTATTGTGTTTAGATTATGATGATGATGACCTCCACCAAGAGGATAAACTGGAAAATAGTTTTTATGTTAATAAAGGTGTTGGAAAAGGTGTAGATAAATTTGGTAGAAAGGAGGTAGAAGAAGATGTGGTGTATGTAGAGGAAGATGGATTGGTAGTGTGGGATAGTAGTAATTTAAGGAATGGTGTATATGTTGGAGAATTAGAGAATTTAAATAAAAAGGTGGATAAAGAGAAAGAGGTATTTTCAAATACGGTTTTCGAAGGATCCAAAGGTTCAGAAGAAAAACGTCGACATAGCTTGATTAAAGATTTATTTAGGGGTCAACGATTATTGGCTCATTCATGTGCAGGTAATATTGGTGATAGAGAAGTTCCTATTGATGTTATATTAATCGATTTTCAAGATGAAGTCTGGGGTCAGACTGGTTTTTATTTTTTGTTAGTCAAATATTTGTTGACTTTAGAGAGGCCAGAAGATTGTGAAGACGATGAATGGGTGGCTATCAAGAGGAAGTCATCTACATTTTACCTATCTGGTCGACGTTTAATGAGGAGGAGGTATCCAAATCCTCAAGTAGTTATAACTCAACAGAAGGGGCAAGAATTAGTTTTGAAATCACTGCATGAAGAGCTCGGGCATAGAGGTGTTGGAGAAACGTTTAGAAGAATTTCTGATCAATTTTGGTGGCCTGGCATGAAGATGGCTGTTAAACAGTGGGTTCAGTCATGCAAAGAATGTCAAAGACGAAGTTATTTAAGGCCAAAAGAACCTGGACGCGCGACCGGTGAATATACGCTCTTTGGAAGAGTTAGTTTAGATGCCGTTCATATAAAAGAGGGACGGTATAAATATTTAATTGTGGCCAGAGATGATTTATCTGGTTGGGTAGAGGCAGCGCCTCTTATTAATTTAACTGCCAAAAATGTGGCAGAATTTTTTTTGAATAATTGGGTATATAGGTATGGGGTGATGAAGTTGGTAACGGTAGATGGAGGTCCTGAATTTGGGACAGAGTTTAAAGAGGCCGTATTGAAAGTTGGATCAAAGGTTAGGGTAGCAACCCCATATTATCCTGAAGCTGAAGGCATGGTTGAAAGAGGGCATCAAGTTATCAAGGATGCTTTAGTTAAAATGTGTGGGACAAGTGCCGAAAAATGGAGGCACTATTTACCTTTAGTTTTATTTGCTGATCGAATCACTCCCAAAAGGACGACCGGATTTTCACCTTATGAACTTGTTTTTGGACAGAAAGCAGTTTTACCGGTTGATTTAGAAGCTGAATCATATCTTGGAGTTGACTGGGACACGGTCAAAACTACTGAAGAATTATTGTGTGCAAGAATGATGCAGCTAGAAAAGAAAGAAGAATATTTAGAAAAGGCATATTCGCGGATGATGAAGATCCGAAATCAATCAGTTAGATATTGGGATGAGCGGTTGGCACATCGATTAAGGAAACCTTTGAACCCAGGAGATATGGTCCTGGTGTATAATAGGAGTTTGGAAAGTCAGTGGGGAAAAATGTTTGCAGATAGGTGGAATGGACCGTATAAAATCAAGGAGCAAGTTTCCGGCGGTTCATATGTGCTAGAAGAGTTGGATGGAGTAGTATTAAAGAAGAGGGTAGCAGCTGATCAAGTGAAACGGTTCTATCCTAGAGGCCCCAGGAGTGCCGAAGTCTTCCTCCGCAATGAGGATAAACTATGATATCAATGAAACTTTATGGATTCCTCCGCAATGAGGATAAACTATGATATCAATGAAACTTTATGGATTCCTCCGCAATGAGGATAAACTATGAAATTTCTTAAATTTTATCAACTCCGAAATGAGGATAAACTACAATTTTAATGACTTTTATTAAATTTATACCTCTGCAATGAGGATAAACTATGATATCTACGAAATTTTATGGATTCCTCCGCAACAAGTATAAACTATCTTCTTATTTTTATCAAAAATACTTTACTATCATTACACTGCATATGGGCGACGAAACTGTGATGAAACATAACGAAATGTGAGAAAACCTTCATTGAAAATTTTCAAAATTAAAAATTCTTAAAATATGGGTGAAGATAGTGTTGGAAAAATTTTAAAATTTATTGGAAGAAGTGTTCACAGGGGAACCTTCTTAATTAAATATTGGCAAGTGTGGGGGTAATTGATGGGCTGGCTGCTCTATACACAATTACCCCATAATGTTCGTTTCCAAAATTTTCCCTGTTTCTAGTTGAATCCTGGCTTTGTCTTTTAATTTTAGGAAGTCCACTAAGACTATAAACTGGAACAAATCAAGAGACACCGCTATCAACGCAGGATTCAAGATTCTTTTATTTTATTTTGTTTTTTATTTTTTTTTATTTTAGATTGTGATTTCTTTTCTTTAATATATATTATGAATTATTATAAAGGTGATGCTCACTGGTGGTCTCTAATCATTTTTATAAATTGGAGGAAGCCCACCCAGTGATCATCATTATAAAAGTTATCTTCTAAAAACTTTCATTTATTTTCTTTTCTTTTCAATTTCTCAAAATTGTGTAACCACATCAAGTTGCACTTGGATGTGGGTATGATGTCGAGGGTACGGCTCATCAAATGGTCGGGGGGCATCTTTTAAAATTTTATTTTAAAAATTTTTTATTACTTTTTTTTATCTTTTCTTTTCACATTCGTTTATCTTCTTTTAAAAATTAAAATTAAACTTTTATTTCAAAAACTATCTTTTCTAAAATCTTTTATTTTAAATTAAAAACAAAATTAAAATTAAAATTAAATAAAAAATAAAATAAAAATAAAATAAAAAAATAAAATAAAAAATAAAAAAAAATAATAAAAATAAAATAAAATAAAATAAATAAATAAAAATAAAATAATAAAATAAATAAATAAAAAATAAAAAAAAATTAATTAAATCAAAATTATTATTATATTTCTTAGTTTTGTTTTTCAGTCTTCATTCTTTTTAGTTTTATTTATTTAGTTTAGACAGGAAACAGGGTCTAGGGGAACTCAATACTTATGGGATTTTACTTCAAGATATCTGTTAGTCCTCCAAGACTTTAAACTGGCTACTGTTCAAGACTTTCCTTAAGGTTTTTTATACATATTTTGGATCTGTTAGTCCTCCAAGACTTTAAACTGGCTACTTTTCAAGACGTTCTTTAAGGTTTTTTATACATATTTTGGATCTGTTAGTCCTCCAAGACTTTAAACTGGCTACTGTTCAAGACTTTCCTTAAGGTTTTATACAAATTTTGGAGCTGTTAGTCCTCCAAGACTTTAAACTGGCTAATTTTCAAGACTGTCATTAAAGATTTTATATTGGAGCTGTTAGTCCTTCAAGACTTTAAACTGAATTTCAAGGATAATCAAGATTTTATGGATATTTTCGGAGACGTATTTCTTTTATATAAATCAAATGTTAGGTCCACCAAGACCTTAAACTGGACTGTTATCAAGCTGTTGGGTCCACCATGACCTTAAACTGGATTTCTTATCGATTAAATGTTTGGTCCACCATGACTTTAAACTGGTAGTTCATTCATTGTTTAGTCCACTATGACTTTAAACTGGAAAATTAATATCTGCAGGATAATTCAACATTCATTGGACCACTATGGCCTTATACTGGATTACTTGTCGATCAAATGTTTGGTCCACTATGACATTAAACTGAATTATCAAATTTATTCAATCTTTGGTCAAGCCTAGGCCTTACTTAGGAATATATCAAGATATTTATGCACTTAAACGATCTTTGGTCCACCAAGACCATAAACTGGCAATCGATTATATGTTTGGTCCACCAAGACTTTAAACTGTAATGTCAATCTTGTTTGGATAACTCAATTCAATCTTTTAATTTATCACTGTCCACTAAGACTCTAAACTGGTTATTCAATTATTTCTGGAATTGGGTGCTGAAAGCTTTAGGAGGTTAAAACTTTAGGTGGTGATGATGCTAAAGAAAGCATAATGGTTAATTAGGTGAAATTTGTGGCGCTTTAACATGGTCTAAAGTTAAATTTATTATTGGAAGCCTGGCAAAAGTATTTTATGGGTTTGCTGTATAGCAAAGTTTGAAAATTGTGATGAAGGAATCAGAAGTTAGGATGGTAGTTGGATTTTAGGGAATGATTTTTTTTAGTGCCTCATAGTTAGGCCTTTTTTTTTTGGTGTGAAGCTTGGAGGACCTTATGGCGAGATTGGAATCATAGAATTCGGCTCAGTTGGGGGCCCTATGAGGTTGGAATCAGGAGTATTCGGCTCATAGGAAGATCCACTCTCTCAATGCTGTGACAAGAAGGAAGACTGGTATATGGGAGTCTGAAGGGATTCAAACCTTGCTCTCAGTAGTGGAATCATCACAAGATTTATTTTATTTTATTTTATGTTATATCAAGCCAGAGAAGAAGAAACAACGTTTTTATTATAAAGAATTAAAAGAAGACCAGCTAAAACAAATTTATCAAATTATTTTATTAGAAAAGATAATTCTTTTGGAATTGCTCAACCACTTATGCAAAGTTATAAGAATGGGGACATTCTCGATTGGAGGGAGGATGTGGTAGCCTAAAGTTTAGTACGGCACCTAAATATGTAAGTGGAGTTATTATGGCGTGAAAGATTGACGTTATTATTTTTTTTTATAAAAGGGTTTTATTTAATTAATTGGAGTTTAAAATATGAAGAAATTGGTCACGAGCGAATGCCTACACAAATACAATTTATTTTACGGAGAAAACTTATTTTTACGGTCTGAAAAATTTATAAGTATCAAGTCAAGTCACTCAAGAACCTTGGGAAATTTTCCCAGAATTTTTACTATTTTTCTTATATTTTTAAATGAATTTTAAAGTTTAATAGAAATATTTACGTTTTCAAAAATTACTTAACTTCGATAAATTTTTACGGGGTAATTAGAGCTGCGCAGACTACGAAAATTAGTTTGGTATGTAAAGGGGAAGTAGCTCTATTATGTGTAATTTTTCTAGATTTTTTATTATAGTTTTAAGGTTCTAATTGAGTCCGGAAGTCTGGACGGACTCCGTTTCGACTGTGTACGGACTCCGTTCCGGCTCCGTACGGACTCTGTACGGGCTCCAGTTTGACTCTGGAAGAGCTCTGGAGGGGAAAACTTAGGCATGTGACTAGGAATACTTAAGCACTTCTCAAACTCGAAATTGAGAGGGGGGACACATCATACAGCTTAATCTTTAACCACCACAGTCTCATTTTTTATTACTCAACAAATTAAAATAACTTGTAATACCCTTATAACATTATTATTTTTTACATAACATTTTAGAAATACAATTCAACAGTTTAAATAACACTTCATACAGGGTATCTTTAGAAAGGTCTTCATCACTGGGACTTGATTATTGCTGTCTCATAAAAACTTAAATTATTATAAAAACATAAAAGTCAATCTTTTCAGATCTTTCACTGGTACACCTTAATTGTTGTTATCAGTATTTCTTTATTAACAGCCACTTTCTTTAAATCTCAATAAGCGTTAAATATTATAGAGTTTCATTATTTTTTTTATCAATCAGATCCAAGTAGATTGGTTAGCTTAGTGATTTAGAATTCCCATTTTATTATTTTTATTGGAAGGACGGGGTTTTCAGCTAAATCCACATATCTCCTCCGGATTCTGCTTACAGCAAGGCGACTGTAAGAGTTTACCTTACCATAACGGGTTTTAGTAAATTGTGTCATATTTTTCTCTTGATAGTCATGTTTCATTTTCTATTCTGTTATCTCTTGTTTTAGCTATTTCTAATTTGTATTTATTTATTGGTGGCGCTTCAGGGGTCCCTTGGTCTATAAAAGGGTCTTGGATAATCCCCTTTAAATCATCACTTACTATACAACCAAAATTTGAATATATTTTTAATATAATGCGTTTTATTATTATTTTTAATAGTATTAAAAATTCTAATTTAAATTTTATATAACTATTTATAGGTTGCTTTAAGTCTGATAGTAATAATAGTTTTTTCGGTGCAGAAATAATAATCATTTAATAATCCTCATTTTTTGTGTCAGCCCTCAAGTAAATCGTCGTTGCCTCTCTTTAAATAAATTAAATCATTTTATTACCTTATTGCTTTTACTTCTTATAAACCTTTCTTTCCTATTCCCCTTTCCTCCTCTTCTTCTTTCCCTTTCTCTTCCTTCTTCTAGACAACCGGCCAACAAGTGGGAGCCTTTCCAAACGACAATGACAATTGATACTTGCGACGAACAACATAGCGCACGGACCACCCAGCCAAAAAGAAACTTTTTCCGCGACCGTGTTTTGAACTTGGGTTCGATCTATTAGAGTTATATTTAATTAATTCATATATTATTTTGAAGTTATTTTCTGATCACTATAGTAAGTTAACCTTTGCACCTCTCACTCATATTACTATATTTTGACTGTAATAACAGTGATTGTGGCTTAATTGCTGATATACTGGGTGTAATTGTTCATTATTTTTTAATTTTTTTTCCTAGCTGAGCATAATAGAGTAAACCTCTTAGTCCTAGAAGACAATTAATAATTAATAAATTAATAAATTATTTTTATTATTATTTTTTGTATATTGGTTGACCATAATAGCACTCAGTATGTAGTCCAAATTTTACCATCATATTAATTTTTGGTATTAATTATTTTGGTTGACTTATAAAAACCTTTATTGGTTGGTCCCATTTTAATTACTGATTATTTCTTAAAAAATAATTGTAATTACATTTGTTTGTATTACTTTTTTGTTAATTAATTGATTTTTGATAAAAATTAAAATTTTTTTTTTGTTAAAATTCAATAAATTTTATTTTGAAATAACATTTTGAATCATTAATTTTTTTTTTTGATTCTATTTTAACAGTTTAAATGTCCAATAGTTTGGCTAGCAGCAAGGTTAACTTACATGTGGATGAGATTGAAGTGGATAATGACACTGAATGTGTAGGTTTATTCTAAATTAACTTACAGAAATTATTCAGCTGAAAAAAAACCTTCAGGACGTGGAAATGGCAAGAGAAGTGGAAATCCTCCTCACCAAACACCTCTGAAAGAAGTAAAACCTCTAATAAATCAGGACAATCAACTCAAAGGTATAAAAATAAAAAAGATACCTCTAACCCAACAAGTAAACAATCTGTCCAGTCACATCAAAGAGCTGAAGGCAGAAAGCATGAATTACAAGGAAAGGGTAGACACACTCTGGCAGCAGATGCAGGAATTGTTAAATCCCAAACAGGCTCAAACTCCTCATTTCCCAGCCTCTCAGCTTCAGCCTCAACCTCAGCCCAGTCAGGTACCCAGCTCCTTCACGCAAAATCAAAGCACTTTTCAAGTTGAACAGTTGAAATGGGATTACTTGATGAGCCATTACCAGAAGAATGCTCAGCAACCAGCTCAACACCCTGGCCCATCCAGGAGACAAACCTACCATCCATCTCCTCAGCCCCATCCTTATCAGGGAGGCAGAAGAAAGAAGGAACAGGGGAAGTTTCCTCCCTTACCATGGTAAGTAATTTGTTTGATAAACATGTTGGCATGTATAATAACAAAGCTTCTTCAGGTAATCTTGTGGATTCTGGTGAAAGAACAGTTAAACCTTTAAAAAGACAACTTCCTTTAATGAGTAGCCCAAATGATGTAATTAGCAAATTATCATTTTATGAACCTTTACATTTGACTTCTACTTCTTTAATTAATCCTTCTCTTTAAATTAATATTGATTCTGTTTCCCCTGAAGTCTATACCTTAATTGAGAAAACTTCTGAAGAAATATTGAAAGATAACCTTGATTTTAATGTTGTGAAAGACAAAAATTTGAGAGATGTGTTAATCCATGAGAGTGATAGATTAAATAATTTGCACTTGCATTGTAAAGTAAGTTCTTCTGTACAGGATACAGCTTATTTTAAAATCAAAGAAACCTTGAATATTGTTCTAAGCCAACAAAAACAAATAAGGAGTGACCATAGAGCTATCTCAGATAAAAATATCAATCTACATAAAACCTTGAGTGAATTGAAACCCCTCATTGAGGAAAATTATTCATTGAAAAGTGAAATAAAATCTCTACAAATTGAGTTTTAAAAGCTAAAAAATGATTTACATGCACTGAGTGCCAAACACACAGTTTCTGAGGACAGAAATGTTTTATCTCTTGAAAAAATAAATGAGCAGATTTCTGAAATTCCAAGGATAATAAACTATTTTTCTGACCTGCAGAAAAAATTTTCAAGCTTAAGCATCAATAATTATGGTATAAATGAGAATGCTGCCCATAAGCTGCATAAAAATAAAGAAAAACAACCTTAACAGAGTTCCTCTTTTCTTCCTCATATTTCAGCCACTAAACAAACTGACAATGAGTCTTTAAAATCTTTTGTTACTGGCAAAAAATCTTGTGATGGTCATGTAGCAGCTGTTTCTGTAAATAATGAAATTTCTGAACACCTGGCTAAACTTCAGGAATTATTAATGATGAATAATTCAAACCAAAAAATGGACCATCCCAGTAGTCAGAAAAATTGGCCTAAATTAGACCAATATCCTACCTTTGATGGTGATTCTTTTTCTGATTGGAAACACTTTATCCAAAGAATTTATAATTTAAAGAGATCTTATAAACTACCTGATGAGGAAATTGTTTCTAAGCTAATTTCTTTATTTTCCAATGTAGACTTGATGTGGTATGTGTCTGTCCTTTTAGATAACAATCATTATACATGGAATGATTGGAAATACTTTATTGAAAATCAGTTTGGCTCAGCAAAGACTGTATGAGAATACTAGATATGTATCCTCCTCTGTTGAAATACCCATTGTTTTTCTTATTAAAGTAACAAAAATCCTGAGAGCAATTGATCCAAAGATAAATTTTGATATTTGGAGAGATAAAATCTTGTATAAATTACCAAATTCTCTTAGAGATTTAATTATAGCTAGAACTGAGCATGTAAGGGAAAATTCTTCTTTTATTAATATCTGTAATGAGGTTCTACTCAACCATAGATATGACCCAAAGAATTACCTTGGTAAATCTTATCATGATCAAAATAAACCCTCTACAAAGCCCCCAGAAAAATCTGGTAAACCCTCTGCCCCAGTTGAACCTAAAAAATATGCAACAAATACTTGTTATAAATGTAACAAACAATGGAAAAAGGGTCATGTTTGTGACAAAAAAATTTATCTTGTTGAACAAAATGAAGACACTGATGAGGCTGAAGTTAATGTCAATAATTCTTCTAGTGACTGTGAAAGTAATATCTCCTATGACAATGACTCTGTTAAAGATGTTTTAATGTTAGAACAGGATGTCCATTATTTAGATAATATATCTGAAGAATGTGTATTGGATTTATCTTCAGTGGAAAATGCTGAAATAATAAAAGATATTACTAACAATTTTATAGCCATATCCCCTTTGAAAGCACCTGTTATCATTAATGGTAAAAATTTTGATGTAGTTCTTGACTTGGGTGCTGGAGGAAGTTTAGTGTCTGAAAGAGCTTTAGCTTCAGTAGATAGGGATTATTTGAGTAAAATATTACCTATAAATTCTGAAAAATGGAGAGGGTATGGTTCTACCTTAATTCCTATTGGCAAATACAAAACCTCTGTATTCTTCAAATATAATGGTGGTTTTGTCAGAGCCATTTGTGAATTTTTTGTCATGAAAAATGATAATTTCAGCAATTGTTTTATTATGGGTAATGATATTTTAACCATGTTTTGTGTGAAATTGGACCCAGAAAATAATTTCTTCACCTTGGGATTGAATGGCAAAAGGAAATTCAAAATTTCCTCTTCTAGAAAACCTTCTGGGAGTCTGTTAAAGTCTTGTACTCACTGATCCAGTGTAAAGGCAGAACAACAACTGAAAAGGATGATTTATTAAATGAAATAAATACTGCTTCTTTTGGTGATCAGTTTACTAGTGAACAAAAGGATTCTATTATTTCCGCAATTACCTCTTTCCCTATGGCTCTTTCTCATGGTTCTCATGTCTTAGGAAGTGTTCAGGAAGAAATGTAAATTAATTTATCCTGTAACTTGAGTGATATTCCTCCTAGTCTTAAGAAAAAACCATATCCTGCTTCTCCAACAAAAAGAAAGGATATTGAAGATAATATTGCCACATTATTAAAAATGAATATCATTGAGAAAGTGGATGTCACCCCCAAATATTGTGTCATCTCCCCGGTTTTAATTTCTTATGAAAAAGATAAGGCTAGATTATGTAGAGATTACAGAGCATTAAACACTTATACTGTTGATGATATTTATCCTTTACCCAGAATTAATTCAATACATGCTACCTTGCAAGTTGCAAAATTTATTAGGTGTCTGGATGGAAATAAAGGGTATCATCAAGTTCCTGTTGAGAAAGATTATCAAAAAAATTTGCTTATTGCTACTCATATGGGAATATATAAGTATGTTAGAATGCCATTTGGCCCTAAGAATGCCCCTTCAGTTTTTCAAAAAGTCATGGATAACACTTTCCATCAGGATATAATTGAGTGATGGCTCATGGTGTATATTGATGATATCATAGTTTTTTCTAAAAATTTGATGAACATATGGTTCATTTAAATAGGTTTTTCCAAAAAATGGATGAAATCAATATGACCTTGTCCTTCAAAAAGTGTAAATTTGCTTTTCAATATTTGAAAGTCCTTGTCCATGTTGTGTCAGGCCTACAAATTTGTGTAGACCACACCAAAGTTGCTGCTATTCAAAATGTAAAGGCACCAACTTCTGTAAGATAAATCCAAAGTTTTTTGGGTATGCGTGGCTATTATAGACAATATATTAAAAATTATCAGGTCATAGCCTTTCCTCTTACCAAACTAACTAGGAAAGATGTTGCATTCATCTGGAATATTGACTTTCAAAAAGCTATTAATACATTAAAATTTTGCTTAATGACAGCCCCTATCTTAGCTCTTCCAGATTTTAACAAACCATTTGTCCTGTATACAGATGCTAGCTTTGTTGGTCTGGGTGCTGCCCTTCACCAGAAACAAATTATTAATGATAAATCCTCAGAGGTTGTAATTTGTTATATTTCAAGAACCTTTGAGAAATAGTGAATTGAAATATGGTTCCACTCAATTAGAGTGCTTAGCAGTTTTTTGGGCTCTTGAGAAGCTTCATTACTATATAGATGACCACAAGAATGAATTGGTAACTGACTGTAGTTCTGTGAAGTCCCTCTTAAACCTGAAAACACCTAATAGACATATGTTCAGGTGGCAACTTGCTGTTCAAGAATACAGAGGATGGATGACAATTATCCATAGAACTGGAAATTTTCACTCCAATGTTGATATGCTGTCCAGATTTCTTCTGCCAAATAATGACTCAAATCCTGCTTATGTACCTGAAAATGATACTGTTCATATCCATGGTATATTTATAGTTGATATTGAAGAAGAGTTATTGCAATTAATACTGGATTCATATGATAAGGATTCTAACTTAAATAAATTAGTTGCTATCTTAAATGATCCTAAGAATGCTTCAATTCAAGCATTGATTAAAACTCTTCCTGAAAAGTGTCATAATGCTTAAAGTGAAGGGAAGTTTTCTATTGAAGATGGTTAAATATATTATAGAAGAAATCTTACTAATGTAATTGTAATTCCTCCTTCTATGAAAGAAAATATCCTCAAACTTTGTCATGATGACATATTGGCTGGTCATTTTGATCTTGAAAAAACATTGATTAGAATCAAAAACACTGCTTGGTGGGCTAATATGTCTGAAGACACAAAATTACATGTTGAGTCTTGTGATTCCTGCCAAAAATCTAAAAGGTTGACAGGGAAAAGAGCAGGGTTATTACAACATATTGAAGCACCTAATGCTCCTTGGCAAATAATTAACATTTATTTTGTGACTGGTCCTCCTGTTGCAGGTAAAGACAGCTTTAAATCTTGCTAGGTAGTAGTAGATAGATTCACAAAAAATGTGCAAATTTATTCCTACCCACAAAGATGTATCCACAAAAGAATTAGCTTTCTTATGGTGGTCTTCCATGTTTAATATTTATTTTTTTCCAAAAGCCATTATCTCTGATAGGGATCCAAAATTTACTTCTGATTTTTGGACCTCTTTGATGGATATTTGTGGCTGTGAGTTGAAATTGTCTACAGCTCACCATCCTCAGACTGATGGTCTAGCTGAGAGAATGACTCAAACTCTGGAAGATATGATTAAAAGGTATTGTGCCTTTGGATTAGATTATGAAGACAATGACAGATTTACTCATGAGTGGGTCACTCTATTTCCTGGTCTTGAGTTTGCATATAATAGCACTGTTCATTGTGTCACTGAGAAAAAGCCTTATGAGCTTCGGTTAGGTTATTTCCCAAAAACTCCTTCTCAAATTCTCAATAATAAATTTCCTAATTTGGAACTACACCCTGGTGTAAAGTCTTTTATGCAAATGCAACAGCTATGCAGGAAACATGCTCAAAGCTGTATTGAAGCAGAATTTGAATATGAAAAGAAAAGATGGGATAAATCCCATAAGGAATACACATTTAACAAGGTTGATGAAGTGTTGATATCTACTGTCCATTTCAATTTACAAGGTAAAAACAAATTAAAAGATCCTTTTTTAGGACCATTTGTTGTTAAAAGAATGGTTGGAGATAATGCAGTAGAAGTTGTATTGTATTCTCCATATGATAGGAAACATCCTGTTTTTCCCATTTCTTTAATTAAGCCTTATACTTCCAACAGTGAATTATTTCCCAAAAGAAGGGGAAGACCTAAGAAAAACCCTCAGGAAGTCACAGAAACTGCAGAAATTGATAAAATTCTCAATGATAGAATTATCACTTGTGATAGAGGTACTGAATATTTATTTAGATATAAAAACAAATCATCTGAACATGATTCATGGATACCTGGCAAGGAGATTTCAAATCTTCCTACTCTTTTAAAAAAATTCAAAAAGAAAAAATCTTAGCATTTTTTTATTGTTGTTTTTAGGGTGAGGGAGTGTCAGCCAGGCTATACCAGGAGCCCAGAAAATTATATGTTAATTTATTGGACCTGAAAGAGGACGTAAGAATTGTATTTTATGTATATAAATTAATATTTTATTGCATAATAAAATTATATAAGTATCTTATTAATAATAAGTGTTATATTAATTTTACTGTTATATAAATTTTTACACATTTAAATTAAGCTTAATAAATTTTATATTCTACAAATAATGGTGCATTTTTATGTATTTAATAATTATAAACTAATAATTAATTAATTACAAAACATATATTATAGTTATATATGTAAAATTGACTTATAATTTAATTAAGTTAATTAATTAATTTTATATATTAAATTAAACTTCATATATTTTTAAGCAATAATATTGGGCGCTTCTTTTGACCCTTAATTGTGTCAGGAAAAATTATTAAATAAATTATAATACTTATTTATAAACATAGTATTAAGATCCCCACTTTAAATTACAAATAACACTAAATTAATTATCTGTTTCATTTAAACTAATTATTGAATTAATTACATAGTTAAAACAATTACTTAAAATTGCTTTAAACTGAATTGAATTTACTCCCTGAATTTTGGTGTGAAAATAATTTTATTTGTTTTACTTAAAACCTTTACATGTCACTATAATGTCTGTTTTTGATTATTTTTACTCATTGTTCTCATGTTTCAGACTTACTTGGTTAATGATTATTTTAATTAAGTTTTTTGGGATGTTATGGTGGGAAAAGGATTGATTACTCACGGGTTTTATTTAATTGTGTCATATTTTTCTCTTGATAGTCATGTTTCATTTTCTATTCTTTTATCTCTTGTTTAAGCTATTTCTAATTTGTATTTATTGATTGTTAGCGCTTCAGGGGTCTCTTGGTCTATAAAAGGGCCTTGGATAATCCCCTTTAAATCATCACTTACTATACAACCAAAAATTGAATGTATTTTTAATATAATAAGTTTTATTATTATTTTTATTAGTATTAAAAATTCTAATTTAAATTCTATACAACTATTTACAAGCTACTTTAAGTCTGATAGTAATAATAGTGTTTCCGCGCAGAAATAATAATCCTTACTTTAAATAACTATTGTCATTAAATAATCCTCATTTTTTTTGTCAGCCCTCAAGTAAATTGTCGTTGCCTCTCTTTAAATAAATTAAATCATTTTATTACCTTATTGCTTTTACTTCTTATAAACCTTTCTTTCCTATTCCCCTTTCCTCCTCTTCTTCTTTCCCTTTTTTTTCCTTCTTCTAGAAGACCGGCTGACAGAAACTATAAGGCACTATAGTAAATCATTCAAGAAAAATATTTTGGGAATTAATATCTTCCATTAAATTTCCCCAGTAAGGATTTAAAACAAAAATTTAATTCTAATTGTTAAAAATCATTTTGTTAAGCATTATTAATATTTAAAATATCTGAAAAAAAATAAAACACCTATTGAAATTGAAGGGAATAATACTTTTGTTATAAAATTATGCTCAAGTATAAATATATATTCTTTTTTCTATTCAATATATAAAACAAATATGCATGTAATAGAATTTTTACAATATATTAACCTTTTGTATTAAAAATATGAAGAAAGAAAGATATAAAATGAAATTTTATTAGAATGAATAGTATAAAAATGTTATTTTTAATTTAAATTTTTTTTGAGTTGATTCCATTACTTTTTCAATGCTATATAAAATATTTCTCATGTCTCATTATTATTTTATTTTGTAGAACATTACTATTAACCTCTCTATTCCTATCTTCTGTCTTACATAGAAGATTATCTATATTATTATTCCGCTGTTAAAAATTTCTTTTTTTCCCCTTAAACCAATTATTTTCATGAGTTTAATCCCTTTCTTGTCACTATGCAATATAGGGGGTGTACTCACTATCAAGTTCCTAATCTGAACTCAGATTGAACTCAGATGGAACTCAGATAGAACTCATATTAAACCCATACTGAACTCTACTTGAACACCCACCTAAAACTGTTCTGCTGAGTGTTGTTCATCTCTTATTGCATGGTTCCTTTCTCAATAGCTCAATGTGTGCTCAATCTGTGGTGAGTTTGGGTCTAAGATTGTGGACTCTCTAGCAAGGCCACCCCCCATATTGTTTGGTGTGTGCTATCAAATACTCTCTGACCCTTTAAAAGCATCCCTACCCCTTTAAACCTCTTCCCCTCCCTATTTATCATTTTTCCAGACTTTTATGTGTATTATAGCTCATAGAAACCAAGAGGAAGTTTTTGAGAAGGGATTGAAAAGTGATTGATGAGAGGGTAAGTGTAGAAAAAGGCAAAGGGTGATGATAAAAATTGGAGATATGGGTTAAAAAAAAAGGGTAGAGAGGGAAGTAAAATAGGTTTAAAGTGGCCCTAAATATAATAGAGGATAGAAAAAGGGATCATAATGGGTTTGATTGTTGATTGAAGGGTATTAGAAGGATTGGGAAGCAATTTTATGGAATGAGAAACAGGTTAAGTTTTGGGAGATAGGTAGTGAGAGAGAAAGGAGGAGTGAAAAGTGAAAATTGAAAATTGAAAGGTGGAAGAAAGGTGGAAAGAAATTTGTTGAGAAAATATAATCACATATAAAGGTGCTAGTAAGAATGAGAAAATTAGAAAAAGTGGTTGAGAAAATTTGAAATAAGAGTATTAAAAAATAAGAGGGTGGATGCTATTGTATTACCAAACATCAGATTTTAACTTCATCTTATTTTTCTTACTACAGAAGCAGCTTTATTTCAATTATATGAATGCTGAGTCATGGCCTTAGATTCTCCACCCTTTTATACTAAAGTGGAGACCACCATTTTAAATTTTACTGAAATTAAATTTTAGTTTAAGGCTTTGTATAGATCTTCAGTAATTTAAGATATATAAGTTTTGACTACTTATATAAACAATAAAATTAAAAAATCAAAAGTATTAAAATATTGAAATTAATCTATACATAGTAATACATTCCTTCTTTCCAATAATTTCATTTTATGAAAATAATAATTATACATATCTTTGAAAAATCAGTCAAATTTTATTATCTTTAAAATACTTTGACAAAAAAAAACCTACAGTAAAACTCAGAGATCTCAAAGATATTACAGGGTGTCAGTTCTGGAAAATCCACACTTAAATTAAATGCCAACTTCAAAGCAAATCAGCGCTTAAATTTTGAAAAAAAGTCACTTATTTCAAAAATGGGTGTCAGCTATGACTTCAAATCAGCACTTTTTTCCTGATTTTTTTATCACAATGACATGTTGGCCACATCATCCCCTCCTTGCCCACCTCATTCCTGTCACATGAGATATGCAGAACTACATCTCCTCATCAATCCTTGACACACACTCCTCACTGAGATTTGAAACATTTTACTGCAACATTTTAACCAGGCATATTTTTTTCTTTCTCTATTTATATTTTTAATGTTCTAACCTCTTTTCTTGTAACATACAGGTCTCATAGTGACTCCCAGAAACTCCAACACTCAAAAGGAAACTTAAAAAAATGCTACATCACAAAGGTCTTCCTGTAATGCAAGCCCCTCACTGGAGAAAGTTAAGTCTGGAAAGCTAAAAAAGGAAGATTATCTCATTATAATCAAAATCATCAAAGTTAAATCAAATTATGATGGATGTTTTGGATGTGAAAATTACACCTTCATCAAAGGTTAATGGCTTCTTTTTAATGGAAAATGAATTAAAAAAGAAAACAAAAGGGAGAATTGACATCAATCATAAGAAAATGAAGGAGAGGTTCAAAATTTATCAATCTGAATATAAAAAGGCTCATTTTTCTTCCACTTCCACTTGCTTTAGTATTGATGATGATGATTTGGAGATTGTAATTACTACTGTTTCTAAAAAGCTCAATGTCATGTGTCCTTTCTATGAGGAAATATATAATCTTTTTGGTTCCTGAGTTGATGTCACCCCTTGGTTTATACAGGATACAACTAAAGATGTGCCCTTTGGATCTCAAAAAGCCAATAATCCTCCCAACACACCTGAAACTCAAAGAAATAAATACCCTCCAGCTTTTAACCATAGTTCAGCTGAATGTGATCCCAACTATCAAGCAGAAAAATTATTACAGAGTAGATTTGAGTCCTCAGAGCCCCAAAATTTTAATGTATTTCTACTTTCTATTTTTTCTTCAATTATTTGCTGAATTTCTCATTCTTTCTTTTCTAGTCTCCTTCTACTCAAACTCAAATTTCTAAAAAAAATAAAAATTCCATTTATGACAATCCTGCTTTGAAAGCTGCTTTAGATGAACTTCCTGAACCCTCTAGCTCAAACTCCAAACTAAAGCATTGGGCTTCAACTACAATGAGCTTGAACCATCTTTTAAAATGTGGTAATAATTCAACCACCTCTTTGTCCTCCCTTGATGATTATTTTGAGAAAAAAGGTATAAGTAAGATTTTTTCTCTATATATCTTTTTCAATAACATATGTATTTTTTGTATTCAATTTTCTCCGCAAAATCCTCTATTTCAAACAATAGCAGCGACTTTGAGAAGATGAAATTTAAGAATATCCTATTGAAAGATGAATGTTCTTTAGATTTTGAGGAAAAAAACTTTTGCTTCAATCAAATTTTGAAAAGGCTAAATTTGAGGCATAGGAGATGGAAAGATCTCATTTTCACTTGGAGAAAACAAAAGACCATATATCTCAAAGAGAACTGGCCAATCATGAATTTGAAAAACATGAAAGTTTTGAAAAAAAAGAATTCATTACAGAATGTATAAAAAATTGCTAATCATATGAGGAAATTAAAAAATTACTTGACTTTTTTAATTTCCTAACTCTTTATTTGTTTAATGGTTGTGGAATTACTTTGATAGTTACTTTTAATTTTATCAAAAATATTTATATCATGAGATTCTAATAACACCATTTTTCCTTACTGGACTCTAAAATATTGCACTTTTGAAATTGCATACACCACGCAATATGGGGGGTGGACTTGCTAGCAAGTCCGCAACCTTGCACCCTAAATCATATCTTTTTGAGCCAATATTGAATTAGTGATGAAACCACCAAGAAAAAAGATTGAAATTCTGGTGAACACAATATGAATACAATTTGAACATTTAATGAAGCATAGGTAATAAAACTTTGAACAAATCTTGAGATTTGAAGACTGAGATTTTTTATAGAAATTTTAATACAGTGCAAACCACACCCAAATTATTCTGAAAAATACATATTTTAAACTATTTAAGAAGTTTCTTTACAATTTTTAAAAAAAAGAACACAAATGTATAGATACAGCAAGATAACATCTGGCATTATTATATAAGTTTCTTTGGCCAGAAATACATGGAGAAACTACCATTTGAAATACGTCAATTTGTTCATTAAATGTTATTTTGTGCATTTATATTATTTATTGTATTATATTCAAGAATTGAAAAAATTATATACTAATTTTAAGACTAGGTAATATTGAATATTATAAATCATTAAAATATCTAAAGAAGGTGCAAAAATCTTTAAAATGATGTTACAAAGACTTTACTTAGACGTATAATTTTAAAATTCAATTGACATACTATATTTTACTGGTAAATAAATAAAATTTCATGCTAATGTTTATTAAACTTTATTTCCCTTCATCTTCAAAATTTTCAAAATATTATAATGTAGATTTTTTTTTGATTTAAGTAAATGAAGAGAATAACAGTAAAGGAGTTGTGGAGTTTTAGGATTCAAGGAATTTTTGTGCCCACTCTTTGTAACATATTTTATATTTTTTATATATTTTGTATATTTAGTTTGTATTACTATCTTCTTTTATTGTCTTTTTTACTCCCTCTCAAGAATACCCCACTCTTTTCCCTTTGAAATATTCCTTTATCCTCACCTCATCATTCTCCCCACCCTTTTCACTCCCTTTGTCATCATTTTCAACCCCTAGCCACATTTTCCTCTCCCTCTCCACCCCTCTCCACTCCTCTCCTTCCAGTTTGCTTACCTCCCCATTCCTCTTTAACACTTTAATTTTATATACAGAAATAGGGACTGAGTTGAAAGGGATGAAATTGGGGTTCAAGGATTTTAAAGTTGAGGTAAAGGGTAGGAATGGGGCTACAAGGGTTGGGGAGGCTGGAGAGAGGGGTGAGGAAGGGTATATGGGGTAGCTAAAAGGTTGGGAAAGAGTTGGAAGGGCATATTAAGGGTTTCTGAGGAATTTTGAAAGAAGAAATGGTTTGGGGTGAGGTTAGGAGGGGTGAAATGGGGATCAAAAGAGGATGGCATACAATGGGGCTGGGAGGTAGCGAAAGGGTTGGGGAGGGAAGACAAGAATGTGTTAATAGAGTTGAAAGGGATGGTGATTGGTGCAAAAAGAGTGTGAAAATAGGAGGATGAACTCTGTTCTTTGGACAAAGAACAGAGTTCACTGCCATAAAATATTAGCTGAAACATAGTTTTCAATTCTGTAAAAACAGTTGTAGGTAATAGAAAAAGTCACTGATTTTTTTATATGTAATCTGAAAGTTATTAATAAAATTATTTTGTTTAAGAATTTTGATATTTTAAATCAATTTTCATTGAACAACTTAAATTAATAAAGTATTAGTTAAATAAGTTGCTTCAAAAAATACTGTGCATTTAGTAGACTCATAGAATGATTTTTTCTGGCTTCCATTCAGTTTTCCTCACTCTTTCACTAGGTTTTCAATATAGATCCATTATTATTTGTGTGATACTTCAAGTGAAAGTTCAGTATTACTTCAGTCTGAGTTCCATCTGAGTTCCATCTGACTTCAAGTTGAGGACTTTCTAGCAAGTCCCCCCCAAATATTGGATGGTGAGATGGTTAAATAATACTGACACTTGCACAAAATTCCTCATCACCAACATAATTTTTCACATAACCACCAATTTGCATTTCTAAATAGAGCTAAGTCATAAAAATTCTATATCTTTTTGAAAAATTTAGTAATACCTTCCCCTGAATTTTATTGAAGCAAGGGGTGGGTATCACTAAACTTTTCAGTCATCAATTTTCCTTGTCAGATTTTGAAAATTCAGAAATACCCTACCCTGCATTTTATTTAAGTAAGGGGTGAAAATCACCAAAATTTATTATAATTCCATAAATTAATAAATGAATGAATAAGATAAATCAAATTTACTAGTTTTAAGGTAATGAAATTCCTCAAGCCAAAATGCAGATCAAGTCTAGAAACTAAGTTTGGGACTTTCCACAAATATTTGCAAGAGGAGCCCCATGAAACAATGAATGTTGTCATGATTACCATTTATACTACACAAGGTTATTGGCTCATTACTTAAGTTTAGTAAATTGAAATATCAGATCTATTTAATAAAAATTTATGAAAGAATAAAAAATATTCAATGACTTTACAAATCCAAATACTTTTTTAATATAACTGAAGTTTTATTTAATTTACTACTTTTAACTACTTTTTTTACCTTGTATATCCTTTGTCTTAGATTTTGACTAATTTGGAATTAGCAGCCAAAATGAGTAAAGTCGTGACAAGATTACAAACCTGGAGGAGCTTTTGTTGTTTGGTGATTAGTGTGAAAAGAGTTCCAAACTAATTCAATAATTCCATTTCCTAATCCAAAATAAATTATACACCTATGATATGGGAATTATAATCTGTGTCCTTTGATTTTAGCAGGCTAAGGAATAGGTTTTCCAGTAATAGGATTGATATAAGAGGAGATCCCCAAAGTTAGATAATTGGAATCATTCAATTCAGTATGAATCTTATTGTGAAATCCAGAATGAGTAATTATAATGTTTGAAAAAAATGGATACTCATTGCTAACTTCTTCCCATTCTGAGTCTCAAAAATTCAGAATTCAAACTCTGGTTGAAATTTTGTGACTTTTTTGAAAAGCTTTATTACAGAGTTTTTTAAGTCAAAGAGCAAGAAAAGAATTAAAGGAAGGTAAAGTGTCCCATTTTTAAAAATTCTTATCTGTTTCTGCTTTAAATAAATTTCTGAGCTAGGAATAGATGCCTATAGAATTAAAATGAGTGGACTATATTAAGAATGAATCAATAAACATTATTATACTTACCCAGAGAATATCCTTTAATATATCCTGGTCTCCATCCAAATCCAATCATGATACCACCAAACAAATTCTTATTCCTTTTTGGAAAGCATATCAAAGCCATTTGATATAGTGTTGTAATGAAATCAGATAGTTGTATAAACGATTCATCTTTAACTCCATTGACTGAATGAGTTTCATAAATAAATTGAGTTTTAAAAGTATTACTGGTTACAGCCAAACTTCATCACCTCCTAATTTGGTTAGATATTTGATATCTTCAGGTAAATTCTTTGGATATTTATTTTTTTATTGACTTTAGTTTTATAATACTTGATGTTTGATATATGCCCCTATAAAATATTTAAGTATATTTTTTATAATTCTTTTATTTTGATAAGATCAATCATCATTTTTTATTTTTGAAAGTTTTGAAGAAGTTTGAATTGAAGTAGAGATTGAAGAAGATGATAAAGAAGATAATGATGAAGATAGATGCATAAGGCTTGAATTAGAAGAAACAGATTTTATTTTTTCAAATTTTTTTTTTTTGGAAAACTTTTCTTTCTTTTAAAAATTTTCTGAATTTTTTTTGATGGTTTAAATGAAGTGTAAATTGAAGAAGATGATAAAAAAATATAATTTTGAAGATAATTATGAAGATAGACATGTAATTCTTGAATCAAAAGAAACAGATTTTATTTTTTCAGAATTTTATTTGGACAAATTTTCTTTTTTTGACAATTTTTCAGAATTTTTTTTTGATGATTGAAATAAAGCAGAAATTAAAGAAGATGATAAAGAAGATAAAGATGAAGATAGAGGTGTAAGGCTTAAATCAGAAGATTCAGAATTTTTTTTTAATTTTTTTTCTGGTCAAAAAAACATAAAAATATTTTTTTTAAATTAATTAATAACTCACACAATTTAAATTATATGACCTTCAAGATTTTCTGAAAATAGTTAATAAGAATAATAATTACTTGACTTTAATTTGATGAGTTTTTTCAGTTAATTCTGCAAAAATAAAAAATAAAAAAAATAAAAAAAATCAAATGATAATAAAATCTTTCTGTAAATTTTTTAATTGCACCCTCATTGGTCCCTGTAAAAATTTTCTATTACTTTTTTTATTACTATCTCTTTGGTACCCTTTCTATGTTTTAAAAAATTCTCCAAAACCTACTCCAAACTCCCTATGAACCCTCCCCAAACCACTCCAAAAAACCATCCCAAACCCTCTCCAATACCCAAAAAGTCTCCCCTATAACCCCCTTTAATCCCCCCCTCAATTCCCACCTACACCTTCTTAAAACCCCTACCTCAACCCTCTTCAAAACCCCTCTTCAAACTCCTCCAAACACCATTAAATTCCCCCCTCAAACCACCCCTAGACCCACTTCAACCTCCCCCCCTGTCCCCCCTAATATATATCCCACCCAAGCCTCCCTTACCCCTCCCCACCTGTTAATTGATAACAAACAATTGTTATCAATTGTTTTTCAATAAAAAAATAGGAGGAGGGGGTAAGGGGGATTCGGAGGGGAGGGGAATAAAAGCGGGTGTAGGGGAGATTTGTGGGGGGGTTGAGAGGGGGATTTGAGGGGTTTTATAGAGGGGGTATAGGGGGATTTTTAAAGGGTTATAAGGGGGATTGAGGGGGATTGAGGGAGTTGTGGTGGGGAGGAAAAGGGGGTTTCAGGAATTAAATGAGGAAGGGAAGGGGGGTTAGAGGCAGCCAAAGATAAGGAAAAGGTGGGAATGAAGATACCAAGGAGGGGGGAAAAGTGGGATAATGACCAGGCCAAGGAGGGATAAAGAGGGGATAATTTTGAGTAAAAAAGAGAAAAAATGGAGAGAAAGAATAAAAAAGAGTTAATTTAAACTTGAAATCCAGAAAAATAACCACTTACAAAAAAAACAAAAAAACAAAAAAAAACAAAAAAAACAAAAAAACAAAAAAAAATTATAATTAGAAAACAAAAATCAAAAGAAATGAATAAAATGACTTACCTGGAGAGATAAAATGAGAAAATAAATGAGACCAAAATTTTTGAGGGATTTTTGAGGAGAAGAGAAAAATGATATAAGGGATGAATGAAAAAAAAAATGACTGAAAAATTATGTGATAGCTGAAAATATGTGAATTCATGTTGAGGTGGTGACCAAAAACAAAAGAGACAGGGAAAAAGAAAATTTTACTGAAAATTCAAAATAAAAGTCAATATGCAAAAATAAAATTACAAAATCAAGAGAATAATACATGCAACTAGATCATATTACAAGTATGAAAAACAATTTAAAGGGTTTTTCTGAGAAAAAGTTGGAGTATTATTGGCATAATGATGGAGCATATCTCAGTGGGAAGAAAGATAAAAAGTAGATAGAAATGAGATGAAATTTGTAATAATTTAAGAAATAATTGCTAAATCTACCAATGTGCTAGTGTGATTGAAAGAATTTTTTCCCATACTCTAGTGGTTTGAGAAATAGAAGTTTTGGATATAGTGGGAGGTTTTTCAACTTGTTCATCTTCATACAACTTTAACCATTGATATTTGAGGTCAGTAAGTAGGTTATGAAGTATAGTGAAACACAGAATCCAGTTAATCCCATCTTAATTTTGGACCTTTTTCTAAGAGGACTTCTTAATTCCCTGAAACTTGAAAAATGACCATTCAAGATTCCAATAGAATGTTCAATAGGGACTTGTCAGTATAGTCTAGTATATAAGTATGATATAATAGTGTTTTATTTATGGTCCTACTACTTATTGAAAAATGATTTAGTGATTAAACCTCAGGGGAAGACTAATAAAATAGTTATACTCAAGTCAAACTCACAATACTTGGATTTAAGTGCGTGCTAGTGGTGGAAAATAGATGAATAAAATATAGTTATAGCTTTATATAAAGATAAAATCAATTTATAGTGGCTTTATAATATATTTCTAAAGGTTAATAATTGTATAGTAGTGTTTGTTGGAGTTGTAGTAATTGAATGATGATAAAGAACCGTCAAAATTCCTCCTTACTTATACCCAAATCCACTGGAGTGCACAGACCTTCAATCCAGATGATGTCACTGCTATCCCCGGAAATTACAGCACTGTGAGGGCCCATCACCTCCCCATGGAGTCCACTTCAAGCAGTTTCAACACCCAGACCTCCAGTAAGGACCCTCCATCACTATTAATAATAACACAGATCCATACCATAAATAGAAAACCCAGATAAAAGCGGATACCATAAAGAAACAGGTAAAATAAATATTCAAAAAGAGATTTAATGAAACTAAAAGCATATAAAGGAAACAAATAAAATGTCCAAGCCCCCAATAACATCCCCAAGCATCCATATTAACCCAGAAACATCCTTCCAACCCATAAATCCGTGAATAACCATCCAAGGAAGTAACTTTAAGTGTCCAAACTGGGTGTATGCGCCTGATATAGGTGTCTATACTTCTGTAGGCGTTGTGAGTCCACTGATTTCGTCCATATGACCTAAAATAAGCAGAAAAACAAAGGTTATAGGCTATTAAGGGGCTAAAGCCCACTTATATACCTAAATATACATAATATACTGCATATTTCACTGAATATGAGATTTATGTATACATATAAGCTTATGTATGTCAATAATTACTTCATATCACTTAAGATAAGTATATTATGACTCCATTAACACCTTAATAAATATTATTAGGCCATTGATAAGCTATTTAAACTATTATAAGTTATATAATAGAATAATAATTATATATATATATAATAAAATAATATATATTATTATTTTAACCTTATTTTTAAGATATAAGCTTAATCTACTTAAGGTTATCTTATTTTAAGCATAAGAAATACTCAGTCCTAAGGATATTTAGGCTGACAGGACTCTTGACTTTTCCAAATGATTTTTGAACTTGGAATTTTGAATGTCTTCAGGTACTTCTCCCTTAAAAGCAGGAAGTACATACTTTTCATTCACATAATCAGAATATTCAAGAAGATACTGATCTTCATCAAAGAATTTTTTCAGGCTTTTTTGAAATTTGCATTCTTTAAAAGACATAGGAGTCATGAAATGAACCAGGTTAGCCAGCAAAGAAAGATAATAATTTTTCTTTATCCTCATCAAATATAAGATGAACTAAAATTGAATATCTATAGAGAAGATATATTTGCTTGTTTTAGTATGAAAGAAAAAGGAAGTATGGAATTAATAATAAGCCACCTCTTTTTACAGTCAAAGTAATTGTTTCCACCTTGAGCAGGTTTCTGACTCAAACAAATAGTAGTACCAACAACAAAACCAATACATCCTGGGAAGCCCTCTGCTTGTATAACCTGAGATAATTCAAGTTTCTCTTCTTTAGTTGGCCAGGTGATAAGTTTAGATTCCAAGGAATTGATAGCAGTTATGCATTTTTTTGTATAAGTGTTAACAGAGCCATACCCTAAATAAATGACATTTTCCAAACTTCTAAAGGCAGCTCCATTACCATTGGAACCCAAATGGCATAGTGTGATTGCCAATTGAATTGAAGGATCGCATTGTGGTTTTTGAGATATATTGTTAAAGATGGGGTGGTCTTGAATAACCTCAAGCAATTTAAGTAAAAATTTCTGAGAAGTCCTGAAAAACTGTCTAAAACTGGGTACAGATAGGTTAAGAAGGGTTTAAATGGTGTACTTGGGGTTATGAAGTACTTGAGGCTTTCTAGGAAGAAGATAACTTTTCCTGGCCATTTTTGATAATAAATGATGATCTTCTTCAAGATAAGTTTCAGAATCACCATCAGAACCAAAGTTGAGATCAAGAGCTATCTAAGTCATTGCTTGATGTAGCTTATCACAATTTTAGAGTGAGGAAGGCATGACTCTTATACAGTATAAAAATTTAAATTATGTATGATGTTTTGAGTTCTAAAGTGTTATGCTGCAGAGTTCTATATATGAATGGGATGATTCTTAAAAATAAGTAAATGGGCTTTTATGGTGAAATCAACACTTTTGGTTGAGAAAGTGCAGATTTGAGTGAAATAAGTGACTTATTTCATTTTGAAATCCACCAATGTAGGGCTAGTGTGTTTTTAAAATACGCACATTAATAAAATCGGATTTGGTCCAATTTTAGTGCAGATTTTCCAGAACTGGCACCCCCTATTTAGTAATAATTAGAAGAAGGCATTTACATTAAATAAAATCTTTAATTAAATATTATTCTTCATATTTAATCATGAGTTTTGGGATGATGTTATTAAATATTCATCTCCTATATTGTGTTGATTTTCAGCTACAGATTTTGCTCCTAATCTCCATACAATGACACTTGAAATTTCATACAAGACCTATTTCTTGTTTAAAATTTGAGCTTCAATTTTTGATTTTTATATAATCATTTACAAAAAATTAATTCAATATATTTTCAATGATTTCAAATATATTTTTTAAATATATTTTTTAATGTTCATCCTTCTATTTCCAAAGTAAATTTTTTTTAAAAAACATTTAGTTGATAGAATCATATCTTTATAAATTTTTCAACATCTTACCACAAGGTTAATCCAGTCTTTATAGATCTCTGATTGAACTCCCAATGCAATTCTCATCCTGAGCACTCTTCTAATTAACTTAAACATTAAACATATTTAATGTCTTCAAATTTTTCAAAAAAGTTTTGATAATGAATAAACTGGTATATAGTGTAAATTATAGGCTTTAAATTTAAGTACATAGGTATCTGGGAATACAAAGAATTATTAAACTCATTTTTATTCAGTTTTTTTAAATGAGAGCTATATGAGCCCTATTCATGAAGAAGTATTCTATTTACTTGTATATATATTAATAAGAAGCTTATCAGGCTTCAAGGTCTGTTTATTTTATATTCTAATGCATTAGTATATCTATATTCTTTCAAATGCATTAAAAAACCTAGCTCATAAAAAAAGTTTATTTTTTTGATAATGTCTCTTAATGAGTTGAAAATTTTCCTAAATTTATATGATGCCTTCTAAAAAATAATTTATTTTAATTTATTTTTTTTGATCTGATTTTTCTTTAATTTATTTGATCACACTATATAATACCGTACTATATTATATTATATTTCATTTCATTTCCCTTACTATTATTCTATTTAATTTAGTTTAATTTAGTTATGTTTACTTTTATATTAATATATTTTTTTTCACTTACATCTAAATTTAATTTTTGTCATCTTATTTTATTTAAAAAGGTGATATCACATGTGCAAATAACAGTCTTTGAATTCTAAAAACAATCTTGTGAGCTCTGATGTAAACCCATAGAACAGAGTTCATAACCCAATTTCTTACATGTGGTACTCTGATCTACAGATTTACATAAGAGTTCACTAACCATTTTTATGCATGTGTACTCTGATCTATGGCTGTACATCAGAGTACCACATCAATTTTAAGGTATGTGGTACTCTGATCTTTGGCCATATATCAGACTTAACCAGCCAATTTTAAAAAATTTAATGCTTCTAGATTGCTACATAACAGCATCCATCAAATCTAATAAAATGAATTAAATGAAATTAAGACATATTATAATGTAATTGAATATAAAAAAGACAGACGGATGAGTACAATAGCTAAACTTAAAAAAAGATATATACAAATGGTATAAAATGAGATAAAACAAAATAAATAATTATTATATATTCTTAAAAGGAATGTAATAAAGTTCTATAAAATAAAAAAAATTCTAATAAAATAAAATAATATAATATAATACATAAGCAAATACAAATCAAAATAATAAAATACAATAAAATACAATAAAATTTAATTTGCTTTAATTTGAGGTGATTAATAAAATAAAATGTGTGTCTTAAAATATAATAAAGTAAAATCAATTTAAAAAATTACATAATATAACATAAAATTAATTTATACTGAATTTTTTTTTAAAAATATTTTATGGTGAGTAGTAAGGACACAAGGTAATTATTAATATTTTGGTTTGAAAACAGACTTGCACACCACTATCAATTCAATTTTTTTTCAAATTGAAATGTGTATACAACCCACCATAATTCAATCAAATTCTGATAAATAAGTGATCAACATTTCAGTGGAGCTTTGAATCTGAATATTAAAATGACAATGCTTTTGTGGTCTTCCAAGATTGGTGGAGCCCTTTGTTGGTCTGTTTAGAATTGTTTTGATATGTCTTAAATTGCATTGTTTAATAATTGGGTGTTTTTCTGGAATTATTTGATGAATATTGGGACTGCAGGGATGTGGGTATTACCATTGGATAGCCCTGGTTTTTTTCTATATTCTATGTCCTGATGACATTTTTCATCTTCTAAGTATTTGAGGGATTAATTCTCATTTTTCATTTCAAAAGATAGCTGTTTAACTTTGTTTTTCATGTTTTACAACCTAACCTTAAGTCTTAGGGTTAAGTGCTTAGTACCATTAGAATAAGCTAATTTTACTCTACGTTTCATGTCACAATGTTGTTGTAGCTTAATTATGTGTTTTAAAGGTTTTAATAGTTGTAGTTTATTTTTCTAAGTATTTTGGGTGTTTTTGGAGGTTTTTGGTGGTTTTCTGGCTTCAGGGCGGTCCTGCCACCTCAGGCAGACCACCTGCATTGGTGCGAAATGGCTGGGAAGCGTTTCTAGAGGGGTTTTATGCAATTTGGCTCTCAGAAAGTCCAAATTCATTGATGTGCATGGGCTCTTAGATAGTGGTCTGTGTGTATTTAGTGAATAAGACATTTTGGGGAAACCTTAATCATCATACATCCATCTGGAGGTTATATAGTTGCTCCTCACTCAGTTGTCACTGTTTTTTGGCCACAATTGGCTGTGCTTGTTGCAAGGTTAGTTCTTCATTTAACTCAGATTTGGCAACTGTTTTCTCTGGTGTAGTTTTGCAAGCTATATCAAGTATTATTACTGTCTCTGGTGTGGATTTGCAACCTACATCAAGTATCATTGCTTTCTCAGGTGTGGACATTGGTCTACATTTCAGTTCTTTGGTTTTGTAGTCTTTCTGGAGACTACTTTCTTGGCTGATCAGACAGTCAAGTGTATTGGAAAAGGGGCTTTAAACAACAGGATCCAATTTACTGTAGCAGGTAAATCTCACTTATATTTTTCTAAAGGGACAAGGGATTTTCTCTCTGGGTTTTCTCCAACTCACTTGGTCAAGGCCTATAGCTAGTACTATAGGATTTTCTACACCATTTTCTGTCTTTACACAGGCTGATGAGCAAAGATGATTATTTAGGGGGGCCTTAAAGCAACTACCTTTTTGGAAGTTTTGGAGACATTTTTTATTTTTTTAGTCTCATCAGGCCATTTCATCTTAACTATAAACCAGATTGATAATGCCAACATTAAAGATAATGAAAATTAATTGTAATCTAACTCCAACGTTTAAGGAATGAGATAGTGAAGGCAATCTAACACTAACTGAAGCTCCACTGCAAAATTGATCACTTGGCAACCTGATTTTGATTAGAATTCTGGAGGTAGTACAGAGGTTTCAGTATAAAAATTTGAATTGGTAGAGGCACCCAAGTCTGTGATCAAACCAAAATAGTAATAATTACCCTGTGTCATTACTGCTCACCTTTTTATTCAATATAAATTTTAATAATTATACACAATTTTATTTTTTGTATGCAAATTCATTATTTCATTGCATATTAATATTCAAAATGAATTTTTCATATGCATATTCATTATGAATTTTTGTATGCATATTCAATATAAATTTTGATTCATATTTTTTATTGATGAATATTCAAAATCATTTTCATTATCAAGATGATTTATCAATTTACATTTACATACTGAATACCGCTCAGAAAGTAACTATTCAATTTAACTTTTCCTGACTCAAAATATTGTTGCATGACTGAAAAATATCAAAAAGTGAATTGAAAAAATTCAATTTATAATAGCTCTCTGTAATGTGTAGTTTTAAAAATTCTGGTTATTTTTTTCAAACAATATCACCATGCAATACTTTGGGGGGACTTTCTTGCAAATACTTAGCTTAAAGTCATATGGAACTCTGACTGAAATTTGATGGAACTCTTACTAAAATTTTCTTGAAAAAAAATTTGAAATATTGTATAAACCTAGCCTATTTTTTTGTGGTATCATAATGAAAGTGAAATATTCTCATCTTTACTTTTAATAAAAAAAAGTTTCAGTAATCATTCCAAACACTGTACACCTTAAGCATATAATTTTTACAAAGTATTTTAAATTATAGTTCAACATGGAGCTAAAAACTCATTAAAAACTTTAAATTTTTTAAGTGATACTTTTACTCAAATGTATTACTTATTTTAAATAGATTGAAACATATTAAAAATCATATTTAAATATTCAATATTGTTTGAATAAAATTACAGGAGTTTTCAAAACTATGCATTACAGAAAACTATTATAAACTTATTTATTTTTGATTCACTTTTTGATATTTTTCAGTCATGTAACATTATTGTGAGTCACAAAAAGTGAAATTGAATATTCAGTTGCTGAGGGGTATTCATTATGTAAGTGTAAATTGATAATTAATATATATAATGAAAATTTTTTTGAATATTCATCCAAGAAAAAATTGGCATAAAAAATTTATGTTAAATATGCATATGAAATTTCATATTGAATATGCATATTAAAAATTCATATTGAATATTTATATGCAATGAAAAAATGAATATGCACACAAAAAATTAAATTGCATATAAATATGAAAATATATATTGAATAAAATATTTAAAAAAAGTTCAGTATAAATTTATTTTATGTTATATTATGTAATTTTTTCAATTGATTTTATTTTATTTTATTTTATTGTATTTTAATACACTCATTAGGGGGTATCAATGTTCAGGGATCCGCAATTAAATTAATTGCAGAAAATAATCTGCATACCCCAATTATCTTCTGCAATTATTTTTGCTAATAATTGGATTATTAGACACTTTACGTGTCAATGTTCACCTCTTATCCAACATTTTTTTACTCAATTTTTTATAACCACATCTTGGACAATTTTCTGTCATAACCACATGTTGCACA
The DNA here is from genome assembly GCA_030280995.1 of Hemileia vastatrix. Lineage (NCBI taxonomy): Eukaryota > Fungi > Basidiomycota > Pucciniomycetes > Pucciniales > Zaghouaniaceae > Hemileia > Hemileia vastatrix. Next base: position 36,564,327 of record JASXTE010000004.1, read on the forward strand.
ACTTTCTGCCATAACCACATCTTGGACTACTCTCTGGATATGCCTCATGGATGTGATGAGTTTGGGATCAGAAATTAGGAACAGAAATTGGGGTATAAGAGGCAGGATAATGAATTATCATTGATTCCTTATCCACTAGCCCCAGGGCTTGTGGATAAGAATCTTCCACAATTAATAATGTCTGATCCTGGGAAAAAAAATTTCCGATCCCTAATTGTGGATCCCTGAACATTGATACCCCCTATTTGATTAATTCATTACATCAAATTAAATCAAATTAAATTTTATTGTATTTTATTTTATTTTATTATATTGAGTTGTATTTGACTTTATATTATATTATATTATTTCATTTTATTGCACTTTATTACACTAATTTTCAGAATATATGATAATTAATTGTTTATCTTTTTATCTTATTTTATACCATTTGTATACATATTTTTTTAATTCTTGCTATTATACTTATCCATCTGTCTTTTTTATATTAAATTGCATTATAATATGTCTTAATTTCATTTAATTCATTAAATTAGATTTGATGGATGCTGTTTTATAGCCATCTAGAAGCTTTAAGTTGTTTAAAATTGGCTGGTTAACTCTGATGTATGGCCATAGATCAGAGTACTGCATGCCTAAAAATGGATGTGGTACTCTGTTTTACAGCGGTAGATCAGAGTACACATGCATAAAAATAGTTGGTGAGCTCTGTTGTAAAGCTGTAGATTAGAGGACAAATGCATGAAGTTGATTTGTTACCTCTTATCTATGGGTTTACATCAGAGCTCACAAAATCATTTTGAGAATTCAAAGACTGTTATTTGCACATGTAATATGTCAGCCAGGCTATCTCAGGAGTCCAGTAATTTATAAAATAAATTACTGTAATCATATAGAGGAATAACTTTATGTAATTATAAAAAATTATTTAAATAAAATTATAAATATTTTATGAATAAATAAAATAATTATTAGGGGGTGTCAGTTCTGGCAAATCCGCACTTAAATTAAGTGCGGATTTCAAACCAAATCAGCACTTACAAATCAGCACTTAAATTTTGCAAAAAAGTCACTTATTTCAAAAAAGGGTGTCAGTTATGACCTCAAATCAGCACTTTTTCCCGTTTTTTTTCACAACCACATTTTGGCCACAAAACATCCCTTCCTTTCTTACCCCATCCCTGTCACATGTGACACACTGACCTTCCTCGCTACCTACCCATCAATCCTCGGCACACACCCCTTCCTGACATTTTCAATATTTTGACCAGGCATGTTTACATTCTTTTTTACTTATTTCTTCTACTTTTTAATCTTTTTTCTTGTTATGTGCCAGTTTCATAATGCCTCCCAGACATTCCAAATCTCAAAAGGTAACTCAAAAATCTGCTTCGTCACAAAAGTCTCCTTGTAAAGCAAGCCCTACACCTGAAAAATCAAAGGCAAGTTCAGGTCAGCTTAAAAAGGATGATTATCTCATCATAATCAACTTCCTTAAAATAAAATCAAATTTTGAAGCATGTTTTGGATGTGAAAAGTCCACTTGTATTGGACGTCCACCTTCTTCAAAGGTTAATGGCTACTTGTTGATGGCCAATGAAGTAAGGAAGAAAACAAGGGGGAGAATCGATATCAATCCTAAACAAATGAAGGAGAGATTTAAGAGTTACCATTCAAAATATAAAAAGACTCATCATGCTGTAAATGAAACTGGCTTTGGTATTGACGATGATGATTTGGAGATTGGAATTACTACTGTTTCCGAAAAGCTCAATGTCATGTGTCCTTTCTATGAGGAAATGGATAATCTTTTTGGCACCCGAGTTGATGTAAACCCTTGGTTTCTACACGATACTACTAAGCATATACCCTCTGGATCCAAACCTTCCTATAATCCTCCCAACACACCTTTACTTGAAGAAGATCAATCCCCTCCACCTTCTAACCATAGTTCAGCTGAAGATGATCCCAACTATCAAGCAGAACAATTATATTGCAGAAGATCTGAATCCTCAGAGGCCCAAAATTTAAATGTATGTTTACTTTTTGTTTTTTCTTCAATTCTTCTCTGAATTTCTCTTTCTTTCTAGTCTCCTCCTACTCAAACTCAATCTCCATTAAATAATCTCAATTCTGGAAATGTGAATACCTCTTTAGAAGCTGCTTTAGAAGAACTTCCTGAAGCCTCTCGTTCAAACTCCAAACTAAAGCGTCGAGCCTCAACTTCAATGAACTTGAACCATCTATTAAAACGTGGTAATACTTCAACAAGCTCATTTGGCTCCCTTGAGGATTATTTTGAAAAAAAAGATATAAGTAAGTTTTGTTTACTATATATCTTAATCATTAACTCATTTATTTATTTATTTCAATTTAATTTTCTCAGCGAAATCAACTATTGCAAATAATGCCCTTGACTTTGAGAAGATGAAGTTTGATCATATGCTAAGGAAAGATCAGCAAGCCTTAGATTTGGAAGAAAAAAAATTTGAGGTAGAGCAGATGGAAAGAGTAAATGACCGTCAATTTCAAAGAGAAATGGCTACTTGTGAATTGGAAAAACAAGAGAGTTTTAAAAAAAAAGATTTCATTATGGAATGTGTTAAAAATGGCCAATCTTATGAGGACATTAAAAAATTACTTGACCTTTTCAATTGATAAATTGTTTTTCTAGTTAATTTAATTTTGGTAATATTTTCTTATATGCTGACTTATAAAAGGAAAAGAATATAGTACGTTATTTTTGACAAAAATTTGAATGTATAATAAAAATTTTCTATCTTTACTTTCTAGTCAATAAGTTTGCTTATCTAAATTTTTCTAAGTCATCAATTTCACATGTCAGATTTAAAAAATTGGCAATGCCCTCCCCTTCATTTTATTGAAACAAGGGGTGGGTACCACCAAATTTTTCTAAGTCATCAATTTCACATGTCAGATTTAAAAAATTGGCAATACCCTCCCCTGCATTTTATTGAAGTAAAGGGTGAAAGTCATCAAAATTTAATATAATTACATAAATTAATTAATATATAAATAAGATATGTCAAGTATACTACTTTTAAAGTAATGACAATTCCTTAAGCCAAAATGCAGATCAAGTCTAGAAACTAGGTTTGGGACTTTCCACAGGTATAGGCTAGAGGAACCCCATGAAACAAATTAATGTTATCATGATTACCATTTATACAACACAAGGTCGTGGGCCCATTACTTTAATTTCATAAATTGAAATATCATATTTATTTATTAAAAATTTATGGAAGAATATTAAATATTTGGTTATTTTTTTGTATATATTACTTGATTGAGTTACTAAGAGGGGCAATAATGCTCTAACAACATGCTCGCTGCATTAGAACTCAATCATGTAATAATACAAAAAATTTTAAAGAATTTTCTTTGATGGAAAAACAATAATTTTACATTTTCAGCTAATATTTTATGGAAGTGAACTCTGTTCTTCGCCCGAAGAACAGAGTTCATCCTCCTATTTTCACACTCTGTTTAAAAAGAATAAAATGACTTACCTGGAGAGATGAGTTGAGAAAAAAGAAATATAAGTGAATGGAAGTGAACTCTGTTCTTCGCCCGAAGAACAGAGTTCATCCTCCTATTTTCACACTCTGTTTAAAAAGAATAAAATGACTTACCTGGAGAGATGAGTTGAGAAAAAAGAAATATAAGTGAATGGAAGTGAACTCTGTTCTTCGCCCGAAGAACAGAGTTCATCCTCCTATTTTCACACTCTGTTTAAAAAGAATAAAATGACTTACCTGGAGAGATGAGTTGAGAAAAAAGAAATATAAGTGAAATTGATTGAGTGATGTAGGAAGAGAGGAGAAAACGGATATGAGTGAAGAAAAAAAAGAGAGTGACTGAAAAAATATGCGTTTGCTGAAAATATGCGATTTCATTTTTGTTGGCCAGGTGAGAAGTTGAGATTCCAAGGAGTTGATGGCAGTGATACATCGTTTGGTATAAGTGTTAACTGAACCATACCCTAAATCAAAGACATTTTCTAAACGTTTCAAAGCGGCTCCATTACCATTTGAACCCAAACAACATAGTGTGATGGCCAATTGAATTGAAGGATGTCGTTGTTCTTTTTGAGAATTATTGTGAAATATGGGATGATCCTGAATAAGCTCAAGCAATTTAAGGAAACATTCCTGAGAAGTCCTGAACAGCTGTCTAAAACTGGGTGTAGATAGGTTAAGAAGTGTTTGGATGGTGTACTTGGGGGTATGAAGTACTTGAGGCTTTCTGGGAAGAAGGTAACGTTTCGTGGCCATTTTTGATAAAAAGACAAAATCTTCTTCTAGATCAGAATCAGAATCGCAATCAGAGTCCAAGAGCAGTTCAAGAGCCATGAAAGTCATTGCTTTATGTAATTTATCACGATTTGAAAGTGAGGAAGGCATAACTCTTATATGATATGATATGAAGATGTAAGTGATGTACGATGTTTTGAGTTATGAAGTGTTATTCTGCGGAGTGCTGCGTATGAATGGGATGATGCTGACAAATCAGTGAAATGGGACTTGATGGTGAAATCAGCACTTTTGGTTGAGAAAGTGCGGATTTGAGTGAAATAAGTGACTTATTTCATTTTGAAATCCACCAGTATTGGGGCTAGTGTGTTTTGGAAATCCGCACTTATTTAAGTGCGGATTTGGTCAAATTTAAGTGCGGATTTGTAAGTGCGGATTTGCCAGAACTGACACCCCCTATTATACATAATTTTATTATTAAATAAATTGTATTACATAAACAAATATAATATTCTATAATATCATTGCGTAACTTGTATGTATAAATAAATTATTCAAAATTATATTATAAGTGTAAATTTAACTTACACTGTAGTTACAATTTTAATAATAACATTTATATAAACAAAGTAAAACTCATCATATAATTATATCCATAAGTATTTGGCACTTCCTTTACTCTTAATTGTATCACAAAAATTACTAACTCAATTAAAAGTTTTTTATTTAATATGATTAAATTTAATTTCTCATGTTAAATAAGTTCCTTATTAAATTAATTAATTGGTTCAATTAATTTAATCTCTAAATTACTTGGAATAGTTAAAATAATTAAATTACCTTTACTTATACTGATTTAAGATTATTTAAAAACGTAAAAATAATTCCTTTTATTTTAATTATACTTTTTTTAGCTATTTTTATTCCGTCTTTAGAATTCTTTCTCATAATTCTCATACTTCATTTTCAGGTAGTTATTTTCTATATTAGTTCTATTCTTTTTTAGAATTTCTGATGGTAAAAGATACTTGTTTAATCATGGGTTTATTTTTTATTGTTTTTAATTAATTTCTTTTAATTATTTCTTTCATTTTATTTTACCTTTTTGCAATTACATTTGGAACGCTCTAGAAGGTCCTCTTGCCTATTAAAGGGCTTTAGAAACCTCTATGGTAGATCACTTACTATACACTCACTTAACATATTTTGAATATATCTATTTTATTTATTATTTTCATTAGTTCAATATATCTAATAGGGGGTATCAATGTTCAGGGATCCGCAATTAGGGATCAGGAATTTTTTTTTCCAGGATCAGACATTATTAATTGTGGAAGATTCTTATCCACTAGCCCCAGGGCTAGTGGATAAGGAATCCATGATAATGCAATATCCCACCTCTTATACCCCAATTTCCATTCCTAATTCCTGATCCCAAACTCAGCTCATCCTTGATGGATTTTCAAGAAAGTCACATGACTCATAATTGTTGATGCCATCCTTAAGTCTTTCCTCACTCTATGCTACTTAATTTTGGTGGCAAACACTTAAGTTTTTTTTCTAGCTACACACCCCAACTGCACATTTGGCGGTGAATTCCCACTTCCCTCATCACATAACCCTTCCACCGGCAACAATGAAACACCTCTCTACTAGGAAGCTACTTCACTCAACAATGAATGCTATTACTTTTCTTTTAGTTCTTTACTATAAATCTGACTATGATTTGGAAGATGCTTTAGCTTTTATGTGTTTTCTTTCCAAAAAGCATTAAACCATCACCAGGGGGCCAAATCTTTATCATGATCCCCAATATGATCTGGCCTCCATTCTCAACATTCCTCATTTAAACTTGACCCAACTTTTTAGAACTTCTCCTGATTCTTTCTTCAAACTTTACCAACTCATCTCCAATCATCCTATCTTTTATAACAATTCCCATAACACACAGAGTAATCCTACCATCCAACTTGCTGTTGCACTATGTTGCTTTGGCTCAAATGGAAATGATGCTGCTGTAAGACGTTTGGATAATCTCTTTAACATAGGATATGGTACCGTGATATTATACACCAAGGGCTGTATGATTGCTATCCTTTCCCTCAAGTCTCAAACTCTTCCTTGGCCAACTCCAGAACAGCAACTTGAATCCTCTCAAGTAATGCAAGCTGAAGGTTTCCCTGGCTGTGTAGGATTTTTTGATGGCACAACTATACCTTTGAGTCAAAAGCCTGCTCATGATGGCAACCATTATTTTGATTGCAAAAAAAGGTTTCTTCAAAATCTTCTCCGATTTCTCATCTTTCATAAACTAACTTTTTATCTTCTTTCTAAATACTCTATTGCTGTTCAACTTGTATGCAATGAAAATAAAAAATTAATTGCTTTTCATAGTGGCTTCCCTGGCTCATGTCATGACTCTTCCATCTTCCAAAGAATGAGGATTTCTCAAACCCCTGACTCATACTTTGACAAATCTCAGTACCTCCTTGCAGACTCAGCATATGCAAGTGGGAAGTACATTATACCTGCTTTCCGTGGTGCAACCTTAGAAAATGACCCCAAAACTAAATTTAATTATCACCCTGCCCAATCAAGAGTACAAATTGAACATGCTATAGGTATTTTAAAGGGACAATTTTCTAGTCTTTGGGAGCTCAGAATCCAATTTCAAAAAAAATTGGAGATCAAAACTGCAATTCATTGGATCATGACTTGCATTATACTCCACAATATCCTAGCTGATTTAAAGGATGAGTAGAATGATCTTTATGAAGAAAAGGATCCTGAACCAGCACCGGCTCTTTCCTCCCTTGAATCACAAAACATTCATTCAAACGGCATACACTCTATCATTATGCCTATTACTCTCCAACATTTCTCTTCACCACCCTTTTAAATTATTTTTTTTACTCTCCAAATGTCCTCTTTGTGTACTTCATTCACTTGGTTTGGTATTTTGGTTTGTTGCATATTCATTTTTTTTTGGAATTTATGGTGAAGATCTTTTTTTTGAATGGCTCATTGGTTTTCTTTCACCAGCTCAACATGAAATCGCATATTTTCTGAAGTCGCATATTTTGTCAGTGATTTTTTTTTTCATTCATCCCTCATATCCTTTTCCTATTCTCCTCCAACATCCCTCAAACAATTCGGTTTCATTCATTTTGTCATCTCATCTCTCCAGGTAAGTCATTTTATTCTTTTTTTTGATTTTTTGATTACAAATTATATTTATTTTTGTTTTTTTCTGTTAATTGTATTTCTTTTATCTAAATTCTTTTTGTAAGTGGTTATTTTGGATTTCAATGGTATAATTAACCTTTTTTTTCTCTCCTTCTTTACTTTCTTTTTTAGCTCCATCACCCTACTCTTCATCCCTCCTTGGCATGGTCATTATCCCCCCTTTCCCTTATTTCACTTTTTTTTGGCTCCATTTCATTGAAACACATACATTGCACATTCTTTATGCATTTCATTTACTCCATATTCAATTTCCCCACAATTCCAACATCAATCTTTCTCACTCTATTTTTCCTACTTTTCAATCAAGTTAAATTTCATCTCCTTTTTTTCATGCCTATATGATATCTCATTCCTTTTATGAAAACTTCATACTTAAATATATGTATGACTCTTATATGGATAACAGTGAACTTATAAAACTCCTTTTTATCTCATCTTCATTACCACTTTTCAAGTTTTTGTAAAATTTTGAAAATCAGACTCGGAATTAGGGTTAGGTTTATTCAAATCTAATGTTCTTTTTACTGAAGATTCTCCTGAAGGCTATCTTTCATTTCCTACAAACAGATTTGAATTTGATTCAGTGGTTGCTGAGATATTGACCGTTATAGTTGAGCCTTTTTTTCCCAATTTAAATTTTTATTTCATTTTTTTATGTAACAAATTAGGGTTAGGTTTATTTAAATCACATTTCCTTTAAATGATGATTCTACTAAAGCCTATTTCTCATTTCCCACAAACAGGTTTGAATTAGTTTCAGTGGTTTCTGAGATTTTGACCTTTGAAGTTGAGCCTTTTTTCCAAATTTCACTTGTATTATTTCACATTTTTATATTGCATATTTAGAGGATAAGGATTCTGAAACTCTTATATGATTATTATCTAGGAATTTCAATTATAAAGGCATATATTCATTGCTCAAGAATATCACTAAAGCTCAAAAAGATGAAGATTTTTGCTTATGGGACACTCTACCTTCCTTTAACTCTTTTCTTGCTCTTCGACTCAAAAAGCACTGTAATAAAGCATTTGAAAAAAATCATGAACTTGCAACCAAAGTTGGAATACTGAATTGGTGTGACTCTTAATGGGAAGATATCAGCCACGAATATCTTTTATTTTCTAATGTTATTGTCACTCATTCTGGATTTCACAATAGGATTCATATTGATAGGAGTGATGCCAATTTTCATACTTTTGGTATATTCTCATATATCAATCCAATAACTGGCCAACCAATACCATCTCCAGCTAAAATCAAAGGACATGGTTTATATTTTCCAGACCACTGGTGCATCATTGATTTTGGTTTGGGAAATGGTATCATCGAAACTATTTGGAATTCTTCTAAGGATAATCATCAAACGACCAAAGCACCTCCTGGTTTGGAATCCTGTCAAGATTTAACACATTTTGGTTTCTCACTTAAAATCAGTCATAAGTTGATTTAAAGAATCAATAAGGTAAAGAAAAAAGTTAAAGTTATTTGATTTAAAAAAACTTTATCTAGATGCATAAAGTATGGGGATTAGAGTTGTCATCGAAAATTTTATATTTTTTCATAAATTTTTAATAAACATTTTTTATATATCAATTTGCTCAAGTAATGTGATGAGCCAACGACCTTTGGTTGTATAACAGGTAATCATGATAACATTTATTTGTTTCATGGGGTTCCTCTTGCCTATACCTGTGGAAAGTCCCAAACTTTTGTTTCTAGACTTGGTCTGCATTTTGGCTTGAGGAATTGTCATTTCTTTAAACTAGGGAAATTGATATATATTAGATATTTATTTAATAATTTATGTAATAATATTAAATTTAGATGACTTCCACCCCTTACTTCAATAAAATGCAGGGGGGGGTATTGCCAAATTTTCAAATCTGACATGTGAAATTGATGACTTAGAAAAATTTTGGTGATACCCACCCCTTGCTTCAATAAAATGCAGGGGAGAGTATTGCCAATTTTTTAAAACAGATATAGAATTTTTTTGACTTGTAAATATTTTGGTGAAAATTTTTTGGTGATACCCGTCCCTTACTTCAATAAAATCCATGGGGGGTTTTGCCAAAATTTCTTATAAGACTTGTGAAATTCTTGACATGTAATAATTTTTGGGATACTGGTAAAATGCAGGGGGCAGTAAAGCGAAAGTTTCATATAAGACTTTCAAGATTCATGACATGAAATAATTCTTGTGATACCCACCCCTTACTTCAAAAAAATCCAGGGGTGGGGGATTGTCAAATTTTCAAAGGAGACATGAAAATTTTATTTAAAAAATGAATATTTAACATTAAAATACAAAAATTCAAGTAATGATAGATAGAGTAATGAAATAAAGGAAATTATTGGAAATTTTATGTACAAATAAATATGAACAGTTGAAGTGTGAGAGGAATAAACCAAACTAGTCATCCAACAATTTCTTTAAACATTCAATTTCCTCAACAGATTTATTAGCTTTAACACATTCTATCAAGAAATCATTCTTTTTGGAATTTTCTTCATGATCAAACTTATATTTCATCTGCTCTAATAGGTTTTGATGTTCGAGTGTTTTCTCCTCTTTTTTTGATTTTTCAATACTTAGAGTTAACTCAAACTTCTTCTCCTCCAAATCTTGGGCCCGATCATCCTTCCGTAAAGGGAGCTCGTACTTCATCTCTTCCAAATCTTGTAGCCTATCATCCCTCCTTAAAGAGGGCTCATATTTCTTCTTTTCAAAGCTTAGAATCTCTTTAGCAATTTCTACTTGTTCTAGAGTGTTAATAAAAATTAATATAAAGTGGAAGAAAAGTAGAGTAAAGTAATAAGAGGTATGGTATCACTTACCAGCATCACATTTCTCTAAAAACTGTTCCATAGACAAAAAAGGGGTTTGTGATGAAGTATCACTTTTTTATCTTCTTTGTGAGTGGAAATTTAGACTACTTGAAGCCCTACGCTTCTTGTTCAAGGTCATATTTTCCTCCTCATCATTGTCACTACCTTCAGACTCAGTTGATTGAGGATCCTGGGTTTGTTCATCAGCCTTTTAAAAAATAAGAAGAAGATAAGTAAATAAAAAATAGAAAAGATAAGAAAAAAGAAAAAAGAAACAGACCTGAGTTAGATTTGGTTGGGTTAAATCACCTATAGGATCTACAGAAAAGCTATCTAGATATGTCTCATTCAAATGAGGGGAGGCTTGAGTGGAGGAAGAGGATGGGAAAATATTTGCTTCAACATCATGTTTGGAGATAGGATCTTCACCATCCAACATGTTTACAGGATTAACATTGGCTTGCTCTCCAAAAATTGCATCCATCTCTTTAAAGTAAGGGCATAAAGTTTCAAGTTTATTGTCTATGGATTTTATGCCCTTAGTTATATTGTTGTCGGTAACCACAAAACCAGTGAAAGATGAAAGAGCCTTTGCCTTCTTGTATTTTGCTCAGTAATGCTTGAATCATTCAGACATCTGTTTAGGCAAAAAATCTATCCTTCCCTTAGTCTTATTCTGTAATTCATTTGCCATTAGAAGATAGACATTAACTTTTGATGCGGGGGGCCGTCCTACTTTAGTGGCATACTCAGTACCAAAAAAAGAATCATAGTTAGATTTGGTTTTCAGCCAGTTGATAAGAATGAGATGATCATCTTTTTTTAATTGAACGGTCTTTGATTTCTTGGCTGAGCGGGGAAAGAGGAAGTAGTGGGAATTGAAGAACAACTGGGTGATGGCTGCCTTTGAGAAGATCTAGGATGACGAGGCATGTTATTATAAATGAAGATGAAAAGGAGCAGAAACAAGCAGATGAGATAGCGAGATAAAAAGGAGCAGAATCAAATAGATGAAATGGGGAGAAATTCTGAGCGGATAGAATGAACAGGATGGGATGAGAATGGAAGTGCGCAGAAAGGTAGAAGGCATATCCTGGGAGTAGTCCAAGATGTGGTTATGGCAGAAAGTAGGTCAAGATGTGGTTATGAAAAATTGAGTAAAAAAATGTCGGATAAGAGGTGAACATTGACACGTAAAGTGTCTAATAACCCAATTATTAGCAAAACAAATTGTTGAAGATAATTGGGGTATAAGGATTTTTATCCGCAATTAATTTAATTGCTGATCCCTGAACATTGATACCCCCTAATTTAAATACTACATAAATAACTATAGGTTACTTTAAGATTTATAATACTATTATTGACTGTCCCACATTGAACATTAACTATTAATTTTAATATATTAAAATTTAAATAAATTTTTACAACTTTGTCTACTCTCTCAAAATCTCTTGTCGTCCTCTCTTATCAACTACAAATATCTTATTTTTATTACTCATAATTATAATATATTGTAGTTTTCTCCTCCTCTTGTCCTTTTCCTCTTCATTTCCTCCATCCTTCTAGACACCTGGACAATATAATATCACCTTTTGAAGTAAAATAAAATGATAAAAATTAAATTAAGATTTAAGGGAATGAAATCTTCTACAATAAAACAAAAAAAATCAAATTGAATTAAATTAAATAGAATAATAGTAAGGGAAATAATATGAAATATAACATAATATAATACAGTATTATATATTATGATAGAATAAAATAAATCAAGATCAGATCAAAAATAATGAAGTAAAGCAAATATTTTTTTAAAAGCTATCATAAAAATTAAAGAAAATTTTCAACTCATTAAGAAACATTATCAAAAAAATTAACTTTTTTTATGAGCTAGTTTTTTTTATGTATTTGAAAGAATATAGATATACTAATTCATTAGAATATAAACTACAGAGAGGCCTTGAAGCCTGATGAGCTGTTTATCAACAAATATATAGGGGTAAATAAAATTCTTTTTCACAAATAGGGATCTTACACCACGCAATATTTGGGGGGGACTTGCTAGCAAGTCCTCAACTTGAAGTCAGATGGAAATCAAATGGAACTCAGACTGAAGTAATACTGAACTTTCACTTGAAGTATCACACAAATAATAATTGATCTATATTAAAACATAGTGAAGTGTGAGGATAACTGAATGGAAGCCAGAAAAAATTGTTCCATGAGTCTACTCAATGCACAGTATTTTTTAAAGCAACTTATTTAAATAATACTTTATTAAATTAAGTTGATCAATAAACTTTTATTGAAAATATCACAATTCTTAAATACAATAATTTTATTAAAAACTTTCAGATTACATATAAAAAAAATCAGTGACTTTTTCTATTACCTACAACTGTTTTTACAGAATTGAAAACTATGTTTCAGCTAATATTTTATGGCAGTGAACTCTGTTCTTTGGACAAAGAACAGAGTTCATCCTTCTATTCTCACCCTCTGTTTTAACCAATCCCCATCACTTTCAATTCTATCAACACATGCTTGTCTTCCCTCCCCACCCCTTTCACTATCCTCCCATCCCCATTGTATTCCATCCTTTTTGATCCCCATTTCACCCCTCCCAACCTCACCCCGGCCCTTTTCTTCATTCAAAACGCCTCAGAACCCTTAATCTTCCCTTCCAACTCTTTCCCAACCTTTTAGCTACCCCATATACCCTTCCTCACCCCTCTCTCCAGCCTCCCCAAAACTTGTAGCCCCATTCCTCCCCTTTACCTCTCTTCCAAAATCCTTGAACCCCAATTTCCTCCCTTTCAACTCAGTCCCTATTTCTGTATATAAAAATAAAGTGTTAGGGAGAAATGGGGAGGTAAGCAAACTGGAAGGAGAGGAGTGGAGAGGGGTGGAGAGGCCTGGAGAGGGAGAGGCAAAGGTGGATAGGGGTTGAAAATGATGACAAAGTGAGTGAAAATGTTGGGGAGAAAGATGAGGTGTGGATGAAGAAATATTTCAAAGGGAAAAGAGTGGGGTATTAATGAAAGGGAGTAAAGAAAGACAATAAAATAAGATATTAATAAAAAATAAATATAAAATGAATATAAAATATATAGAATATGTTGCAAAGAGTGGGCACAGAAATTCTATGAATTCTAAAAATCCACAACTCCTATACTGTTATTCTCTTCATTTACTTAAATCAGATAAAAATCTACATTTTTATATTTTGAAATTTTTAAAGAAGAGGGGAAATTAATTTTAATAAATATTAGTATGAAATTTTTTTATTTAATAGTGAAATATAGTATGTAAATTTAATTTGATAATTATATGTCTAGGTAAAGTCTTTGTAACATCATTTTTAAGATCTTTGCACCTTATTTAGATATTTTAACGATTTATAATATTCAATATTATCTAGTCATAAAATAAGTATATAATTTTTTCAATTCTTGAAAATAATACAATAAATAATATAAATGCACAAAATAACATTTCATGAACAAATTGACATATTACAAATTGTAGTTTCTGCATGTATTTTTCTCGCCAAAGAAATTTATATAATAATTTCATATGGTATCTCGCCAGATCTATGCATTTGTGTTCTTTTTTTAAAAAATTGCAAAGAATCTGCTCAAATAGTTTAAAATATGTATTTTTCAGATTAATTTGAGTGTGGTCTGCACTGTATTTAAATTTCTATAAAAAAATCTCATTCTTCAAATCTCAAGATTTGTTCAAATTATTATTACCTATGCTTCATTAAATGTTCAAGTTGTATTCATATTGAGTTCACCATAATGTCAATATTTTTTTTGATTGTTTCATCACTAATTTAATGTGGGCTCAAAAAGATATGAATTAGGGTTCAAGGTTGCAGACTTGCTAGCAAGTCCACCCCCCATATTGTGTGGTGTTATAGCTCTAATTTAAAAAAAACTGAATACAAATGAGTTTAATATGTCTTTTTCTTCGCAGATAGCTATGTATTTAAGTTTAAATCTTATCATTTATGCCATATACCACTTTATTCATTGTTAAAACTTTTTTAAAAAATTCAAAGACATTAAAAATGTTTAATGTGTAAGTTAATTTGAAGATTACTTGTCAGCCAGGCTATACCAGGAGCCCAGTAAATTTTATGTCAATTTACTGGAGCCAAAAGAGGGCGTAAAATATGCTTATTATGTATATAAATTAATATTATATTGCATAATGAAATGATATAATTATTTTATTAAATATATATAATAAGTATTATATTAATTTTATTATTATATAAATTATTTATACATTTGAATTAAGCATGATATATTTTATATTCTATAAATTTTGGCGCATTTTTATGTATTTAATAAATATAAATTAATAATTAATTAATTATAAACATATATTATAATTATAAGTGTAAATTAACTTATAATGTAATTTAATTAATTAATTAAAATTATATATTAAATAAAGCCATACATATCTTATTAAACAATAATATTGGGCACTTTTTTGACCCTTTACTGTGTTGGTAAAATTATTAAATAAATTAAAACACTTATTTAATAAGATGGTATTCAAATTCTCACTTTAAATTAGAAATATCATTAAATTAATTATTTGTTTCAATTAAACTAGTTATTGAATTAATTACATAGTTAAAAAAATTAATTAAATTTGCTTTATACTGGATTAAATTGATTACATGGATTTTTGCGTGAAAATAATTCTATTTGTTTTAATTAAACCCTTTACATCTCACTGTAATAACTGTTTTGGGTTATTTTACTCACTGTTCTTATGTTTCAGACTTACTTAGTTACTGATTATTTTAATTAATTGTTTTGTGAACTTATGGTGTGAAAATTTGTTACTTACTCACAGGTTTAGTTTATTGTTTCATGTTTTTCCCTCAATATCTATTTTTTAGTTATATTCTCTTATATTATTGTTTTACCTTATGAATATTTTGTAATTAATCATTTGTGGTGCTTCAGAGGAGCCTTTGCCTGTAAAAGGCTTTGGATAATCCCCTGTAGCTGCACCACTTATTATACACTCACCATTTAAACATATTTTTATAATACAATATATTTATTATTATTTTATTAGTACTACAATTCTAATCTAAATTCTATATCTATATCTACGGTTGCAATAAGTCTATTAATAATAACAGTGTTTTCCGCACAGAGATAGTAATACTTATTTTAAATAAATATATTATAATTTAATAAGACTCACTGTTGTGTCAAATCCCAAGAAATGCTTGTCACCTTATATTATATTAATTTATTAATTCATTTTTCTACCTTCTAAACCTTTTCTTATTTTTCCTCCTCCTCCTCTCTGTTCTTTCCATCTTCTTCTCCTTCTTCTAGACAACTGGCTTACATTACTCATGATGAGATTTGTATTGGGAGTTTAATCAGAGATCAATAAAGACTGAGATTAACCTTGTGGTAAGATATTAAAAAAATTATAAAGGTATGATTCTATTAATAAATGTTTTTCAAAAAAAATAATTTTAATTAGGCAATAGAAGGATGTAAAATTTAAAAAATATATTTTAAAAATGTATTTGAATTTAATGTAAATAAATTGAATTAATTTTTTTTAGATTATAATATAAAAATTAAAATTTAAAGCTCAAATTTAAAACATGCAAAAAGATCTTGTATGAAATTTCAAGTGGAATTTCTTGAAGATTAGAAAAAACATCTGTAAACAACAATCAGCACACTATAGAAGATGAAAATACATAAACTTCATCCTAAAACTCATGTTAAAATATGTGGAATAATATTTAATTCTACATTTTATTTAATGTAAATGCTTTCTTCTTATTGTTACTAAATATCTTTGATATTTTTGAGTTTTATTGTAGGTATTTTTTTCTCAAAATATTTTATAGATAATAAAACTTGAATTATTCTTCAGAGATATAGATAATTATTATTTTCATAAAAAAATTATTGGAAAGAAGGAATGTATTACTATGTTGTCACCGGACGACCTACGCACAAGGTCGAGGATGTTCCTGAAAGTGAGATGAGGGATTTAGAAACTTCTTTGAAGCACAGCGGAATGATTCGAGGAAATTATTCGAAGGTCACTCGAAGTAATAGCTATAGGTTCGAGGTTTGTTCGAGAAGAATTATAAACTAGTTCCAAGGTAATAATAATTCTTAAAATCTCACGAAGGGTTGGAAACTCAATAGTCAAAGATTTAGGATTTAGAAATGAATATTGAGAAGGTAAAAGAAAGATACAATAACAATGTTTTAACTTTTAAGGTTTTCCCACTATTAATATAAATACGATATTATAATTTAATTCTAAGGAATATCGAACCAAATACCCAACTCCTTTTATATCCTTTGTTCCTCCTCGCATTGACCTCCCTTCCATCGCAGTATTCCCATTCCATTGACCATTACTAACATACACTTAGACCCTCTTCACTAAATATCCGTCCATGCTCAATATACCCCTTTTTAATTAATTAACAAAACTTTAATGAAAAAACTACTACTGTACTATTTCGTTGATCCTAGCGCTGTGCGTCGCTTATGAAAAAGGACTAAGGTACCCTATTGGGAGATTGACTAATTTAGATTTAGAGTTTAGGCTAGCGCAGTTAAATAGTAAGTACACAAAGGAAAAATCGCAGTCGCTATGGAGAATTGCTTTCTGCACTTCGATTATAGATGTAGGACTCGATATTATTGATTTATTGAGTTAATTTCGCCTCGAGTGTCACGTGGCGCGTGACAGATGCCCGGGTATAAGAACGCGAACTCCGTTGAGCTTGAACCATCTTCCCACACTAATTTCACTTGTCTAATACTTTTTTCCCGCATCTCTCAATTATTTATTTTATAATGAACTGCCCTACCCCCACACCCACGCCTCCACACCCTAAAGCGGATGGGGGAATAATCACACGACAGTTTTCATGGACTTGCACGGCTTGTGAAAGCATGGAATATTTCTGTGTCGAAAGTACGGCGACTCAAGGCCCTCGCCAGAAATGCGAGTTTTGCCGTTGGCGGCGAGTGGCGTGCGATGCGTTGACGAAGAACGCGGAAATCGAAAATCGATTCACAAAAACAAAATTTTGGGTAGTTCCAAAGACTAAAGAGGTGGTCGAAGACATTTGGGATGTCTCGATCGAAGATGAACAATCGGTGGGGGAAAATGATAAGGAGATGAACAACGAGATCTCAACCTGGGTAACCCAGGCCACGAGTTCGAAGCGAGGTGTCGAGGAAGAGGTCGATGAATTGGTGGAGGATGATGAAGATGAAGTCCCTGTTCCAGGGCGGGCACCCAAGAAACGTCGGGTGGTCATCGAGGACGATGAGGAAGAGAGAGAGGTAGAAGTCGGAGTGGTGCCCAGGTTATTTCTGGAGCCTGATCCCATCTTCGAGGTAAGTTTTAATTGTTTTATTTCAACGATGAAGTTACTGATGAGTCGCGTTTTAGACATCGAATAACCTGGAAGAGCCGATTGCGGAACCTGCGCCGGTTATACCAACTGAGGCAAACCCTCCGGCCACGGAAGTGGTTGAAGAGCCCGAAGACACCCTGGACCAGGTGTGGTCAAAGAAACCTCGTCAAGGTCGACGAGTAAGGTTTGCGGAAGAACTATGTGGGGAGGTCGACGCTATTATTGACGCTGCTTCCTTCGACGTGGCAGAGGAGCTCTTGGAGATTGGAGAGGTGGTTCCGGTAGGAGAGGAGGAGGTATTTGATAAATGCAGGAAGGAGATAAGGGTAGTTTTGGAGAAAATGAAAAGATTGGTTCGAGAAAAATTAAAAGAAAAAATTTGAAAATGAAAAGGAGATGGAAAGAAGTAGAAGAAAAAATTGTATTTTAGTTTTATTTTATTTTTATTTTATTTTATTATTAGTATTATTTTTTTTTTTATATTGTAGGTGAATGTTGTTAATTTTACAAGATTTGAGAAAGAGAAAAAGAAGAGAAAGAAAAAAGGTTGTTTTAATTGAAGGAAGTTTTAGTGTTTTTAAAAGGAAAACTTTTATGTGAGAAAAGAGAGAGAAAAAGAAACGGTTTTGTGATTGAGATGAGTTGTTAAATTGAGGATTTTTTTTTTTTTTTTTTATAAAATTTTAGTTTGAAAAAAAAAGAGGAGAAAGAAAAGAAAAAAAAACAAAGGGTAGAATTTAAGAGAGTTTGAAAAGAAGATTTATTTGTTTCGAAGAATTATTATAGGGAGATTCAGGGGTTGAAGTTAAGTTCAAGGAAATGGTCGTGCCATACAGGATTTGATGATTCGAAGAAAAGAAAGTCTTTAAAAGAGAAAATAAAAAAAATTTTTAAAGAGAAAATTTTGAAGAGAATTTTAAATTTAAGAAAAGAATGTATTTAAAGAATTGAAAAAAGAAAAGAAGAAAATATTTAGAGAGATTTATGAGTTTTTTATTTTATTTAATTATTCTATTTTATTTTATTTTATTTTATTTAATTTAATTTAATTTAATTTTATTTTATTTAATTTTTATTTTTATTTTATTTTATTTTTTTTTTTTGTTGTATTTAATTTTAATTTTGATTTTATTTTTGGTTGGTTTTGGAGGAAATTTATAGAAGGAGAAGAAAGAAAAAGAAGAGAGAAAAAAGAAAACAAGGCTAAGAAATTTAAGAGGTGTTTTAGATTTTAAAGAAAGAAAGAAAAGAAAAGAAAATTTTGAATAAAGAAATTTTAAGGTTTTGGTTTTAAAGGATATTTCGAATGAAAAGATTTTAGGAGTTCAGGAGCATTGGAAACATTGATGGCTGGTTCCCAGGATGTTTTGTCTGAGTCATTGAGGAAGCCTTCCCATTCCACGAGGTATTGAAGTTTCCCCTTGCGTATTCTTGAATCAAGGATACGACTTACTTCCCACTCTAGATGATCTTCTACTTCGACCGGTTCCAGAGGGGGTTGGTTCTTGCCCGGGTATATTTCTCGAGCCAGTTCCAGGAGAGATACATGGAAAACAGGGTGAATCGCCTGCCATTTAGGAGGTAACTTGAGTCGAAATGCAGTTTTAGAGACTTCAGAGTCGATTTCGAATGGTCCCAAGCGCTTTTCAGCCAGTTTCTTTGATGGTCTTGTTGTTCGGATGTTTCGTGCATCGAGCCATACTTTGTCGCCTGGTTTAAAGGAAGGAGCAGATTGTCGATGTTTGTCGGCCTGTTCCTTGTATCTTTGAATTGCTGATTCCAAATTTGTTTTAAGTTCTTCTTGGAGTCGTGATATAGTTCGAAGATAATGTTCTGCAGGATGATTAGTTCCTACATGAATTGAGTTGAATCGAGGATGTCGTCCATAAATGGTTTCGAAGGGAGATTGTCGTGTCGAAGAATGAGTCGAGTTATTATAAACAAATTCGGCCAATGGTAACCATGTGGTCTAATCGTCTTGTTGGTAACTGACATACATTCGAAGATATTGTTCGAGGATTTGGTTAACTCTTTCTGTTTGACCATCGGTTTCAGGGTGATAGGCCGTGGAGAGATTCCTCGTGATATTGAGTTGTCGACACAGTTGGGTCCAGAATTTGGATACAAACAATGAGCCTCTATCTGAAATAATGTCATTTGGTAAGCCGTGTTTAGAAAATACATATTCTAGAAACAATTTTGACAAATCTTCTGCTGTAGCAGTAGTAGTGGTTTTAACAAAAATAGACATTTTTGAAAATCTATCTACTATTACTAATATAGCATCAAAATCATTAGAAATAGGAAGTTGAGAAATGAAATCCATCGATAAAGATTCCCAAGGTTTAGAGGGAATAGGAAGTGGTTGAAGCAACCCATGCTTCCGGTGACGGGGAGCCTTATTCCTATTACATTCGTAACAAGCTTTTATATAGGCCTTGATTTCCTTGGTCATACATGGCCAGAAGAAATCCCTTGCTATTAACTGGTAGGTTTTATCAACCCCAAAATGACCAGCTAACGGAGAATCATGTCGACTATTGAAAATCCATAATTTTATCTCATTGTTGTCGGGTATGACTACTCTACCTTCGAAGACTAATAGACCTGATTCAATACTAAATCTTTTGGCCCCTTGCTTCGAGAGTATTTTGTCTTTTAACCCTAAACAATAATCGTCCTTCGATTGAGCTTCGAGGATGTTGGATAGTGGATTTCGAAAAGATTGAATTGTCATCGAATTAAGTTGATGAGTTGTTAACATTGATTCGTTGAAGATTGATTGCACATTTGCTGGGTTCTTGTCAGCAAATGCGTCCCCCCGCTGTGGGTAAACGTCGTCCCAACGTGACAAGATATCTGGAAAATGCAGTTTTTTCCTGGGCGATAGGAAATAGAGAAAGAAAATTCAGACAAAAGTTCAGCCCACCTGGCTTGACGCCTGGTTAACACTTTAGAAGACATGAAGTATTTCAAAGCATTGTGATCAGTTAAAATTTGAAAAGGACTATCTAGGCTGAGAAGAAAAGAACGCCATTTTTTAAGACAATGGATAATAGCTAAAAGCTCTTTGTCATGAATTTCATAATTTAATTCCGCGGCTATGAGTTTGCGTGACTCAAAAGCAACAGGATGAAACAAATTTGTTTCAGGATTTAATTGGGAGATGACCCCTGCAATAGCATAATCGCTCGCATCTGTCTCAACTATTGTCGAGGCCGAAGGATCAAAATGTCGAAGAATTGGGGCTGTGGTGAACGCCGTTTTTAGTGCTTCGAATTCCTTTTGCGCTGTAGAAGTAAAAACAAAAGGAATATCTTTTCTAAGAAGAGAAGTAAGATTGGAAATAGTTTTAGAGTAATCTTTAATAAATCTTCTATAGAAGTTTGCAAAACCCAAAAATCCTTGGAGTGATTTAATGTTTTTGGGCTCAGGCCATTCCAGGATTTTCTGGACTTTTTTGTCATCCATGACTAAACCGTCAGTGGACAACGTAAACCCCAAAAAATCAATTGATTTGAGGTGGAATTCGCATTTATTATGCTTGGCGTAGAGACCATGATCTCGAAGACGATTTAGGACCTGTCGAACATGATGAATATGTTCATCCAGTGTTTTCGAGAATATTAAAATATCATCTAAATAGACGACTACAAATTGTTCAACAACATCTTGAAAGATATCATTAACAAAAGTTTGAAAAGTTGAAGGTGCGTTACATAATCCAAAAGGCATAACTAAATATTCAAAACTACCAAATCTAGTGCGCATTGCAGTCAGTGGTTCATGACCTTCCGCAATGCGAATAAGATTGTAAGCGCCTCTAAGATCAATTTTAGAAAAGAAATTAGCACCATTGAAAAGGGTAAGAAGTAATGACATAGGAGGAACAGGATATGCATTTTTCTTTGTGACTGTGTTGAGCTGTCTATAGTCAACACACAACCTAAGACTACCGTCCTTCTTTTTTACAAAGAGGACTGGGGAGCCGTTTGGAGATTTACTGGCTCTGATGAAACCTTTGGCTACATTCTCTGCAATGTAGTCTCGAAGAACTTGAGATTCGTCCTTCGATAGAGAATAGACAGGACCTGCCGGAGGTACTGGGCCTATTAACTCTATTTGATGGTCGTAGGGTCGATGAGGTGGTAACTTATCGGCCTTGCGGATTGAGAAAACATCGAGGAAATCGTGGTAGATTTCCGGTAGAGTTGATTTGGTCATCCTCTTCATCTTCGAGAGAATCTGTCGAGGTGATACCTGTATTGAGAGAGCATAATTCGATTACTTCGAGGCAATTTAAATCCTCTTCGAGTGAAGTCATCGAGCTAGAAGGGTTAGTCAATTGCTCATTTAAAGAAGGTACAGATGCTTGCAAGTCATCTGGCAGAGATTTGTCCTCTAGCAGGACGTTGTCAGGCGGGTTGTTTAACTCCCTATTGACCTGCATTAAAGAATCAGAAATATACTTAGAGCGTGGGGTGATCAATCCCCGGGTCCAATCAATTTTGGGATTCCAATACGTTAAAAAGTCATGGCCAAGAATGGTATCGTCCATCCTTGGGGCGTCCAAGACTGATAATTCCCACTCGAAGGGGGGAAAATTCGGAAAGTTGAAAACCCATAAAACTTTCTTACTTACCCAATATTTGGGTTCCTCTGATTCGACCAAATAGATGGGAGTTCGATCGATATCTGTAAATGTTAGTTGAAGCTTCTCGGCAAAAGATAAACTAACAAAAGAAATTGAAGCTCCAGAGTCTATAAGACAACTGAAGGGGATATCCTCCTTAAAAAGAATGAATCTCAAGCGGTTTAAGGCAACTCCAGTCCTTAAGACATGGAGGTTCTGTGCACTGGGAGAGATAAGATAGTTTGCTTTGCACACAAGTAAACTATCTACTAGTTTTTTGACTTCGAACTAGTACCTTCTCTTTCCTTCAACTTTACACAGTCTTCCAACTTGTGCTTACCCCCACAATACATACATAACCCATTATCTGCTCTTCTCTTCCTCTCAGCTTCTTTAAGTTCCCCTTTAGGATCCAGTACTTTGCTGATATCGCCTGGGGTTGAGCCTTTTGGTCGAGTTTTATCCTTTCCCTTATTGGGTTTGGATTGAGTCGAGGAGGATTGATTTGGTCGTGGGTGTGAAGAAGGTCCCGATTTAAAATTTAGGCCTTGAGATTTGTTGGCATATCGACGATGTTGAAGTCGTCCTTGATAAACGCCGTCAAGTTCGAGGGTTTGATCCATTAAATCCGTTAAAGTAGTCATCTTCTGACCGTGAAGATTTAATTGATCCAGAATCCTCGAAGGAAGTCCTTTCTTGAAATGATACTTAAGGGCAGCATCATTCCAACCTACTCGAGTTTGAAGTGCTCTGAAGTTCGAGATATATTCAGAGGCTTTACCATTATCACTCATGCGAAGAAAATCAAGTTCAATTTCTGTGTTGTCCGTTTCATTAGGATCCCCAAACAACGTAAAAAGTTGGTCTTCGAACTTTTCCCAATTATTGATAAGTAAGTGGGTTTCTGTCGAAGAAAGCATGAGTAGATAAGGTTCGAACCATCTTGCTGCTTTCCCGGCTAGGAATGAAGAAGCGTAAACAACCTTTGATCGGTCGCTGTTAAAGGTTCGAGGGTCATTATGGAACAGTAGCTTGCAGGTTTGCAAGAAGGGTCGCAATCTGTCGGGGTGATCTCCGTCGAATTTGTCAGGAGATTTCATAGAAGGAGTTTTGAACTTAGATCCCTCTGAAGACGTTGGATTTGAAAGGGTTTTCATAAAAAGTCTCATGAAATCTTCCAGAGAGTTAGATGGTCCCGGTTCTGAGGATTGGCCAGAAGGGTGATTGGCAGGGGCGGATGGTGCCTCATGCATTGTATCCTCTCCTTCTTCTTCATCACTAGAATCCTCAAAATCTTGTGGAATGTCTTCTACAGATTGAACTGAGTGTTGCCGTTCCCTAAGGTCGAGTGGTTCCAAAGAGTGAGTGCGAGAAACAGACCTTGTGGCTGTTGGCCTGCCTCTAGCGCGAGCTCTAGTAGTAGCGCCCGTAGGAGGAGTGCGTTGAACAGGTGCCATTTAAAATTTTTAGAAGCACCTAAAAAAGACGTAGTAGTGCAACGAATGAGAACTACGGAGAATTAAATTATACTGTCACCGGACGACCTATGCACAAGGTCGAGGATGTTCCTGAAAGTGAGATGAGGGATTTAGAAACTTCTTCGAAGCACAGAGGAATGATTCGAGGAAATTATTCGAAGGTCACTCGAAGTAATAGCTATAGGTTCGAGGTTTGTTCGAGAAGAATTATAAACTAGTTCCAAGGTAATAATAATTCTTAAAATCTCACGAAGGGTTGGAAACTCAATATTCAAAGATTTAGGATTTAGAAATGAATATTGAGAAGGTAAAAGAAAGATACAATAACAATGTTTTAACTTTTAAGGTTTTCCCACTATTAATGTAAATACGATATTATAATTTAATTCTAAGGAATATCGAACCAAATACCCAACTCCTTTTATATCCTTTGTTCCTCCTCGCATTGACCTCCCTTCCATCGCAGTATTCCCATTCCATTGACCATTACTAACATACACTTAGACCCTCTTCACTAAATATCTGTCCATGCTCAATATACCCCTTTTTAATTAATTAACAAAACTTTAATGAAAAAACTACTACTGTACTATTTCGTTGATCCTAGCGCTGTGCGTCGCTTATGAAAAAGGACTAAGGTACCCTATTGGGAGATTGACTAATTTAGATTTAGAGTTTAGGCTAGCGCAGTTAAATAGTAAGTACACAAAGGAAAAATCGCAGTCGCTATGGAGAATTGCTTTCTGCGCTTCGAGTATAGATGTAGGACTCGATATTATTGATTTATTGAGTTAATTTTGCCTCGAGTGTCACGTGGCGCGTGACATATGTATTGATTAATTTCAATATTTTTTTACTTATGATTTTTTTAATTTTATTATTGATATAAGTAGTAAAAACTTATTTATCTTGAATTACTGAAGATCTATACAAAGCATCAAAAGTGAATTTAATTTCAGTTAAATTTAAAATGGAGGTCTCCACTTTATTATAACAGGGTGAAGAATTTTAGGCCATAACTCAGTATTCATATGATTGAAATAAGGCTGCTTCTGTAGTAAGAAACTTATGATGAAGGTGAAATCTGATGTTTAGTAATACAATAGCATCCACCTTCTTATTTTTAAAAACTCCTATTAGAATTTTTCTCAACCACTTATTCTAATTTTCTCACTCTTACTAGCACCTTTATATGTGATTATATTTTCTCAACAAATGTTTTTCTACCTTCCTTTCACCTTTCACTTTTCTCTCCTCCTTTTTCTTTCACTACCTATCCCACAATTCTTAACCTGTTTTTCATTCCATAAAATTGCTCCCCACTCCTTCCAATACCCTTCAATCAACAATCAAACCCATTCTGATCCCTTTTTCTATCCTCTATTATATTTACGGCCCTTTTAAGCCCATTTTACTTACCTCTCTACCCCTTTTTTTAACCCATATCTCCAATTTTTATCATCACCCTTTGCCTTTTGCTACACTTACCCTCTCATCAATCCCTTTTCATTTCCTTCTCAATAAAAACTCCCTTGGTTTCTATGAGCTATAACAGGCATTAAGGTCTGTGGAAGTGATAAATAGTGATGGGAAGAAGTTGAAAGGGGTAGGGACCCTTTTAAAGGGTCAGAGAGCATTTGATAGTGGAAGAAAGGGTTTAAAATCATGGAAATAATTGTGTTGGGAGAAAAAAAAGAAATTTTCAACAGGCGAATAATTTTGAAGATAATTTTTTATGTAAGACAGAAGGTAGGAATGAAGTGGTAAGAAATAGTGTTCTAAAAAATAAAATAATAATAAAACATGAGAAATATGCTATATAGCATTGAAACAGGATTGGATTTAATTAAAAAAACAAATAGAAATAATAAAAACCATATTTATACTATTTATTTTAATAAAATTTCATTTTATGTCTTTCTTTTTTCATATTTTGAAGATAAAGGGATAATATATTGTAAAAAATTCTATTACATGCATATCTTTTTAATTTATTGAATAGAAAACAGAATAGATATTTATATTAGAGCTTAATTTTATTACCAAAGTATTATTCCCTTCATTTTCATAAGTGTTTTACATTTTTCAGATATTTTAAATATTAATAATGGTTAATAAAATCTCTTTGAATAATTAGAATTAAATTTTTGTTTCAAATTCTTACTGGGGAAATTTAATGGAAGATATTAATTTCCAAAATATTTTTCTTGAATGATTTACTATAGTGCCTTAAAATTTCACTGTACATTAACAATTAAGTAAAATTATTTGAACATTTAAGATCACTATTCTTTCAATTTAATTTGGGGTGTGTCTAGTTTTACATGCAACAAAGTATAAAATTATTTTAAACATTTTGTAGCTTTCCAGACTGGCTTAGCTGTGGGGAGGGCTGATTTCAACATACCATTTCAAAATTGTGTTTTTAATGCTTCAACATTGTTTCAAAAAATGTTCACATGTACTTCAATAAATAATCAAGCTAGATTCATCAGAGATTCAATGTATTTTCACACTTTGTTCCTTATTGTTTCATCACTACCTCAATGTGTGCTCAATTAGATATGAATTTAGGTTCAAGGGAAACACAGATAAGAAAATATTGTTCCTATCTCAATATAGTTACATTAAATGTCTTCTCAATTCATATGATATTAGCAATTTTAATTCAGTTAAAACACCTCTCCAACCTCAAAATCAACTGATTAATGCGACGGCTGAGAAAATTGCCATTTTCAAACTCCTGAATGTAGGTTCTCTCAATTACTAAGTTTAAGGTACACGCCCAGATCCCAGTTTTGCTGTTAGTCAATTATCTCAACATTTAGAGTCACCGGTAATGGCATACTGGAACGCTTTCAAGCATGTCTATCTCTTTGTACTATATTTATACCTTTTTGACTGCAATTTCTTGATGTACAGCACGGAAGTCTTCGAAACTGCTGGTCTAAAAATCAACCTGCTGATTATTTTTAATATCTATCTTTATGTTACTTTTTTACATATCCTTTTTGATCTAAAACATGCATTATCAATTTGATACAATGCACCACTCAATGATAACTAAGGCAATAAACCTTGCAAAGATATTCTGCAGACCACCAACAGAAGGTCCTCCTTCCTCATGCCTTCTTTGAATTTAAAAAAAAGACCGGAATAAAAAGGAGAGTTTATAAGATTATTCTAATAAATAGCTTGATAAAGAATGTTTATATACATTTTTTCCCTTCAAGATTTTCCTCAAGAACTTAATACTGATAAAGTGGAAATGGTGTTGAACGGCGCCGCAATGTGCACGATAGGACGCGAGTGCTATACGACGCGAATATGTTATATATCAACAAAAATTATTAGGTCAGTCAATGTAAGAAAAATTAAAGAAGGTTGAGAGAATGGTACCTATCAAAAATTTGCAAAGAAAATAAGGGTGAAAGCAGAATCATGGGGTAGTAAGGCCAGCAATTATAAGTTTGACCAGGCTTTTTGATTGTCGTTTATTTATGTTTATATTCGTAGAAGCAGTTACTACCTAGAGGTCTTGAAACGTTACTACCAAGCTATGTGCACCCAAGGTATTTTTTTGGAAAACGATGGAAGAGATAGAAATCGGGAAGAAGCTGGCTCGAAACGGTGAAGAAATGTGGGAAGAACTTGGAAGAATTTATATAACAACAGAATTGTCACACGTGAAAAACCATGACAGCGAATGTAAAATGTTTAAGGAACACAAACGTGCACACCGCGGGCGAAAAGTTGTCACGTTTGCACTTCAGATGTCCACGTCCCGCGTGCCAAACGTGACTTTATGTGTGGTTTTAAAACTTGACAACTGATCTTGCCCATGTCACACACGAGTCATGCATCATGTCAACATGTTGCTTGTATGGAGGCGTAATTGAGTTGTGCTTATTTATTAAATAATCCAAAATATCACTATTACACTGTTGTAAAACATTTAATTTATCTTTCATTACTATTAAATATTAAGGCAGGTTATAAGTCCACAACATATTTTTGATACAGATACAACCTACAATACAATTTTTTTTGTTTGATGCACTCTTATGCCACCAAATGAAATCATGTACTCACTACTAATCACATATTATATCATATGCAATAATACGTACACTTCTTCAAACCCTGTGCAAGGTATCATTCTTCCCTTGCTCTCACTCTTGCTTTTGCTCTTGCTCTCACTCTTGCTCTTGCTCTCATTCTTGCTCTTGCTCTAGTTTTTGACATTTTTTTCTTAGACTGCTTGTTTCTTTTTGAGTATCTATATTTTACAAGCTAAAACGAATGTATAGTTTTTGTTTATTCTTAGTTTATAATGTAATTTAGCTAACAAAATAATCAATCTATTGTAATTAAATTGAAATGAGATTTTAGAGCAGCAGTATCAGCTGCACTTTCTACAGAAAACCATAATATCTGAAAACCATCTAAAACATTACTCCAAGCATTAATAGAAGGAAATAAAGTCCTAAAATAGAAAGGCGGAATGGGGGCACCTTCCCGCAATATACCCTGACAAAAGTGAGCAGATTGGTGTTCTTTTGTATTTGACTTTCTCTGGTAATAAAAGGCCTTTTGATTTGAGTTTTTTCTGAGTGAACGCAAGTAAGCCAGATATGCTCAGTCTGACCATTAGAGTCTTTGTTGGAAAATTTCCAAGAGATACTTGCTCCTTGTCTGGCAGCAAAGATTTTAGCAGCTTTTTTTGTTTCATCTTAGGTGGGAAAAATTGTGGGCTTGGGTATCATTGCTAACATTGAGGAAGTCAAAGAGTGGAAAAAAATTTTCTCATGGAAGGGGTAAACAAGTGCATGTATTATTGCATACAATATAATATGTGATTAGTAGTAAGTACATGATTTCATTTGGTGGCGTAAGAGTGCATCAAACAAAAAAAATTGTATTGTAGGTTGTATCCATATCAAAAATAGGTTGTTGATGTATAACCTGCCAATGTTAGGGGGTATCAATGTTCAGGGATCCGCAATTTTTTTTGCCTGGATCCGACATTATTAATTGTGGAAGATTCTTATCCACCAGCCCTGGGGCTAGTGGATAAGGAACGCACGATAATACATTATCCCTCCTCTTATACCCCAATTTCCATTCCTAATTCCTGATCCCAAACTTATCTCATCCATGATGGATTTGCAAGATAGTCACATGACTTATAATTCCTGATGCCATCCTTAAGTCTTTCCTCACTCTATGCTACTTAATTTTGGTGGCAAACACTTAACCTTTTTTTCTATCTACACACCCTCATTTCTTTTTTACATTCATGGTTTATTCCTTTTTTGTAAATATTTCCTTTGTAAATTAACATAAGTTTCTGATCCTATCCTTCCCTTGTGTTCCCACCAATTCCACTACACCTCAAATCTTCCTTTCTCCCTTCCCTTCCACCTTCACTAGAAACCCCACTTCTCAAACTTACCTCTCTCTCCATCTCTTCATATCCACTAGACACCCCAGAACACCCTTTCAACTTTAATTGATGCCTCACCTTTCAAATCCACCTTGCTTTACTCCCTTTTTCCTCCAATAGAAACCCCACTCCTCAAACGTACCTCGCTCTCTATCTCTTCATATCAACTAGACACCCCAGCACACCCTTTCTACTTTAATTGATGCCTCACCTTTCAAATCCACCTTGCTTTACTCCCTTTTTCCTCCAATAGAAACCCCAACACACCTTTTTAACCAAACTTGATTCCACAAGCATCAAATCCACCTCTCTCCCTTCCTCTTCACCTCTAATTGACACCTCATCACCCAAAAATTAGCTCTCCACCCTCTTATGTGCTTCTTTAGTACCTTGAACATATATTTAATTTGTCCACATTAATCAAGATTTATAAAAAAAGTTAATATTAATACAAACTATCACATTAACCTTTACTTATAGACATCATAATAGAGAAAAAATATATATTTCAAAAATTTTGAATGTAACAGGACTGTAATTTTTGTATTCAGGAAACTTACAAAAGATTCAGGTCAATAATTTTCTAATATTTTTCAGGAAAAATTTTTCTTTTTTACTTATTTATGGCATGAATGATAACTCTTGGCCCTTTTGACATTTTTTTGTGGATGTTTTTTACTGTTTTGGCATCTTTTATGTTGGATGCATCACCCAAAAAAGCCTAAAAACCCCTAATTAGGGCCTGAAAAGTGCTGATAAAGGCCAAAAAAGTATTATATAATTTTTGGAAAAAAGGCCAAGCATTTATGGTTTTGCCAAATATATAATTGTACAAATTAAAGTGACTGTTTGTCAGACTTTTAGTTAATTTTTGGAGATGCTTAATGGTGTGAAATATAATAATTTTTTATTCATTGGTTCATAATTTATTTATTTATTAGCTATTTTCTTCAAATAATGTTCATTTTTATTATTTTGGGATATTAAATCATATATCTTGTCCCATAGACTATTTCAGTTATTGCAAAACAGTTGTCTGTATCATAAACTTATTTTAATATATTTGTATTACTTTTCTTTATTCATCTCTATAAATTTAATATTACATACTTTAAGATTATCATTTTTTGTGGAGATGAAGTGAAGAAGAGAATATTGGATGTAAAGGTGGAGGGTTTTTGGTTGGAGGCTATGGAGAGGGTGGCGAGTTAATTTTTGCATGATGAGGAAGGGAGCAAGATGGATTTGATGCTTGGGGCATCAAGTTTAGTTAAAAAGGTGTGTTAGGGTTTCTATTGGAGGCAAAAGGGAGTAAAGAGAGGTGGATTTGAAAGGTGAGGCATCAATTAAAGTTGAAAGGGTGTGCTGGGGTGTCTAGTGGATATGAAGAGATGGAGAGCAAGGTAAGTTTTAGGAGTGGGGTGTCTATTGGAGGCAAATGGGAGTAAAGCGAGGTGGATTTAAGGGGTGGGGCATCAATTAAAGTTGTAAGGGTGTGCTGGGGTGTCTAGTGGAGATGAAGGGATGGAGAGCAAGGTAAGTTTAAGGAGTGGGTTTTCTATTGGAGGCAAATGGGAGTAAAGCAACATGGATTAAAGGGATGGGGCATCAATTAAAGTTGAAAGGGTGTTCTGGGGTGTCTAGTGGAGATGAAGAGATGGAGAGCGAGGTAAGTTTGAGGAGTGGGATTTCTATTGGAGGTAAATGGGAGGAGAGTGAGGTGAATTTGAAGTGTGGGGAATCAAGTAGAGGTGAAGCAGTGAGGTGGAGTCTCTTTTAGAGAAGGAAAAAATAAAAATAATACAGCAGTATCCTGGTTAGAAGCAGTAGCTCGTCACATAAAATAGAAAATCTATTTACCATCTACTTACCATAAGATAGGTCTAAAACTGCCTCTCAAGTCTGGAGGTTGGGAAAGATCATACTATTTCTGTTAAAAATATGCTATGAAATCATACAATGCTAAATGTTTTGATTCATAGATCAAAAATATTTTCTTTCTTACCACATAGGGGATGTTCTGGCCCAGAATTCAAGATTTTGGTGAGAGAGATTGTCTATGGTAAAGAGGATTGGACATTTCAATGAAGAATTTTTCAGGGTAAATGACAGGATGGGATGAGGGTAGGAGTGCGCAGCAAGGTGGGAAGGCTGAGATATCCAGAAAGTTGTCCAAGATGTGGTTATGAAATATTGAGGATATAAAGTTCGGATAAGAGGTGAACATTGACACATAAAGTGTCTAATAACCCAATTATTAGCAAAAATAATTGCGGAAGATAATTAAGGTATGCAGATTATTTTCCGCAATTAATTTAATTGCTGATCGGTCAACATTGATACCCCCTATTAACTCAATGCTTTATTTTTTTCCAGACAAATCAAAACAATGGATATTAATCATTTAAAAAAATTCATACACCTTGGAAAAAAATACAAATAAAATTTATATTCAAGTGAGTCTTTGTTTTATTGATAAATAATAGGGGGTATCAATGTTCAGGGATCAGAAATTAAATTAATTGCAGATAAAAAATCCTTATACCCCAATTATCTTCTGCAATTATTTTTGCTAATAATTGGGTTATTAGACACTTTATGTGTCAATGTTCACCTCTTATCTGACATTTTTCTACTCAATTTTTCATAACCACAACTTGGCCATCTATTCTTCCTTACCTTGTCAAGTCTGTTTACTTATCTACACTAACCCCCAACTCTCAAAAACATTTTTTTTTGCTTTCATTTCTGCTGGAGCTCATGCACCTATCTCTCATTGGCCTTTCATCTCCTTTTTTTTCTCAGTGGCAACTTCCTACAAGAAAAATTTAAAAATTATGGGCTTAGCCAATTTTTCAAGTGGTAAAAGTGACTTATGCAAATTTTTAAGTGTTTCAATCAACTTAGATGAATTTCCAGGTGGTGAGAGTGAATCACACTAATTTTTGAGTGTTGCAAGTGACTAAAACTCATTTCCAAGTGGTGAGAGTGAATCAGACAAATTTTTGAGGGTTGTGAGTGACTTGGACGAATTTACAAATGGTGAGGGTGACTCAGACAAATGTTTGAGTGTTATGAGTGACTTAGACAAATTTACAACTGGTGAGAGTGACTTGGACCAATCTTTGAGTGAGGTGTGCAGATAAAAATTTTATTTTAAAGCTTAAGAACAGAAAGTAGGTGTGTTATGCTCCAGAAGACATAAGATTAGGATACATGATTTGAAACCATGTGCATTGCTCATGGATGTGATGAGTTTGGGATCTGTAATTAGGAATGGAAATTAGGGTATAAGAAGTGGGATAATGTATTATTGTGCATTCCTTGTCCACCAGCCCCAGGGCTAATGGATGTTAATCTTCTGCAATTAATAATGTCGGAACTGGGCAAAAAAAATTCCTGATCCCTAATTGTGGATCCCTAAACATTGATACCCCCTAATATTATTAATAACTTTTGACTGATTATTTTTAATATTTTATCATTATTTCTTTTTCAGAATAGTTTTTTTTTGAAAAAAACATAAAATATCAAAAAGTAAATAAAATAGAAAATATTATTACAAAAACCTTATATTAGGGGGTATCAATGTTGACCAATCCACAATTAAATTAAATGCGGATAAGAATCCTTATACCCCAATTTTATTCTGAAATTATTTTTGCTAATAATTGGGTTATTAGACACTTTAAGTTGTGGTCTTCTAACATTGGGGGAGCCCTTTGTTGGTCGTTTGGTGTTGTTTTGATATATCTTAAGTGGCATTGTTTAATAATTGGATGTTTTTCTGGAATTATTCCACAAATATTGGGACTTCAGGGATGTGGGTATTACCATTGGATAGCCCTGGTTCTTCTCTATATTTTATGTCTTGATGACATTTTTCATGTTCTAAGTATTTAAGGGATTATTTCTCATTTTTCAATTTAAAAGATAGCTGTTTAATTTTGTTTTTTACGTTTTATGTGCTAACCTTAAGTCTTGAGTTTAAGTGCTTAGTACCATTAGAATGGGCTAATTATTCTCTACGTTTTAGGTCACAATGTTGTTGTAGCTTATTTATGTGTTTTAAAGGTTTTAGTAGTCGTAGTTTATTTTTTTAAGTATTTTGGGTATTTTTGGAGGTTTTTTGAGGTTTTCTGGCTTTTGGGAGATCCTGCCGCCTCAAGCGGGCCTCCTGACGTCAGGAGGACCGCTTGCCTTAGTGCTAGAAGGCTGGGAAGTGTTTCTAGAAGGGTTTTATGCAATTTGGCGCTCATAAACGCCAAATTTGTTGGTGTGCATGGGCTCTTAGATAGTGGTCTGTGTTTATATAGTGAATAAGACAGTTTGGGGTAACCTTAATTATCATACAACAATCTGGAGGTGATATCCTTGTTTCTCACTCAGTTTTCACTGTTTTTTGGCCACAATTGGCTGTGTTTGTTGAAAGGTGAGTTCTTCATTTAACTTAACTTGGGAACTGGTTTCTCTGGTGTAGTCTTGTAAGCTATATCAAGTATTATTTCTGTCTCTGGTG
Source organism: Hemileia vastatrix (assembly GCA_030280995.1). Classification (NCBI taxonomy): domain Eukaryota; kingdom Fungi; phylum Basidiomycota; class Pucciniomycetes; order Pucciniales; family Zaghouaniaceae; genus Hemileia; species Hemileia vastatrix. The sequence continues at coordinate 36,598,200 of JASXTE010000004.1, forward strand.
TGGTTGGCAACCTACATCAAGTATCATTGCTATCTCTGGTGTGGACATTGGTCTACATCTCAGTTCTTTGGTTTGGTAGTCTGTCTGGAGACTACTTTCTTGGCTGATCAGGAAGTCAAGTGTATTGGAAAAGCGGCTTTAACAACAGGAACCAATTTACTGTAGCAGGTAAATCTCACTTATATTTTTCTAAAGGGACAGTGGATTTTCTCTCTATTTTTTCTCCAACTCCCTTGGTCAAGGCCTATAGCTAGTACTATAGGATTGTCTTCATTTCTGGTGCCCAATGTGGGGTAGGACCTGCTAGTTCTTTGGAATCTCTGTTGTCTTTGGTTGGTCTTTTCTGGTGATTTTTTTCTGGAAGAATGGCTTCTGGTTCATCTATTCCTGTGGTGACTGTCAGTGGGGGGGAAGGTCCTACTGCTGTGATGGTTAGGGAGTGTGTGAGGATTAAAACTTGGGATGGTACCAAGTTTAATGGAGATGATTTGAAGTGGTTTCTGTAAAAATATGAAACTGCAGCTGGTGTTGATGGTGCTTCTTACCTGGACATGGTGAAGCAGATCATTTTCTTCATTGTTGATAGGGCAGTGGAGAAGGAGGTTGTGGCCATGTCTGGCTACAAGAAGAGGGATTGGAAGTTTCTGTGCAGGGAGATGGTGGATATATGGGGTGTCAGGTTCACTATGGTGGATCTGAACAAGGTTGTCAGTGAATGGCAGTCTTATGGTGGTGTTGGTAAATTACTTAGTTTCAGGAAGTTTTTACTACAGTTTGATCCTGTGGTAGAATATTTGGTGGAAGTAGAGGAGCTGGCACATGAAAATGCTGCCAAAGATGTTTTTTGGTCTGCCCTGGCTAGAGATTTCAGGATGGATGTGTTGAAGGAGTTGTCAAGGAAGGACTTGATGAAGAATCTTTCTAATGGGGACCAGAAGTTGTCTGCCTTGGACAAGGTGAAGGAGGCTGTGGAGGCCCATTTAAGGCTGTTGGCTGTGGACAGTTATCAAGAGGGGTGTGCCAAGTATGTCAGCAAAGTCAGTGAGGCTTTGGCTGAAGAGGAGAGTAGGGTAAAGAAAGAAGAGAAGAATATGGTAGTGGTTCTTAAGCAGGAGAGGGAGCCAGTAGTGGAGCAGTTGGCTGATCTGACAAAACAGCTACATATTTTTGTTCAGAAGGCTAAGAAGGTCAATAGGGCTCCTTCTCAGCCCAGAGATTTTTACAGGAGGGCTGGTAGGAGTGATCCTTGGATCTGCTCTTATTGCAGCAGGTGGGGGCACAAGTCCAATGATTGTTGGGCTCTGAACAGAGATATGTCAGAAGGAAAGGTTGAGTTTGAAGGCAGGGTGTTCAAATTCCCTGATATTTCATTTTTAAAGCCCAGTGAGGGGCAGGCTTCTGTTGATTTGGTCAGGAGAAGAAATGGTCTCAATCAGAGGAGGCCAAGGTTTGAGGAGATCCCTGATCAGGGGAAGTCTTCTGCTAAGACAGATGAAGATGTCAAGGGAAAAGGAAAAGAGATTAGTAAAGTTTCTTTTTCTACTTTCTTTGGTGGGTTGGAGTTGTATTCTTGTGGAGGACAGTCAAGTGGTGAATGCTTGGCTGGCGTCTATGATGTTAAAGCAGGAAAGGTGGGAAGGCCTAAGAGCAGTTCTCAGGCCCAACCAAAGCCTAAGACTTCAAAGGTGGATCCTAAGCTGAGTGCAGCCAGGAGAAAGTACAGCAAAGAGGAGCTTTACAAGATGCAGAAGGGGATTGCTGATATGGGCCCCCCTGGTTATGGTGCATTGGACATGAATGGTGAGCCAATGCCAATGGATGTTGATTCTGACTCATAGGAGTATGTCCCTTTGGCTTCATTGCCAAAGACAGCTGTAGTTAAAGGTGCTGGTGAGGGATCTGGTTTGATTCCTGTTGATGGAAAATCTGTTGGTGGTTCTGTTCCTCAGGAGATTTCTAGGACCAAGGTAGAGAAGCCAAGGACTCACTTTGAGAGGCCATTAGTTTCTGGCCAATCTAATTTTATGGACTCAGTTCTGGTAAGAATGAATCAGGGTCAGATTTCCCTTTCTTATGGGGAATTGTATGCTATCAGTCCTGGGTTAGCTGATAGACAAAAAAAATTGTTGACCAGAAGAAGGGTTTTTTCTGGGGAGGTGGAATACATTTTCAATTCTTCCGAGAAGTTTGGTGAGGGGTTGGAAACTCATTTTCCTGCTCCTCTTGGTTATGTCAATGTCCGAATGGCAGGGAGGCGAGGGAATTTGGGGATTCAGGTTCTCAGATTAACCTGATTTCTTTGTTTGAGGCTACTTATCTGGGCCTCCCCATCAAGACAGGAATTGGTGGGAATTAAAGAGGGATTGGTGGCCATGTCACTGAGTTGATTGGGACAGCCAAATTTTAAAGCTGGATGTTGATGGAGCCTCCAGAAAGGTTCATTTTTACATTGCCAAAGGTAATGTAAAAGCTGCTTTGGGTGGACCATTCTTGATGGATTTCAAGCAAGAATTGGTTATCAGTTTGACATGGGAATCAGTTTGGAATTGACCGGTGAAGATGAGAGGAGGCTTTACATGAGTTTGTCATATCCTGGAGATGATGGTTGCAAGAACAGGCCTGGCTTGTCTTCAATGTGCCAGTGCATGGATTGTTGTAGGATAAGAAAGAAGTGGGTGCTGCCTCTGGTTTTTTGGAGTGTGGCTCAGGCTCTAGTGAGAGTCTGTATCTTTTAGAGTTATGAGGGCTGATTGCCCTAGTGCTACAACCTCTCCCCAAGATGAGGAAATCCCAGGTTGTAGTAGGTCAGCTCCCTTGGAGATATATCAAGTGGATTTTCAACTTTCTCTTTTTAATGTTTCTCTTCTCTGCAAGTATTCTTTATGTTTTTTATCAAGTATCCATTCTCTCTCAAAATTTTCAATTATTTTTAATTCAAGTTCAAAAATGAAGATTGGTTATATATCTTTATTGAAAGATATGCAGAAACATTTTGGAGCGGTGAGATTGGGGTCTAAAAGTAAGTCCTCCAAATTGTGCACTGCTAGGGTTTCTTCTACACCTTTTAAAAACATTACCTTGGCCACGTTGTGGTCTTCCAACATTAGCAGGGGCCTTTGTTGTGTGATTTGGCGCAATTTGTGCATGTCTTAATTGACATCTGCTAAAGAATTGGGTATTTAACTGGTTTTATTCCGTGGATATTGGGTCTGCGGGTATGTGGGTACTATCATTGGATAGCCCTGGTTTTTCTCTATATTTTATGTCTTTTAGACATTTTTCATATTCTGAGTTTTAAGGGGTCATTTCCTCATTTTTCATTTATAAAAGATTGCTGTTTAATTTTGTTTTTTGTGTTTTACGGGCTAACCTTAAGTCTTAGGGTTAAGTGCTTAGTACCATTGGATAGAGCTAATTTTTCTCTATATTTCATGTCTAAATGTTGTTATAGTGAAATTCCGTGTTTTAAAGGTTTTAGTAGTTGTAGCTAATTTTTCTAAGTAGATTAGTGGTTTGTATTGGTTTTCTGGCTTCAGGGAGGCCAGGCCGCTTCAGGCGGCATCTCCGACGTTGGGCGGCCCGCCCGCCTCTGTTTTAGGAGGTTGGGGAGCGCTCCAGGAGGGTTTTTTATGCAATTTGGTGGGTACAGGCGCCAGATTGGTGGGTGCGCATGGGCTCTTAGTTAGTGGTCTGTGTGTACATAGTAAAGAAGACAGTTTGGGGCAACCTTAATCATCATACAACCATCTGGAGGTGATATCATTGTTCCTCACTCAGTTTTCACTGTTTTCTGGCCACAATTGGCTGTGTTTGTTGCAAGTAATTTCTTCATTTAACTTAACTTTGGCAACTGTTTTCTCTGTTATAGTCCTGCAATCTATAGCAAGTATTATTGCTGTCTCTGGTGTGGATTTGCAGCCTACATCAAGTATCTTTGCTGTCTCTGGTGTGGACTTTGTTCTACATTTCAGTTCTTTGGTCTGGTAGTCTATCTAGGGACTACTTTCTTGGCTCATCAAGCAGTCAAGTGTGTTTAAAAGGGGCTTTAGCAAAAAAGGAACCAACTTACTTTAGCAAGTAAATCTCAATCTGTTTTTCTAAAGGGACAGGGGATTTTCTCTCTGGTTTTTCTCCAACTCCCTTGGTCAAGGCCTATAGCTAGTACTATAGGATTGTCTACATTTCTGGCGCCCAAGGTGGGGGTGAGAACTTGTTAGTTCTTTGGAATCTCTGTTTTCTTTGTTTGGCTCTTTTTGGTGTTTGGGACTGGAAGAATGGCTTCTGGTTCTGCTATTCCTGTGGTGACTTTCAGTGGGGGGAATGGTCCTCCTTCTGTGATGGTTAGGGAGTGTGTGAGGATTAAAACTTGGGATGGTACCAAGTTTAATGGGGAGGATGTCAAGTGGTTTCTAGAGAAGTATGAAACTGCTGCTTGAGTGGATGGTGCTTCCTACCTGGACATGGTGAAGAAGATTATCTTCTTCATTGTTGATAGGTCAGTGGAGAAGGAGATTGTGGCCATGTCTGGCTACAAGAAGAGGGATTGGAAATTGTTGTGTAGGGAGATGGTGAATAGATGGGGTATCAGGTTCACTATAGTGGATCTGAACAAGGTTGTCAGTGAATGGCAATCTTATGGTGGTTTTGGTAACTTACATAGTTACAGGAAGTTTCTGCTACAGTTTGATCCTGTGGTGGAATATTTGGTGGAAGTGGAGGAGCTGGCTCATGAAAATGCTGCCAAAGATGTTTTTTGGTCTGCCCTGGCTAGAGATGTCAGGATGGATGTGTTGAATGAGTTGTCAAGAAAAGAATTGATGAAAACTCTTTCTAATGGGGACCAGAAGTTGCCTGCCTTGGATAAGGTGAAGGAGGCTGTTGAGGCCCATTTAAAGTTATTGGCTGTGGAAACCTATCAGGAGGGGTGTGCCAAGTATGTCAGCAAAGTCAGTGAGGCTTTGGCTGAAGAGGAAGTTAGGGAGAAGAAGGAGAAGAAAAATTTGGTGCAGGTTCCCAAACAGGAGAGGGACCCAATGGTGGAGCAGTTGGCTGATCTGACAAAACATCTGCACATTTTTGCCCAGGAGGCCAAGAAGGTTAATAAGGCACCTTCTCAGCCAAGAGATTTTGAAAGGAGCGCTGGTAGGAGTGATCCTTGGGTTTGCTCTTATTGCAGTAGGAGGGGGCACAGGTCCAATGATTTTTGGGCATTGAACAGAGATGTGTCTGAAGGAAGAGTGAAGCTTGATGGCAGGGTTTTTAAGTTCCCTGACGGTTCTTTTGTGAAGCCCAGTGAGGGGCAGGCTCCTGTTGATTTGGTCAGGAGAAGGGGTGGTCTCAATCAAAGGAGGCCAAGGTTTGAGGAGATTCCTGATCAGGGGAAGTCTTCTGTTAAGTTAGATGAGGACCTCAAGGGAAAGGGGAAGGAGGTCAATAAGGTCTCTTTTTCTACTTCCTTTGGTGGTTTGGAGTTGTATTCTTGTGGTGGACAGTCAAGTGGTGAATGCTTGGCTGGTGTTTATTATGTGGAAGCAGGAAAGGTGGGTAGGCCTAAGAGCAGTTCTCAGGCCCAACCAAAGCCAAATGCTTCAAATTGAGATCCTAAGCTGAGTGCAGCTAGGAAGAGGTACAGCAAAGAGGAGCTGTACAAGATGCAGAAGGGTATGGCTGATATGGGCCCCCCTAGTTTTGGCGCATTGGATACGAATGGTGATCCAATGCCAATAGAGGTGGGTTCTGACTCTGAGGATGATGTCCCTTTGGCTTCATTGCCAAAGCCTGTTGGAGTCAGAGGTTCTGGTGAGGGATCTGGTTTGGTTCCTGTTAATGGTAAATCTGTTGGTGGTTCTGGTCCTCAAGAATCTTCTAGGACCAAGGTGGTGAAGCAAAGAGCTCACTTTGAGAGGCCAGTAGTGTCTGGTCAAGTTAATGTTATGGACTCTGTCCTGGAAAGAATGAATCAGGGTCTGGTTTCCCTATCTTATGGGGAATTGTATGCTATCAGTCCAGGGTTGGCTGATAGGCAGAAAAAGTTGTTGACCAGGAGAAGGGTTTCTTCTGGTGAGGTAGAATACATTTGTGATTCTTCTGAAAAGTTTGGTGAGGGGTTGGAAACTCTTTTTTCTGCTCTTCTGGGATATGTCAATGTCACTCTGAATGGCAGGGAGGCAAGGGCATTGGTGGATTCAGGTTCTCAGATAAACCTGATTTCTTTGTTTGAGGAAACTCATATGGGCCTCCCCATCAAAACTGGTATTGGTGGGAATTTGAGAGGGATCGGTGGCCATGTCACTGAATTGGTTGGAACTTCAGAGTTTGTGAAGTTAGATGTTGGAGGAGCCTCAGGGAAGGTTCATTTTTACATTGCTAAAGGTAATGTAAAAGCAGTTTTAGGTGGGCCATTCTTGATGGATTTTCAGGCAAGAATTGGTTATCAATTTGATTTGGGAATCAGTTTGGAGTTGACTGGTGAAGAAAAAAGGAGGCTTCACATGAGGTTATCATCCCCTGGAGAGGATGGTTGGGAGACTAGGCCTGGTTTATCTTCAATGTGTCAGTGCATGGAATGCTGCAGGAGAAGGAAGGAAGTGGGTGCTGCCTCTGGTTTTTTGGAGTGCAGCTCAGGCTCTATTGAGAGTCTGTCTTTTTTAGAGTAAAGAGGGCTGATCACCCTAGTTTTACAACCTCTCCCCGAGATGAGGAAATCCCAGGCTGTAGTAGGTCAGCTCCCTTGGAGATATACCAAGTGGATTTTCAACTTTCTCTTTTTAATGTTTCTCTTCTCTGCAAGTATTCATCAAGTTTTTTATCAAGTCTCTGTTCTCTCTCAAGATTTTTAATTATTTTTAATTCAAGTTCAAAGAAGAAGATTGGTTATATATCTTTATTGAAAGATATGCGGAAAAGTTTAGGGGCGGTGAGATTGGGGTTTAAAAGTAAGTCCTACCAATTGTGCACCGCTACGGTTTCTTCTACACCTTTCAAAAACATTACCTGGGCCACACCTGTGAGCATTGGGGAAACCCCTGGTTATTTTTGTAGGTCAGAAGAAAACTCAAGAAAAGAAGATAAAAATTTCAAGATAATTCATGAAAATCAAGAAAAAAATCTGAAGATAATGAATAAAGAAGACGCAAAATATTTTTGTGAAGATTTTCAAGATCTATTTTTGGGCCTCCAGCATGAGGTTAAACTGCAGAAAATTTTGAAGAGAGAAGATCATCAAGATCAATCTTTGGACCTCCAGCATGAGGATAAAATGCAAAATTTTAGAAGATGTGATTCAGAAGATGAATCAAGATTTGAAGATTTGGAAGTTGAAAGTGAGGATGAAGATGTGGAATTGCAGAAATGTTTTGGAGTGGTGAGATTGAGGTGTAAAAGTAAGTCCTCCCAATTGTGCACCGCTAGGGTTTCTTCTACACCTTTCAAAAACATTACCTGGGCCACACATGTGAGCAATGGGGAAATCCTTGGTTTTTGTTCCAGGTCTGGTGGTGAAGATTTCCTGAAGATCCCTCAAGTTGAAGGTGGAGCGGCAAAGTATAAGAAGGTAGCGCAGAAGATTAGGCCTTTCAATGAGCCTATGCCTGTGGGTTTGAATCCGCCTTTGAAGAGACCTCCTTTGTCAAGAGATCCGTACTGTACTCCTTTGGTGAAGAATCCTCCAGAATTTGTAGAGACGGCTAGGGTGACTGTGGAAAGGTTAAAAGTTGTTAATTTTGGTCCTGATGGGTGGTTTTCTGAGGAATAAAAGAAGTTCTTTTTGCATGTTATTGTGCTAAGGGAAAAAGCGGTGGCATTTGTTGAGAAGGAAAGGGGTGTATTGAAGCACTCTTATGGGGAGCCTTACTTGATTCCTGTTGTTTGTCATGAACCTTGGCAAATCAAACCTATTCCGATTCCAGCCGCTATTCGAGAGGATTTTGTAGAGATTGTTAGGGAAAGAGTCAGGACTGGGTTATATGAACAATCAACATCCAGTTACTCAAGTCCAGTGTTTTGTGTAAAGAAGCAGAATGAAAAGTTGAGGGTGGTTCATGATCTTAGAGCCTTGAATAGAGTCACTATCAAGGACGCTGGTATGCCGCCAAGTGCAGAGGATTTTGTTGAAGCTTTTGCTGGAAGGGTGTGTTAAGGTTTGGGTGATATTATGGGTGGTTATGATGAGAGGGAACTACATATGGATTCAAGGCCTCTCACAACTTTTGAAACTCCTTTGGGAAGATTTCAGCTCACTAGGTTGCCTCAAGGAGCAACTAATTCAGTGGCAGTTTATCAAGCACAGATGGCTTGGATTTTGCAGGATGAGGTTCCTACTCATGCTGGTATTTTTATTGATGATGGTGGAATTAAAGGACCATCCACTGATTATGATAATGAGGTGTTAGCCGAGAACCCTGACATAAGGAGATTTGTGTGGGAATATGCAATAACTCTAAAAAGAGTGTTGTTCAGGATTGAAGAGGCTGGTTTGACCATTTCAGGGTCAAAATTCTGTTGTTGTGTTCCTGCTTTGGAAATTCTGGGTCATTTGGTATGTAAAGATGGAAGGATTATGGCGAAGAAGAAGATTATCAAAATTCAGTCATGGCCAAGGCCTAAAAATACTACTGAAGTCAGGGGATTTTTGGGTGTATGTGTATATGTCAGGATTTTCATTAAGGATTTTTCTTTGTTGGCTTCACCTTTAAGGAGGATGACCAGAAAAGATGCAGATTGGGAATGGACTGACGAGTGTGAAGAGGCTTTTCAGAAGTTGAAAAAGGTTGTTGGTGAAGATATAATTCTTCACAAGTTGGATTATGGTGTTGGTGCTGGAAAGATCTATCTGGCAGTGGACTCAAGTTATATTGCTGCTGGTGCTGTTTTGTCTCAGGAGGATAAGACTGGGAGGGTCAGGCCAGTAAGGTATGAGTGTGTGGTGTTTGATGAGGTAGAATCTAGGTATTCTCAACCGAAGTTGGAATTGTGTGGCGTAGCTAAAATTTTAAAGAAGCTACAGACGGTTTTGTGGGGGCAGCATTTTGAGCTTCAGTTGGATGCAAAATCTTTGGTTCAGATGATCAATACACCTAGTCTTCCAAATGCTCCAATAACTAGGTGGGTGGCATTTATTCAACATTTTTCTTTTGACCTGGTACACAAACCAGGTAAAACTTTTACTATGCCTGATGGATTATCAAGGAGGCTAACTACAGATGAGGATTCTGATTCTGAAGAGTTTGACAAAGATTTTCCAGTGGTTAGGGCCAGCACAAAGGGTGCTGAGGATTTTTCTCTCCTCCCCCATGAGGCTAAACTGGATGATTGTTCTGACCTCCACCAAGAGGCTAAACTGGCTGGATCTGATCTTGATTCTGGTGATCAGGATGTTTTTGTTGATGAAGATGGAGTTGTTGTTTGGGACAGCTCAAAATTGGAAAAGGGTGTTTTTGTCAGTGAACTGGATTCTCACAAGGTTCAGTGGAAAGAGCAGGACGTGCAAAAATTTAAGGATTGGTGTCCTGGTTGGGCTCCTCAATTGGCTCATGTTCACACTGGTGATTTTGATGACAGAGTTGTACCCTTGGATGTTGTTTTGTTGGATTTTGAAGATGAGACCTGGGGTCAATGTGGGTTTTATTTTATCCTGGTGGAATATCTGTTGACCTTGGAGAGGCCAGATAGTTGTGATGATGATACTTGGTTGGCAATCAAGAAGAAGAGTCCTGTATTTTATGTGTCAGGAAGGCAGTTGATGAGAAGGAGTCATCCTAAACCTCAAGTAGTGGTGACTCAGAAGAAGGGTAAAGAATTGGTTTTGAAGTCTTTGCATGAAGACCTTGGTCATAGAGGCTTTGGGGAGACTTATAGAAGAGTAGCAGACAGATTTTGGTGGCCGGGTATGAAGTTGGCTGTGCAGGGTTGGGTTCAATCTTGTGAAGAATGTCAAGGAAGAAGTCATTTGAAACCTAAAGAGGTGGGCCGTGCTACTGGTGAATCAACTGTTTTTGGAAGGGTCAGTCTGGATGCTGTCCATATTAAAGAGGGCAGGTATAAATACTTGATTGTTGCTAGGGATGATTTGTCTGGTTGGGTTGAGGCAGTGCCTCTGGCTAATTTGACTGCCAAGAATGTGGCAGAGTTTTTGAAGAAGGAGTGGATTTATATGTATGGGTTGATGAAGTTGGTGACTGTTGATGGCGGGCCAGAGTTTGGTGCCAAATTTAAAAAAGCTGTGGCTAGTGTTGGCTCTAAAGTTAAAGTGGCTACACCTTATTATCCTGAAGCTGAAGGCATGGTTGAAAGAGGACATCAAGTTATCAAGAATGCTTTGGTGAAGATGTGCGGAGATAGTGCTGAAAAGTGGAGGCATTATTTACCCTTGGTGTTATTTGCTGATAGGGTCACTGTGAAGAGGACAACTGGCTATTCTCCTTATGAGTTAATGTTTGGTCAGAAAGTCGTTCTACCAGTGGACTTGGAAGCTGTCTCTTATCTTGGAATTGATTGGTATGACGTGCACTCAACAGAAGATTTGCTCTGTGCCAGAATGCAACAGTTGGAATGTAGAGAGGAATGTCAAGAGAAGGCATACTCTAGAATGAAGAAGATTAGGAATCAATCAGTCAGATACTGGGACAAGAAGTTGGCTCATAGACTCAGGAATCCCTTGAAACCTGGTTGTTTGGTTTTGGTGTATAATAGAAGTTTGGAGAGTCAGTGGGGGAAAATGTTTGCCGACAGATGGAATGGACCTTACAGAGTCAGATCTCAGGCGTCTGGAGGTTCTTATGTTTTGGAAGAGTTGGATGGTGCAGCCTTGAAAAAGACGGTGGCTGCAGACCAAGTGAAGAGGTTTTATCCCAGAGGCACTAGGCATGAAGAAGATTGACTCTGCAATGAGGATAAACTATGGAACATTTTTTTTTGTTTTGGAATTTTTGTGGTATTGCAGAGCAACTTTTGTGTGGAAACATTTTGTTAGAAGGTACCCATGGGTGGGGCTTCTAGATTTGATCTTGGCAAGTGTAGGGGTGACTGATGGGCTGGCTGCTCTATCAACAGTTACCCCAGATTGTCTGTTTCCAACCCTTTTTCTTAATTTGGTTGAACACTAGTATTGGTTTCTTTTCACAGGTTTTAGTCCTCTATGACTTTAAACTGGAAATTGCTTTGGTTTTCAAGTGCCGGACTCTTCACTCTTATTGGTTTCGGTTTATTGTGTTGGATTTTGTGTTTTTGTTAGAATGTACCCAGGGGGGACTTCTAGATTTTATTTTGGCAAGTGTGGGGGTAACTGATGAGCTGGCTGCTCTGTAGAACAGTTACCCCAGAATGTCTGTCTCAAGTTTTTTGTTTTTCCTAGTTGAATTCTAGTTCTGTTGTTTATTATTCAGGTTTTAAGTCCGCTATGACTTTAAACTGGTTTGGGACTGGCTTCTTTATCTTTGGTTCTTTCAGATTGGTGGTGGATCACTGGTGGTCTCCCATCATTTTTACTTATTGGAGGGAGCCCACCCAGTGATCATTTCTATGGACCTGACTTTCTCTTATTGGACCATCTATGGAGCTGGACTTTCTTTGATTTTTCAGTTATGTTTTTGCTAGATAGCAGTTTTAGATTATTTTCTTTTTTCTCTTTTTTTCTTTTAATTTTTTTATGGGGGTTGTTTAAAATTATAAAATCAAAAATATAGGGTGTTACCACATCAGGGTCACCTGGATGTGGGCAAGCATTGGTGGGGAAAGGCTCATCAATTGGCTGGGCAATGCTATTTTATTTTTTTATTTATTATTTATTTCATGTGTTTCTGTGTTTCATTATTTTTATTATCTTCTGAATTTCTAAATTTTTTGATTTTTGTTTTCTGTTAATCATTTAAAAGATTTAATGGTGTATCCACATCAAGGTGCACTTGGATGTGGGTAAGGTATCAGGGGATAAGCTCATCAATTGGCTGGGGGATACCATTTTAATTATTTTTTATATTTTATTCTATTTCATTTATGTTATTTCATTTCATTTTATTTATTAATTTTTAATTTTAGTATATTAGTAGGTACAACCAAAAAAAAAAAAAAAAATTCTAAAATTATTTTTTTATTATTTGTTTTATATTATTTTTATGTTTCTAATCTTTTTCAGGAGCTCATTGTCTGGATGATGAAGCTTCTGGAGGCTGGTCTGGATTGTGATGATGTTTTAGTTTTTTGTTGGGATTGTGGGAAGCACTGTGTTCTTTGAAGTGCATCCTGCTGGAGAGATTATAGGGATTGTAATGGTCAGGGATTGGATTAGAGGGAAGTTCAGAGGAGGAAGAAGAAGAGGCAGGAATGGAGTGCTGGAGGGTGTGTTTAATGATCCTAGACATTTTCCAGTGGTCGTCCAGTAGGCACTTTCTCAGGGATTTTTCAAAGTCATTCAAGGGTCCATGGAGGGCAAAGGCTTTTAGCATGTTGGAACACATTGTGCTTAGGTGTTTCTTCATGTCTCCATAATCCAGGGTCAAAGAAGTTTCAAGAGGTTGGCCAACTCCAAAAATAGATTCAGGAGGAGGGGTGCCAACTAGACAAGAAGAATTGGATCAGTAATTATTATTGTTGAAGAAATGGAATAATTAATTTGGTACTTACAGATTGGAAGCTCATCAAATCTGTAAGCAGCTGGGATTTGGATCTCTGACAATTTTGTAATGGTCATAGTGGGTGGATCAACTAGGGAAAGATATGGATTCTCATGGTCTTCCTCTGAAGGATCCTGAGAAGGTGAACTGGGATGCTGATGTTCATGGGGCCTAGTTGGAGCAGTGAGATTGTTGTTGTTGTTGTTGTGGTTGTTATTTCTGTTGGATTCAGCTGGAGGAGGTGCTTGTGATGGAGTACCAGGATTTTTAAAGGATGGAGCAGGAGAGGGGGATTTGGAAGCAGACTGCTCTCTTCTGGATGGAGAATTTGAAGAGTAGTTGGCTGACAGAGGAGAGGTGTAGTTTCTTTGTCTTAGTTAGGGACAAAGTTGTTGTTGTGGAGCAGTGTGTGGTGTTCTGGTTTCTTCTTGGGGTTCTCTGGCAGTTCTCTTAGAAATCTGGTAAATTTTGGTGCTTTTGGACTTTGGAAGGGTGGATTGCATTGCTCTGGGAGCAGTAGGAGGTAGTTGGGTTGAGTTGTTGTTGTTGTCTGGATGAATTTGACTATTTTCTGGCCGTTTTTGGAGGTTTTGGCCCTGATTTTCACTGTTTGGTGAGGCGGGTGGGCCACCTGACGTTGTCTGGGCCGTCTGGACGCGGTCTAGAAGCCTGGGAGTTGATTTTGAAGCTTTTGGAGCTAATTTGGCGGAGATAAAAGCAGTTTCTTGTGAGGCTAAGGCTGGTCTTTTTGGAAGAGTGCAGGAAGCTGAGCTTCTGGATCTTCTGGAAGGAGCAGAAGATAGAGAGGAAGAGGAAGGACCAAGCTCTGGGGATCTGGTAGGGGATCTGGAGATGTATTTGTGAGAAGGAGAAGGCGGAGGAATAGGGTAGTTGGCGTCTCTGTCACATCTTTTCTTTTTGGAATAACAAGAGTCACAAGCCCTGTTGTAGAATTTGGATTCAGGATTTGGAAGAGTGGATGTGCAAGGTCTGCACATGTGGATGCACTGTTTGCAGGCATAGTCCTTGGAAGCAGTGAAGCAAGGGAGAGTAGAAGGGTTAACATCAGGAGATCCAGCCATGATCTGTGGTGAGAAAAGATGATGAAAAGGGATAGGAGGAGATTTTTGTAAGTGATGGGTAGATGATGAAGTGAAGGTTGAAGTTCAGCAGGTTGGCTGTAGAGGTGTGCTGCATGAAATTAACTGCATCAATTTTATGCAAAATTCCGTCAGTCCATCAATACTCTAAACTGAAAAAGCTATATTATCAAGGAAGTTCATCAAGACTCTAAACTGAAAAAGCTATATTATCAAGGCAGTCCATCAAGACTTTAAACTTAAATCTGGTTTCTGTTAGTCCTCCAAGACTTAAAACTGGCTGGTTTTTTAAAGATTTATTCAAGAATTTAATTTTACTACTGTGGATCTAGTAGTCCTCCAAGACTTTAAACTGGCTGGTTTCAAGATTTTATCAAGATTAGTCCGTCAAGACTTTAAACTGAACACTGTGTTAGTCCCCCAAGACTATAAACTGAGGAAAAGTTTTTTTTTTGTTGTTGGAGTTGGTTTTGAAATATTGGTGGAGGGTATCCAAAGGGGGAGCCTCCGAATTTAGCAAAGGCAAGTTTGGGGGTAATTGATGGGCTGGAAGCTCTATTCACAATTACCCCAGAATGTTAGTTTTTTCTCTTTATCTTAATGTGGTTGATCTCTGGTTCTGGGTTTATGATTTAGGTTTTTGAGTCCCCCAAGACTTTAAACTGAGGGTTTCTGAGTCCCCCAAGACTATAAAATGAGGATGGTCCCCCAAGACTTAAAACTGAGGGTTGTTTGTGGTTACATCCTATAGAGAGTGTGGTCAATTTTTCTTTTCTGAATTAAACTCAAGTACTAGTGGAATTACAGAGTGAATCAAGAGATGAAATGAAATGTTCAGAATTAGCCTTGAACTGGTGAATGAGGTGTCTTCTGATCTCAATGTCCTGTGGATCTCTAGCAGGAGTGGATTGGAAATAGTGAAGCAGAAGTTGTTTCTGTTGAGATGTGTGTTTTTGGAACTTGGCCTTGATAGTGGGCAAGTGCGTTGGTGTTGGTGGTGCAATGGATCCTACATTGTTATCATCACTATCAGAAGAGGAAGGAACTGAGAAGTTATCAGTTTTAAAGTTGAAGGAAAGAATGAATGTTCTTTACCATCAGATGGACCAGGGATGGGGGAACTAGTTGTTTTATGGGTTGTGGCACTCTTCTGGGAAGGGTGGAGCTTTTTGATTAATCTGGGTATCAGGATGGATGGCCTAGATCTTTTGGTGCTGGCAGAAGAAGGACCAGGTTGAGGTGGAGGTGAATCTGTTTTGGAAGAAAGTGGACCAGGTCTGTGGCAGGTCATCTTTCTGGAGTGTCAGACATCGCAGTACGTTCTGTATGGATGGACAGGTGGTGTCATGGCGCAGATTAAATTATTGTCGATGCAGTATTAGCAGGGGCCCATTTCAGAGGAAGATTGGGGAAGAAGGTTAAACATGGTGGTTGGATGAAGAAAGAATGCGGAAATTCTCAATTGGAGGGAGGATGTGGTCTTCCAAAATTGGCAGGGGCCTTTGTTGTGTGATTTGGCGCGATTTGTGCATGTCTTAATTGACATCTACTAAAGAATTGGGTATTTTTCTGGTTTTATACCGTGGATATTGGGTCTGCGGGTATGTGGGTACTATCATTGGATAGCCCCAGCTTTTCTCTATATTTTATGTCTTGTAGACATTTTTCATATTCTGAGTTTTAAGGGGTCATTTCCTCATTTTTCATTTATAAAGGATTGCTGTTTAATTTTGTTTTTTGTGTTTTACGGGCTAACCTTAAGTCTTAGGGTTAAGTGCTTAGTACCATTGTATAGAGCTAATTTTTCTCTATATTTCATGTCTAAATGTTGTTATAGTGAAATCCGTGTTTTAAAGGTTTTAGTAGTTGTAGCTAATTTTTCTAAGTAGATTAGTGGTTTTTATTGGTTTTCTGGCTTCAGGGAGGCTAGGCCGCTTCAGGCGGCATCTCCGACGTCGGGCGGCCCGCCCACCTCTGTTTTAGGAGGTTGGGGAGCTCTCCAGGAGGGTTTTTTATGCAATTTGGCAGGTACAGGCGCCAGATTGGTGGGTGCGCATGGGCTCTTAGTTAGTGGTCTGTGTTTACATAGTGAAGAAGACAGTTTGGGGCAACCTTAATCATCATACAACCATTCGGAGGTGATATCATTGTTCCTCACTCAGTTTTCACTGTTTTCTGGCCACAATTGGCTGTGTTTGTTGCAAGTAAGTTCTTCATTTAACTTAACTTTGGCAACTGTTTTCTCTGTTATAGTCTTGCAAGCTATAGCAAGTATTATTGCTGTCTCTGGTGTGGATTTGCAGCCTACATCAAGTATCTTTGCTGTCTCTGGTGTGGACTTTGTTCTACATTTCAGTTCTTTGGTCTGGTAGTCTATCTAGGGACTACTTTCTTGGCTCATCAAGCAGTCAAGTGTGTTTAAAAGGGGCTTTAGCAAAAAAGGAACCAACTTACTTTAGCAAGTAAATCTCACTCTATTTTTCTAAAGGGACAGGGAATTTTCTCTCTGGTTTTTCTCCAACTCCCTTGGTCAAGGCCTATAGCTAGTACTATAGGATTGTCTACAACGTCTGTGAGCATTGGGAAACCCCTGGTTTTTTTTGTAGGATGGAAGGAAACTCAAGAAAAGAAGAAAAAAATTTCAAGATAACTGAGGAAAAGCAAGAAAAAAATCTGAGGATAATTAAAAAAGAAGAAAAGAATATTTTTGTGAAGATTGTCAAGATCAATTTTTGGGCCTCAAGCATGAGGCTAAACTGCACAAACTTTTGAAGAAAGAAGATTGTCAAGATCAATTTTTGGGCCTCCAGCATGAGGATAAACTGGATAGTTTTAGAAGATATGATTCAGAAGATGAATCAAGATTTGAAGATTTGGAAGATGGAAGTGAGGACGAAGATGTGGGATTGCCAAAAAGCTGTGGAGTGGTGAGATTGGGGTCTAAAAGTAAGTCCTTCAAATTGTGCACCACTAGGGTTTCTTCTACACCTTTCAAAAACATTACCTGTTCCACACATGTGAGCAATGAAGAATGTCACTGGATGAACTATGCACAAGGTCAAGGGTCTTCCTGGAAGTGAGATGAGGAGATTAGTTTAGAAACTTCTTTGAAGCACAGATGAAATGTTTGAGGAAGTGATTTGAAGATGACTTGAAGGAAATGCTACCGCTTCGAGATATGTTTTATAATAATTTTAATATAATTTAAAGGTAATATTAATATTCTTAAGATCTCACAAAGGGTTGGAAACTCAATAATCAAAGATTTAGGATTTGGAAATGATTACTAAGAAAATAAGGAAAGATACAATAATAATGATTTAAACTGAAGCTTTTACCACTATTAAATATATATACATTTTATAATTTAATTCTAGAGAATGTCCAACTAAAAATCCAACCCCTTTTATGTCCTTTACTCCTCCTCGCATTGAACTCATACCCATCCCTCATTCCGCACACCACAGACCACCTAAATTACAACCGTTACACCTGGACCCTCCTCACTAACATCTGTTAACCCTTTAATCCTCCACTAACCATCCCGTCCATTCTCAATACCCCTTTTAATGACCCACAGATCTTTAATAAACCTTTTAGAGGACTATTAAATTGACTATTGCGCTGTGTGTTGCTTATTGAGGAAAAGACTAAGACACACTATTGAGAGATTGACTAATTTAGATTTAGAGTTTAGAATAGCGCAATTGAATAGTGAATACACAAAGGAAAGTCGCAGTTGCTATGTAGAGTTGCTTTCTGCACTTTGAGTATGGATTTAGACCTCTGTATTATTGATTTAATGAGCTTCTTTTGCCTCAAGTGTCTATTGGCACCTGACAGATGCCTGGGTATAAAAACTCGAGCTTTGTTGAGCATGAGATATACTATCCCACACTACTTTCTATCCCTTATTGCTTTTAATTATTTTACTTTATTATTTCGACTTGTCTTACCCCAACTCCCATGCCTCCACACCCTAAAGCAGATGGTGGAATCATTACCCAGAAGTTTTCTAAAACATGCACAGCCTGCAAATCAATGGAGTACTTCTGCATTGAAAGCACGGCGACACAAGGTCCTCTCCAGAAATGCGAGTTTTGCCACTTGAGATGGGTGGAGTGTGATGCCTTGTCAAAAAAAAGGAAATCGAGTGTCAATTTACAAAAGCCAAATATTGGGTAATACCGAAGACCAAAGAGGTGGTCGAAGATATTTGGGACGTATCAATCGGAAACAATCAGTTGGTGGGAAAGATCGAGGAGGAGGTTGAAGATACCCTGGCAACCTGGGTAACCCAGGTCACACGTAAGAAACAAGGGGTTGAAGAAGAGGTAGATAAATTAGTTGAAGAGGATGAGGAAGAAATTTATATTTCGAGACAGATGCGGAAGAAGCGGCGGATGGTCATCAATGATGACAAAGAGGAGAAGGAAGTGACAGTGGAAGTCACCTCAATATTATTCTTAGAAACTGACCCATTGTTCGAAGTAAGTCTGTTCTTCTTTTTATTTAAAAAATTTTGTTACTGATGACCTATGTTTTAGAATTCCGATTTCATCACGCAAATTCCTATTGTAGAAGCTGCGCCATTGCTGCCAGTTGAAGTAAAGCAACCAGTGATTGATTTGAGGGAGGACAACGAAGAGACTCTTGACCAAGTATGGTCAAATAAACCTTGGCAGGGTCGACAAACTTGATTCATTGAAGATTTAAGCGGTGAGGTCGATAAAATTGTCTATGCTGCCTCCTTCAATGTGGCCAAAGAATTACTAGAGATTGGGGAAGTGGTACCGGTAGGAGAAGAGGAGGTATTTGAGAGATGCAGAAAGGAAATAAGAGTGGTTTTGGAAAAAATGAAGAATTTGGTTTGGGAGAAAATACAGGAGAAAATTTGAAATGGAAGGGAAAAATTAGAAAGCAATTTGTGTATTTATTTATATTATTTTTTTTGTTGTTTTAATTGAAAATTTTGATATATATTTTATAAGATTTTGAGAAAAGAAAAAAGAAAAGATTTGAATAAAATTTTGTTTTCAAATGGAATTTAAGTTTTAAGTTTTGAAAAGAAAAAATTTAGGTAAGAAAAAGAAATAGTTGATTGAAACAATTTTTTTTGAAATGAAAATTTAATGAAAGAAAAAATTGTTATTTGTGAAAGTTTATTTATTGAAGTTTTTTAGGAATTTCGGTTATTTGAAAAAAAAGAAGAAAAAAAATAGTTTTGAAAAAAGAATTTGAATGAAAGAAGTAATTTGTTTGAAGAATTTTAAAAGAGAGATTTAAAGGTTGAAGTGAAGTTTGAGAAAGATTGTTGCATTGAGTTTGTGAAAAATTTTGATAGTTTGAAGAAAAAGAAATAAGGGAAAAGAAGAAAAGTTTGAAAAAAGAAAAGAAAATTTAAGGAATTTTTTGATTTTTTAATTTAATGAATTTTAAGATTTTTATTTATTATTTTATTTTATTTTATTTTTTTAATTTTAACTTTTAATTTATTTTAATTTTTTGTTTAGTTTATTTTATTTTATTTTATTTTATTTAATTTATTTAATTTTTTTTTTAATTTTTAAAGAAGGTTGAAAAAAACTTTTGAGAAGAAAAAGAAGAAAAGAAGAAAAACAGAGTAAGGATTTTAGAAGAGAAGAAGTTTTAGAATTTTTAAGGAAAGAAAAGAAAAGAGAAAAAAAAAGAGAAAAATAAAAGAGAGTTCTAAGGTTTTGGTTTTAAAGGATATTTAAGATGAAAAGATTTTAGGAGTTCAGGGGCATTAGAAACATTGATGGCTGGTTCCCATGATGTTTTGTCTGAGTCAATGAGGAAGCCTTCCCATTCCACGAGGTATTGAAATTTCCCCTTTTGCATTCTTGAATCAAGGATACGGCTTACTTCCCACTCTAGATGGTCTTCTACTTTGACCGGTTCCAGAGGAGGTTAGTTCCTGCTCGGGTATATTTCTCAAGCCAGTTCCAGGAGAGATACATGGAAAACAGGGTGAATAGCCTGCCATTTAGAAGGTAGCTTGAGTCAAAATGAAGTTTTAGAGACTTCAGAGTCAATTTCAAATGGTCCCAAGCGTTTTTCAGTCAGTTTCTTTGATGGTCAAGTTTTTCAAATATTTTGTGCGTTGAGCCATACTTTATTGCCTGGTTTAAAAGAAGGAGCAGATTGTCGATGTTTGTCGGCCTGTTCCTTGTACCTTTGAATTGCTAATTCCAAGTTTCATATAAGTTCTTCTTGGAGTCGTGATATGGTTTGAAGATAATGTTCCGCAGGATGACTAGTTCTTACATGGATTGAGTTGAATCGAGGATGTCTCCCATAAACAGTTTTGAAAGGAGATTGTCGTGTCAAAGAATGAGTCGAGTTATTATAAGCAAATTTGGCCAATGGTAACCATGTGGTCCGATTGTCTTGTTGGTAACTGACATACATTCCCAGGTATTGTTCGAGGATTTGGTTGACCCTTTCTGTTTGCCCATCGGTTTCAGGATGATAGGCCGGGGAGAAATTCCTCGTGATATTGAGTTGTTTACACAATTGAGTCCAGAATGTGGATACAAACAATGAGCCTCTATCTGAAATAATATCATCAGGTAAGCCATGTTTGGAAAATACATATTCTAGAAACAATTTTGACAAATCTTCTGCTGTTGCAGTAGTAGTGGTTTTAATGAAAATCGACATCTTTGAAAATCTATCTACTATTACTAATATAGCATCAAAATTATTAGAAAGAGGAAGTTGAGAAATAAAATCCATCGATAAAGATTCCCAAGGTTTAGAGGGAATAGGAAGTGGTTGAAGCAACCCATGCTTCCGGTGACAGGGAGCCTTATTCCTATTACATTCATAACAAGATCTTATATAGGCCTTGATTTCTCTGGTCATTCCTGGCCAGAAGAAATACCTTGCAATTAACTGGTAGGTTTTATCAACCCCAAAATGACCAGCTAATGGAGAATCATGTCAACTATTGAAAATCCATAATTTTATTTCATTGTTGTCGGGTATGACTACTCTACCTTCAAAAACTAATAGACCTGATTTAATACTAAATCTTTTGGCCCTTGCTTTGAGAGTATTTTGTCCTTTAACCCTAAACAATAATTGTCCTTCAACTGAGCTTCAAGGATGTTGGATAGTGGATTTTGGAAAAATTGAATTGTCATTGAATTAAGTTGATGAGTTGTTAAAATTGATTTGTTAAAAATTGATTTCACATTTGCTGGGTTCTTATCAGCAAATGCATCCCCCCGCTGTGGGTAAACGTCGTCCCGATGTGACAGGATATCTGGTACAATGCAGTTCTTACCTGGGCGATAGGAAATAGAAAAAGGAAATTCAGAGAAAAATTCAGCCCACCTGGCTTGATGCCTGGTTAACACTTTGGAAGACATAAAGTATTTCAAAGCATTATGGTCAGTCAGGATTTGAAAAGGATTATCTAGGCTGAGAAGAAAAGAGCACAATTTTTTAAGACAATGGATAATAGCTAAAGGCTCCTTGTCATGAATTTCATAATTTAATTCTGCTGCAATGAGTTTACGTGACTCAAAAGCAAAAGGATGAAACAATTTTGATTCAGGATTTAATTGAGAAATGACCCCTACAATAGCATAATTGCTAGCGTCTGTCTCGACTATTGTCAAAGCAGAAGGATCAAAGTCTCAAAGAATTGGAGCTGTGGTAAATGAAGTCTTCATTGCTTTGAATTCCTTTTGTGCTGTAGTAGTAAAAACAAAAGGAATATCTTCTCTAAGAAGAGAAGTAAGATTGGAAATATTTTTAGAGTAATATTTAATAAATCTTCTATATAAATTGGCAAAACCCAAAAATCTTTGGAGAGATTTAGCGGTTTTGGGCTCAGGCCATTCCAGGACTTTTTGAAACTTTTTGTCGTCCATGACTAACCCATCAGTGGATAACGTAAACCCCAAAAAATCAATAGATTTAAGATGGAATTTGCATTTATTGTTCTTGGCGTAGAGACCCTGATCTCAAAGGCAATTTATAACCTGTCAAACATGATGAATATGTTCATCCAGTGTCTTTGAGAAAATTAAAATATTGTCTAAGTAGACAACAAAAAATTGTTTGAAAACATCTTGAAAGATGTCATTAACAAAGGTTTGAAAATTTGATGGTGCATTACATAATCCAAAAGGCATTACTATATATTCAAAACTACCAAATCTAGTGCGCATTGCAGTTAGTGGTTCATGACCTTCCGCAATGCGAATAAGGTTATAAGTGCCTCTAAGATAAATTTTAGAAAAGAAATTATCACCATTAAAAAGGGTAAGAAGAAATGAAATAGGAGGAACTGGGTATGCATTCTTCTTTGAAACTGTTTTGAGCTTTCTATAGTCAACACACAATCTAAGGCTACTGTCTTTTTTCTTTAAAAAAAGAACAGGGGAGCCGGTTGGAGATTTACTGTCTCTGATGATACCTTTGGCTACATTCTCTGCAATGTAGTCTTGAAGAACTTGAGATTTGTCCTTCAACAAAGAATAGACAGGACCTGCCGGAGGTCCTGGATCTATTAACTCTATTTGATGGTCGTAGGGTCGATGAGGTGTTTACTTATCGGACTTTCAGATTGAGAAAACATCGAGGAAATCATGATAGATTTCCAGTAGAGTTGATTTAATGGCTTCAACATTGATTTGGTCCTCCTCATTATCTTCAAGAGAATCTGTTGAGGGAAGACCAGAATTGAGAGTGCATAATTTGACTACTTTGAGGCAATTTAAATTCTCTTCGTGTGAAGTGATCGAGCTAGAAAAGTTAGCCAATTGCTCATTTGGAGAAAGATCAGATGCTTGCAAGTCATCTGGCAGAGATTTTTCCTCTAGCAGGACATTTTCAGGCGGGTTGATTAACTCCCTATTGACCTGCATTGAAGAATTAGAAGTATACTTAGTGCGTGGGGTGATCAATCCCCGTGACCAATCTATTTCAAGATTCCAATGCGTTAAAAAGTCATGGCAAAGGATGGTATCATCCATTCTTGGGGCGTCCAAGACTGATAATTCCCACTCAAAAGGGGGAAAGTTCAGAAAGTTGAAAACCCATAAAACTTTCTTACTTACCCAATATTTGGGTTCCTCTGATTTGACCAAATATATTGGAGTTCGATCCATATCTTTGAGTGTCAGTTTTAACTTCTTGGCAAAAGATAAACTGACAAAAGAAATTGAAGCTCCAGAGTCTATAAGACAAGTGAAGGGGGTATCCTCCTTGAAAAGAATGAATCTCAAGAAGTTTAAGGAAACTCCAGTCCTTAAAACATGGAGGATCTGTGCACTGGGAGAGATAGGATAGTTTGCTTTGCACACAAGTAAACTAGATACTAGTTTTTTGACCTTGTACTAATGCCTTCTCCTTCCTTAAATTTTACACAATCTTCTAGCTTGTTCTTACCCCCACAATACATACATAACCCATTATCTGCTTGCCTCTTCCTCTCAGCTTCATTAAGTTCCCCTTTTTGATCCAGTACTTTGCTGATATCACCTGGGGTCAAGCCTTTTGGTCGAGGTTTGTCCTTTCCCTTATTGTGTTTGGATTGAGTTGAGGAGGATTGAGTTGTTTGTGGGTGTGAAGAAGGTACCAATTTAAAATTTAGGCCTTGAGATTTGTTGGCGTATTGACAATGTTGTAGTCTTCCTTGGTAAATTCCCTAGAGTTTGAGGGTTCAATCCATTAAATCCGTTAAAGTAGTCATCTTCTGACCGTGAAGATATAATTGATCCAGAATCCTTGAAGGAAGTCCCTTTTTGAAATGATACTTGAGGGCAGCATCATTCCAAACTACTCAATTTTGAAGTGCTCTGAAGTTCCAAATATATTCAGAAGCTTTACCATTATCACTCATGTGAAGGAAATCAAGTTCAATTTCTGCGTTGTCAGTTTCATTAGGGTCACCAAACAATATAAAGAGTTGGTCTTCAAAATTTTCCCAGTTATTGATAAGTAAGTGGGTATCTGTCGAAGAAAGCATGAGAAGATAAGGTTCGAACCATCTTGCTGCTTTTCTGGCTAGGAATGAAGAAGCATAAACAACCTTTGATTGGTCGTTATTGAAGGTTCAAGGGTCATTGTGGAACAGGAGCTTGCAGGTTTTCAAGAAGGGCTGCAATCATTCTGGATGATCTCCATCAAATTTATCAGGAGATTTCATGGAAGAAGTTTTGAATTTAGATCCCTCCAAAGATGTTGCATTGGAAAGGGTTTTCATGAAAAGTCTCATGAAGTCCTCCAGCAAATTAGATGGTCCAGGTTCCAAAGGTTGACCCAAAGGGTGAGTAGCAGGGGCGGATGGTGCATCATGCATTGTATCCTCTCCTTCTTCTTCCTCACTAGAATCATCAAAATCCTGGGGGATGTCTTCTACAGATTGGACAGAGTGCCCCTGTTCCCTAAGGTCAAGAGGTTCCAAGGAGTGAGTGCAGGAAACAGGCCGTGTAGCTGTTGGCCTGCCTCTGGCGCGAGTCCTAGTAGTAGCGTCTGTAGGAGGAGTGCATTGAACAGGTGCCATTTAAAGAATTTAAAACACCTGAAAAAAGGACGTAGTAGTGCCAAAGAATGAGAACTACAGAGATTTAAATTATAATGTCACCGGATGACCTATGCACCAGGTCAAGGGTTTTCCTGGAAGTGAGATGAGGAGAGTAGTTTAGAAACTTCTTCAAAGCATAGAGGAAATGTTTGAGGAAGTGATTTGAAGATGACTCAAAGAAGAGCTACTGCTTCGAGATATGTTTGATAAGAATTCTAATATAATTTAAAGGTAATATTAATATTCTTAAATTATCATAAAGGGTTGGAAACTCAATAATCAAAGATTTAGGATTTAGAAATTATTACTAAAAATAAGGAAAGATACAATAACAATGATTTAAACTGAAGCTTTTACCTTTATTAACTATATATACATTTTATAATTTAATTCTAGAGAATGTTGAACCAAAAATCCAACCCCTTTTATGTCCTTTACTCCTCCTCGCATTGACCTCATACCCATCCCTCATTCAACACATGACAGACCACCTAAATTACACCCGTTACACCTGGACCCTCCTCACTAACATCTGTTAACCCTTTAATCCTCCACTAGCCATCCCGTCCATGCTCACTACCCCTTTTAATGACCCACAGATCTTTAATAAACCTTTTAGCAAACTATTATATTGACTATTGCACTGTGTGTTGATTATTGAGCAAAAGACTAAGACACACTATTGAGAGATTGACTAATTTAGATTTAGAGTCTAGACTAGCACGATTGAATAGTGAATACATAAAGGAAAGTTGCAGTTGCTATGTAAAATTGCTTTCTGCACTTTGAGTATGGATTTAGACCTCTGTATTGTTGATTTAATGAGCTGCTTTTGCCTCGAGTGTCACGTGGCGCGTGACAGGGAAGCCCTTGGTTTTTATTCCAGATCTGGTGATGAAGATGTCCTGAAGATCCCTCAAGTTGAAGGTGGAGCTGCAAAAAATAAGAAGGTAGCACAGAAGATAAGGCCTGTCAATGAGCCTATGACTGTGGGTTTGAATCCTCTTTAGAAGTGACCTTCTTTATCAAGTGATCCGTACTGTACTTTTCTGGTGAAGAATCCTCCTGATTTTGTGGAAACCACTCGGGTGACTGTGGAAAGGTTGAAAGTTGTTAATTTTGGTCCTGATGGGTGGTTGTCTGATGAGAAAAAGAAGTTGTTGTTTCACGTTATTGTGCTCAGGGAGAAAGCAGTGGAATTTTTTGAAGAGGAAAGGGGTGTGTTGAAAAACTCTTAGGGGAAACTTACTTGATTCCTGTGGTTTGTCATGAGCCTTGGAAAATCAAACCTATTCCAATCCCAGCTGCTATTAGGGTTGATTTTGTGGAGATTGTTAGGAAAAAAGTCAGGAAAGGATTGTATGAACAATCAACTTCTAGTTACTCAATTATGGTTTTCTGTGTTAAGAAACAGAATGGGAAGTTGAGGGTGGTGCATGATCTTAGGGCCTTGAATAGAGTCACTATCAATGATGCGGGGATTCCGCCAAGTGCGGAGGACTTTGTGGAAGCTTTTGCTGGAAGGGTGTGTTATGGGTTGGGAGATATTATGGGTGGTTATGATGAAAGGGAACTTCACACTGACTCATGGCCACTCACAATGTTTGAGACTCCCCTTGGAAGATTTCAGCTCACTAGGTTGCCTCAAGGAGCAACTAATTCAGTAGCAGTATATCAAGCTCAAATGGCTTGGATTTTACAGGATGAGGTTCCAACTCATTCTGGTATTTTTATTGATGATGGTGGAGTTAAAGGACCCTCAACTGATTATGGAAATGAAGTGCTGAAGGAGAATCCAGGAATAAGAAGATTTGTTTGGGAATATGCAATTACTCTAGATAGAATATTGTTTAGGATTGAAGAGGCTGGTTTGAATATTTCTGGGTCAAAGTTTTGTTGTTGTGTTCCTGCTCTGGAAATTCTGGGTCATGTGGTATGTAAGGCGGGAAGGATTATGGCAAAGAAGAAAGTTAATAAAATTCAGTCATGGCCAAGGCCCAAAAATACTACTGAAGTTAGGGGATTTTTGGAGTTTGTGTGTATTTCAGAATTTTTATAAAAGATTTTTCTTTTTTGGCTTCACCCTTGAGAAGGTTGACCAGGAAAGATGCAGAGTGGAAATGGACTGAAGAGTGTGAAGAGACTTTTCAGAAATGTAAGAAGGTGGTAGGTGAAGATATTATTCTTCACAAGTTAGATTATGGAAGGGAAGCTGAAAAAATTTATCTGGCAGTGGACTCAAGTTATATTTCTGCTGGTGCTGTTGTGTCTCAGGAAGATAAAGCTGGGAAGTTCAGGCCAGTAATGTATGAGTCTGTAGTTTTTGATGAGGTGGAATCTAGGTATTCTCAGCCAAAGTTGGACATATGTGGTGTAGCAAAAATTTTGAAGAAGCTACAAACTGTTTTTTGGGGTCAGCATTTTGAGCTGCAGGTGGATGCTAAATCTCTGGTTCAAATGGTCAACACACCTAGTCTTCCAGATGCTCCAATGACTAGGTGGGTGGCATTTATTCAACATTTTTCTTTTGACCTGGTGCACAAGCCAGGTTAGACTTTTATGATGCCTGATGGATTATCAAGGAGGCCACCCACAGATGATGCTTCTGATTCAGATGAATTTGATGAAGATGTTCCAGTGGTTAGGTCCAGCACCAAGGGTGCTGAAGATTTTTCTCTCCTCCCCCAAGAGGCTAAACTGGATGATTGTTCTCGCCTCCACCAAGAGGTTGAACTGGATGGTTCTGTTATTAATTCTGGTGATAAGGATGTTTTTGTTGATAAAGATGGGGCTGTTGTTTTGGATGGCTCAAAATTTGAAAATGTTTTTTTTGTTGGTGAAATGGATTCTCTTAAGATTCAGTGGAGGAAAAAGGAGGCGCCGAAGTTTAGGGATTGGCATCCTGGATGGGCTGGTTGTGTTGCACATGTGTACACTGGAGATATTGATGACATGGTTGTACCCTTGGATATTGTTTTGTTGGATTTTCAAGATGAGACCTGGTGTCAGATTGGGTTTTATTTTATTATGGTTGAATATCTGTTAAACTTAGAAAGGCCATTTATTTGAGATGATGATACTTGGGTGGAAAACAAAAAGAAGAGTCCTGGTTTTTATGTGTCAGGAAGGAGGTTGATGAGGAGGAGACATCCAAATCCTCAAGTAGTGTAGACTCAGAAGAAGGGTCAAGAATTGGTTTTGAAGTCTTTGCATGATGACCTTGGTCATAGAGGCTTTGGGGAGACTTATAGAAGAGTAGCAGATAGATTTTGGTGGCCAGGTATGAAGTTGGCTGTGCAGGGTTGGGTTCAATCTTGCAAAGAATGTCAAAGAAGAAGTCACTTGAAACCTAAAGAGGTTGGCCATGTTACTGGTGAGTCAACTGTTTTTGAAAGAGTCAGTTTGGATGCTGTCCATATCAAAGAGGGCAGTTATAAATACTTGATTATTGCCAGGGATGATTTGTCTGGTTGGGTTGAGGCGGTGCCTCTGGTTAATTTGACTGCCAAAAATGTGGCAGAGTTTTTGAAGAAGGAATGAGTATATAGGTATGGATTGATGAAGTTGGTGACTGTTTTTGGTGGGCCAGAGTTTGGAGCTGAATTCAAAGAATCTGTGTAAAGAATAGCTCAAAAGTCAGGTTGGCTACACCTTATTATCCTGAAGCTGAAGGCATGGTTGAAAGAGGCCATCAGTTATCAAAAATGCTTTGGCAAAAATGTGTGGAGATAGTGCTTAAAAATGGAGGCATTATTTACCCTAGGTGTTATTTGCTGATAGGGTCACTGTAAAAAGGACAACTGGCTATTCCCCTTATGAATTAAATTTTGGGCAGAAAGCTGTTCTACCGGTGGACTTGGAAGCAGTCTCTTATCTTGGAATTGATTGGCTTGATATATGCTCAACAGAAGATTTTCTCTGTGTTAGGATGCAACAGTTGGAATGTAGAGAGGAATGTCAAGAGAAGGAATATTCTAGAATGATGACGATTAGAAATAAATCAGTCAGATACTGGGACAAGAAGTTGGCTCATAGACTCAGGAATCCCTTGAAACCTGGTTGTTTGGTTTTGGTGTTTAATAGAAGTTTGGAAAGTCAGTGGTGAAAGATGTTTGCTGACAGATGGAATGAACCTTACAGAGTCAGATCTCAGGTGTCTGGAGGTTCTTATGTTTTGGAGGAGTTAGATGGCGCAGTCTTAAAGAAGAGAGAGGATGAAGGTCAGGTGATGAGATTCTACCCTAGGGGCACAAAAAATGAAGAAGATTGACTCCGCAATGAGGATAAACTATGGACAATTTTTTAATTTTGGATTTTGGTGATGCTGTGCATCTGTTTTGTTGGAAACTTATGTTAGAAGGTACCCATGGGTGGGGCTTCTAGATTTTTTTTTGGAAAGTGAGGGGGTGACTGATGGGCCGGCTTCTCTATCACAAGTTACCCCAGATTGTCTGTTTCCAACCCCTTCTCTTAATTTGGTTCAAACCTAGTATTGTTTTTTCTTCACAGTTTATAGTCCTCTATGACTTCAAATAGGAAATTCTTTTTGTCTTCAAGTGCCGGACTCTTCACAATTATTAGTTTTGGTTTAATGTTTTGGATTTTTTTTTTTGTTAGAAGGTACCCAGGGGGGGCTTCTAGATTTTATTTTGGCAAGTGTGGGGGTAACTGATGAGCTGGCTGCTCTGTAGAACAGCTCCCCCAAAATCTCTGTTTCAATTTTTTTTGTCCTAGTTGAATCCTAGTTCTAGTTTTTGTTATTCAGGTTTCAAGTTCACTACGACTTTAAACTGGCTTACTGGCTTGGGACAGGCTTCTTTTGTCCATTCCATTTAGTGGGGGATCACTGGTGGTCTCCCATCATTTTTACTTATAGGAGGGAGCCCACCCAGTGATCATTTCCTTGGATTGGACTTTCTATGAAGAAGGATTTTTTTCTTTTCTTTAATTTTTGTGTCTATAGTTGTGTTAGATAGTAGTTTTAGATTATTTTATTTTTTCTCTTTTTTTCTTTTAATTTTTTTAGGGGAGTTATTAGGATATAAAGAGGGACAAATCACAAAATTATATTATATGATGTTACCACATCAAGGTCACCTGGATGTGGGAAAGCATTGGTTGGGAAAGGCTCATCAATTGGCCAGGCAATGCTTTTTTTTCTTTTTCTTATTATTCTCTCAATTTCTATTTATTTCATCTTTATTTTTTACTTCAATTCATCTAAAAAAAATTGAAAAGTGTATCCACATCAAGGTGCACTTGGATGTGGGTAAGGTATCAGGGGATCACCTCATTAATTGGCTGGGGAATACCATTAGTAATTATTATTTGTCTCATGTTATTATTATTATTCATTTTTTTTAATTTTTCTACTCTCATATTTTTGGTTAATTTTGTTATTTATTTTC
This sequence comes from Hemileia vastatrix, assembly GCA_030280995.1. NCBI lineage: Eukaryota > Fungi > Basidiomycota > Pucciniomycetes > Pucciniales > Zaghouaniaceae > Hemileia > Hemileia vastatrix. The sequence continues at coordinate 36,627,880 of JASXTE010000004.1, forward strand.
AAGTTTTTTTTGTATGTTAGTAGTTTAAAATAAAAATAAAAATAAAATAAAATAAAATAAAATAAAAAAATAAATAAAATAAATAAAATAAATAAATAAATAAAATAAAAATAAAAATAAAACAAATTTTTTTATATATATTCCTGTTAATTATTATTGTTCTTTCTATTTAGTGAATTATTAATTTATTTCTTGTTTATTTTAATTTCTGGAAGAAGAAGCCTCTGGTGGTTGGTCTGGATTATGGTGGCGTTTTCGCTTTTTGTTAGGATTGGAAGAAGAACAGTGTTCTTTGTGGTGTAGGCAGCTGGAAAGAGTGTATGGAATTTAATGGTCAGGTACCAGAGTGGAAGGTAATTTTTGGTAAGATGTGGAAGAAGCGGGGATTGAGTGTTGGAAGGTGTGCTTGATTTTTATAGACATCTTCCAGTGGTCATCATGGAGCTTTTTTCTCAGATTATTTTCAAAGTCATTCAACGGACCGTGGAGGGCAAAGGCCTTAAGCATGTTTGAACACATCATGCTTAGGTGTTGTTTCATGTTGGCGTAATCCAGCATTAAGGTTGTTTCAAGAGGTAGGCCAATCTTAATTGTAGTTTCAGGAGGTGGGGTTCCAACTACACAGAAGAATTAGATCAGTAATTGTTCTCTGTTAAAGAAATTGGATTTATTAATTTGTTATTTTAAGATTGGAAGCTCATCAAATTTGTAAGAGGCCGGGATTTGAGCTGTTGAAGAAAGCTGAATGGATGTTGAAGGAGGATCAACCAGATAGAGGTATGGATTCTCATGATCATTCTCTAAATGGTGTCTATAAGATGAAGAAGAAGAAGGGTGTTCCTTTGGCCTAGTTGGAGAAGCAGGGCTGCTGTTGTTGTTGTGGATATTATTATTGCTTGGCCCAGTTGGGTTGGACACTGGTGGTGGAGAACCAGGGTTCTGGAAGGAAGGATCAGGAGAAGGTGACCTGGAAGCAGATTTTGATTTTACGGATGAAGATCTAGAAGAAAGGGAATTATCAGAGGAGTGGTGTAGTTAGTTCTTCTTAAAGTAACTGGAGAATTTTGTTTGGTAGCAGTATTATGTGCTCTGGTGTTTTCAGAAGGTCCTCTGGCAGGTTTTCTAGAGTTGTTGGAATTTTTGGGGATGTCTGGGGAAGAAATTTGGTATGTACGCATTGCTCTGGGAGCACTAGGAGGTGGTTGCGTAGAGTTGTTGGTGTTTAATAGTGTATTTTGGCTGTTATCTGGCTAAATTTGGGAGTTTTGAGCCTCATTTTTGCTTTCTGGAAAGGGGGGTGGGCCACCCAACATTTGGAGGGCCGCATGGATGCAGTCTAGCAGCCTGGGATCTGATTTTGAGGCTGATTTGGCCAAATTTGCGGAGATAAAAGCAGATTCTTGAGAAGATAAAGCAGGTCTTTTAGGGAGTGATTTGGGAATAGAACGGCGTGATCTTCTGGAAGGAGGAGAAGATAAAGAAGAAGAAGCAGGCCCAAGTTCTGGTGACCTGGTAAGAGATCTGGAAATATTATTGTGTGAAGGTGAAGGCTGAGGTATTAGATAGTTGGGGTCACTGTCACATCTTTTCTTTTTAGAGTTGCAAGAATCACAGGCTCTGTTATAGAATTTGGCTTGAGGAGTAGGAAGAGTGAAGGTACAAGGCCTGCACATGTGGATGCACTGTTTACAAGCAAAGTCCTTTGGAGTAGTGAAACAGGGAAGGACCGATGGTTCAAAGTTAGGAGATTCAGCCATGATCTGTGAATGAAAAAAAATGAAGAGAAAAGAGATGAATGAAAATTTTTTCAGTGATCTGTAGATAATGAAGAAAGAGTGGAAGTTCAGCAGGTTGGCTGTGGAGCACTGTGCATGGAGGTGGCTCTCAAGACTTAAAAATGAGAAATGGTACAGTCCCCCAAGTCTATAAACTGAGGATGGTTGTTGGCTGAGTCCTTCAGAACTATAAACTGATAATGTGGATTTGGTGTGATTCTGGCAGTGGGCATCCAAGGGGGAGTCTCTGAGTTTGGTTAAGGCAAGTGTGGGGGTAACTGATGAGATGGCTGCTCTGTAGAACAGTTACCCCAGAATGTTAGTTTGTTTCTTTGGTCTTTAACATTTTGATCTCTGGTTCTGTCTTTTTGATTCAGGTTTTGAGTCCCCCAAGACTATAAACTGAGGGTTTTTGAGTCCCCCAAGAATATAAAATGAGGGCTGTTAGTCCCCCAAGACTTAAAACTGAGGATTAGTCCCTCAAGACTATAAAATGAGGAGTTTTTTTTATTTTTATTTCTAAATCAAGATTTTCAGGCAAGAAGTAATTACAGAAAAGAATCAAGAGATGTAACAAAATGTTCAGCATTGGCTTTGAACTAGTGGATGAGGTTCTTTCTTTTCTCAAGATACAGTGGGTTCCTGGAAGGAGTGGATTGGAAGTAATCTAGGATGAGGTGTTTCTGTTGAGAAGAATGTTGTTGGAATTTATTTATTGATGGTTGGAAATGGATTAGGTGGGGGTTCTTCAAGGGTTCCCACATTGTCATCATCACTGTCTGGATTGGAATGAACTGGAAATTGGTAAGATTGAATTTCAGTAAGAACTATTGGGCTTACCATTAGAAGAACCAGGGATGGAAGGGCTAGTGTTTGTAGTGGAGTTGGCACTCTTTTTTGAAAGGAGTAATTTGTTGACCAGTCTTGGGATCAGAATGGATGGTCTGTATCTTTTGGTGCTGGTGGGAGGTGGATCAGGTTGTGGAGGAGAAGAAGATGTTGAAGAGGACAATGGACCAGGTCTGAAACATTTCTTCTTCCTAGAGTGATAGGCATCACAGGAGGCTCTGTAGGGATGAGCTGGAGGTGTTATGGTACAGATGAGATTGTTGTCAATGAAGTATTGGCATGGACCCATGTCAGTAGCAGATTTGGAGAGGAATCTGAACATGGTGGTTGTGATGAAGGAGTATGTGGAGATTCTCTATATGAGGGAGGATGTTGTCTTCAAACATTTGGAGAGCCCTTTGTTTGTCTGTTTGGTGTTGTTTTGATATGTCTTAAATGGCATTGTTTAATAATTCAGTGTTTTTCTGGAATTAATCAACAAATATTGGGACTGCGGGGATGTGGGTGTTACCATTGGATAGCCCCGGATTTTTTCTATATTTTATGTCTTAATAAAATTTTTCATATTCTAAGTATTTAAGGGATTATTTCTCATTTTTCATTTTAAAAGGTAGCTGTTTAATTTTGTTTTTTGCATTTTACGGGCTAACCTTAAGTCATAGGGTTAAGTGCTTAGTAACATTAGAATGGGCTAAATTTTCTCTACGTTTCATGTCACAATTTTGTTGTAGCTTAATTATGTGTTTTAAAGGTTTTAGTGGTCGTAGTTTATTTTCTAAGTATTTTGGGTGTTTTTGGAGGTTTTTGGTGGTTTTCTGGTTTCAGGGCAGTCCTGCCGCCTCAGGCGGGCCTCCTGACATCAGGCGGACCGCTCGCCTTGGTGCTAGAAGGCTAGGAAGCGTTTCTAGAGGGGATTTATGCAATTTGGCACTCAGAAACACAAAATTTGTTGGTGTGCATGGGCTCTTAAATAGTGGTCTGTGTGTATATAGTAAATAAGACAGTTTGGAGCAACCTTAATTATCATACAACCATCCAGAGGTAATATCCTTGTTCCTCACTCAGTTTTCATTTTTTTTAAGCCACAGTTGGCTGTGTTTGTTGCAAGGTTAGTTCTTCATTTAACTCAACTTTTGCAACTGTTTTCTCTGGTGTAGTCTTGCAAGCTATATCAAGTATTATTGCTGTCTCTGGTGTGGATTTGCCACCTACATCAAGTATCATTTCTTTCTCTGGTGTGGACATTGGTCTACATTTCAGATCTTTGGTTTGGTAGTCTGTCTGGAGACTACTTTCTTGGCTGATCAGGCAGTCAAGTGTATTGGAAATGGGGCTTTAACAAAAGAAATCAATTCATTGTAGCAGGTAAATCTCACTTATATTTTCTAAAGGGACAGGGGATTTTCTCTCTGGTTTTTCTTCAACTCCCTTGGTCAAGACCTATAGATAGTACTATAGCATTGTATACAATGTGTCAATGTTCACCTCTTATACGACATTTTTCTACTCAATTTTTCATAACTACATCTTGGACAACTTTCTATCATAACCACATGTTGCACAATTTTCAGCCATAAACACATCTCATCCCATCTTGTTCATTCTATCATCTCAGAATTTCTCCCCATTTTATCTATTTAATTCTGCTCCTTTTCATCTCACTCTCTCATCTGCTTGTTTCTGCCCCTTGTCATCTGGCTATCTCATCTGCTTGCTTCTGCTCCTTTTCATCTTTAATCATCTTAACATACCTTGTCATCATAGATCTTCTCAAAGGCAGCCATGACCTAGTTGTTCTTAAAATCCCACTACTCCCTCTTTCCCCTGCTCTGCTGAGAAATCCAAAATTTTTCAACTAAAGAAAGATGATAATCTCATTCTTATCAACTGGCTAAAAACTAAATCTAACTATGATTCTTGTTTTGGTACTGAGTATGCGACTAAAGTAGGATGGCCCCCCACATAAAAACTTAATGATTATCTTCTAATAGCCAACAAATTACAGAATAAGACTAAGGGAAGGATAGATCTTTTACTAAAACAGATGTCTGAACCCTTCAAGAATTATCAAGCCAAGTACAAGAAGGCAAAGACTCTTTCATCTTTTACTTGTTTTGGTATTACTGACCTGGATATCAGTAGGGGCATCAAATCCATAGACAATAAACTTGAATCTTTATGTCCTCACTTTAAAGATTAGGATTCTGTTTTTGGAGAGTGAGCTGATGTTAATCCTAAAAACATGTTGGATGATGAAGATGCTATCTCCAAACATGATTTCAAAAGAAATCATTTTCCTTCTTCTTCTACTCAAGCCTCCCCTCATTTAACTTCCACAAATCAAGACATCTTTTCAATAGATCCTTATGGCAATATAAACCAACCTGATCTAACTCAAGTATGTTTTTTTTTGTTTTATCTTACCAATTCTTTTTTATTTATATTTTCTTATTTATAAATAGGCTGAAAAACTAATGCAGGAGCCACAATCAACTGAGTCTGAAGCCAGAAAAAATGAAGAGGAGGAAAATGTGACCTTGAACAAAAAGAAAAGGGCTTCAATTAGTCTCAATTTCCACTCTCAAAGAAGAAGAAAAAGTGATACTTCATCTAAAACCCCTTTTTTGTATATCAAAGAATTTTTGGAGAGACATGATTCTGGTAAGTGATACCAAACCTCTTAATACTTTACTCTGCTTTTCTTCTACTTTTTGTTAATATTTCTTATCACTCTAGAACAAGTGGAAGTTACTAAAGAGATTTTAAAATTTGAAAAGCAAAAATACAAGCTCTCTTTAAGGAGGGATGACAGGGTATATGATTTGGAAGAGAAGAAGTTTGAACTCTCTTCACAGAAGGATGATACGGCACAAGAATTGGAGGAGAGGAAGTACAAACTTTCTTTTTGGAAGGATGATAGGACATAAGACTTGGAGGAGAGGAAGTACAAAGCTTCATTACAGAAGGATGATAGGGCAAAATACTTGGAGGAGAAGAAATTTGAGTTATGTCTAAGTATTTAAAAATTGAAGAAAGAGGAGAAAACACTTGAGCATCAAAACATCATGGAACAGATGAAATATAAGCTTGATTGTAAAGAAAATTCCAAAAAGAAAGATTTCTTGATAGAATGTGTTAAAGCTATTAAATCTTTTGTGGAAATTCAATGTTTGATGACTAGTTTGTTTTATTTATCTCACACTTCAAATGTTCATAATTAATTGTACATAATTTTTTATCTTAATTTCCTGGTTTTTTTTACTCTATCAATCATTAGTTGAATTTTCATATTTTAATGTTATAAATTCTCTTTTAAATATGATTTTCAAGAATTTTTAATGTTCAAAATTCTTTTTTAGTTTAAATTTTCAAGTCACATTTGAAAATTTCCTAATCCCACCCCTGCATTTGATTGAACTAAAGGTTGGGTATCACCAAAATTCTTTCAAGTAAAGAATTTTGCAAGTCTTATATGAAATTTCAGCAATACTCCCCCCTATATTTTATTGAAGTAATGGATGGGTATCACCAAAATTTCAAGTCAATTTTTTTTTAAGTCTGATATGAAAATTTGGCAATACCCCCCCTGTATTTTATTGAATTAAGGAAAGGGTATCATCAAATTTTCAAGTCAAATTATTTTTAAGTCTGATATGAAAATTTGGCAATACTCCCCCTGTATTTTATTGAACTATAAAAAGGGTATCATCAAATTTTTAAGTCAAATTTTTTTTAAAGTCTAATATGAAAATTTGGCAATACCCCCCCTCACTGTATTTTATTGAATTAAGGAAAGGATATCATCAAATTTTCAAGTGAAATTTTTTTTTAAAGTCTGATATGAAAATTTGGCAATACCCCCCCCCCTGCAATTTATTGAATCAAAGAAATCAAATGGAAAAAAAAATTAAAATTGAAAATTTCTACAACCAATTATTTTCACCAGTCCCAATCAAGTTCTCCTATTTTATATAATAGCCATTAGAACAACCTAAGGCCATATGCACCATTATATAAAAAGTAATCTATCTTGATATAACTTTAAAAAATAAATGGAAGAGACAAATCCAAAATTAAAAGAAATAAATTAAAATTGAAAATATCTACAACCAATTAATTTCACCAGTCCCAATCAGTTTTCCTATTTTATATAATAGCCAGATGCACCATTATATAAAAAGTAATCTATCTTGATTTAACTTTAAAAAATAAATGGAAGAGACAAATCCAAAATTAAAAGAAATAAATTAAAATTGAAAATATCTACAACCAATTAATTTCACCAGTCCCAATCAGTTTTCCTATTTTATATAATAGCCAGATGCACCATTATATAAAAAAGTAATCTATCTTGATTTAACTCTAAAAAATAATTGGATGAGACAAATCCAAAATTAAAAAAAAAAAAATCAAAATTGAAAATTTCTACAACCAATTAATTTCACCAGTCCCAATCAATTTTTCCTATTTTATATAATAGCCAGATGAACCATAATATAAAAAAGTAATCTATCTTGATTTAACTTTAAAAAAAAATTGGAAGAGACAAATCCAAAATTAAAAGAAAAAAATTAAAATTAAAAAATTCTACAACCAATTAATTTCACCAGTCCCAATCAAGTTTTCCTATTTTATATAATAGCCATTAAAAAGACCTAAGACAAGATGCACCATTATATAAAAAATTAATCTATCTTGATGTAACTTTAAAAAATAATTGGAAGATACAAATCCAGAATTAAAAGAAAAAAATTAAAATTGAAAATTTCTACAACTAAGTGATTTCACCAGTCCCAATCATGTTTTCCTATTTTATATAATAGCCAGATGCACCATTATATAAAAAAGTAATCTATCTTGATGTAGCTTTAAAAAATAATTGGAAGAGACAAATCCAAAATTAAATGAAAAAAATTAAAAAGGATAAATAAAATTGAAAAAGAGGAAAATAAAAAGGGAAGTTTTAAAAAAAAATAATAAAAAAATGAATTAAAATTTATAAAAAATTTAACAAAAGAGAAAAAAAGGAAAAAAAATTGGAAGAAAATATTTAATGATAGAAGAAATATAATATTTAATTTGAAATATTTGACAGATCTACTAAGAACAATTTTTATATCTAATTTTTTTTTGATTATTAATATGATTGATAGGACCTTCATTTATTTGGAATTAACAGCCAAAATGGGTAAATTCTTTACAAGAAACTAAAGTTGGAGGTGCTATTGTTGTTTGATGCTGGTGTTGAGAAGAATTCAATATAGCCTCAACTATTCCATTGGCACTACCAAAATCAATAATACATTTATGATCAGGAAAATAAAGGCCATGTCCCTCATCAGAAGAGGGTGATGGAATAGGAACACCAGTCTCTGTATTGATATAAGAGAAAATTTGAAATGTTAGAGAATTCTTATGTTTATCTAGATGAACATGATTGTAAAATTTATTATAAGTGATGATAACATTTGAACAAAAAACATAATCATTTATTGCTTCTTCCCATTCAGGATCAGACCAATTTGGTAAACCAGATTCTAAAGCAAGTTGATGGATTTTTTAAAAAGCTTGAAAACATAATTATTTAAAACAATTTTCCAAGAAAATATTAAATGATCTCAAAGAATTCCATTGTTTCAGATCTTCTTCCACTTGCTCTGGTTTCAAATTTGTCAATAAAGAATAAATTCCTGAAATATATGACAAAATTAAAAATTACTTATAATAAAAAAATTATTTACATACCAAAAAAAACTCCTTGATCATATCTTGGTCACTAACCAAAACTTTTCATTGCACCAGAAATTATATTTTTATTTGATAAGGGTTGTCGAGCCAAAGCCATTTGATAGAGAGTAGAAATTAAATCAGAAATCTGGCAAAAAACTTCATCCTTTTTCCCATTAAATGAATGAAATTCTAAGATGAATTGAGTTTTGTATCCATTATTGAAAACTGCAAAAATGAGATCTATACCACCTTATGTAAGGTTTTTGATGTTTTTATAAAAAAAAATTTTTCTTAACATTTGATATTGAAGTCTAAAAAAATTTGAGATGGTCCAAATTTCCAAAGAATTTTATGCAAAAAATCTTCATAATAATCAATTTTCTATTTTGATAAAATTTTGTCTTTGAATTGCTTGATTCTTTAGCTGGTTCCATGATTTTCTGCTTTTTATTTTCTGGTAAGGAAATCTCAGATTGATTGGGAGAAGGAATAGAATTGAAGGACATTGAAGAGATAGAAGAAAGTAAAGATAAAGAAGAAGAATTTGAATATATTGAAGGAATAGAATAGAAGGACATTGAAGAGATACAAGAAAGTAAATATAAAGAAGAATAATTTGAATATATTTGATGATTATTCTTGGAGCTTTCAAGATTTGAAGACAAGGAAGAGAAGGACAAGAAAGATGATTCAGAAGAAATTGATGATAATGAAGATGAGCTAGTTAAATTCTCAATAGTAAATTCCTGGAAAAAAATTATAAAACAAAAAAATTAAAAATAAAAAAATAAATATATTAAAAAAAACCCCCAACAATGAAAAATTATCAGTAAAATAATTGAAAAGAAAAAAAAATTTGGTAAAAAAAAAAACAAATAAAATTAGTTGCAAAAAAATCAGTAAAAAATTTTGAAAAAAAATTAAATTTCAAAATAAAAACCTGAATTATAATTAAAATACAAGGTAAAACAAAATCACCCAAAAAAAAAGAGTAAATAAAAAAATCAAACAAAATTCAGTAAATTTAATTTAAAAAAATAAATAAATAAATAAAAATTACTTACCTGCTATTGGAAATACTTCCTGATATCATTCAATCCAATTTATTAAAATATAGATAAAAAATTTATTTCAGTAAATTTCAGAATAATTAATTATTTGAAAAAACAAACAAACAAAAAAAATTAAATTACCTGATTAATTTTGGAAACAGAGGGAAATGTCCAGAAACTAAGGGAAAGAATAAAAAATTCTGTAAAAAAATTAAAAAGCAGATATTAGTCTTTTTTTTCTTCAAAATTCTCTCCTTGCCCACCTCAACCCCCCCTTTAGTACCCCTATACCCTCTCTTTACCCCCCTTTTATTCCTTCTTTACCTCCCTTTTACCCCCTTTCAACCTCTCCTTAGCTACCTCAAACCCCCCCTTTACCCCCCTTTACCCCCCCTTTAGTACCCCTATACCCTCTCTTTACCCCCCTTTTATTCCTTCTTTACCCCCCTTTTACCCCCTTTCAACCTCTCCTTAGCTACCTCAAACCCCCCTTTACCCCCCTTTACCCCCCCATTACCCCCCCTATACCCCTTCTTTACCCTCCGTTTACCCCCCCTTTAATGCCTCCTTGGCTTCCCCAAGCCCCCCCTTGACCCCTTCCTTGACCCCCTTAAGCCCCCCCTTTACCCCCTCAGACCCACCTCAATCCCCCCCTTGAACCCCTCCAAACCCCCCCCCCCCCTACACCTAACTTATTGAATTGATACCAATTTGATAAGTAGGTCGTGGGGGGGGGGGGGGTGTGGAGCAGTTTGAGGGAGTTTGTGTCAGGCAAGGATGGGGTAAAGGGGGGGGGTTGAGGTGGGTAAGGAGGGATAAAAGGGGGGAGTTGAGGTGGCCAAGAAGGGGATAAAGAAGGGTATGGAGGAAGAGGAGAAGGGGGGAAAGGGGGGGACTTGAGGTGGCAAAGGGGATGATGGAGGGTGAAAAAAAAGAAAAAAAAAGAAAAAAAAGATAAAACAAAAAAAAAATTAGTCTAACCTTGAAAACCAAAAAAAAAGCACTTAAAAGAAAAAAAAAAATAAAGTAAAAAAGGACAAAAAAAAAAGTGAAAAAATAAATTATTAGAAAGTAAAAAAAACCAAAAATAAGAAAAAAAAGATATACCTGGAGAGATGAGATGAGAAATAGAGGAATGAAATAGAGGAATTGATAATATTTGACTGATGTTTGAGGAGAGGTTGAAAAGGATATGAATGATGAATGAAAAAAAAACAATGACAAAATATGCAATTTCAGAAAAAATGTGATTTCATGTTGAGCTGCTGAAAGAAAACCAATGAGCCATCCAAAAAAAAGAGAACTCTTCCCAGCCTCTTAGAACCAAGGTGGGGGGTCCACCCAAAGTTGGAGGCCCGCCTAGAGGTGGCTGGAACACCCTGAAGCCAGAAAACCACCAAAAACCTCCAATAAAGCCCAAAATACTTAGAATAATCCACAGTAACTACTAAAAACCATATAACACATAATTAATGTCGGTCAGTCATCTAGAAGAAGGTAAGGGAAAGAGGAGAAAAGGAGGAGGACAAGGGAAAAATAAAAGAAATAAAGTGTAATAGATTATTTAATTTATTTAAAAGAAAAACAACGGCGAGTAACTTGAGAAATGACAAAAATTTAGGCTTTATTAATAATAATATTATTTAAGGTAAGGGTTCTGCGCGGCAAACACTTTTAATTGCTATCAGACTTAAAGCAACCTTTAAATTGTTATATAGAATTTAAATTAGAATTTTATTACTAATAAAAAAATATAAACGTAATGTAAAAGTATATTAAATTTGTTGAGTGTATAGTAAGTGATGAGGCTACAGGGGATTATCCAAGGCCCTTTTATAGGCAATGGGTCCTCTGAAGCGCCACTATATTTGTAAATACAATAATTATAATAGAATGAAACAAGTATATCAAAGAGTAAGTGAAACATAACAATGTAGAGAAAAATATGAAACAAATAATTAAAAACCCCAATTAAGAATCCAATTTTCCCGCCATTAATTCCCAAATCAGTAAGTAACAATAGTGAATAACTAAACAAGCCTGGAACATAGGAGCTATGAGAAAAATCATTCAAAACAGATGGTACAGTCTGACTTAAGGATTTTTAAGTGAAACAAAAAAATATTCTGACGAAACAAATATGTAATTTATTTCAATTCAGTATTAATTAGTTTTTCCTGACACAATTATAGGTCAAAAGAAGCGTCATTATTTATTGTTTAATATTATAAGAAATGATATTTAATATATAAATATAATTAATTAATTTAATTATATTATAAGTAAATTTTACACTTATAATTATAATATATGTTTTTAATTAATTAAATATAAATTTATAATTATTAAATACATAAAAAATGCGCCATTATTTGTAGAATATATTATATTATGTTAAATTTAAATGTATATAAAAAATTTATATAATCAATAAAATTAATATAACACTTGTATGTAATAAAATACTTATATAATTTTATTATGCAAAAAAATATTAATTTATATACATTAAATACAATTCTTACCCCCTCTTTCAGGTCTTATAAGTTACATATCATTTACTGGACTCCTGGAATAGCCTGGCTGACAATTAAGCTATGACAACATTGAGACATAATATATAGAGCCAAATTAGCTCTACTTACTGGTACTAAGAGCTTAACCCTAAGACTTAAGGTTAGCCCTTAAAACACAAAAAAAATTAAACAGCTATCCTTTAGAAATGAAAAATGAGTAAATGACCCCTTAAAACTTGAAATATGAAAAATATCAACAAGACATCAAATAAAGAGAAAATCCAGGGCCATCCAATGGTAGTACTCAGATACACACAGTCCCAATATTCACTGAATAAAACCAGAAAAATACTCAATTATTCAACCAATTCTAATTAAGATATACCAAAACAACACCAAACATAGCAAAAAAGGTGTTTGCCAATGTTAGAAGACCACACCATAAATTCAAAAAAAAAATGAATTTCATCAAACAAAAATACCAAACCAAGTGAAAAAAGTACACAAAGTCGACATGTGGTGAGCACCAAAATAAAATTTTAAAAGTGTTGTGAAGTGAAATGTTGGAGAGTGATTGGCATTATAATGGATCATATGTCGTTTGCTCAAATGTTTTGTGATTCAAGGGAGGAAAGAGCTGGTGCTGGTTCAGGATCCTCTTTTTAATAAAGATCATTCCACTCATCCTTTAAATCAGCTAGAATATTGTGGAGTATAAAGCAAGTCATAATCCAATGATTTGCAGTTTTGATCTCCAATTTTTTTTGAAATTGGATTCAGAGCTCCCGAAGACTAGAAAATTGTCCCTTTAAAATACCTATAGCATGTTCAATCTGTACCTATTATTGGGCAAGGTGATAATTAAATTTATTTTTGCGGTCATTTTCCAAGGTTGTACCACAGAAAGCAGGTTTAATGTACTTCCCACTTGCATATGCTGAGTCTGCAGGGAGGTACTGAGATTTGTCAAAGTATGAGTTTGGGGTTTGAGAAATCCTCATTCATTGGAAGACATAAGAGTCATGACATGATCCAGGGCAGCCACTGTGAAAAACAATAATTTTTTTATTGACATCACATATAAGTTGAACAGCAATAGAGTATCTAGAAGGAAAATAAAAAGTTAGTTCATGAATGATGAGAAATTGGAGATGATTTTGAAGAAACCTTTTTTTGCGATCAAAATAATGGTTCCCATCATCAGCAGGCTTTTGAATCAAAGGTATAGTTGTGCCATCAACAAAACCTACACAGCCAGGGAAACCTTTGGCTTGCATTACTTGAGAGGATTCAAGTCATTGTTCTGGAGTTGGTCAAGCAAGTGTTTTAGACTTGAGGGAAAGGATAGAAATTGTACAGCAATTGGTGTATAGCATCACTGTACCATATTCTACCTTAAACAGATTATCCAAAAGTCTTACAGCAGCACCATTTTAATTTGAGCCAAAGCGACATAGTGCAACAGCAATTTAAATGGCAGGATTACACTGTTTGTTATGGGAATTTTTATTAAAGATAGGATGTTCAGAGATGAGTTGATAAAGTTTGAAAAAAGAATTGGGTGAAGTTTTAAATAGCTGAGTGAAGTTTAGTTGGGGAATGTTGATAATGGAGAAGAGATCATATTGGGGATCATGATAAAGATTTGGCCCCCTGGAGATGAGGTAACACTTTTTGGGAAGAAAACACAAATAGGCTAAGGAATATTCCAAATTGTCACCGGACGACCTACGCACAAGGTCGAGGATGTTCCTGAAAGTGAGATGAGGGATTTAGAAACTTCTTCGAAGCACAGAGGAATGATTCGAGGAAATTATTCAAAGGTCACTCGAAGTAATAGCTATAGGTTCGAGGTTTGTTCGAGAAGAATTATAAACTAGTTCCAAGGTAATAATAATTCTTAAAATCTCACGAAGGGTTGGAAACTCAATAGTCAAAGATTTAGGATTTAGAAATGAATATTGAAAAGGTAAAAGAAAGATACAATAACAATGTTTTAACTTTTAAGGTTTTCCACTATTAATGTAAATACGATATTATAATTTAATTCTAAGGAATATCGAACCAAATACCCAACTCCTTTTATATCCTTTGTTCCTCCTCGCATTGACCTCCCTTCCATCGCAGTATGCCCATTCCATTGACCATTACTAACATACACTTAGACCCTCTTCACTAAATATCCGTCCATGCTCAATATACCCCTTTTTAATTAATTAACAAAACTTTAATGAAAAAAAACTACTACTGTACTATTTCGTTGATCCTAGCGCTGTGCGTCGTTTATTGAAAAGGACTAAGGTACCCTATTGGGAGATTGACTAATTTAGATTTAGAGTTTAGGCTAGCACAGTTAAATAGTAAGTACACAAAGGAAAAATCGCAGTTGCTATGGAGAATTGCTTTCTGCGCTTTGAGTATAGATGTAGGACTCGATATTATTGATTTATTGAGTTAATTTCGCCTCGAGTGTCACGTGGCGCGTGACAGATGCCCGGGTATAAGAACGCGAACTCCGTTGAGCTTGAACCATCTTCCCACACTAATTTCACTTGTCTAATACTTTTTTCCCGCATCTCTCAATTATTTATTTTATAATGAACTGCCCTACCCCCACAACCACGCCTCCACACCCTAAAGCGGATGGGGGAATAATCACACGACAGTTTTCACGGACTTGCACGGCTTGTGAAAGCATGGAATATTTCTGTGTCGAAAGTACGGCGACTTGAGGCCCTCGCCAGAAATGCGAGTTTTGCCGTTGGCGGCGAGTGGCGTGCGATGCGTTGACGAAGAACCCGGAAATCGAAAATCGATTCACAAAAACAAAATTTTGGGTAGTTCCAAAGACTAAAGAGGTGGTCGAAGACATTTGGGATGTCTCGATCGAAGATGAACAATCGGTGGGGGAAAATGATAAGGAGATGAACAACGAGATCTCAACCTGGGTAACCCAGGCCACGAGTTCGAAGCGAGGTGTTGAGGAAGAGGTCGATGAATTGGTGGAGGAGGATGAAGATGAAGTCCCTGTTCCAGGGCGGGCACCCAAGAAACGTCGGGTGGTCATCGAGGACGATGAGGAAGAGAGAGAGGTAGAAGTCGGAGTGATGCCCAGGTTATTTCTGGAGCCTGATCCCATCTTCGAGGTAAGTTTTAATTGTTTTATTTCAACGATGAAGTTACTGATGAGTCGCGTTTTAGACATCGAATAACCTGGAAGAGCCGATTGCGGAACCTGCGCCGGTTATACCAACTGAGGCAAACCCTCCGGCCACGGAAGTGGTTGAAGAGCCCGAAGACACCCTGGACCAGGTGTGGTCAAAGAAACCTCGTCAAGGTCGACGAGTAAGGTTTGCGGAAGAACTATGTGGGGAGGTCGACGCTATTATTGACGCTGCTTCCTTCGACGTGGCGGAGGAGCTCTTGGAGATTGGAGAGGTGGTTCCGGTAGGAGAGGAGGAGGTATTTGATAAATGCAGGAAGGAGATAAGGGTAGTTTTGGAGAAAATGAAAAGATTGGTTCGAGAAAAATTAAAAGAAAAAATTTGAAATAAAAAGAGAGATGTAAAGAAGTAGAAAAGTAGAATTGTATTTTAGTTTTATTTTATTTTTATTTTATTTTATTATGATTATTTTTTTATTGTAGGTGAATGTTGTTAATTTTATAAGATTTGAGAGAGAGAGAAAAAAAAGAAAAAAGAAGTTTTAAATAAAAAAATTTAGAATTTGAAAGAAGAATTTTAAAGAAAGAAAAAAGGTTGTTTTAATTGAAGGAAGTTTTAGTGTTTTTAAAAGGAAAATTTTTATGTAAGAAAAGAGAGAGAAAAAGAAACGGTTTTGTGATTGAGATGAGTTTGTTAAATTGAGGATTTAATGAAAGAAAAATATATATATATTATTTTTTTTTTCTTTTTTTTTTTTTTTTTTTAAAAAGAAATTTTAGTTGAAAGAGAGGAAGAAGAAAGAAAAGAAAAAAAACAGAATTTAGAATTTAAGAGAATTTGAAAAGAAGAATTATTTGTTTCGAAGAATTATTATAGGGAGATTTAGAGGTTGAAGTTAAGTTTGAGGAAATGGTCGTGTTGTACAAGATTTGATGATTCGAAGGAAAGAAAGTTTTTTTTTTAAAGAGAGAATAAATTTTTTGGAAGAGAAATTTTTAAAGAGAATTTTAAATTTAAGAAAAGAATGTATTTAAAGAATTGAAAAGAAAAGAAAGAAAATATTTAGAGAGATTTATTTTTATTTTATTATTTATGTTTTATTCTATTTATTTTATTTTATTTTATTTTATTTTATTTTATTTAATTTTAATTTTAATTTTAATTTTATTTTATTGTATTTAATTTTAATTTTGATTTTAATTTTAGTTGGTTTTGGAGGAAATTTTATAGAAAGAAAAAAAGAGAGAAAGAAGAAAACAAGGCTAAGAAATTTAAGAGGTGTTTTAGATTTTAAAGAAAGAAAGAAAAATAAAAGAAAATTTTTAATAAAGAAATTTTAAGGTTTTGGTTTTAAAGGATATTTCGAATGAAAAGATTTTAGGAGTTCAGGAGCGTTAGAAACATTGATGGCTGGTTCCCAGGATGTTTTGTCTGAGTCATTAAGGAAGCCTTCCCATTCCACGAGGTATTGAAGTTTCCCCTTGCGTATTCTTGAATCAAGGATACGACTTACTTCCCACTCTAGATGATCTTCTACTTCGACCGGTTGCGGAGGGGGTTGGTTCTTGCCCGGGTATATTTCTCGAGCCAGTTCCAGGAGAGATACATGGAAAACAGGGTGAATCGCCTGCCTTTAGGAGGTAACTTGAGTCGAAATGCAGTTTTAGAGACTTCAGAGTCGATTTCGAATGGTCCCAAGCGCTTTTCAGCCAGTTTCTTTGATGGTCTTGTTGTTCGGATGTTTCGTGCATTGAGCCATACTTTGTCGCCTGGTTTAAAGGAAGGAGCAAATTGTCGATGTTTGTCGGCCTGTTCCTTGTATCTTCGAATCGCTGATTCCAAATTTGTTTTAAGTTCTTCTTGGAGTCGTGATATAGTTCGAAGATAATGTTCTGCAGGATGATTAGTTCCTACATGAATTAAGTTGAATCGAGGATGTCGTCCATAAATGGTTTCGAAGGGAGATTGTCGTGTCGAAGAATGAGTCGAGTTATTATAAGCAAATTCGGCCAATGGTAACCATGTGGTCCAATCGTCTTGTTTGTAACTGACATACATTCGAAGATATTGTTCGAGGATTTGGTTAACTCTTTCTGTTTGACCATCGGTTTCAGGGTGATAGGCCATGGAGAGATTCCTCGTGATATTGAGTTGTCGACACAGTTGGGTCCAGAATGTGGATACAAACAATGAGCCTCTATCTGAAATAATGTCATTTGGTAAGCCGTGTTTAGAAAATACATATTCTAGAAACAATTTTGACAAATCTTCTGCTGTAGCAGTAGTAGTGGTTTTAACAAAAATAGACATTTTTGAAAATCTATCTACTATTACTAATATAGCATCAAAATCATTAGAAATAGGAAGTTGAGAAATGAAATCCATCGATAAAGATTCCCAAGGTTTAGAGGGAATAGGAAGTGGTTGAAGCAACCCATGCTTCTGGTGACGGGGAGCCTTATTCCTATTACATTCGTAACAAGCTTTTATATAGGCCTTGATTTCCTTGGTCATACCTGGCCAGAAGAAATCCCTTGCTAATAACTTGTAGGTTTTATCAACCCCAAAATGACCAGCTAACGGAGAATCATGTCGACTATTGAAAATCCATAATTTTATCTCATTGTTGTCAGGTATGACTACTCTACCTTCGAAGACTAATAGACCTGATTCAATACTAAATCTTTTGGCCCCTTGCTTCGAGAGTATTTTGTCTTTTAACCCTAAACAATAATCGTCCTTCGACTGAGCTTCGAGGATGTTGGATGGAGGTTTCGAAAAGATTGAATTGTCATAGAATTAAGTTGATGAGTTGTTAACATTGATTCGTTGAAGATTGATTGCACATTTGCTGGGTTCTTGTCAGCAAATGCGTCCCCGCGCTGTGGGTAAACGTCGTCCCGACGTGACAAGATATCTGGGACAATGCAGTTTTTTCCTGGGCGATAGGAAATAGAGAAAGAAAATTCAGACAAAAGTTCAGCCCACCTGGCTTGACGCCTGGTTAACACTTTAGAAGACATGAAGTATTTCAAAGCATTGTGATCAGTTAAAATTTGAAAAGGACTATCTAGGCTGAGAAGAAAAGAACACCATTTTTTAAGACAATGGATAATAGCTAAAAGCTCTTTGTCATGAATTTCATAATTTAATTCCGCGGCTATGAGTTTGCGTGACTCAAAAGCAACAGGATGAAACAAATTTGTTTCAGGATTTAATTGGGAGATGACCCCTGAAATAGCATAATCGCTCGCATCTGTCTCAACTATTGTCAAGGCCGAAGGATCAAAATGCCAAAGAATTGGGGCTGTGGTGAACGCCGTTTTTAGTGCTTCGAATTCCTTTCGCGCTGTAGAAGTAAAAACAAAAGGAATATCTTTTCTAAGAAGAGAAGTAAGATTGGAAATAGTTTTAGAGTAATCTTTAATAAATCTTCTATAGAAGTTTGCAAAACCCAAAAATCCTTGGAGTGATTTAATGTTTTTGGGCTCAGGCCATTCCAGGATTTTCTGGACTTTTTTGTCATCCATGACTAAACCGTCAGTGGACAACGTAAACCCCAAAAAATCAATTGATTTGAGGTGGAATTCACATTTATTATTCTTGGGGTAGAGACCATGATCTCGAAGACAATTTAGGACCTGTCGAACATGATGAATATGTTCATCTAGTGTTTTCGAGAATATTAAAATATCATCTAAATAGACGACTACAAATTGTTCAACAACATCTTGAAAGATATCATTAACAAAAGTATGAAAAGTTGAAGGTGCGTTACATAATCCAAAAGGCATAACTAAATATTCAAAACTACCAAATCTAGTGCGCATTGCAGTCAGTGGTTCATGACCTTCCGCAATGCAAATCAGATTGAAAGCGCCTCTAAGATCAATTTTAGAAAAGAAATTAGCACCATTAAAAAGGGTAAGAAGTAATGACATAGGAGGAACAGGATATGCATTCTTCTTTGTGACTGTGTTGAGCTTTCTATAGTCAACACACAACCTAAGACTACCGTCCTTCTTTTTTACAAAGAGGACAGGGGAGCCGGTTGGAGATTTACTGGCTCTGATGAAACCTTTGGCTACATTCTCTGCAATGTAGTCTCGAAGAACTTGAGATTTGTCCTTCGATAAAGAATAGACAGGACCTGCCAGAGGTACTGGGCCTATTAACTCTATTTGATGGTCGTAGGGTCGATGAGGCGGTAACTTATCGGCCTTGCGGATTGAGAAAACATCGAGGAAATCGTGGTAGATTTCTGGTAGAGTTGATTTAATGGCTTCAACGTTGATTTGGTCGTCCTCTTCATCTTCGAGGGAATCTGTCGAGGGGATACCTGTATTGAGAGAGCAGAATTCAATTACTTTGAGGCAATTTAAATCCTCTTCGAGTGAAGTCATTGAGCTAGAAGGGTTAGCCAATTACTCATTTAAAGAAGGATCAGATGCTTGCAAGTCATCTGGCAGAGACTTGTCCTCTAGCAGGACGTTGTCAGGCGGGTTGTTTAACTCCCTATTGACCTGCATTGAAGAATCAGAAATATACTTAGAGCGTGGGGTGATCAATCCCTTAGTCCAATCAATTTCAGGATTCCAATGCGTTAAAAAGTCATGGCCAAGAATGGTATCGTCCATCCTTGGGGCGTCCAAGACTGATAATTCCCACTCGAAGGGGGGAAAGTTCGGAAAGTTGAAAACCCATAAAACTTTCTTACTTACCCAATATTTGGGTTCCTCTGATTTGACCAAATAGATTGGAGTTCGATCGATATCTGTAAATGTTAGTTGAAGCTTCTCGGAAAAACATAAACTAACAAAAGAAATTGAAGCTCCAGAGTCTATAAGACAACTGAAGGGGATATCCTCCTTAAAAAGAATGAATCTCAAGCGGTTTAAGGCAACTCCAGTCCTTAAGACATGGAGGTTCTGTGCACTGGGAGAGATAAGATAGTTTGCTTTGCACACAAGTAAACTATCTACTAGTTTTTTGACTATGAACTAGTACCTTCTCTTTCCTTCAACTTTACACAGTCTTCCAACTTGTGCTTACCCCCACAATACATACATAACCCATTATCTGCTCGTCTCTTCCTCTCAGCTTCATTAAGTTCCCCTTTTTGATCCAGTACTTTGCTGATATCGCCTGGGGTTGAGCCTTTTGGTCGAGTTTTATCCTTTCCCTTATTGGGTTTGGATTGAGTCGAGGAGGATTGATTTGGTCGTGGGTGTGAAGAAGGTCCCGATTTAAAATTTAGGCCTTGAGATTTG
Organism: Hemileia vastatrix; assembly: GCA_030280995.1. Classification (NCBI taxonomy): domain Eukaryota; kingdom Fungi; phylum Basidiomycota; class Pucciniomycetes; order Pucciniales; family Zaghouaniaceae; genus Hemileia; species Hemileia vastatrix. The sequence continues at coordinate 36,648,236 of JASXTE010000004.1, forward strand.
TTGGCATATCGACGATGTTGAAGTCGTCCTTGATAAACGCCGTCAAGTTCAAGGGTTCGATCCATTAAATCCGTTAAAGTAGTCATCTTCTGACCGTGAAGATTTAATTGATCCAGAATCCTCAAAGGAAGTCCTTTCTTGAAATGATACTTAAGGGCAGCATCATTCCAACCTACTCGAGTTTGAAGTGCTCTGAAGTTCGAGATATATTCAGAGGCTTTACCATTATCACTCATGCGAAGAAAATCAAGTTCAATTTCTGCGTTGTCCGTTTCATTAGGATCCCCAAACAACGTTAAAAGTTGGTCTTCGAACTTTTCCCAATTATTGATAAGTAAGTGGGTTTCTGTCGAAGAAAGCATGAGTAGATAAGGTTCGAACCATCTTGCTGCTTTCCCGGCTAGGAATGAAGAAGCGTAAACAACCTTTGATCGGTCGCTGTTAAAGGTTTGAGGGTCATTATGGAACAGTAGCTTGCAGGTTTGCAAGAAGGGTCGCAATCTGTCGGGGTGATCTCCGTCGAATTTGTCAGGAGATTTCATAGAAGGAGTTTTGAACTTAGATCCCTCTGAAGACGTTGGATTTGAAAGGGTTTTCATAAAAAGTCTCATGAAATCTTCCAGAGAGTTAGATGGTCCCGGTTCTGAGGATTGGCCTGAAGGGTGATTGGCAGGGGCGGATGGTGCCTCATGCATTGTATCCTCTCCTTCTTCTTCATCACTAGAATCCTCAAAATCTTGTGGAATGTCTTCTACAGATTGAACTGAGTGTTGCCGTTCCCTAAGGTCGAGTGGTTCCAAAGAGTGAGTGTGAGAAACAGACCTTGTGGCTGTTGGCCTGCCTCTAGCGCGAGCTCTAGTAGTAGCTCCCGTAGGAGGAGTGCGTTGAACAGGTGCCATTTAAAATTTTTAGAAGCACATAAAAAAGACGTAGTAGTGCAAAGAATGAGAACTACGGAGAATTAAATTATACTGTCACCGGACAACCTACGCACAAGGTCAAGGATGTTCCTGAAAGTGAGATGAGGGATTTAGAAACTTCTTCGAAGCACAGAGGAATGATTCGAGGAAATTATTCAAAGGTCACTTGAAGTAATAGCTATAGGTTCGAGGTTTGTTCGAGAAGAATTATAAACTAGTTCCAAGGTAATAATAATTCTTAAAATCTCACGAAGGGTTGGAAACTCAATAGTCAAAGATTTAGGATTTAGAAATGAATATTGAGAAGGTAAAAGAAAGATACAATAACAATGTTTTAACTTTTAAGGTTTTCCACTATTAATGTAAATACGATATTATAATTTAATTCTAAGGAATATCGAACCAAATACCCAACTCCTTTTATATCCTTTGTTCCTCCTCGCATTGACCTCCCTTCCATCGCAGTATGCCCATTCCATTGACCATTACTAACATACACTTAGACCCTCTTCACTAAATATCCGTCCATGCTCAATATACCCCTTTTTAATTAATTAACAAAACTTTAATGAAAAAAAACTACTACTGTACTATTTCGTTGATCCTAGCGCTGTGCGTCGCTTATTGAAAAGGACTAAGGTACCCTATTGGGAGATTGACTAATTTAGATTTAGAGTTTAGGCTAGCGCAGTTAAATAGTAAGTACACAAAGGAAAAATCGCAGTTGCTATGGAGAATTTCTTTCTGCGCTTCGAGTATAGATGTAGGACTCGATATTATTGATTTATTGAGTTAATTTCGCCTCGAGTGTCACGTGGCGCGTGACACAAATCAGAGTAATATTTATAGTAGAGAGCTAAAAGTAAAGTGATAGCATTAATAGTGGAGTGAAGTAGCCATCTAGTAGAGAGGTGCTTCATTTTTGTCAGTAGTATAGGTGTTTGTAGAAGGTTTAGGTGATGAGTGGGAAGTGGAAATTTTCCACCAAATGTGCAGTTGGGGTGGGTAGATAGAAAAAAAACTTAAGTGTTTTCCACCAAAATTAAGTAGCATAGAGTGAGGAGAGACATAAGAACAGCATCAGAAATTACAAATCATGTGACTTTCTTAAAAATCCATCATGGATGTGATGAGTTTGGGATAAGGAAGTAGGAATGGAAATTGGGGTATAAGAGGCAGGATAATGCATTTTTGTGGAATCCTTATCCACTAGCCTCAGGGCTAGTGAATAAGGATCTTCGACAATTACTAATGTCTGATCCCAGGAAAAAAATTCCTGACCCCTAATTGTGGATCCCTTTATAAGTATATAATTAACTTATAATGTAATTAAATTAATTAATTAAATTTATATATTAAATAAAACCTTACATATGTTATTAAAAATGATATTGGGCGCTTTTATGATTCCTAATTGTGTCATCAAAGTATTAAACAAGTTAAAACACTTATTTAAAGATATTATTAATGTTTTATTCTAAAGATTAGTAATTTTTTTATAATAAGTTTTGTTTTAAATTAAATTAATTATTACACTAATAAAAGTAATAAAAATAATTTATTATTCATGTTTTATACTAAATTATTTAATCACCACTATTTTTCACGTGTTAAAATAAGTTATTTTTCATGTTTCAGTTAAATTGGTTATTATTCAAAAAGATTATAAGACATGTTTTAAACTAATTTACTTATTTTTATGTGTCTAAATCTTATTTAGTTTCTCACTAATTTTATGATAACTGTTTGGGTTTAAATTGGTGGATATTTGGGCTCTAACTCATGTGTTTTAGTTGATGGTGTCACATTTCCCCTTACACTTACTCAAAATCAGTTATTTGTTATGATATTTTTATTATTCTTTGTATGTACTTTATTATGATGCTTCAGAGGCCTCCTTGCCTATATAAAAGCCTTGGGAACCCCCTGTAGCCTCACCACTTGTTATAATCTCAAACTTGAACATACTTTTAATAGGGGGTATCAATGTTGACCGATCCGCAATTAAATTAATTGCGGAAAATAATCTGCATACCCCAATTATCTTCCGCAATTATTTTTGCTAATAATTGGGTTATTAGACACTTTACGTGTCAATGTTCACCTCTTATCCGACATTTATTTACTCAATTTTCCATAACCACATCTTGGACAACTTTCTGGATATCCCAGCCTTCTACCTTGCTGCGCACTTCCATTCTCATCCCATCCTGTTCATTCTATCCGCTCAGAATTTCTCCCCATTTCATCTATTTGATTCTTCTCCTTTTCATCTCGCTATCTCATCTGCTTGTTTCTGCTCCTTTTCATCTTCATTTATAATAACATGCCTCGTCATCCTAGAACTTCTCAAAGGCAGCTATCACCCAGTTGTTCTTCAATTCCCACTACTTCCTCTTTTCCCCGCTCAGCCGAGAAATCAAAGACCATTCAATTAAAAAAAGATGAACATCACATTCTTATCAACTGGCTGAAAACCAAATCTAACTATGATTCTTGTTTTGGTACTGAGTATGCCACTAAAGTAGGACGGCCCCCCACATCAAAAGTTAATGGCTATCTTCTAATGGCAAATGAATTAGGCAATAAGACCAAGGGAAGGATTGATCTTTTGCCTAAACAGATGTCTGAACGCTTCAAGCATTATCGAGCAAAATACAAGAAGGCAAAGGCTCTTTCATCTTCCACTGGTTTTGGGGTTACTGACATTGATATAACTAAGGGTATAAAATCCATAGACAATAAACTTGATTCTTTATGTCCTTACTTTAAAGAGATGGATGCAATTTTTGGAGAGCGAGCCGATGTTAATCCTGTAAACATGTTGGATGGAGAAGATCCTATCTCTGAACATGATGTCGAAGCAAATCTTTTCCCATCCTCTTCCTCCACTCAAGCCTCCCCTCTTCTAAATTCTACAAATCTAGATAGCTTTGCTATTGATCCTATTGGCGATTTAACCCAACCCAATCTAACTCAGGTCTGTTTCTTTTATCTTATCAATTCTATTTTTTTATTTACTTATATTTTTCTTATTTCTTAAAAGGCTGATGAACAAACCCAGGATCCTCAATCAACTGAGTCTGAAGCTAGTGACAATGATGAGGAGGAAAATGCTATGTTGAACAAAAAGAGAAGGGCTTCAACTAGTCTAAATTTCCTCTCCCAAAGAAGAGGAAAAAGTGATACTTCATCACAAACACCTTTTTCTTCGATGGAACAGTTTTTAGAGAAACGTGATGCTGGTAAGTGATATCATACCTCTTATTACTTTACTCTGCTTTTCTTCTACTTTATGTTAATTTTTATTCTCACTCTAGAACAAGTGGAAATTGCTAAAGAGACACTGAGCTTTGAAAAGAAGAAATACGAGCTCTCTTTAAGGAGGGATGACAGAGTACAAGATTTGGAAGAGATGAAGTATGAGCTCTCCTTACGGAAGGATGATCGGATCCAAGATTTGGAGGAGAAGAAGTTTGAGCTCTCTTTACAGAAGGATGGTAGGGCCCAAGATTTGGAGGAGAAGAAGTTTGAGTTAACTCTTAGTATTGAAAAATCCAAAAATAAGGAAAAAACACTCAAGCATCAAAACTTAATGGAACAGATGAAGTATAAGCATGATCTCCAAGAAAGTTCTAAAAAGAAAGATTTCTTGATCGAATGCATTAAAGCAAACAAATCTGTTGAAGAAATAGAATGTTTAATGAAATTTTTTTTTGACTAGTTTCTTTTATTTCTTTCACACTTCATGTGTTCATATTTATTTGTACATAAATTTTACAATTATTTTCTGTATTTCTTGAAATATCGTATTTTAATGATAAATATTCTTTTTTTAAATAAAATTTTCAAGTCTCCTTTGAAAATTTGACAATCCCCCACCCCTGGATTTTTTTGAAGTAAGGGGTGGGTATCACAAAAATTCTTTCATGTCATGAATCTTGAAAGTTTTATATGAAAATTTGGCTTTACTACCCCCTGCATTTTACCGGTATCCTAAAAATTCTTACATGTCAAGAATTTCACAAGTCTTATAAAAAATTTTGGCACAACCCCCCATGGATTTTATTGAAGTAAGGGACGGGTATCACAAAAATATTTACAAGTCAAAAAAATTCTATATCTCACCACGCAATATGGGGGGCGGACTTGCTAGCAAGTCCGCAACCTTGAACCCTAATTCATATCTTTTTGTGCCCACATTGAATTAGTGATGAAACCACCAAGAAAAAATATTGACATTCTGGTGAACTCAATATGAATATAACTTGAACATTTAATGAAGCATAGGAAATAATACTTTGAACAAATCTTGAGATATAAAGAATGAGATTTTTTTATAGAAATTTTAATACAGTGCAGATCAAACTCAAATTAATCTGAAAAATACATATTTAAAACTATTTAAGCAGTTTCTTTGCAATTTTTAAAAAAAAGATGAGCAATGTATAGATCCGGCAAGATACCATGTGACATTATTATATAAGTTTCTTTGGCCAGAAATACATGGAGAAACTATAATTTGAAATATGTCAATTTGTTCATGAAAGGTTATTTTGTGCATTTATATTATTAATTGTATTATTTTCAAGAATTGAAAAAATTATATACTTATTTTCTTTGTCATCATTTTCAACCCCTATCCACATTTTCCTCTCCCTCTCCACACCTCTCTACCCCTCTCCTCTCCTCTCCTTCCAGTTCGCTTACCTCCCCATTTCTCCCTAACACTTTATTTTTATATACAGAAATAGCGACTGGGTTGAAAGGGAGGAATTTGGGGTTCAAGAATTGTGGAGGCGAGGTAAAGGGGAGGAATGGGGCTACAAGGGTTGGAAAGGCTGGAGAGAGGGGTGAGGAAGGATATATGGGGTAGAAAAAAGGTTGGGAAAGAGTTGGAAGGGAAGATTAAGGGTTCCGAGGCATTTTAAATGAAGAAAAGGGTCTGGGAGAGGTTGAGAGGGGTGAAATGGGGATCAAATGAGGATGGCATACAATGGGGCTGGGAGGATAGCGAAAGGCATGGGGAGAGAAGACAAGCATGTGTTGATAGAATCAAAAGGGATGGAGATTGGTGCAAACAGAGTGTGAAAATAGGAGGATGAACTCTGTTCTTTGGGCGAAGAACAGAGTTCACTTCCATAAAATATTAGCTGAAACATAGTTTTCAATTCTGTAAAAACAGTTGAGAAGACAAGCATGTGTTGATAGAATTGAAAGGGATGGAGATTGGTGCAAACAGAGTGTGAAAATAGGAGGATGAACTCTGTTCTTCGGGCGAAGAACAGAGTTCACTTCCATAAAATATTAGCTTGTGGGTAAAGAGAGGTGAAGGGGGGGGGGTTTGAGGCGCCAAAAGAGAGGTGAAGGGGGGGGGGTTTGAGGGACATAAAGAGAGGGGAAGGGGGGAGTATTGAAGCACCTAAAAAGAGGGGAAAGGGGGTGATGATGGACCTAAAGAGGGGGGAAAGGGGGGATTTGAGGCAGCTAAAAAGGGGGTAAAAAGGGGGTCAGAGACAGGTAAAGAGAGGGAAAAAGGGGGGCCTTGAGGATCATAAAGAGAGATGAAGGAGAGAAAAAAAACAAAAAAATAAAAAGATAAAAAAGAGAAAAAAGCAAAACAAAAATTAGTTTACCCTAGAACAAAAATAATAGAAGCACTTACAAAAAAAACAAAAAAACCAAAAAAAAGCAAAAAAACAGCAAAAAAAAAGCAAAAAAAAAGAAAAAAAAAAATCATGATTAGCAAATAAAAAACCATGAAAAAAGAAAAAAAATGACCTACCTGGTGAGTTGAGTTGAGAAAATAAATGCAACCAAAATATTTGAGGGATGTTTGAGGAGAATAGGAAAAGGATATGAGTGATGAATGAAAAAAAAAATCACTGACAAAATATGCGATTTCATGTTGAGGAAGTGAAAGAAAACCAATGAGCAATCCAAAAAAAAGATATTCACCGTAAATTCAAAAAAAAATGAATATGCAACAAACCAAAATACAAAACCAAGTGATTAAAGTACACAAAGAGGACATTTGGAAAGTATGAAAACATAAAAATTAAAAATTAAAAGGGTGAAGAGAAATGTTGAAGAGTAATTGGCATTATAATGGGGCGTATGCCAGTTGATTGAATGATTTGTGAATCAAGGGAGGGGAGTGCCAGTGGTAGTTCAGGATCCTCTTCTTCATAAAGATCATTCCACTCATCCTTTAAATCAGCTAGAATATTGTGGAGTATTACGCAAGTCAAGATCCAATGATTTGCAGTTTTGATCTCCAATTTTTTTTGAAATTGGATTCTGAGCTCCCGAAGACTAGAAAATCGTCCCTTTAAAATACCTATAGCATGTTCAATTCGTACTCTTGATTGTGCAAGGTGATAATTAAATTTAGTTTTGGGGTCATTTTCTGAAGTTGCACCACGGAAAGCAGGTATAATGTACTTTCCACTTGCATATGCTGAGTCTGCAAGGAGGTACTGAGATTCGTCAAAGTATGATTCAGGGGATTGAGAAATCCTCATTCTTTGGAAGACGGAAGAGTCATGACATGATCCAGGGCAGCCACTGTGAAAAGCAATAAATTTTTTATTGACATCGCATACAAGTTGAACGGCAATAGAGTATCTAGAAAGAAGATAAAAAGTTAGATTGTGAAAGATGAGAACTTGGAGAAGATTTTGAAGAAACCTTTTTTTGCGATCAAAATAATGGTTGCCATCATGAGCAGGCTTTTGACTCAAAGGGATGGTTGTGCCATCAACAAAACCTATACAGCCAGGGAAACCTTCAGCTTGCATTACTTGAGAGGATTCAAGTCGCTGTTCTGGAGTTGGCCAAGCAAGAGTTTGAGACTTGAGGGAAAGGATAGCAATCATACAGCACTTGGTGTATAATATCACGGTACCATATCCTATGTTAAAGAGATTATCCAAACGTCTTACGGCAGCACCATTTCCATTTGAGCCAAAGCGACATAGAGCAACAGCAAGTTGGATGGCAGGATTACGCTGTTTGTTATGAGAATTGTTATGGAAGATAGGATGATCGGAGATGAGTTGATAAAGTTTGAAGAAAGAATCAGGAGAAGTTCTAAAAAGTTGTGTGAAGTTTAAATGAGGAATGTTGAGAATGGAGGCCAGATCATATCGGGGATCATGATAAAGATTTGGCCCCCTGGTGATGATGTAACGCTTTTTGGAAAGAAAACACATATAAGCTAAAGCATCTTCCAAATCAGAGTCAGATTTATAGTAAAGAACTAAAAGAAAAGTGATAGCATTCATTGTTGAGTGAAGTAGCTTCCTAGTAGAGAGGTGTTTCATTGTTGCCGGTGGAAGGGTTAAGTGATGAGGGAAGTGGGAATTCACCGCCAAATGTGCAGTTGGGGTGTGTAGATAGAAAAAAAACTTAAGTGTTCGCCACCAAAATTAAGTAGCATAGAGTGAGGAAATACTTAAGGATGGCATCAGCAATTATAAGTCATGTGACTTTCTTAAAAATCCATCATGGATGAGATGAGTTTGGGATCAGGAATTAGGAATGGAAATTGGGGTATAAGAGGCGGGATAATGCATTATCGTGGATTTCTTATCCACTAGCCCTGGGGCTAGTGGATAAGAATCTTCCGCAATTAATAATGTCTGATCCCAGGAAAAAAAATTCCTGATCCCTAATTGCGGATCCATGAACATTGATACCCCCTAATATAATACATTTATTACTATTTTTATTAGTATTACAACTCTAATTTAAGTTTTATATATAAACTAAAGATTACACAAAGTCTATTTATAATAATAATTATGAACCAAGAACTGATATATAACTTACAAAATTTAAATATTATGAATTGAACCTCCCGTTGTGTCACTCCTCAAAATTTTGTCATTGCATTTCTTTATTTTTTCACTCTAATTTTCTTAAACTTTTAAATCTAAATTTGTATCAATTCTCTATTTTATTACCTTCCCCTAGTCCCTTTTATTTCCTTCTCCCTTTTCCTCCTCCTTCTAGACAACTGGCCAACAATTGAGGGCCTTTCCAAACAACAAAGATGATACACCAACTTGCGACAAACGACATTGCGCACAGACCTCCTAAATTAAAAAAGCAAATTTTTGCCTTGGCCGTGTTTTGAACTTGGGTTCAAATTTTTGGTTTATAATATATTAAATAATATATAATTTTTAATTGATTTCTTGATCACCATAGTAAGTTAACCTTTGCACCTCTCACTTATATTATAAAATTTTAATTGCAATAACAGTGATTGTGGCTTAATTTCTGAAGCACTGACTGTAAGTGTTCAATTTTTTTATTAATTTTTTATTCCTAGTTGACCATAATGAATTTATACTCTTAGTCCTAGAAGATCATTAAATTTTTAATAAATTATTAAAATAATTTTTATTAAATTTTTTTTGATTTATTGGTTGACCATAATAATACTCAGTGCTTAGTCCCAATATTGCCAATATATTTTTTGGTATTAATTCTTTTTTATTGACTTATTAAAACTTTTTTGGTTGATCACATAATAATTATTGGTATTTCTTAATAAAAAATTGTAATTACATATTTTTTGGATTACATTTTTTGTTAACTAATTGATTTTTGAATAAAAATTTAAATTTTTTGGTTTTGTTAAAAAATCATTTGGTTATAACTTATTTTGAAAATAATAATTTGAATCATTAAAATAATTTTGATTCTTTTTTCACAGTTTTTATGTCCAGTAGTTTGGCTAACAGCATGGATAACTTAAATGTGGATGAAATTGAAGTGGATGTTGACACTGAATCTGTAGGTTCTTCTAAATTAACTTATAAAAATTTTTTAGCTGACAAAAACCTTCAGGAAGTAGAAATGGCAGGAGAAGTGGCAAACACCCCTCACAAAACACCACTGAAAGAAGAAAAACCTCAGATAAATCAGGAAAATCCACTAAAGGGTATAAAAATAAAAAAGATACCTCTGACTCAACAAATAAACAACCTTTCCAGTCACAAAAAAGAACTGAAAGCAGAAATTATGAAATACAAGGCAAGAGTAGAAAAACTCTGGAAACAGATGCATGAGTTATTAAATCACAAACAGGTTCAACCTCCTCCTTTCCCAGCCTCTCAGTCTCAGTCTCAGCCTCAGCCTCAACCTCAGCCCCATCAGGCACCCAGCTCCATCACTTTAAATAAAACACTATGCAGGTTGAGCAGTGGAAATGGGATTACATGATGAACCATTGCAAACAGAATGTTCAGAAACCAACAGCTCAAAACCATGGCCCATCCAGGACTCCAAACTACCATCCATCTCCTCTGCCCCATTATTATCAGGAAGGCAGAAGAAAGAAGGCACAGGGAAAATTTCCTCCCTTTCCATGGTAAAGAATTTTTTTGATAAACATGTTGGTATGTATAATAACAGATCTTTTTCCACAGGTAATATTGTGGATCATGGTGAAAGAACAGTTAAACCCATAAAAAGACAACTTACTTTAATGAGTAGCCCCAATGGTGTAATTAGCAAATTATCATTTGATGAACCTTTACATTTGACTTTTACTTCCTTAATTAATCCTTCTCTTGCAATTAAGAATGATTCTGCTTCCCCTGAAGTCTATACCTTACTTGAGAAAACTTCTGAGGAGATATTGAAAGATACACTTGATTTTAATGTTGTGAAAGAAAAACATTTGAGAGATGTATTAGTACATGAGAGTGATAAATTGAATAATTTTCACTTGCATTGTAAAGTGAGCTCTTCTGTAAAAGATACAGCTTATTTTAAAATCAAAGAAGCTTTGAATATTGTTCTTAGTCAAAAGAAACAAATAAGAAGTGACCATAGAGCAATCTAAGATAAGAATATCAATCTGCATAGAATCTTGAGTGAATTAAAACCCCTTATTGAGGAAAATTATTCATTGAAAAATGAAATTAAGTCTCTTCACAATGAGTTGAAAAAGCTAAAGAATGATTTCCATGCAATGAGTACACAACACACAGTTTTTGAGGACAGAAATGTTTTACCCCTTGCAAAAATGAATGACCAAATGTCTAAAATTACAAGGATAAAAAACTATGAGTCTGACCCACAGGAAAATATTTCAGCCTTAACCATCAATCATTATGGTTTAGATGAAAGTGCTGCCCATAAGCTGCATAAGAATAAAAGAAAGGAAACTGAACAAAAATGCTATTTTCTTTCCCATATTTCAGCCATTAAACAAACTGACAATGAGTCTGTAAAATCTTTTTCTACTAGAAAAAATTCTTATAATAGTCATGAACCAGCTATTTCTGTAAATAATTAAATTTCTGAACACCTGGCTTATCTTCAAGAATTATTAATGTTAAAAAATTCAAACCAAAATATAGACCATCCCAGTAGCCAGAAAAATTGGCAGAAACTGGATCAATATCCCACTTTTGATGGTGACTCTTCATCTGACTGGCAACAATTTGTTCAGAGAATTGATAAACTGAAAAACACTTATAAAGTTCCAGATGAAGAAATTGTCTCTAAATTAATTTCTTTATTTTCCAATGTGACTTTAATGTGGTATGAATCTGTCTTACTGGACAATAAACATTATACTTGGAAAGAGTGGAAAACATTGATTGAAAATCAAATTTGTGTTTCCAAATTCAGGCTTTCCCAGCAGAGAATATATGAGAATGCTATATATGCATCCTCCTCTCCTGAAAAACCTATTTATTTCCTTATGAAAATTACAAAATTTTATAGAGCCATGGATCCTAAAATGGATTATGATATTTGGAGAGATAAAATTCTCTGAGAGATTTAATTGTGGCAAGGACTGAACTGTCACGCTCCACGTGACACTCGAGGCAAAAGCAGCTCATTAAATCAATAATACAGAGGTCTAAATCCATACTCAAAGCGCAGAAAGAAATTCTACATAGCAACTGCAACTTTCCTTTGTGTACTCACTATTTAACCGCGCTAGTCTAAACTCTAAGTCTAAATTGGTCAATCTCTCAATAGTGTGTCTCATTCTTTTCCTCAATAAGTGACGGACAGCGCAATAGTCAATGTAATTGTACGCTAAAAGGTTTATTAATTGTCAGTAAATTATTAAAAGGGGTAGTGAGCATGGACGGAATGGTTAGTGGAGGATTAAAGTGTTGACAGATGTTAGTGAGGAGGGTCCAGGTGTAATGGGTGTATTTTTTAATGGTCTGTGGTGTGCGGAATAGTGGATGGGTATGAAGTCAATGCGAGGAGGAGTAAAGGATATAAAAGGGGTTGGGATTTTGGTCTGACATTCTTTAGAATTAAATTATAAAACGTATATATAGTTAATAGTGGTAAAGATTTAGGTTTAATCATTACTATTGTATATTTCCTTATTTTCTCAGTAATCATTTCTAAATCCTAAATCTTTGAATATTGAGTTTCCAACCCTTTGTGAGATCTTGAGAATTTTAATATTACCTTTAAATTATATTAGAATTCTTTTCAAACATATCTCAAAGAAGTAGCTCTTCCTTTGAGTCATCTTGGAATCACTTCTTCAAACATTTCCTCTTTGCCTCGAAGAAGTTTCTAAACTCCTCCCTCCATCTCACTTCCAGGAACACCCTCGAACTTGTGCATAGTTTGTCCGGTGACAGTATAATTTAATTCTCTGTAGTTCTCATTCTTTGCACTACTACGTCCCTTTTCAGGTGTTTTCTAAATTCCTAAAATGGCACCTTTTCAACGCACTCCTCCTACGGGCGCTACTACTAGAGCTTGCACCAGAGGCAGGCCAACAGCTACACGGCTTGTTTCCCGCACTCACTCCTTGGAACCTCTCGACCTTAGAGAAAAGGGCCCTTCATCCAATCTGTAGAAGACATCCCACAAGATTTTGATGACTCTAGTGATGATGAAGAAGTAGAGGATACAATGCATGAGGCACCATACACCCCTGCTACTCACCCTTCTGGTCAACCTTCGGAACCTGGACCATGTAATTCTCTGGAAGATTTCAAGAGACTTTTCATGAAGACCCTTTCATTTCAACGTCTTCAGAGAGATCTAAATTAAAAACTCCTTCTATGAAATCTCCTGATAAATTGGATGGAGAACATCCAGACAGATTGCGGCCCTTCTTGCAAACCTGCAAGCTCCTGTTCCATAATGACCCTTGAACCTTCAATAACGACCAATCAAAGTTTGTTTACGCTTCTTCATTCCTAGCCAGGAAAGCAGAAAGATGGTTCGAACCTTATCTTCTCATGCTCTCTTTGACAGAAACCCACTTACTTATTAATAACTGGGAAAAGCTTGAGGACCAACTCTTCATGTTGTTTGGTGACCCTAATGAAACTAAAAATGCAGAAATTAAACTTGATTTCCTTCGCATGAGTGATAATGGTAAAGCCTCTGAATACATCTCGAACTTCAGAGCACTTCAAACTCAAGTAGGTTGGAATGATGCTGCCCTCAAGTATCATTTCAAAAAAGGACTTCCTTTGAGGATTCTGGATCAGTTAAATCTTCACGGTCAGAAGATGACTACTTTAACGGATTTAATGGATCGAACCCTCAAACTTGACAGCGTTTACCAAGGAGGACTACAACATCATTGATACGCCAACAAATCTCAAGGCCTAAATTTTAAATTGGTACCTTCTTCACACCCACAAACAACTCAATCCAAACCCAATAAGGGAAAGGACAAACCTCGACCTAAAAGCTCGACCCCAGGCAATATCAGCAAAGTACTGGATCCTGAAGGGGAACTTAAATAAGCTGATAGGAAGAGACGAGCAGATAATGGGTTATGTATGTATTGTGGGGGTAAGCACAATCTGGAAGATTGTGTAAAGTTGAAGGAAAGAGAAGGTACTAGTTTGAAGTCAAAAAACTAGTAGATAGTTTACTTGTGTGCAAAAAAAACTATCTTATCTTGCCCAGTGCACAGAACCTCCATGTCTTAAGGACAGAGATTTCCTTAAACCGCTTGAGATTCATTCTTTTTAAGGAGGATACCCCCTTCAGTTGTCTTATAGACTCTGGAGCTTCAATTTCTTTTGTTAGTTTATCTTTTTCCGAGAAGTTACAACTGAACTCCAATTTACTTGGTTGAATCAGAGGAACCCAAATATTGGGTAAGTAAGAAAGTTTTATGGGTTTTCAACTTTCCGAACTTTCCCCCTTCGAGTGGGAATTATCAGTCTTGGATTCCCCAAGGATGGATGATACCATTCTTGGCAATGACTTTTTAAGGCATTGGAATCCTGAAATTTATTGGTCCTGGAGATTGATCACCCCATGCACTAAGTATATTTCTGATTCTTCAATGCAGGTCAATAGGGAGTTAAACAACCCCCCTGACAATGTCCTGCTAGAGGACAAATCTCTGCCAGATGAATTTCAAGCATCTGATTTTTCTCTAAATGAGCAATTGGCTAACTCTTCTAGCTCAATGACTTAACTCGAAGAGGATTTAAATTGCCTTGAAGTAATCGAATTATGCTCTCTCAATTCTGGTCTTCCATTGACAGATTCTCTAAAAGATGATGAGGACGACCAAATAAACGTTGAAGCCATTAAATAAACTCTACCGGAAATCTATCATGATTTCCTCAATGTTTTCTCAATCCGGAAGGCCAATAAGTTACCACCTCATCGACCCTACGACCATCAAATAGAGTTAATAAGTCCAGTACCTCCGGCAGGTCCTGTCTATTCTTTGTAAAAGGACAAATCTCAAGTGCTTTGAGACTACATTGCAGAGAATGTAGCCAAAGGTTTCATCAGAGCCAGTAAATCTCCAACCGGCTCCCCTGTTCTTTTTGTAAAGAAAAAGGATGGTAGCCTTAGGTTGTGTGTTGACTATAGAAAGCTCAACACAGTCACTAAGAAGAATGCATATCCTGTTCCTCCTATGTCATTGCTTCTTACCCTTTTCAATGGTGCTAATTTCTTTTCTAAAATTGATCTTAGAGGCACTTACAACCTTATTCCCATTGCGGAAGATCATGAACCACTGACTGCAATGCGCACTAGATTTGGTAGTTTTGAATATTTAGTTATGCCTTTTAGATTGTGTAACGCACCATAGACTTTTCAAACCTTTGTCAATGAAATCTCTCAAGAGGTTGTAAAACAATTTATTGTTGTCTATTTAGATGATATTTTAATTTTCTTGAAGACACTGGATGAACATATTCATCATGTTCAACTGGCTCTAAATTGACTTCGAGATCACGGTCTCTACACCCAGCACAATAAATGTGAATTCCATCTTAAATCAATCAATTTTTTGGGTTTTACATTATCTACTGATGGTTTAGTCATGGACAACAAAAAGGTCCAAAAAGTCCTGGAATGGCCTGAGCCCAAAACTGTTAAATCCCTCCAAGGAGTTTTGGGTTTTGCAAATTTCTGTACAAGATTTATTAAAGATTACTCTAAAACTATTTCCAATCTTACTTCTCTTCTTAGAAAAGTAATTCCTTTTTTTTTAACTTCTACAGCACGAAAAGAATTTGAAGCATTGAAGACAGCATTTACCACAGCTCCGATTCTTCGACACTTTGATCCTTCTGCTTCAACAATAGTTGAGACAGACGCTAGGGATTATGCTATTGCAGGGGTCATTTCTCAATTAAATCCTGCAACAAAATTGTTTCATCCTGTTGCTTTTGAGTCACACAAACTCAATGCAGCAAAATTAAATTATGAAATTCATGACAAAGAGATTTTAGCTATTATTCATTGTCTTAAAAAATGGCGCACTTTTCTTCTCAGCCTAGATAGTCCTTTTCAAATTATAACAGACCATAATGCATTGAAATACTCTATGTCTTCCAAAGTGTTAACCAGGCGTCAAGCAAGGTGGGCTGAATTTTTCTCTGAATTTCCTTTTTCTATTTCCTATCACACAGGTAAGAACTGCATTGTCCCAGATATCCTGTCACATTGGGACGATGTTTACCCAAAGTGGGGGGACACATTTTCTGACAAGAACTCAGCAAATGTGAAATAAATTTTCAACGAATCAATGTTAATGACTCATCTACTTAATTCGATGACATTTCAATCTTTTCAAAAACCACTATCCAACATCCTCGAAGCTCAGTTGAAGGACAATTATTGTTTAGTGTTAAAAAACAAAATACTCTCGAAGCAAGGGGCCAAAATATTTAGTATTTAATCAGGTCTATTAGTTTTTGAAGGTAGAGTAGTCATACCCAACAACAATGAAATAAAATTATGGATTTTCAATAGTCGACATGATTCTCCTTTAGCTGGTCATTTTGGGGTTGATAAAACCTACCAGATAATTGCAAGGGATTTCTTCTGGCCAGAAATGACCAGAGAGATCAAGGCCTATATAAGATCTTGTTATGAATGTAGTAGGAATAAGGCTCCCCGTCACCGGAAGCATGGGTTGCTTCAACCACTTCCTATTCCCTGTAAACCTTAGGAATCTTTATCGATGAATTTTATTTCTCAACTTCCTCTTTCTAATAATTTTGATGCTATGTTAGTAATAGTAGATAGATTTTCAAAGATGTCTATTTTTATTAAAACCACTACTACTGCTACAGCAGAAGATTTGTCAAAAAAATTTCTAGAATATGTATTTTCCAAACATGGTTTACCTAATGATATTATTTCAGATAGAGGCTCGTTGCTTGTATCCACATTCTGGACTCAACTGTTTCAACAACTCAATATCACAAGGAATCTATTCACAGTCTATCATCCTGAAACTGATGGGCAAACAGAAAGGGTCAATCAAATCCTCAAAAAATACCTTCGAATGTATGTCAGTTACCAACAAGATGATTGGACCACATGGTTACCATTGGCTGAGTTTGCTTATAATAACTCGACTCATTCTTTGACACAACAATCTCCTTTTAAAACTGTTTATGGAAGACATTCTCGATTAAACTTAACCCACATAGGAACTAATCATCCTGCGGAACATTATCTTTGAACCATATCACAACTCCAAGAAGGACTTAAATCAAATTTGGAATTAGCGATTTGAAGGTACAAGGAACAGGCCAACAAACATGGACAATCTGCTCCTTCCTTAAAACCAGGCTACAAAGTATGGCTCGACGTGCAAAACATTTGAACAACACGACCATCAATGAAACTAACTGAAAAACTCTTGGGACCATTTGAAATTGACTCCAAAGTCTCTAAAACTGCATTTCCACTCAAGCTACCTCCTAAATGGCAGGCTATTCACCCTGTTTCAAGTATCTCTCCTGGAACTGGCTCAAGAAACATACCTGGGAAGGAACCAACCTCCTCCGGAACTGGTCGAAGTAGAAGACCATCTAGAGTGGGAAGTAAGCCGTATCCTTGATTCAAGAATGTGCAAGGGGAAACTTCAATACCTTGTGGAATGGGAAGGCTTCCTCGATGACTCAGACAAAACATCCTGGGAACCAGCCATCAATGTTTCTAACGCCCCTGAACTTCTAAAATCTTTTCATCTTAAAACTCTATTTTATTTTTTCTTTTCTCTTTTTCTTTTCATAAAATTCTAAAACTTCTTCTCTTCTAAATTCCTTATTAATTGTTTTCTTTTCTTCTTTCTTCTTTTTTTTTTCAAAAGTTTTCAACCTTTTTTAAAATAAATATATTAAAATTAAAATTAAAATTAAAATTAAAATTAAATTAAATTAAATTAAAAATAAAAATAAAATAAACTAATATTAAAATTAAATTAAAAATAAAAAAAATAAAATAAAATAATAAAATTAAAATCTTTAAAAATCAATAAACTCCTTTAAATTTTCTTTTCTCTTTTCAAACTTTTTTCTTCTTTCCCTTATTTCTTTTTCTTCGAACTATCAAAATTTTTCACCAACCCAACACGACAATCCTTCTCGAATTTCACTTCAACCTTTAAATCTCTCTTTTAAAATTCTTCAAACAAATTACTTCTTTCTTTCAAATTCTTTTTAAAATGTTATTTCTTCTCTTCTTTTTTTTCTTTCTTTTCAAATAACTAAAATTCCTCAAAACTTCAATAAATAAACTTTCACAAAATAACAATTTTTTCTTTCATTAAATTTTCATTTCAAACAAAATTATTTCAATCAACTATTTCTTTTTTCTTACTTTAATTTTTTCTTTTTAAAATTTAAACTAAAATTCCTTCAATTCAATATTCTTTCTTTTCTTCTTTCATTAAAATTTTTTCTTCTTTCAAAATTTAAAACAAAATTTTATTCAAATCTTTTTCTTTCTTCTTTTTTTCTTTTTCTCTCAAAATCTTATAAAATAAATGTTAAAATTTTAATTAAAACAACAAAATTAAAATAAATAAATAAATACACAAATTGCTTTCTACTTTTTTTCTTTCCCTCTTTCTTTCTTTTCCTTTTCCTTCCATTTTAAATTTTCTCTTTTATTTTCTCTCCAACCAATCCCTTCATCTTCTACAAAACTACCCTTATATCCTTCCTAAATTTCTCAAAAACATCTTCCTCTCCTACCGGTACCACTTCCCCAATCTCCAGCAATTCTTCAGCCATTTAAAAGGAGGCTGCATTGATAATCTTGTCAATATCACCACTGAACTCTTCAATAAACCTGACTCGTCGACCCTGGAGAGGTTTTTTCAACCATACCTGGTCAAGAGTTTCTTCATTATCATCTCTCGAGGCAATAACTGGTAAATGTTCTTCAGTTGGGATCGACAGCGCCACTTCCACAACGGCCACTTCCACAGCAGTGGTTTCCACCATAGGAGCTCCCACACTCAAGGTTTCCACCATTGGGGCTTCTGCAATGACATCTAAATTCTAAAACATACGTTCATCAGTAAAAAATTTTTTCTTTGGAAAATCAAAATTAAAATAAAATAAAATAAAACCAAACATACTTTGAACATCGGATCAGCCTCTAGAAATAGCTTTGACGTGACTTCCACCACCACTTCTTTTTCTTCTTTGTCATCTTAGATGACCATCTGCCTTAAGCTGGGGACTTCCTCCTCATCTTCCTCCACCAATTCATCCACCTCCTCTTCTACCCTTTGTTTTGTACCCGTGGCTTGGGTTTCCAAGGTCGCCATGGTGTCCTTGGCTTCCTCCTCAACTGCTTCTGATTAATCATCACCAATTGACACGTCCCATATATCTTTTACCACTTCTTTGGTCTTCGGTATTACCCAATATTTGGTTTGTTAAGCCTTCTTTTTATGTCAGAGTTTTTAGATAAAGCATCACACCACCCATCTCCATTGGAAAAACTCACATTTCTGGCGAGGACCTTTAGTAGCAGTGCTTTCAACACATAATTATTCCATTGTTTCACAAGCTGTGCATGCTTGGGAGCACTGTTGAGTAACGAGCCCACCATCTGCTTTGGGGTGAGGAGGCAAGGGAGTTGGAGTTGGACAAGCTGAAATAATAATAATAAGCAAGAATTAAATAAAGGGAAAATAGTGTGGGAAGTATATGTCTCACGTTCAAAGGAGCCTGCGTTTTTATACCCGGGCATCTGTCACACGCCACGTGACACTCGAGGTAAAAGCAGCTCATTAAATCAATAATACAGAGGTCTAAATCAATACTCAAAGCGCAGAAAGCAATTCTACATAGCAGATGCAACTTTCCTTTGTGTACTCACTATTCAACCGGGCTTGTCTAAACTCTAAATCTAAATTGGTCAATCTCTCAATAGTGTGTCTCAGTCTTTTACTCAATAAGCAACGCACAGAGCAATAGTCAATGTAATAGTACGCTAAAAGGTTTATTAAATGTCTGTGAATTATTAAAAGGGGTAGTGATCATGGACGGAATGGTTAGTGGAGGATTAAAGGGTTGACAGATGTTAGTTACGAGGGTCTAGGTGTAACAGGTGTATTTTTTAATGGTCTGTGGTGTGCAGAATAGTGGTTGGGTATAAGGTCAATGCAAGGAGGAGTAAAGGATATAAAAGGGATTGGGTTTTTGGTTTGACATTCTTTAGAAGTAAATTATAAAACATATATATAGTTAATAGTGATAAAGCTTTAGGTTAAATCATTATTATTGTATCTTTCCTTATTTTCTCAGTAATCATTTCTAAATCCTAAATCTTTGATTATTGAGTTTCCAACTCTTTGTGAGATCTTAAGAATTTTAATATTACCTTTAAATTATATTATAATTCTTTTCAAACATATCTCAAAGCAGTAGCTCTTCCTTCGAGTCATCTTTAAATCACTTCCTCAAACATTTCCTCTGTGCCTCAAAGAAGTTTCTAAACTCCTCCCTCCATCTCACTTCCAGGAACACCCTCAACCTTGTGCGTAGGTCATCCGGTGACATGAACATGTGAGAGAGAATTCTTCCTTTATTAATATCTGTAATGAAGTCCTACTAAATCATAGATATGAACCAAGGAATCATCTGGTTAAATCTTATAATGACCAACAAAAGCCCTCCACATAACTTCCAGAAAACCCTGGTAGACCCTCTTCCCCAGTTACTCCAAAGAAATATGCAACTAATACTTGTTTTAAATGTAACAAACCATGGCAAAAAGGAAATATTTGTGACAAGAAAATTCATCTTGTTGAAAAAATTGAGGAATCTGAAAATACTCAAGCTGATCTTGATGATTCCTCCAGTTACTGTAATAGCAATATCTCTTATGACCATGAGTCTTCTCAGGAAGTTCTGGTTTTAGAAAAGGATATCCAATATTTAGATAATTGGTATGATAATTGTGATATTGACTTATCTTCTGTAGAAAATTCTGCATTAATTAGAGATATTACTGAAAGTTCCATTTTAATATCACCTTTGAGAGCACCAGTTATCATTAATAGTAAAAATTTTGAGGTTATTCTTGACTCTGGTGCTGGAGGAAGTGTAGTGTCTGAAAAAGCACTTTTTCTGTAGATAAGGATTATCAATGCAAATTATCACCTATAAAATCTGAAAAATAAAAAGTTTATGGTTCAGTTTTATGTCCCATTGGAAAATACAAAACAACTGTATTCTTTAAATATAATGGTGGCTGTGTCAGAGCTATTTGTGAATTTGTTGTGATGAAAAATAACAATTTAAGCAATTGGTTTATCATGGGAGATCATATTTTAACCACACTTGGCATTAAATTGGATCCTGAAAATAATTGTTTTACTTTGGAAATGAATGGGAAAAGAACATTTAAATTTTCTTCTTCTAAAAAGCATTGTGCACCCTTATTAAAATCCTGTCATTCTTTGATCTAATTTAAAGGTAGAAAAACAGAGGAAATGAATGTATTATTGTATGAAATTAAAACAGCTTCATTTTGTGATCAATTAATTTATGGCCAAAAAGATTCAATAGTTGACTTAATTACATCTTTCCCAATGGCTTTTGCTCATGGTTTCCAAGTATTAGGGTTGGTTGAAGATTAAATGAAAATTTCTCTATCCTGCAATTTGGATGAAATACCTCCTAGTCTAAAGAAAAAACCTTACCCTGCTTCTCCCACAAAGAGAAAAGATATAGAAGATAATATCTCTCCTTTATTGAATATGAATTTTATTTAAAAAGTAGATGTAACACCAAAATATTGTGTCATCTCTCCAGTTTTAATCTCTTATTAAAAAAAAGCTAGACTTTGTGGAGATTATAGAGCATTAAATACTTATACTGTGGATGATATTTACGCATTACCCATAATTAGCTCTATAAATGCTACCTTATGAGGTGCTAAATTCATAAGCTGTCTGGATGGTAATAAACTTTATCATCAAATACCTGTTGAAAAGTCTTCCCAAAAATTTTTGCCGATTGCAACCCATATGGGAATTTAAAAATATGTTAGGATGCCTTTTTTTTGCTCTTAAAATGCCCCTTCATTATTCCAAAAATTAATGGACAACACATTCCATCAGGAAATAATTGAAGGTTTGTTAATGTTTTATATTGATGACATCATAGTTTTTTCTAAAACTTTTGATGAACGTATACAACACTTGAATAGAGTCTTCCAGAAATTGGTTGAAATTAACATGACACTATCCTTAAGAAAGTGTAAATTTGGGTTTCAATCCTTGAAAGTCCTGGCTCATGTTGTGTCTGGCTTACATATCTGTCTAGACAAAGGAAAAGTTGCTGCTATGCAAAATGTGTCAGCACCAACTTCTGTAAAATAAATGAAGAGTTTTTTGGGAATATGTGGCTACTATAGACAATACATAAAAAATTGTCAAGTCATAGCCCTACCACTTACCAAACTAACAAGAAAAGATGTGGCTTATATATGGAATGAGGACAATAAAAGAGTTTTTGATACATTAAAAAGATGTTCAATGTCAGCTCCAATCCTTTCCCTTCCAGATTTTAATAAGCATTTTGTTCTTTATACAGATTCAAGTTTTAATGGACTTGGAGCTGCTCTTCATCAAAAACAAATTATTAATGGAAAATTTTCAAAAGTTGTAATTTGGTATATTTCAAGAACCTTAAGAAAAAGTGAATTAAAATATGGTGCCACTCAATTAGAGTGCTAAGCAGTTGTATGGGCTCTAGAAAAGCTTCATTATTATTTAGATGATCAAAATTTTGAATTAGTTACTGATTTCAGTGCTGTGAAATCCCTCTTAAACTTGAAAACACCAAATAGACATATGTTTTGATGGCAACCAGCTGTTCAAGAATACAGAGGTAGAATGACTATTATTCACAGGGCTGGAAATATTCATTCAAATTTTGATATTTTGTCCAGATTACCTCTTCCAAATGATGTATCCAATCCAGCCTATGTATCTTAGGATGATACAGTACATATACATGGTATATACATTGTTGATATGGAAAAGGAACTGTTACAATTAATTCTGAATTCATATGATCAAGATTCTGATTTGAATAAATTGTTTACAATCTTGAATGATCCAAAGAATGCTTCTATCCAAGCATTGATAAAAACTCTTCCTCCAAAGTACCAGAGTGCTTTGAGTAAAGGAACGTTTTCCATTGAAGATGGTTATATTTACTACAGGAGAAAACTGACCAATGTCATTTTTATTCCTCCTTCCATGAAAGAAACCATCTTAAAACTATGTCATGATGAAATATTAGCAGGACATTTCGATCTTGAAAAAACCATTATCAGAATTAAAAACACTGCTTGGTGGGCTAATATGTCTGAAGACACTAAATTATATGTTGAATCTTGTGATTCTAGTCAAAAATCTAAAACATTGACAGGTGAAAGAGCAGGATTTTTACAAAATATTGAAGCAACTGATGCTCCTTGGCAAATCATTAACATGGATTTTGTCACCAGTCTTCCTGTAGCAGGTAAAGACAGTTATAACCCTTTTTGGGTAATAGTGGATAGATTCACCAAAATGTGAAAATTTATTCCCACCAACAAAGATGTATCCACAAAAAAATTAGCTTTCTTATGGTGGACTTACATGTTTAATATTTTTGGATTTTCAAAAGCCAATCTCTCTGATAGAGATCCAAAATTTACATCTGAGTTATAGACCTCTTTGATGGATATTTGTGGCTGTGAGTTAAAATTGTCTACAGCTCACCATCCTCAGACTGATGGTCTAGCTGAGAGAATGATTCAAACTCTAGAAGATATGATTAGAAGGTATTGCGCCTTTGGATTAGAATATGAAGACAATGACAGATTTATTCATGAGTGGGTCACTCTATTTCCTGGTCTTGAGTTTGCAGATAATAGCACTGTTCATTCTGTCACTGAGAAAAAGCCTTATGAGCTTCGGTTAGGTTATTTCCCAAACACTCCTTCTCAAATTCTCAATAATAAATTGCCTATGTTGGAACTACACCCTGGTGTAAAATCTTTTATGCAAATGCAACAGCTATAAAGAAAACATGCTCAAAGCTGTATTGATAAAGCATTTGAATATGAAAAGAAGAGATGGTATAAATCCCATAAAGAATACAATTTTAACAAGGGTGATTAAGTGTTGATATATACTATTCATTTCAATATAAAAGGTAACAACAAATTAAATGATCCTTTTGGGGGACCATTTGTTGTTAAAAGAATGGTTGAAGATAATTCAGTAGAAGTTTTATTGTATTCTCCATATGATAGGAAAAATACTGTTTTTCCCATTTCTTTGCTTAATTCATATACTTACAACTGTGACTTATTTCCCAAAAGAAGGGGATGACCCAAGAAAAACCACAGGAAGTCACAGAGACTGCAGAAATTGATGAAATTCTCAATGATAGAATCATAACTTCTGAAAGAGGTACTGAATATTTATTGAGATATAAGAACAAATCATCTGAACATGATGCTTGGATACCTGTAAAAGAAATCTCAAATCTTCTACTCTCTTAAAAAAGTGTTAAAAAATCTTAGCATTTTTTTATTTGTATTTTTTAGAGTGAGGGAGTGTCAGCCAGGCTATACCAGGAGCCCAGTAAATGTTATGTCAATTTACTGGAGCCAAAAGAAGGCGTAAAAATATTCTTTTTATGTATATAAATCAATATTATATTGCATAATGAAATGATATAAGTATTTTATTAAATATAAATAAAATAGGTATTATATTAATTTCATTATTATATAAATTATATATAAATTTAAATTAAGCATAATAAATGTTATATTCTATAAACTATGGCGCATTTTTATGTATTTAATAAACATAAATTAATAATAAATTAATTATAAACATATATTATAATTATAAGTATAAAATTAACTTATAATTTAATTAAATTAATTAATTACATTCATATATTAAATAAAACCTTACATATGTTATTGAAAAATGATATTGGGCACTTTTTTGATTCTTAATTGCGTCATCAAAGTATTAAACAAGTTAAAACACTTATTTAAAGATATTATTAATGTTTTATTCTAAAGATTAGTAATTTTGTTATGATAAGTATTTGTTTTAAATTAAATTAATTATTACACTAATAAAAGTAATTAAAATAATTAATTATTCATGTTTTATACTAAATTATTTAATTACATTATTTTTAACATGTTAAAAAAAGTTATTTTTCATGTTTCAGTTAAATTGGTTATTATTCAAAAAGATTATACGACATGTTTTAAACTAATTTAATTATTTTTATGTGTCTAAATCTTATTTAGTTTCTCACTAATTTTATGATAACTGTTTGGGTTTAAATTGGTGGATATTTGGGCTCTAACTCATGTGTTTTAGTTGATGGTGTCATATTTCCGCTAACACTTACTCAAAATCAGTTATATGTTATGATATTTTTATTATTCTTTTTATATACTTTATTTTGATTCTTCAGAGGGCCCCTTGCCTATATAAAGGACCTTGGGAACCCCCTGTAGCCTCACCACTTATTATAAACTCAAACTTGAATATATTTTTAAAATAATACATTTATTACTATTTTTATTAGTATTACAACTCTAATTTAAATTTTATATAAAAAACTAAAGGTTTCTCTTAGTCTATTTATAATAATTTTTGTGAACTGCGCACTGATATATGACTTACAAAATTTAAATATTATAGATTGAACCTCCTGTTGTGTCAATCCTCAAAATTTTGTCGTTGCATTTCTTTATTTTTTCACTCTAATTTTCTTAAACTTATAATTCCAATTTTATATCAATTCTCTATTTTATTACCTTCCCCTAGTTCCTTTTATTTCCTTCTCATTTTTACTCCTTCTAGATGACCAGCCAACACACCTTCTCCTCCTTCTCAGGATTGAAATGGTAGTTTCCAAGTGGATATGGGAATTTTTTATGAGAAATTGGAAGAATATTCATGCCCTTCCAAGAAGACTTATCAGCTCCCTCATCCTTACCACAAGTAGAAGAACGGAAATACAGTGGGTCCTCAGAGGCTATGATAAGTGCTGCTAATATTTATATTAGTTCAGCTCTCTCCGCTAATGCCTCATCCTCAGGTAATTGGATTCTTAGTAATAATAAAACTTTTAAAACTGATAATAATAATATTAAAAATTTGTATTTAAGCCTAAATATAGAATTTATAAATTTTCCCTTGATGATATTATAAATTTATCTTTAAATTCTGAAATAAATCCTTATATTAATAAATTGAGAGAGAGAAGTATAAATAATCAGTTAATTTTATTATTTGAGACAATGTCAGTTAGAATTTTGAGAAACGTTCCTAATTTAGATAAAATTAAGAATAATGAGGTAGTGAAATTAATGAAATATTTACTGAATATATTTAATAATTTATAGCTCAATTTTAGTGTTTCTTATAAAACTCAAGAAAAAGTTGATATTTGATTAAGAGACAGTTGTGATTAATTAGAAGGAGTAATTACTAAACTGAGTAAAGAAAATCAATCATTAAGAGATAAGTTTAGAAATTTGACTAGGTTTTCTGCTTAACTCAAGAAAAAAATAAGAAATTTGGCAGCTTTATCAGAGGATTTACAGAATAACATGAAGAGTTTAAGTAATTTTATAGTAACTTACAACCTTATTTAAATGAAATTGTGATCCAAGAGAATTTCAACTTAAAATATGAGTGTGAATCTTGAAAAATTTTGCTGAAAACCTTAAATGAAAAAAACTATAGATTCTAGAAATATATCATCATTAGTAACTTTGAATACTAAAGAGGCTGAAATTCCTATATTTACAGAAAATTTCAATTTTACAGAAGAATATTTGGACAAAAAGAGGTTTGAAAATATTTCCATACATTAGGGAGTATCAAAATTAGAAACTTATGATTATTTAAAAGGTATTTAATGACAAAAAAAAAGCCACAGACTTGACATTCATTCTCAGTAATTAGGCGTCTTTGGGGCCTATGATGTAATATTTTAAGAAATAATTATGATTGGTTTTGTTGAAAAAAGAGGTACTTTGAATTGAAAGAATTTAAAATTTTATACCCCCTTTTAGTAAATAAAAAAAGGGTCTGTCCCGAATTCCTAAACAATTCACTACAAGATTAATAGAGATGGGCCAAAAAATATTACTCCAAAAGGGAAAGAAAGGGAACTAAGTCCTGAACAGAAAATACTTCTTGGACATAAGTCCCATAGTTTCCATGATGAAATCACTAAGCACATGTATAGACTGCAAGAAATACTCAGTATTGAGAAACCCTAGTCTAAATCTGATAATTCATCCCATCAAAAAAATTGGCCAAAAGTGGAATGATTTCCAACCTTTGATGGAGAGCCTGGATGAAACTGGAAACATTTTATTCAGACAATTGATAATTTAAAAAATAGTTATAAATTACCTGATGAGGAAATCACTTCAATAATAATTTCTTTATTTGAAAGTATTTCTCTAATATTGTATGAGTCTTTTCTACCAGAAGGATTTAACCACAGTTTAGAATAATTGAAATCCTTGATTTCAGCACATTTTGGAGGATCTACATTTTGATTAGCCAAATGAAGATTGTATGAGGAGTGCAAATACTCCTCTTTAGAAAAATGGCTTCTTTATAAATGAAATAAATATAGATATTGAGAGAAATTTATGATAAAATGAATTATGACTTGTGGAGAGAGAAATTTCTCTGTAAGTTACAAAAATTCTTGAGGGATTTGATAAATTTTAGGACTTCAGCTGTGAGTGGGAATTCCACTTTGATTTCTAGGCTTAAAGAAATATTATTAAATATTATGTTTCAGTCCAGGATATATCCTTCAAAGAATATTGATTCATTTAAACTTAAAGATCTGAAACCTTCTGAGGAATTTCATAGTAAGCCTTCTTTTCCAATGGCTCCTAGAGGATATACCACTTATACTTGTGTACAGTGTTTATAGCCTTTTCAGAAGGGAAATGTTTGTGAGAATAGAATGAATCTTATTGAACAAAAAAATTAACCAGAAGATGTTCAACAGACCCCTCCATATGAGAATTGTTTTAGTGATTTTGAAATTAATATCACTTAGTGTCAGCCAGGCTGTTCCAGAAGCCCAGTAAATAAACATACATTTTATTAAAATTAAAAGAGGACTCAATAATTGCACCTTATGTATTCACATTAAATTTATATTACATAATATATTATATAAATTTTTTTATAAGTAAAATAAATCTAATATTAATTTAATTATCATATAAATTGAGTATACATCAATCTAATTATCATATTCCATTTAAACGGACACATTTTTTATGTATTTAATAAATAAATAATTAATTAAATTTTTATAATATAATTAAATCCTTTTAATTATCTTATAATGTAAATATATTAATTATTTAATTTAAATATGTAACTAAACCTTTTCATATAAAATATTATCCATAATTAGTGGCACTTTTTTGACCCTTAATTGTGTCAATAAAATATTAAATTAAGTAAAATATTTATTTAATAAAAAAAGTATTCAATTTCTCAATTTAAATTAGAAATATCATTAAATTAATTATTTGTTTCATTTAAAATAGTTATTAAATTACATAGTTTAAAAATTAATTAATTTTTTCTTTACACTGAATTAAATTTGATTACATAGTCTGTTTGTGTCAAAATAATTTTTTGTTTCAATTAAAACACTTAAATCCTACTGTAATGTCTGTTTTGAATTCTTTTTCTCACAGTTCTTATGTTTCAGGCTTACTTAGTTACTCACTGTTTTAATTAACTGGTTTGGGAAATTATAGTGGGAAAACTAGTTACTTATTCATGGGTTTAGTTAATTGTTTCATGTTTTTCTCTTAATATCTATGTTTCATTTCTATTCTTTTTTTAGCTTATTAATATTTTGTATATAATGATTTATGGCGCTTCAGAGGTCCCCTGGTCTATAAAAGGGCCTTGGGTAATCCCCTTCAGCCCATCACAGATTATACACTCAATTTTAACATATCTTTTAATATAATATGTTTATTTCTATTTTTATTAGTATAAAATTTCTAATCTAAATATTATATAAATAATTAAAGGTTTCTCTAAGTCTATTAATATTAATAAGTGTGAACTGCTCAATGAGTTATAATTTATTAAAATAATAATAATTATATTTAAATTGAACCTCCTGTTGTGTCTCTACTCAGGAAATTGTCATTGCAATTCTTTATTTCACTCTCTTCTTTGAATTGAAATTTTAAAATCTCACTTATTATTAATTACTATCTCCTCACCTTATCCTATTTCCCTTATATTTCTTTCTTCTTCTAGATGACCGACTTACACTTGGAGGCCTTTCCAAACGACGACAACAATACGCCACCTTGCAACAAACAACATTGTGCACGGACAACCCAAGGCAAAAAATAAATTTTTTGCTGCAACCATGTTTCTTACTTGGGTTTGACCTTTCACTTAGTGTAAGTGTTCAATTTTTTTAAATTTTTTTATTCCTAGTTGACCAAAATAGAGTTATAAACTTAGTCCTAGAAGATCATTAATTTTTTTTTAAATTCTTAAATTAATTTTATTAAAATATTTTTTGATTTATTGGTTGACCATAATAGTACTCAGTGCTTAGTCCCAATATTGCCAATATATTTTTTTTGGTATTAATTATGTTGGTTGAATTGTAAAACCTTTGTTGGTTGGTCCCATTATAATTATTGGTATTTCTTATTTAAAAATTGTAATTACATATATATGTATTACATTTCTTTGTTAATAAATTAATTTTTGAATAAAAATTTAAATTTTTTTTGTTTTGTTAAAAATTCAATTAATTATATTTTATTTTGAAAAAAAAAATTTGAATAATTAAAAGAATTTTGATTCTTTGTTCACAGTTTTAGTGTCCAGTAGTTTGGCTAACAGCATGGATAACTTACATGTGGATGATATTGAAGTGGATGTTGACACTGAATCTGTAGGTTCTTCTAAATTAACTTACAAAAATCATTCAGCTGACAAAAAACCTTCAGGACGTGGAAATGGCAGGAGAAATGGCAAACCCCCCTCACCAAACAACTCTCAAAGAAGCAAAACCTCTGATAAATCAGGAAAATCCACTAAAGGGTATAAAAATAAAAAAGATACCACTGACTCAACAAGTAAACAACTTTATCAGTCACATAAAAGAGCTGAAGGTAGAAAGTATGAAGTACAAGGCAAGAGTAGACACACTCTGGAAACAGATGCAGGAGTTATTAAATCCCAAATAGGCTCAACCTCCTCCTTTCACAGCCTCTCAGCCTCAGCCTCAACCTCAGCCCCATCAGGCACCCAGCTCCTTCACTCAAAACCAAACACTCTGCAGGTGGAGCAGTGGAAATGGGATTACTTGATTAACCATTACCAACAGAATGTTCAGCAACCAACAGCTCAACACCCTGGCCCATCCAGGACACCAAACTACCATAAATCTCCTCAGCCCCATCCTAATCAGGGAGGAAGAAGAAAGAAGACATAGGGGAAGTTTCCTCAATTGCCATGGTAAGTAATTTGTTTGATAAACATGTTGGTATGTATAATAACAAATATTCTTCCACAGGTAATATTGTGGATCCTGGTGAAAGAACAGCTAAACCCTTAAAAATACAACTTCCTTTAATGAGTAGCCCCAATGATGTAATTAGTAAATTATCATTTAATGAACCTTTACATTTGACTTCTACTTCTTTAATTAATCCTTCTCTTGCAATTAATAATGATTCTGTTTCCCCTGAAGTCTATACTTTAATTGAGATAAATTCTGAAGAAATATTGAAAGATACACTTGATTTTAATGTTGTGAAAGACAAACATTTGAGAGATGTTTTAATACATGAGAGTGATAGATTAAATAATTTGCACTTGCATTGTAAAGTAAGTTATTCTGTACAAGATACAGCTTATATTAAAATCTAAGAAACCTTGAATATTGTTCTTAGCCAACAAAAATAAATAAGGAGTGTCCAAAGAGCTATCTCAGATAAGAATATCAGTCTGCATAAAACACTGAGTGAATTGTAACCCCTTATTCAGGAAAATTATTCATTAAAAGATGAAATTAAATCTCTTCAAAATGAGTTGAAAAATATAAAAAATGATTTCCATGAACTAAGTACCAAACACACAGTTTTTGAGGACATAAATGTTTTATCCCTTGAAAAATAAATGACCAGATTTCTGAAATTCCAAGGATAAGAAACTATGTGTCTGACCTTCAGGAAAAATTTTCAGCCTTAAACATCAATAATTATGGTATAGATGAGAATTCTGCCCATAAGCTGTATAAAAATAAGGGAAAGGAACCTGAACATAAAAACTCCTTTCTACCCCTTATTTCAGCCATTAAACAAACTGACAATGAGTGTGTAAAATCTTTTGCTACTAGCAAAAAATCTTGTAATGGTCATGTAACAGCTATTTCTGTAAATAATGAAATTTCTGAACACCTGGATAAACTTCAGGAATTATTAATGATAAAAATTCCAACCAAAGGATGGACCATCCAAGTAGCCAGAAAAATTAGCCCAAACTGAATTAATATCCCGCTTTTGATGGTGGCTCTTCATCTGACTGGCAACACTTTGTTCAGAGAATTGATAATCTGAAAAACTATTAAAAATGTCCAGATGAATAAATTGTCTCTAAATTAATTTCTTTATTTTACAATGTGGTTTTAATGTGGAATGAATCTGTTTTAATGGAAAATCAACATTATACTTGGAAAGAGTGGAAAACATTGATTGAAAATCAATTCGGTGGTTCCAAATTCAGGCTTGCCCAGAAGAGATTATATGAGAATGCTAAATATGTGTCCTCCTCTCCTGAAAAACCTATTGTTTTCCTTATGAAAATTACAAAAATTCTTAGAGACATGGATCCTTAAATGGATTATGATATTTGGAAAGATAAAATTCTCTATAAATTACCAAGTTCTCTAAGAGATTTGATTGTGGCAAGGGCTGAGCATGTGAGAGAGAATTCTTCCTTTATTAATATCTGTAATGAAGTCCTACTAAATAATAGATATGAAACAAGGAATTATCCTGTTAAATATTATCATTACCAACAAAAGCCCTCCACAAAGCCCCCAGAAAAATCTGATAATCCGTCTTCTCCAGTTGCACCTAAATAATATGCAACAAATACTTGTTTTAAATGTAACAAACCATGGCAAAAGGGTCATGTTTGTGACAAGAAAATTCATCTTGTTGAACATAATGAAGACACTGATGAGTCTGAAATTGATATCAAACATTGTTCTAGTGACTGTGAATGTAATATCTCTTATGAAAATAAATCTGTTAAAGATGTTTTAATGTTGGAACAGGATGTCCATTATTTAGATGCTATATCTAAAGAATGTATATTGGATTTATCTTCAGTAGAAAATGCTGAAATAATTAAAGATATTACTAACAATTCTATATCCATATCCCCTTTGAAGGCACCTGTTATCATTAACTTTAGAAATGTTGAGGTATTTCTTGACTCTGGTGCTGGAGGAAGTGTAGTGTCTGAAAAAGCTCTAGCTTCAGTAGATAAGGATTATTTGAGTAAATTATTACCTATGACTTCTGAAAAATAGAGGGTATGGCTCTACCTTGTGTCCTATTGGCAAATACAAAACCTCTGTATTCTTCAAATATAATGGTGGTTTTGTCAGAGCTATTTGTGAATTTGTTTTTATTAAAAATGATAATTTAAGCAATTGGTTCATTATGGGCAATGATATTTTAACCATTTTTGGTGTGAAATTGGACCCAGCTAATAATTTCTTCACCTTGGGATTGAATTGAAAAAGAAAATTCAAAAATTCCTCCCCTACAAAACCTTCTACGCATCTGTTAAAGTCTTGTAACTCACTGGTTCAGTGTAGAGGCAGACCAATAATGGAAATTTATAATTTCTTGAATGAAATAAATAATGCTTCTTTTGGTGATCAGTTAACTAGTGAACAAAAGGATTCTATAATTGCCTCAATTACCTCTTTCCCAATGGCTTTTGCTCATGGTTCTCATGTCTTAGGAAGTGTTCAGGAAGAAATGAAAATTACCTTATCCTGTAATTTGAGTGATATTCCTCCAAGTCTTAAGAAAAAAACATATCCTCCTTCTCCAACAAAAATAAAAGATATTGAAGATTATATTACCACATTATTAAAAATGAATATCATTGAGAAAGTAGATGTCACCCCCAAATATTGTGTCATCTCCCCAGTCTTTATTTCTTATGAGATGGATAAGGCTAGATTATGGGGAGATTAAAGAGCATTAAAAACTTATACTGTTGATGATATTTATCCTTTACCCAGAATTAATTCAATACATGCTACCTTTCAAGGCACAAAATTTATTAGTTTTCTGGATGGTAATAAAGGGTATCATTAAGATCCACTTGAGAAAGATACTTAGAATTTTTTACATATTTCTACTCATATGGGAATATATAAGTATTTTAGAATGCCATTTGGCCCTAGAAATTCCCCTTCAGTTTTTCAAAAAGTCATGGATAGCACTTTCCACCAAGATATAATTGAGGGATGGCTCATGGTGAATATTGATGATATTATAGTTTTTTCTAAAACTTTTGATGAGCATATGATTCACTTAAATAGAGTTTTTCAAAAAATGGATGAAATAAATATGTCCTTGTCCTTGAAAAAGTGTAAATTTGCCTTTCAATCTTTGAAAGTCCTTGGCCATGTTGTTTCAGGCCTACAAATTTGTGTAGACCACAACAAAGTTGCTGAAATTCAAAATGTATAGGCACTAACTTCTGTAAGAGAAATACAAAGTTTTTTGGGTATGTGTGGCTATTATAAACAATACATTAAAAATTATCAGGTCATAGCCTTGCCTCTTACCAAGTTACTTAAGAAAGATGTTGCATTCATCTGGAATAATGACTGTCAAAAAGCTTTTGATGCATTATAATGTTTTTTAATGACAGCCACTATCTTGGATCTTCCAGATTTCAACAAACCTTTTGTCCTATATACAGATTCTAGCTTTGTTTGTCTTGGTGCTTCCCTTCACCAAAAAGAAATTAATAATGATAAATCCTCAGAGGTTATAATTTGTTGTATTTCAAGAACCTTGAGAAATAGTGAATTGAAATATGGTGCCACTCAATTAGAGTGCTTAGCAGTTGTTCAAGCTCTTGAAAAGCTTCATTACTACCTAGAAGACCAAAATTTTGAATTTGTAACTTACTTTAGTGCTGTGAAGTACCTTTTAAATCTAAAAACACCAAATAGACATGTTTAGGTAGCAACTTGCTGTTCAAGAGATCAGAGGTAGAATGACAATTATCCATAGGGCTGGAAATGTTCAATCCAATGTTGATATGCTGTCCAGATTGCCTCTGACAAATAATGACTCCAATCATGCCTATGTACCTGAAGATGATACTGTTCATATCAATGGTATATTTATCGTTGATATGGAAGAGGAGTTATTACAATTAATTCTGGATTCATATGATAAAGATTCTGATTTGAATAAATTAGTTACTATCTTTAATGATCCTAAGAATGCTTCAATTCAAGCATTAATTAAAACTCTTCCTGAAAAGTATCAAAATGCTTTCATCAAAGGAAAGTTTTCTATTGAAGATGGTTATATATATTATAGAAGAAAGCTTACTAATGTAATTGTAATTCCTCCTTCTATGAAAGAAACTATCCTCAAGCTTTTTCATGATGACATATTAGCAGGTCATTTTGATTTTGAAAAGACTATGATTAGAATCAAAAACACTGCTTGGTGGGCATATATGTCTGAAGATACAAAATTATATATTGAATCTTGTGATTGCTGCCAGAAATCTAGAAGGTTGACAGGTAAAAGAGCAGGGTCATTACAACATATTGAAGCACCTGATTCTCCCTGGCAAATCATTAATATGGATTTTGTTACTGGTCTCCCTGTAGCAGGTTAAGACAGTTAAAATTCTTGTTGGACAATAGTGGATAGATTTACTAAAATGTGCAAATTTATTCCCACACACAAGGATGTCACCACCAAAGACTTAGCTTTCTTATTGTGGTATTATATGTTCAATATAATTGGATTCCCTAGAGCCATTATATCTGACAGAGATCCCAAATTTACAACTTAATTCTGGATGTCTTTAATGGATATATGTGGTTGTGAATTAAAATTATCTACTGCTCACCATCCCTAGACTTATGGTCTAGCTGAATGAATGACTCAAACTCTAGAAGATATGATTAGAAGGTATTGTGCCTTTGCCTTGGAATATAAAGATAATGACAGATTTACTCATTACTGGGTTACTTTCTCCCAGGTCTTGAATTTGCTTATAATAGCACTGTTCTCTCTGTTACTCAAAAGAAGCCTTTTGAGATTTGGCTAGTTTATGTCCCTAATACTCCTGCTCAAATACTCAATAGTAAATTTCCTAAATTGGAATTACACCCTGGTGTCAAATCTTTTGTTCAAATGCAACAAATGTGCAGGAAAAATGCTCAGAATTGTATTAATAAAGCATTTGAATATGAAAAGAAAAGATGAGATAAATCCCATAAGGAGCACACATTTAATGAAGGTGATGAAGTGTTGATATCTACTGTCCATTTCAATTTACAGGGTAACAACAAATTGAAAGATTTTTTTGTTGGTCCTTTTGTTGTTAAATGAATGATTGGAGATAATGCAGTTGAAGTTGTTTTATACTCTTCATATGATAGAAAAGAACCTGTTTTCCCCATTTCCCTGCCACAACCTTATACTTCCAACAGTGATTTATTCCCTAAAAGAAGAGGAAGACCTATGAAAAATCTTCAAGAAATTACTGAAACTGCAGAAATTGATAAAATTCTAAATGATAGAATTGTCACTTCAGAAAAAGGTGTTGAGTATTTGCTAAGATATAAAAATAAGTCATCTGAATATGATGCATGGATACCTGGTAAAGAAATTTCAAACCTTCCTTCTCTGTTAAAAAAGTATAAAAAGAAAAAATCATAGATTTTTTTTATTGTTTTTTTAGAGTGAGGGAGTGTCAGCCAGGATGTTCCAGGAGCCCAGTAAATAAACATACAATTTTATTAAAATTAAAAGAGGACATAATAATTTCAGCTTATGTATTTAAATTAAATTTATATTACATAATATACTATATAAATATTTTATTTTATACGTAAAATAAATCTTATATTAATTTTATTATCATATAAATTAAGTATATATCAATTTAATTATCATATTCCATATAAAGGGACACATTTTTTATGTATTTAATAAATAAATAATTAATTACATTTATATAATATAATTACATCCTTTTAATTATCTTATATTGTTATTACATTAATTATTTAATTTAAATATGTAACTAAACCTTTTCATATAAAATATTATCCATAATTAGTGGCGCTTTTTTGACCCTTAATTGTGTCAATAAAATATTAAATAAAGTAAAACTTTCATTTAATAAAAAAAGTATTCAATTTCTCAATTTAAATTAGAAATATCATTAAATTAATTATTTGTTTCATTTAAACTAGTTTTTTAATTACATAGTTAAAACAATTAATAAATTTTTGCTTTTCACTGAATTAAATTTGATTACATACTTTGTTTGTCTCAAAATAATTTTTTGTTTCAATTAAGACACTTAAATCCTACTGTAATGTCTGTTTTGAATTCTTTTTCTCACAGTTCTTATGTTTCAGGCTTACTTAGTTACTCACTGTTTTAATTAACTGGTTTGGGAAATTATAGTGGGAAAACTAGTTACTTATTCATGGGTTTAGTTAATTGTTTCATGTTTTTCTCTTAATATCTATGTTTCATTTCTATTCTTTTTTTAGCTTATTAATATTTTGTATATAATGATTTATGGCGCTTCAGAGGTCCCCTGGTCTATAAAAGGGCCTTGGGTAATCCCCTTCAGCCCATCACAGATTATACACTCAATTTTAACATATCTTTTAATATAATATGTTTATTTCTATTTTATTAGTATAAAATTTCTAATCTAAATATTATATAAATAATTAAAGAATGCTCTAAGTCTATTAATAATAATAAGTGTGAACTGCGCATTGAGTTATAATTTATTAAAATAAAAATAATTATATTTAAATTGAACCTCCTGTTGTGTCTCTACTCAGATAATTGTTGTTGCATTTATTTATTTCACTATCTTCTTTTAATTGAAATTTTTAAATCTCACGTATTATTAATTACTATCTCCTCACCTTATCCTATTTCTCTTATATTTCTTTCTTCTTCTAGACAACTGGCTTACACTTAGAGTATTAAAAATTACCAATAATTTTATAGTTTTTAAAATGAAACACATCCTCTTGAGCATGATGAAATTTTAAAAAAAAATTCATTAATTGAAACTGAAGATTATTGACTTATAAAATATATTTAAAGTGAATCCATAGTCATCACACCAATTAAAGTACCTGTTATAATAAATGTGAAGAAATCGTATTTAATATTGGATACTGGTTCTGAAGGAGGTTTAGTATAATCAAAAGCTTTAAATACTATTTATAAGAACTATGAGAGTCATATTCTTCCAATGGAAAATACATATTGGAAAGGATATGGCTCAGTATTTAATCCTATAGGGAAGTAAAGAACTACAGAACTTTTTAAGTATAGCCATGGTTTTTCAAAAGCCTTGTGTGAATTTTTTGTCATGAATAGTTATAGCTTAATTAGTTGGCTTGTTTTGGGGAATTATCACATAAAAAAAACTTGTAATGAGGTTTTATCAAGATAATTAATTCTCCACCATGAGTTTAAATGTGAAAAGAAGGTTAAAACTATTTCTTCAAAAATCCTACAATTCAACCAATGAGATCATGTTTTACTATTATAAATTAAGAGTGAGACCAACTGATAAAGTAAATGAGTTATATTAAGAAATTCAAAATTATAATATGGGGAAAATTGGAAGATAGTCAATGGGACTCAATATTGAAATTAATTCAATCCTTCCAACGGCCTTTGCACATGGAAAATATTAATTGGGCTTGGTTTTGGATCAGGTAATAAAATTTTCTTTAAACTTTAGTTTAGATTAGATACCACCAAGCCTAAAACAGAAACCTTATTCTGAATCTCTTTCTAAGAGAAAGGATATTGAAGATAATATCTCAACATTTCTAACAATGAATATCATTGAAAATGTTGATGTAAAGCCCAAAAATTATGCTATATCACCTGTTCTGATATCTTATGAGAATGATAATATAAGATTTTTTAGGGATTTTAGAGCGCTTAATACTTATAATTATGATGATATTTGTCCTTTACCAAGAATAAAATAAATAAATGCTACACTACAAGAAGAAAGGTATATATGTTTTTGAATAAGAATAAAGGTTTTTAAAAAATACCTGCTGCAAGTAATTCTTAGAATTTTTTGTTACCTGATACTCATATGGGTATTTATAAATATATTAGAATGATATTTAGCCTTAAGAGTTCCCAATCTGTATTCCAAAAAGTAACGGATAACAC
Organism: Hemileia vastatrix; assembly: GCA_030280995.1. NCBI lineage: Eukaryota > Fungi > Basidiomycota > Pucciniomycetes > Pucciniales > Zaghouaniaceae > Hemileia > Hemileia vastatrix. Next base: position 36,686,500 of record JASXTE010000004.1, read on the forward strand.
ATTCCATCAAGAAATAATGGAAGGATGGATCATGGTATAAATTGAAAACATAATTATATTTTATAAAACCTTTTAAGATTACTTGTATCATCTGATTATTGTATTCCAGAATATGGATGAAATAAATATGACCTATTCTTTGAAGAAATGTAAATTTGAATTAAATTCTTTAAATGTATTGCACCTTGTTGTCTCAGATCTAAAAATCTGTTTTATTCAGAAATAAGTGGCTGCTATTCTGCAGGTCAATGCATCTAAGAATGTGACAGAAGTACAAATTTTTCTGGTTATGTTTTATTATTACAAAAAACACATTAAGAATAATCAAGAGTTGGCTGCACCCTTTAATAAACTGGTCAGGAAGGATTAAGCTTTTGTTTTAAATAATTAAAGACAAAGATCTTTTTATACATTAAAAAATTCTTCTTTTCTGCTCTAATATTAAGATTACCAGATTTTAACCAACCATTTTTCTTATATACTGAATTCAGAACTGTTGCACTTGGTGTTTACTTCCACCAAAAACAGGTCATCAGCAATAAAATTTCTGAGGTAGTAATTTGTTATATTTCAAGAACTTTGAGGAAGAGTTGACATAAATATGAAGCTACTCAAATAGAATGTTTTAAATTTATGTGGAATTTGAATAGACTACATTATTACCCAGAAGAAAAAAAAATAGATTGATCACAGAATGTAGTGCATTTAAATTATTATTAAACATGAAAACCCCAGATAGGCACAGATTAGGTGGCAACATGCAGTACAAGAATACAGAGGAAAAATTAAAATCATCCATAGGTCCGGAAAAATGAATTCAAATGTGGATATTTTCTCTTGATTACCTCTTCCAAAAAATTAATCTAATCCAGCAGATGTACTAGAAGAATATGTTACCCATATCTTTGGTGTGTATAATGCAGATATGGAAGAAGAATTGATGAAGTTGGGTCCATCTTCAAATGAAGAAGTTTTTGAGTTAAAAAGACTATCTAACATTATTAATGACCTCAAAAATGCATCAATAAAACCTTTAATAAAGAAACTACCTGAGAGGTACCAGATTTCATTATCAAAAGGAAATTTCTCTATCAAAGATGGTTATATCTATTACAGGAGGAAATGAGTATTTTAATAGTTTTTTCACCTTCAATGAAATAAATCATTTTGAAACTTGATCATGATTACCTATTAGCTGCAAATTGTGATCTAAAGAAAACACTTATAAGACTGAATAATACAGCTTGGTGGCTTAATATTTCAGAATATGACAAAGTCTTATGTTGAATTATTTGAATCTTTCCAGAAATTTAATATTGTGACTTAAAAATGATCTGTATAAATGAAACAGATTTTAAAAAAAACAAGACATGGCAAATTTTCAACATGAAATTTTTTACTGATTTACAAACAGCTAGAATTTTTTTTAATTCCTGCTGGGTTATTTTATACAGATCTGAAAAATATTTAAGTTTATTCCTACTCATAAAGAAGTTTCCACAACAAAATTTTCTTTTCTGTGGTGTTTAAATATTTTTAACACAGCAGTCTTTACAAAAGCCTTTATATCTACAGAGATCCTAAATTTACCTCTGAATTTTCGATTTAACTAATGGCTTTTTGTGGCTATGAATTAAAATTGTCACACTATGCAATATAGAGGGTGGACTTGCTAGCAAGTCCCAACCTGAACTCATATGGAGCTCAGATGGATTTCAGATGGAATTCAGACTGAACTGAGACTGAAACCATACTGAACACTACTTGAACACCCACCTAAAGCTTTTCTGATGAGTGGTGTTCATCCCAGATTGTATGGTTTGTTTTCCATAGCTCAATTTGAATTCAACCTGTGGTGAGTTTGGGTCCAAGTTTTCAGACTTGCTAGAAAGTCCATCCCCCATATTGTGTGGTGTCAACTTCTCACCACCCTCAAACTGATGGATTGGCTAAAAGAATGATTCAAATACTAGAAGACATGATCAGAAGGTTTTGTGATTTGGTTTGGAATATAATTACAATGAGATATTCAATTATGATTGGGTAACCTTATTACCTAGTCTTGAATTTTCTTAAAAAAGTACTATTCATTCTGGAAATGAGAGGAAACCTTTTTGAATATGAATGGGTTATTTACATAATACTCCTTCTCATTTACTTAATAAAAACTTCACAAAAATTGATACTCACCTTTTTTCTAAATCCTTTCTTCAAATGAAACAATTATGCAGAAAAAATGCAGACAAGTGTATTGAGAAAGTTTTTAAATATGAAAAGGGAAGAGAAGATAAATCTTATAAGGAAGGCACTTTTAATGAAGGAAATAAGGTATTGATATCTACAGTAATAATGAATTTAAAAGATAACAATAAATTGAAAGAGAATTTTATTTTTGTATTTATTATCAAAATAATGATTGGAAATAATGCAGTAGAATATTAACTTTATGCTCCTTAAGAAAGTGAAAATCCTGTACATTAAATTTATTTGCTAAAGCCTTATAGATCAAGTGGTGATTCATTTGAAATAATAAGAGGCAGATTTAAAAAACTCATTTGGATATAAATGATACTTCTGGATAGAGAAAAGTTTTAAGTAAAAACTTCTCACTAAGGAAAAGTGTACTGAGTATTTATTAAGATATAAATGAAAATCCACTGAATATTAAAATATATTGCTAAAAGGCAAATTAATAACCTACCCACATATTTAAAAAAATTGAGAAACAGAATATCCTAACATTTTTTATGATTTTTTAAGGTGTGGGGTTTTCAACCTAAACACTTTTTAAAAAACATAAATCATAAGGTATTTAATAAAATCATGGTTTATGCCTCACTTATTTATGGCAATGGGAATGGCCAAACACCCAATGGGACTCACTTCAAGCTCAGAAGATGCAACAGGCTCCTCATGCAGGTCTATCCAGGCCCCAACAATTCAATCCAACCCCTCATCACCCTTACCAAGGAGGAAGAAGAAAGAAAAACAATCACATTCAAATTGTGCCAAAAACATGGTAAGGCCTTCCATTAAATCTTAAGTTCCTTTACTTTTAACTGATTCAGTTCCTTAAGGTAACTGTGGAATGAAAGATGTCACTTTGAGAGCAGAAGAGGCTGGTTCTAGCAGACACATTAATTAATGTTCTAATAATGTAAATACTCCTTTAGTTTTAATCGCTAGCTCAATGATAAGCCAAGATATGGCTATTATAGATCCATCAATTGATCCTGAATTATATGATAATCTTGAAAATTACTCTGTCTCTCTTCTGAAAAATTCCCCTGATGTAGAAACTATTGATGACAAATATTTGAGAGACATTATCACCAAAAAAACTAGATAATTAAAAACCTACAATTGACACAAAAGATTTATAGCTTGTTAACTGAACAAGGTTACTAGTAACTGAAAAGTGAGTTGAATAGGATAACTGAAGAATTTCTTATTTAAAAAGAAAATTTAGAAAGTAAATTTGATTTTTGGCAAAATATTAAAAATGATCTATCCAAAGTGAAAGAGACTATGTCTATCTATTGCCAAGAACTAGAAGATCATAAAAAAACTTAAAAAACTAAATGACCATTATTCATCTCTGAAAAATAAGAACCAATTATCTTTTTTGAACCATCAATTAGACATTAAATAGTATTCCAAGGGTGAAAACTAGGTTAACCAACATTGAAGAACAATTGAAATTATTTTTTTGACCAAAAATACTCTTTCAGTTCTTTGAAAGAAACAGTTGCACAAGATACTCCAAATGTACCTGAGCCAAGTTCCTCTATAGAAGAATTACTACAAGAGAAACCTGTAGATATTTCTAAGTTTCAATCAAAAATTGATGATGCAAACTGTTCATCTACAGATGGGTTAAATAATAAGATTACTGCTCAATTTGAAAATTTTCAGCTTCTTCTTACAGAGAAGCAAGTTAGCCACAAGAAAATTATTCCAAATCAGAAGAATTGTCCTAAACTGCACCAATATCCAACATATGATGGTGACTATTCCTCTGATTGGCAGCAATTCATATAAAGAATTGATAATCTGAAAAATTCTTATATATTACCAGATGAAGAAATTGTGTCTAAATTGATTTCTTTCTTTTCCAATGTTTCCCTCATGTGGTATTAATCTATCCTTTTGGATAATAATGATTACTCTTCGGAGAATTGGAAAAAATGAGTTAAAGCACAATTTGGTGGTTCATAGTTTAGGTTAGCCCAACAAAGGGAGTTTGAGAAATCAAAATATAGCTAATCCTCTACTTAAAAACCTATTGAGTTCCTGATGAAGCTAATAAAAATACTGAGAGCAATGGATCCAAATATTGATTATGAACTATGGAAGTACAGGATCCTCTATAAAGTGCCAATGTCTTTAAGAGACTTGATTTTTACAAGAACTGAACTCTCAAGGCAGAATTCTTCTTTTATTTATATTTGTAATGAAGTCTTTTTAAATAACAGGTATGAATCTAGGAAGTTCTTCCCTAGACCTTCAGTGGAGAACCCATCCAACTACCAACAAAAAGTTCAAGAAAAAGTTGGTGAACCTTCTGCCCCTGTTGCGACTAAAAAATATGCAAAAAAAACTTTCTTTAAATGCAGAAAAAATGGAAAGAAAGTCGATGTTTGTGACAAGAAAACAAACCTTTTTGAACAAACAGAGGAGCCTGAAGATGACACAGTTGTTGTCAGGCTGAAGTCAAGTACAGATACATGAACTATCTTGAATAATCAGTTGTCTACAAGAATTTAATGGTCCTATATGAATACTGTAGTAAACATCCAATAAGTATTAAAATATAACTCAATATAAGGGTCTCAGTAATTTTAATCTCACTAATTATATATATGGCTTACAATCTTATAGTTGGTATAAATATAGATTTAATAAATTCAGATACTATTCAAAGACTTTATAAGTACTATTGATATTTATTGTAATTTTATTGGCTATATGTTTAATTGTAATGATAAGGAATGAAGAAAATAAGACCAAAAACCTCCTTTTTTTTATACACAGTTACTTCCCCAATTCTAGCCAATAGACATTTTCAGAAGCAAAAAGAGTGACTAGTAACATAATTAGAATGATATCACCCGCCAAAATCCTGTAGTAATAGGGATAATCCATCAAAAATAAAGAATAAGCAAAAAAGAGAGTATATGCATATTATACATTAATATAAAAGTCAAAAAAGGGAAAGTTAAGACTATTTAATACTAAATAATAAGGGGTATTAACAGTAGAAAATTTGGTGCTAATCGTGACATTAGGGGGTATCAATGTTCAGTGATCAGCAATTAAATTAATTGCAGATAAAAATCCTTATACCCCAATTATCTTCCGCAATTTTTTTTGCTAATAATTGGGTTATTTGACATTTTACATGTCAATGTTCACCTCTTATCTGAAATTTTTTTACTCAATTTTTCATAACCACATCTTGACCTACTTTCTGCAATAACCACATCTTGGACTACTCCCTGGATATGCCTTCTACCTTGCTGCGCACTTCCATTCTCATCCCATCCTGTTCATTCTATCCGCTCAAAATTTTTCCCCATTTCATCTATTTGATTCTGCTCCTTTTTGTCTCGCTATCTCATCTTCTTGTTTCTGCTCTTTTTCATCTTCATTTATAATAACATGCCTCATCATCCTAGATCTTCTCAAAGGCAGCCATCACCCAGTTGTTCTTCAATTCCCACTACTTCCTCTTTCCACCGCTCAGTCAAGAAATCAAAGACCATTCAATTAAAAAAAGATTACCATCTCATTCTTATTAACTGGCTGAGCACCAAATCTAACTAGGATTCTTGTTTTGGTACTGAGTATTCTACTAAAGTAGGACGGCCCCCCCATCAAAAGTTAATGGCTATCTTCTAATGGCAAATGAATTACAGAATAAGACCAAGAGAAGGATTGATCTTTTGCCTAAACAGATGTCTGAACGATTCAAGCATTACTGAGCAAAATACAAGAAGGCAAAGGCTCTTTCATCTTCCACTGGTTTTGGGGTTACCGACAACAATATAACTAAGGGCATAAAATCCATAGACAATAAACTTGAAACTTTATGCCCTTACTTTAAAGAGATGGATGCAATTTTTGCAGAGCAAGCCAATGTTAATCCTGTAAACATGTTGGATGGTGAAGATCCTATCTCCAAACATGATGTTGAAGCAAATATTTTCCCATCCTCTTCCTCCACTCAAGCCTCTCCTCATTTGAATGAGACATATCTAGATAGCTTTTCTGTAGATCCTATAGGTGATTTAACCCAACCAAATCTAACTCAGGTCTGTTTCTTTTTTCTTTTATCTTATCTTTTCTATTTTTTATTTACTTATATTCTTCTTATTTTTTAAAAGGCTGATGAACAAACCCAGGATCCTCAATCAACTGAGTCTGAAGGTAGTGACAATGATGAGGAGGAAAATATGACCTTGAACAAGAAGCGTAGAGCTTCAAGTAGTCTAAATTTCCACTCACAAAGAAGATAAAAAAGTGATACTTCATCACAAACCCCTTTTTTGTCTATGGAACAATTTTTAGAGAAATTTGATGCTGGTAAGTGATACCATACCTCTTATTACTTTACTCTACTTTTCTTCCACTTTATATTAATTTTTATTATCACTCTAGAACAGTTAGAAATTGCTAAAGAGACTCTAAGATTTGAAAAGAAGAAATATGAGCCCTCTTTAAGGAGGGATGATAGGCTACAAGATTTGGAAGAGAGGAAGTATGAGCTCCCTTTACAGAAGGATGATCGGGCCCAAGATTTGAAGGAGAAGAAGTTTGAGTTAACTCTAAGTATTGAAAAATCAAAAAAAGAGGAGGAAACACTTGAAAATCAAAACCTATTAGAGCAGATGAAATATAAGTTTGATCATGAAGAAAATTCCAAAAAGAAAGATTTCTTGATAGAATGTGTTAAAGCTAATAAATCTGTTGAGGAAATTGAATGTTTAAAGAAATTTTTGGATGACTAGTTTGGTTTATTTCTCTCACACTTCAACTGTTCATATTTATTTGTACATAAAATTTCCAATAATTTCCTTTATTTCATTACTCTATCTATCATTACTTGAATTTTTGTATTTTAATGTTAAATATTCTTTTTCAAAATAAAATAAAATTTTCATGTCTCCTTTGAAAATTTGACAATCCCCCACCCCTGGATTTTTTTGAAGTAAGGGGTGGGTATCACAAAAATTCTTTCATTTCATGAATCTTGAAAGTCTTATATGAAACTTTGGCTTTACTGCCCCCTGCATTTTACCAGTATCCCAAAAATTCTTACATGTCAAGAATTTCACAAGTCTTATAAGAAATTTTGGCAAAACCCCCCATGGATTTTATTGAAGTAAGGGATGGGTATCACCAAAAAATTTTTACCAAAATATTTACAAGTCAAAGAAATTCTATATCTGTTTTAAAAAATTGGCAATACTCTCCCCTGCATTTTATTGAAGCAAGGGGTGGGTATCACCAAAATTTTTCTGTCATCAATTTCACATGTCAGATTTGAAAATTTGGCAATACCCCCCCTGCATTTTATTGAAGTAAGGGGTGGAAGTCATCTAAATTTAATATTATAACATAAATTATTAAATAAATATATAATATATATCAATTTCCCTAGTTTAAAGTATTGACAATTCCTCAAGCCAAAATGCAGACCAAGTCTAGGAACAAAATTTTGGGACTTTCCACAGGTATAGGCAAGAGGAACCCCATGAAACAAATAAATGTTATCATGATTACCTGTTATACAACAAAAGGTCGTTGGCTCATCACATTACTTGAGGAAATTGATATATAAAAAATATTTATTAAAAATTTATGAAAAAATATAAAATTTTTGATGACAACTCTAATCCCCATACTTCTTGCATCTCGATAAAGTTTTTTTAAATCAAATAACTTTAACTTTTTTCTTTACCTTATTGATTCTTTAAATCAACTTATGACTGATTTGAAATGAGCAACCAAAATGTGTTAAATCTTGACAGGATTCCAAACAGGAGATGCTTTGGTCATTTGATGATTATCCTTAGAAGAATTCCAAATAGTTTCGATGATACCATTTCCAAACCAAAATCAATGATGCACCAGTGGTCTGGAAAATATAAACCATGTCCTTTGATTTTAGCTGGAGATGGTATTGGGTGGCCAGTTATTGGATTGATATATGAGAATATACCAAAAGTAAGAAAATTGGCATCATTCCTATCAATATGAATCCTATTGTGAAATCAAGAATGAGTGATAATAACATTAGAAAATAAAAGATATTCATGGCTGATATCTTCCCATTCGGAGTCACACCAATTCGGTATTCCAACTTTGGTTGCAAGTTCATGATTTTTTTCAAATGCTTTATTACAGTGCTTTTTGAGTCGAAGAGCAAGAAAAGAGTTAAAGGAAGGTAGAGTGTCCCATAAGCAAAAATCGTCATCTTTTTGAGCTTTAGTGATATTCTTGAGCAATGAATATATGCCTTTATAATTGAAATTCCTAGATAATAATCATATAAGAGTTTCAGAATCCTTATCCTCTAAATATGCAATATAAAAATGTGAAATAATACAAGTGAAATTTGGAAAAAAGGCTCAACTTCAAAGGTCAAAATCTCAGAAACCACTGAAACTAATTCAAACCTGTTTGTGGGAAATGAGAAATAGGCTTTAGTAGAATCATCATTTAAAGGAAATGTGATTTAAATAAACCTAACCCTAATTTTTTACATAAAAAAATGAAATAAAAATTTAAATTGGGAAAAAAAGGCTCAACTATAACGGTCAATATCTCAGCAACCACTGAATCAAATTCAAATCTGTTTGTAGGAAATGAAAGATAGCCTTCAGGAGAATCTTCAGTAAAAAGAACATTAGATTTGAATAAACCTAACCCTAATTCCAAGTCTGATTTTCAAAATTTTACAAAAACTTGAAAAGTGGTAATGAAGATGAGATAAAAAGGAGATATATAAGTTCACTGTTATCCAGATAAGATCATACATATATTTAAGTATGAACTTTTCATAAAAGTAATGAGATATCATATAGGCATGAAAAAAAGGAGATGAAACTTACCTTGATTGAAAAGTAGGAAAAATAGAGTGAGAAAGATTGATGTTGGAATTGTGGGGAAATTGAATATGGAGTAAGTGAAATGCATAAAGAATGTGCAATGTATGTGTTTCAATGAATTGGAGCCAAAAAAAAGTGAAATAAGGGAAAGGGGGAATAATGACCATGCCAAGGAGGGATGAAGAGTAGGGTGATGGAGCTAAAAAAGAAAGTAAAGAGGGAGAGAAAAAAAAGGTTAATTATACCATTGAAATCAAAAATAACCACTTACAAAAAAAATTTAGATAAAAGAAATAAAATAAACAGAAAAAAACAAAAAAAATTATAATTAGTAATCAAAAAATCAAAAAAAAGAATAAAATGACTTACCTGGAGAGATGAGATGACAAAATGAATGAAACCAAATTTTTTGAGGGATGTTGGAGGAGAATAGGAAAAGGGTATGAGGGATGAATGAAAAAAAATCACTGACAAAATATGCAATTTCATGTTGAGCTGGTGAAAGAAAACCAATGAGCCATCCATAAACAAGATCTTCACCATAAATTCCAAAAAAAAAAATAAATATGCAACAAACCAAAATACCAAACCAAGTAAATGAAGTACACAAAGAGGACATTTGGAGAGTAAAAAAAATAATTTAAAAGGGTGGTGAAGAGAAATGTTGGAGAGTAATAGGCATAATGATAGAGTGTATTCCGGTTGAATGAATGTTTTGTGATTCAAGGGAGGAAAGAGCCAGTGCTGGTTCAGGATCCTTTTCTTCATAAAGATCATTCCACTCATCCTTTAAATCAGCTAGGATATTGTGGAGTATAATGCAAGTCATGATCCAATGATTTGCAGTTTTGATCTCCAATTTTTTTTGAAATTGGATTCTGAGCTCCTGAAGACTAGAAAATTGTCCCTTTATAATACCTATAGCATGTTCAATTCATACTCTTGATTGGAAAAGGTGATAATTAAATTTAGTTTTGGGGTCATTTTCTAAGTTTGCACCACGGAAAGCAGGTATAATGTACTTCCCACTTGCATATGCTGAGTCTGCAAGGAGGTACTGAGATTCGTCAAAGTATGAGTCAGGGGTTTGAGAAATCCTCATTCTTTGGAAGACGGAAGAGTCTTGACATGAGCCAGGGCAGCCACTATGAAAAGCAATAAATTTTTTATTGACATCGCATACAAGTTGAACGGCAATAGAGTATCTAGAAAGAAGATAAAAAGTTAGTTTATGAAGGATGAGAAATCAGAGAAGATTTTGAAGAAACCTTTTTTTGCAATCAAAATAATGGTTTCCATCATGAGCAGGCTTTTTACTCAAAGGTATAGTTGTGCCATCAACAAATCCTACACAGCCAGGGAAACCTTCAGCTTGCATTACTTGAGAGGATTCAAGTTGCTGTTGTGGAGCTGGCCAAGCAAGTGTTTGAGACTTGAGAGAATGGATAGAAATCATGCAGCCCTTGGTGTATAATATGACGGTACCATATCCTATGGTAAAGAGATTATCCAAACGTCTTACAGAAGCACTGTTTCCATTTGAGCCAAAGCGACATAGTGCAACATCATGTTGGATGGCAGGATTACGCTGTTTGTTATGGGAGTTTTTATGAAAGATAGGATGATTGGAGATGAGTTGATAAAGTTTGAAGAAAGAATCAGGAGATGTTCTAAAAAGTTGGGTGAAGTTTAAATGAGAAATGTTGAGAATGGAGGCCAGATCATATTGGGGATCATGATAAAGATTTGGCCCCCTGGTGATGATGTAACGCTTTTTGGAAAGAAAACACATATAAGCTAAAGCATCTTCCAAATCAGAGTCATATTTATAGTAAAGAACTAAAAGAAAAGTAATATCATTCATTGTTGAGTGAAGTAGCTTCCTAGTAGAGAGGTGTTTCATTGTTTCCAGTGGAAGGGTTATGTGATGAGGGAAGTGGGAATTCACCGCCAAATGTGCAGTTGGGGTGTGTAGATAGAAAAAAAACTTAATTGTTCACCACCAGAATTAAGTAGCATAGAATGAGGAAAGACTTAAGGATGGCATCAGCAATCACGAGTCATGTGACTTTCTTGAAAATCCATCAAGGATGAGATGAGTTTGGGATCAGGAATTAGGAATGGAAATTGGGGTATAAGAGGCGGGATAATGCATTATAGTGGATTCCTTATCCACTAGCCCTGGGGCTAGTGGATAAGAATCTTCCGCAATTAATAATGTCTGATCCCAGAAAATAAAATTCCTGATCCCTAATTGCGGATCCCTGAACATTGATACCCCCTATTACACTATGTGAAATCCCCATTTAAAAATAATCAAAATTGACTGAGAAACCACCTAAAAACCCAAAAAAGGGCGTGATATGTGGGGTAACTACATGCAGTCCTTGGAAGGCGCTTACACAGGTAAATCATTGACTAATTTAGGCAAATTTAATCATGGTAGTGAATTAAAGCGCCAAAAATGAGGTTATTAATGAAATTAGTGCATATAAAGAGGGTCAATGCATTATTAATTAAGCTAGGACACTTAATATGCTCCTGTCACCAATTTTAGTGTGTTTTCCCAGAGTGGGTGTAGAATGTGGGGCAATTATAGTGTGAAAATGCTAAATTTGCTAAAAATGAAGCTATTCACATGGGAAAAATACAGGCAGTATGTGGCCAGTACACAGAAGCCATTTGTGGCATAAAAAACACCAAATTTGAAAAGTGTTATTTTTATGCATTTAAGAAGCCAACACAATAATCCCAATTAAAACAAATTGATCTTTCAAAGAGCATTTTTAATATTATTAAATTTATAGTGCATATAATCAACTTTTAAGTGATTTAAAGCACCTTTCTTGTTTTTTACATAAGGCAATGAAAATAACAGCTTTAAGTGTACTTAAAAATAATTTAGCCTTATATTTAAGGTTCTTAATATTACCCTAAAATATTACAACTTAATATTAAGTACATAAGACTTATCAAAGGTAGATATATGTGTGTATATAAAGTGTTATAATGGCATTTTTTGTACATTATCATAATTTTACTTATGTATTGTCAGCCAGGCTATTCAAGGAGCCCAGTAAATGATATGTTAACTTATAGGACCTGAAAGAGGGCGTAATAATTGTATTTAATGTATATAAATTAATATTTTATCGCATAATAAAATTATATAAGTATCTTATTACATATAAGTGTTATATTAATTTTATTGTTTATATAAATTTTTTTATACATTTAAATTTAACATAATATATAGTATTTTCTACAAATAATGGAACATTTTTATGTATTTAATAATTATAACTTTATATTTAATTAAATAAAACCATATCTAATAATTATAAGTATAAAATTGACTTATAATATAATTAAATTAATTAATTATATTTATATATTAAATAAAATTTTTTATATTATTAAACAATAAATAATGACACTTCTTTTGACCCATAATTGTGTCATGAAAAACTAATTAATACTAAATTGAAATTAATTACATATTTTGTTGCGTCAAAATATTTTTTGTTTCACTTAAAATACTTAAATCAGACTGTACCATCTGTTTTGAATTATTTTTCTCATAGTTCCTATGTTCCAGGCTTGTTTAGTTATTCACTATCTTTACTTACTGATTTGGGAATTAATTGTGGGAAAATTGGATTCTTAGTTGGGGATTTTAATTATTTGTTTCATATTGTTCTCTTCATTGTTATTTTTCACTTATTCTTTTAGATTCTTGTTTCATTCCATTATATTTCTTGTATTTACAAATATAGTAGCGCTTCAGAGGGCCCATTTCCTATAAAAAGGCCTTGGTTAATCCCCTGTAGCCCCATCACTTACTATACACTCAACAAATTAAATATACTTTTACATTACGTTTATATTCTTTTTATTAGTAATAAAATTCTAATTAAAATTCTATATAACAATTTAAAGGTTGCTTTAAGTCTGATAGTAATCACAGTGTCTGCCGCGCATAGCCCTTACATTAGAATAATATTATTATTTAAGAAGAACATCACTTTTGTCACCTCTCAAGAAAAATGTTGTTGATTTTCCTCAATAAATTAAATAATTTTTATAAATCATATTTCTTTTATTACCCATAATCTTTTCCTCCATCTCCTCTTCTACTTCTTCCCATTTTTATTCCTCTCTTCTAGACGACTGACTGACTACTGGGGGCCTTTCCTAAACAATGACGACGATTGAGCCTGGCGACAAACAACAAACGCACAGACCACCTAGCAAAAAAGAAACTTTTGCCGCCACCATGTTTCAAACTTGGGTTTGATATATTAGGTTTATATTATATTAATTCATATATTATTTTGAAGTGATTTTTTGATCACTATAGTAAGTTCCTCTTTGCACCTCTCACTCATATTACTATATTTTTACTGCAATAACAGTGATTGTGGCTTAATTGCTGATTCACTGAGTGTAAGTGTTCATTTATTATAATATATTTTACCTAGTTGACTATTATAGAGTGTTTAATTCCTCTTAGTCCTAGAAGAAATTAACATTATTATTAATAAAATTTGAATCATTAAATTAATGTTTTTTATAATTAATTTTTGTTCATTTTGGTTGACTTAAATAGTAATTTGTACTTAGTCCCATATATTGCCATATTTAATTTTGGTAATTTAATTGGTTGAATTAACTTAATTGTTTATTCCCAATTTAACTTTGCAATCCATTTTCTAAATTAATTTTTAATAAATATTACTATATATTAAAAAATTTTTTATATAATTTAATTAATAAAAAAATTTTTTTTATTTGGAGCAATTATTAACTGACTTTTATTAATTTTTTTAAGAAGTTAATTAATCTTCCCACTATTATGTCCAACAATTTGGCTGAGAAAATGGATAACATGCAAGTGGATGAAATTGAAATTGATTATGATGCTGATACTGTGAGTTCTTCTAAAGTTGAACATCAAAAATCTTATGCTAACAAGAAAAATTCACATAATTCAGGATGTGGAAATGACTGGAAATGTAAACAAATCAAACCCCCTTCCCCCAGCACAACAGAAGGAATTAAAGCCTCTAGTACCCCAAGAAGGTCTTCCAAAAGTATTCAAAATAAAAAAGCTTCCTCTACCACAACAAATCAGCAACCTTTCCAGTCATATAAAAGAGCTGAAGACAGAAAACATGAGGTACAAAGCAAAAGTAGACACCTTGTGGGATCAGGTTCAAGAACTCAGGAACCAAAATCAGGCCCAGGCCCCTCCTCAGTTGCCTCCCAATCAGCCTCAGTTTCAGGCTCAACCTTCTCAGCCACCCAGCTCCTCCATCCAAAATCCAAATACTATGGAAGTAGAGCAATGGGAATGGGATTATCTAATGAGTCACTACCAACAGAATGTGAAACACCCTCCTCATCATCAGCCTGGCCCATGCAGAACACCCAATTTCCATCCACCTCCTCATCCCTAACAACAAAGCAGGAGAAAGAAGGCCCAAGCACAATCCCAAACTCAGTCTCAGGGGAAGCTTCCTCTTCTGCCATGGTAAGTAATTTGGTTGATAGTCACTTGGGTATGTTTTCTAATAAAACTTCTTCTGCAGGTAATATTATTGAACATGGTGAAAGAACAGTTAAACCTGTTAAAAGACAGCTTCCTGTAACTAGTAGCCCTATTGATGTAATTAGCGAATTGTCATTTGACGAACTTTTACATTTAACTTCTACTTCTTTAATTAATCCTTCTCTTGCAATTAAAAATGATTCTGTTCCCCCTGAAATCTATACCTTAATTGAAAAAACTTCTGAGGAAATATTGAAAGATACCCTTGATTTTAATGTTGTGAAAGACAAACATTTGAGAGATGTGTAAATCCATGAAAATGATAGATTAAATAATTTACACTTGCAATGTAAAGTGAGTTCTTCTGTACAAGATACAGCTTATTTAAAAATCAAAGAAACCTTGAATATTGTTCTTAGTCAACAAAAACAAATAAGGAGTGACAATAGAGCTATCTCAGATAGAAATATCAATCTACATAAGACCTTGAGTGAATTGAAACCCCTTATTGAAGAAAATTATTCATTCAAGAATGAAATAAAATCTCTACAAAATGAGTTTAAAAAGCTAAAAAATGATTTCCATGCACTAAGTGCCAAACACACAGTTTCTGAGGACAGAAATGTTCTATCTCTTGCAAAAGTAAATGACCAGATGTCTGAAATTCCAAGAATAAGAAACTATGTGTCTGACCTGCAGGAAAAATTCTCAACCTTAACCATCAATAATGAATTTTATGAGAATGCTGTCAATAAGCCGCATAAAAATAAAGGAAAAAAACCTGAGCAAAGTTCATCCTTTCTTCCTCATATTTCAACCATTAAACAAACTGACAATGAGTCTGTAAAATCTTTTGCTACTAGCAAAAAATCTTGTGATGGTCATGCACCAGCTGTTTCTGTAAATAATGAAATTTATGACCACCTGGCTAAACTTCAGGAATTAATAATGATGAATAATTCAAACCAAAAAGTGGACCATCCCAGTAGTCAGAAAAATTGGCCTAAGTTAGACCAATATCCTACCTTTGATGGTGATTCTTCCTCTGATTGGCAACACTTTATCCAAAGAATTGATAATTTAAAGAGATCTTATAAACTACCTGATGAGGAAATTGTTTCTAAGCTAATTTCTTTATTTTTCAATGTAGCCTTGATGTGGTATGAATCTGTTCTTTTAGATAACAATCATTATACATAGAATGATTGGAAATCCTTGATTGAGAATCAGTTTGGTGGTTCAAAATTCAGGTTAGCTCAGCAAAGACTATATGAGAATACTAGATATGTATTCTTCTCTGTTGAAAAGCCCATTGTTTTTCTTATGAAAGTGACAAAAATCCTAAGAGAAATTGATCCAAAGATGGATTATGATATTTGGAGAGATAAAATCTTGTATAAATTACCAAATTTTCTTAGAGATTTGATTGTGGCTAGAACTGAACATGTAAGGGAAAATTCTTCTTTCATAAATATATGTAATGAGGTACTACTCAACCATAGATATGAACCAAAGAATTACCTTGGTAAATCTTATAATGATCAGAATAAACCTTCTACAAAGCTTCCAGAAAAATCTGGTAAACCCTCTGCCCCAAATGCACCTAAAAAATATGCAACAAATACTTGTTATAAATGTAACAAACCGTGGCAGAAGGGTCATGTTTGTGACAAGAAAATTAATCTTGTTGAACAAAATGAAGACACTGATGAAGTTTAACTTGATGTCAATAATTCTTCTAGTGACTGTGAAAGTAATATCTCCTATGACGATGAATCTGTTAAAGATGTTTTAATGTTGGAACAGGATGTCCATTATTTAAATAATATATCTGAAGAATGTGTATTGGATTTATCTTCAGTAGAAAATGCTGAGATAATTAAAGATATTACTAACAATTCTATACCTATATCACCTTTGAAGGCACCTGTTATCATTAATGGTAAAAATGTTGATGTAGTTCTTGATTCTGGTGCTGGAGGAAGTGTAGTGTCTGAAAAAGCTTTAGCTTCAGTGGATAAGGAATATTCGAGTAAGTTATTACGTATAACTTCTGAAAAATGGAGAGGGTATGGTTCTACCTTAATTCCAATTGGCAAATACAAAACCTCTGTATTCTTCAAATATAATGGTGGTTTTGTCAAAGCTATTTGTGAATTTGTTGTCATGAAAAATGATAATTTAAGCAACTGGTTTATTATGGGAAATGATATTTTAACCATGTTTGGTGTGAAATTAGACCCAGCAAATAATTGCTTTACCTTAGGAATGAATGGCAAAAGGAAATTCAAAATTTACTCTTCTAGAAAACCTTCTGGGCATCTGTTGAAGTCTTGTAACTCACTAATCCAGTGTAAAGGCAGAACAACAACTGAAATGGATGATTTATTAAATGAAATAAATACTTCTTCTTTTGGTGATCAGTTGACTAGTGAACAAAAGGATTCTATTATTGCCTCTATTACCTCTTTCCCTATGGCTTTTGCTCATGGTTCTCATGTCTTGGGAATTGTTCAGGAAGAAATGAAAATTACCTTATCCTGTAATTTAAGTGATATTCTTCCTACTTTTAAGAAAAAACCATATCCTGATTCTCCATCAAAAAGAAAAGATATTGAAGATAATATTGCAACATTATTAAAAATGAATATCATTGAGAAAGTAGATGTCACCCCCGAATATTGTGTCATCTCCCCAGTCTTGATTTCTTATGAAAAAGATAAGGCTAGATTATGTGGAGATCAAAGAGCTCTGAACACTTATACTGTTGATTATATCTATCCTTTACCCACATTTAATTCAATACATGCTACCTTGCAAGGTGAAAAATTTATTAGTTTTCTGGATGGTAATAAAGGTTATCATCAAGTTCCAGTTGAGAAAAATTCTCAAAACTTTTTGCTTATTGCTACTCATATGGGAATATATAAGTATGTTAGGATTCCATTTAGCCCTAAAAATGCTCCTTCAGTTTTCCAGAAAGTCATGGATAACACTTTCCATCAAGAAATTATTGAAGGATGGCTCATGGTTTATATTGATGACATTATTGCTTTTTCTAAAACTTTTGATGAACATATGATTCACTTGAATAGAGTTTTCCAAAAAATGGATGAAATCAATATAACCCTATCCTTAAAAAAGTGTAAATTTGGTTTTCAATCTTTGAAAGTCCTTAGCCATGTTGTGTCAGGCTTACAAATTTGTGTAGACCAAAACAAAGTTGCTGCCATCCAAAATGTGAAAGCACCAACTTCTGTAAGAGAAATCCAAAGTTTTTTGGGGATTTGTGGCTATTATAGACAATATATTTAAAATTATCAGGTCATAGCCTTGCCTCTTACAAAACTGACCAGAAAAGATGTTGCCCTTCTCTGGAATAATGACTGTCAAAAAGCTTTTAATACATTAAAAAGTTGCTTAATGACAGTCCCTTTATTGGCTCTTCCAGATTTTAATAAGCAATTTGTCCTGTATACAGATGCTAGCTTTATTGGTCTGGGTGCTGCCCTTCACCAGAAACAAATTATTAATGATAAATCCACAGAGGTTGTAATTTGTTATATTTCAAGAACCTTAAGAAATAGTGAATTGAAATATGGTGCCACTAAATTGCAGTGCTTAGCAGTTGTTTGGGCTCTTGAGAAGCTTAATTACTATCTAAATGACCAAAATTTTGAATTGGTAACTGAATGTAGTGCTGTAAAGTCCTGTCATGCGCCACGTGACACTCGAGGCAAAAGTAGCTCATTAAATCAATACTAAAGGGTTCAAATCCATACTCGGAGCGCAGAAAGCAACTCTCCATAGCAACTGCGACTTTCCTTTGTGTACTCACTATTCAATCGCGCTAGCCTAAAACTCTAAATCTAAATTAGTCAATCTCTCAATAGTGTGTGTTAGTCTTTTTCCCAATAAGTGATGCACAGCGCAATAGTTAATATAATAGTACATTAAAAGGTTTATTAAATGTCTGTGGGTTATTATGGGGTAGTGAGTATGGATGGAATGGTTAGTGAAGGATTAAGGGGGGTTGACGGATGTTAGTGAGGAGGGTCCAAGTGTAACAGATATATTTTAAATGGTTTGTGGTGTGCGGAATGGTGGATGAGTATGAGGTCAATGTGAGGAGGAGCAAAGGATATAAAAGGGGCTGGGTTTTTGGTTCGACATTCTTTAGAATTAAATTATAAAACGTATTTATAGTTAATAGTGATAAAACTCTAAATGAAAATCATTATTATTGTATCTTTCTTTATTTTCTCAATAATCATATCTAAATCCTAAATCTTTGATTGTTGAGTTTCCAACCCTTTGTGAGATCTTAAGAATTTTAATATTACCGTTCAATTATATTAGAATCCTTCTCGAACATAACTCGAAGCAGTAGTTCTTCCTTTGAGTCATCTTCGAATCACTTCCTTGAACTATCCCTCTGTGCTTCGAAGAAGTATCTGAACCTTTTATCTCACCTGCAGGAACATCCTCAACCTTGTGTGTAGGTCGTCCGGTGACAGTATAATTTAATTCTCCGTAGTTCTCATTCTTTGCACTACTACGTCCCTTTTCAGGTGTTTTCTCTAAATTCTTAAAATGGCGCCTGTTCAACGCACTCCTCCTACAGGCGCTACTACTAGAGCTCGCGCCAGAGGCAGGCCAACAGCCACTAGGCCTGTTTCCCGCACTCACTCCTTGGAGCCACTCAACCTTAGGGAACGGCAAAATTCAGTCCAATCGGTAGAAGACATCCCACAAGATTTCGATGACTCTAGTGATGATGAAGAAGGAGAGGATACAATGCACGAGGCACCATCCGCCCTTCTAATCACCCTTCTGGTCAACCTTCAGAGCCTGGACCATCCAATTCTCTGGAAGATTTCATGAGACTTTTCATGAAGAACCTTTCAAATTCAATGTCTTCAGAGGGATCTAAATTCAAAACTCCTTCTATGAAATCTCCTGATAAATTCGATGGAGAACATCCAGACAGATTGCAACCATTCTTGAAAACCTACAAGCTCCTGTTCCATAATGACCCTCGAACCTTCAATAGCAACCAATCAAAAGTTGTTTATGCTTCTTCATTCCTGGCTGGAAAAGCAGCAAGATGGTTCGAACCTTATCTTCCCATGCTCTCTTCAACGGAAACCCACTTACTTATTAATAACTGGGAAAAGTTTGAAGATCAACTCTTCACGTTGTTTGTTGACCCTAATGAAACTGACAACACAGAAATTGAACTTGATTTCCTTCACATGAGTGATAATAGGAAAGCCTCTGAATATATCTCAAACTTCAGAGCGCTTCAAACTCAAGTAGGTTGGAATGATGCTGCCCTTAAGTATCATTTCAAAAAAGGACTTACTTTGAGGATTCTGGATCAATTAAATCTTCACGGTCAGAAGATGACTACTTTAAAAGATTTAATAGATCAAACCCTCGAACTTGACGGCGTTTACCAAGGATTACTTCAACATTGTCGATACGCCAACAAATATCAATGCTTAAATTTCAAATCGGGACCTTCTTCCCACCCACGAACAACTCAATCAACCTTGACTCAATCCAAACCTATTAAGGGAAAGGACAAACCTCAACCAAAAAGCTCAACCCCAGGCAATATCAGTAAAGTACTGGATCCTAAAGGGGAACTTAAAGAAGCTTAGAAGAAGAGGCGAACAGATAATGGGTTATGTATGTATTGTGGGGGTAAGCACAAGCTGGAAGATTGTGTAAAATTGAAGGAAAGAGAAGGTACTAGTTCGAAGCCAAAAAAATAGTAGATAGTTTAATTTTGTGCAAAGCAAACTATCTTATCTCTCCCAGTGCACAGAACCTCCATGTCTTAAGGACTGGAGTTGCCTTAAACCGCTTGAGATTCATTCTTTTTAAGGAGGATATCCCCTTCAGTTGTCTTATAGACTCTGGAGCTTCAATTTCTTTTGTCAGTTCATCTTTTGCGAAGAATTTACAGCTGACATTTACAGATATTGATCAAACTCCAATTTATTTGGTGGAATCAGAGGAACCCAAATATTGGGTCAGTAAGAAAGTTTTATGGGTTTTCAACTTTCCGAATTTTCCCCCCTTCGAGTGGGAACTAACAGTCTTGGACGCCCAAAGGAGGGATGATACCATTCTTGGCCATGACTTTTTAACACATTGGAATCCTGAAATTGACTTGACACGGGGATTGATCACCCCACGGACTAAGTATATTTCTAATTCTTCAATGAATGTCAATAGGGAGTTAAACAACCTGCCTGACAATGTCCTGCTAGAGGACAAACCTCGGCCAGATGACTTGCAAGCATCTGATCTTTCTTTAAATGAGCAATTGGCTTACCCTTCTAGCTCGATGACTTCACTCGAAGAGGATTTAAATTGCCTCGAAGTAATCGAATTATGCTCTCTCAATTCTGGTCTTCCCTCAACAGATTCTCTCGAAGATGATGAGGACGACCAAATTGATGTTGAAGCCATTAAATCGACTCTAACAGAAATCTATCATGATTTCCTCGATGTTTTTTCAATCCGCAAGGCCAATAAGTTACCACCTCATCGACCCTACGACCATCAGATAGAGTTAATAGGCCCAGCACCTCCGGCAGGTCCTGTCTATTCCTTGTCCAAGGACAAATCTCAAGTTCTTCGAGACTACATTGCAGAGAATTTAGCCAAAGGTTTCATCAGAGCCAGTAAATCTCCAACTGGCTCCCCTGTCCTCTTTGTAAAAAAGAAGGATGGTAGTCTTAGGTTGTGTGTTGACTATATAAAGCTCAACACAGTCACTAAGAAGAATGCATATCCTGTTCCTCCTATGTCATTGCTTCTTACCCTTTTTAATGGTGCTAATTTCTTTTCTAAAATTGATCTTAGAGGCGCTTACAATCTTATTCGCATTGCGGAAGGTCATGAACCACTGACTGCAATGCACACTAGATTTGGTAGTTTTGAATATTTAGTTATTCTTTTTGGATTGTGTAACGCACCATCTACTTTTCAAACTTTTCTCAATGACATCTTTCAAGATGTTGTCAAACAATTTGTTGTCGTCTATTTAGATGATATCTTAATTTTCTCAAAGACACTGGATGAACATATTCATCATGTTCGACAGGTTTTAAATCGGCTTCGAGATCATGGACTCTCCGCCAAGCATAATAAATGCAAATTTCATCTTAAATCTATTAATTTTTTGGGTTTTACATTATCCACCGATGGTTTAGTCATGGACAACAAAAAAGTTCAAAAGGTCCTGGAATGGCCTGAGCCCAAATCAGTTAAATCCCTCCAAGGATTTTTGGGTTTTGCAAATTTCTATAGAAGATTTATAAAAGATTACTCTAAAACTATTTTCAATCATACTTCTCTTCTTAGAAAAGATATTCCTTTTGTTTTTACTTCTACAGCGCGAAAGGAATTTGAAGCATTGAAGATGGTGTTCACCACAGCTCCAATTCTTCAACACTTTGATCCTACTGCTTCGACAATAGTCGAGACAGATGCAAGCGATTATGCTATTGCAGGGGTCATTTCTCAATTGAATCCGGAAACAAAACTGTTTCATCCTGTTTCTTTTGAGTCACGCAAACTCATTGCATCAGAGTTAAATTATGAAATTCAAGACAAAGAGCTTTTAGCTATTATTCACTGTCTTAAAAAATGGCGCTCTTTTCTTCTCAGCCTAGATAGTCCTTTTCAAATTTTAACAGACCATAATGCTTTGAAATACTTTATGTCTTCCAAAGTGTTAACCAGGAGTCAAGCTAGGTGGGCTGAATTTCTGTCTGAATTTTCCTTTTCTATTTCCTACCGCCAGGTAAGAACTGCATTGTCCCAGATATCTTGTCACGTTGGGACGACACTTACCCACAGCGGGGGGACGCATTTGCTGACAAAAATCCAGCAAATGTGAAATCAATCTTCAACTAATCAATGTCAACAACTCATCAACTTAATTGGATGACAAATCAATCGTTTCAAAATCCACTATCCAACATCCTCGAAGCTCAGTCGAAGGATGATTATTGTTTAGGGTTAAAAGACAAAATACTCTCAAAGAAAGGGGCCAAAAGATTTAGTATTGAATCAGGTCTATTAGTCTTCGAAGGTAGAGTAGTCATACCCGACAACAATGAGATAAAATTATGGATTTTCAAAAGTGGACATGATTCTCCATTAGCTGGTCATTTTGGTGTTGATAAAACCTACCAGTTAATAGTGAGGGATTTTTTCTGGCCAGGTATGACCAGGGAAATCAAGGCCTATATAAAAGCTTGTTACGAATGTAATAGGAATAAGGCTCCCCCTCACCAGAAGTATGGGTTGCTTCAACCACTTCCTATTCCCTCTAAACCTTGGGAATCTTTATCGATGGATTTTATTTCTCAACTTCCTCTTTCTAATAATTTTGATGCTATATTAGTAATAGTAGATAGATTCTCAAAAATGTCTATTTTCATTAAAACCACTACCACTGCTACTGCAAAAGATCTGTCAAAATTGTTTCTAGAATATGTTTTTTACAAACACGGCTTACCTAATGATATTATTTCAGATAGAGGCTCATTGTTTGTATCCACATTCTGGACTCAACTGTGCCGACAACTCAATATCACGAGGAACCTCTCCACAGACTATCATCCCGAAACCGATGGGCAAACAGAAAGGTTCAACCAAATCCTCGAACAATACCTTTGAATGTATGTCAGTTACCAACAAGACGATTGGATCACATGGCTACCATTGGCCGAATTTGCTTATAATAACTCGACTCATTCTTCGACACAACAATCTCCTTTTGAAACTGTTTATGGAAGACATCCTTGATTCAATTCAATCCATGTAGGAACTAATCATCCTGCGGAACATTATCTTTGAACCATATCATGACTCCAAGAGGAACTTAAATCAAATCTGGAATTAGCTGTTCAAAGGTACAAGGAACAGGCTGACAAACATCGACAAACTGCTCCTCCTTTTAAACCAGGTGACAAAGTATGGCCTGACACACGGAACATTCGAACGACTCGGCCATCAAAGAAATTGGCTGAAAAATGCTTGGGGCCATTCAAAATCGACTCTGAAGTCTCTAAAACTTCATTTCTACTCAAGCTACCTCCTAAATGGCCGGCCATTCACCCTGTGTTTCACGTATCTCTCCTGGAACTGGCTCGAGAAACATACCCAGGCAAGAACCAACCTCCTCCTGAACCGGTCAAAGTAGAAGACCATCTAGAGTGGGAAGTAAGCCATATCCTTGATTCAAGAATGCGCAAGGGGAAACTTCAATACCTCGTGGAATGGGAAGGCTTCCTCGATGACTCAGATAAAACATCCTGGGAACCAGCCATCAATGTTTCTAACGCCCCTGAACTCCTAAAATCTTTTCATTTTAAATACCCTTTAAAACCAAAACCTTAAAACTCTCTTTTTTTTTCTTTTCTCTGTTTTTTTTAAATCTAAAACATTTTTATTTATAAAAAATTCTTTTTGTTTTCTTCTTTATTCTTTCTTTTTTCAAAATGTTTCAATCTTCTTTTAAAATAAAATAAAATAAAATAAAACAAAATTAAATTAAATAAATTTAAATTAAAATAAATAAAAAATAAAGTCAAATAAAGTAAAAAAAAAAAAAATTCTTCTCGATTTTCTATATACATTTTTTCTTTAAAATTTTATTTTCCTCGAACTATCAAAATTCTTCACCAACATTACACAACCATCTTTCTCTAACTTCACTTTAACTTCTAAATCACCCTTTTAAATTCTTCAAAACAAATTACTTCTTTCTTCAAAATCCTCTTAGAAATTTTATTTCGTCTCTTCTTTTCTTTCTTTTCTTTTTTAAAATAACTAAAATCCCTCAAATCTTTAATTAACAAACTTAAATAACAATTTTTTTCCTAAATTATCTCAATCAATTGTTTCTTTCTTATTTCTTTCTTCTTACTTAATTCTTTCCTTTTTGAATTTAAAAAACAAAAAACTCCTTCAATCAACTATTCTTTCTTTTTTTTCTTCTTCATTTAAACTTCTTCTTTCAAAATCTTAAAACAAAATTCTATTTAAATCTTTTTTTCTGTCTTTTCCTTCTTTCTCTCAAAATCTTATATAAAAAATAATAAAATAAAATAAAAAATAAAAATAAAATTCTAAATGAAATAACAAAGTAAAATAATTAAATACAAATTTTTTTTACATTCTTTTTCTTCTTTTCTCTTTTTTATTTTAAATTTTCTCTTTTATCTTCTCCCGAACCAATCCCTTCATCTTCTCCAAAATTTCCCTTATCTCCTTTCTACATTTCTCAAAGTTCTCCCCCTCTCCTCCCGGAATCAATTCCCGAAGTTCAAGTAACTCCTCGGCTACGTCGAAGGAAGCGGCGTCGACAATGTTATCAATCTCGCCGCTCAATTCTTCAATATATCTTGCTCGTCAAACCTGACGAGGTTTCTTTGACCATACTTGATCGAGGGTTTCTTCGTTTTCCTCCCTCAAGGTAACAGTTGGTAATCTATCCTCCACTGCCACTTCCACCGCAATGGGCCCCACAAGGGTCCCTTCCACATTTGAATCTTCTGTCGTAGGGGCCTTGATGATGACGTCTGAATTCTAAAAACAGAATCATTAGTAATTAAATTTATAAATTATAAAAGGGTGAACTTACTTTGAAGATTGGGTCAGGCTCCAAAAATAATCTAGGAGTGACCTTCTCTGCCACCTCCCTTTTCTCTTCGTCATCTTCAATGACCACTCGTTGTTTCTTCGGGGTCTTCCTCGAGATGGGAATTTCTTCCTCCTCTTTGACCAATTCATCAACTTCCTCCTCGACGACCCCCCTCTTGTTCTCAGCCCTAGCCACCCAGATGTTCACATCATCTTCAACTTCTTCCTCATTTTCCCCCACCGATTGATTGTCCCCAATGGACACATCCCAGATGTCCTCGACTACTTCTTTTGTTTTAGGGATCACCCAATACTTTGTCTTAGTAAACCAACTTTCAATATCGGCATTCTTCGCTAAGGCGTCAAATGCCACTCTCCTCCATCGGCAAAACTCGCACTTCTGGCGAGGCCCTCTTGTCGCCGTGCTCTCCACGCAGAAATACTCCATTGACTCGCAAGCCGTGCAAGTCTTCAAAAATTGCCGTGTGACAACACCCCCATCCGCTTTAGGGTGTAGTGGCATGGGAGTCGGTGTAGGGAAATCCGTCAAAATGAATTAATGTAATAAAATAATATAAAAGTAATTAGGAAGAGAAATTAGTGTGGGAAATATGTTTTGCGCTCAACAGAGCTCGCATTCATATACCCGGGCATCTGTCACGCTCCACGTGACACTCTAGGCAAAAGTAGCTCATTAAATCAATACTAAAGGGTTCAAATCCATACTCAAAGCGCAGAAAGCAACTCTCCATAGCAACTGCGACTTTCCTTTGTGTACTCGCTATTCAATCGCGCTAGCCTAAAACTCTAAATCTAAATTAGTCAATCTCTCAATAGTGTGTGTTAGTCTTTTTCCCAATAAGTGACGCACAGTGCAATAGTTAATATAATAGTAAATTATAAGGTTTATTAAATGTCTGTGGGTTATTAAGCGGTAGTGAGTATGGATGGAATGGTTAGTGAAGGATTAAGTGGGGTTTACGGATGTTAGTGAGGAGGGTCCAAGTGTAACGGATATATTTTAAATGGTTTGTGGTGTGCGGAATGGTGGATAAGTATGAGGTCAATGCGAGGAGGAGCAAAGGATATAAAAGGGGCTGGGTTTTTGGCTCGACATTCTTTAGAATTAAATTATAAAACGTATTTATAGTTAATAGTGATAAAACTCTAAGTGAAAATCATTATTATTGTATCTTTCTTTATTTTCTCAATAATCATATCTAAATCCTAAATCTTTGATTGTTGAGTTTCCAACCCTTTGTGAGATCTTAAGAATTGTAATATTACCGTTCAATTATATTAGAATGCTTCTCGAACATAACTCAAAGCAGTAGTTCTTCCTTTGAGTCATCTTCAAATCACTTCCTCGAACTATCCCTCTGTGCTTCAAAGAAGTATCTGAACCTTTTATCTCACTTGCAGGAACATCCTCGACCTTGTGCGTAGGTCGTCCGGTGACAAGTCCCTCTTAAACCCGAAGACACCTAACAGACATATGTTTGGGTGGCAACTTGCTGTTCAAGAATACAGAGGCCGGATGACAATTATCCTTAGGGCTGGAAATGTTCATTCCAATGTTGATATGCTCTCCAGATTTCCTCTGCCAAATAATGACTCAAATCCTGCTTATGTCCCTGAAGATGATACTTTTCATATCCATGGTATATTTGTAGTGGATATGGAAGAAGATTCATTGCAATTAATACTTGATTCATATGAGAAGGATTCTGATTTAAATAAATTGGTTACTATCTTAAATGTCATAAAAATGCTTCAATTCAAGCATTAATAAAAACTCTTCCTGCAAAGTATCAAAATGCTTTGAGTAAAGGAAAGTTTTCTATTGAAGATGGTTATATATATTATAGAAGAAAGATTACTAATGTAATTGTAATTCCTCCTTCTATGAAAGAAACTATCCTCAAACTTTGTCATGATGACATATTTGCTGGTCATTTTGATCTTGAAAAAACATTGATTAGAATCAAAAACACTGCATGGTCGGCTAATATGTCTGAAGACACAAAATTATATGTTGAATCTTGTGATTCCTGCCAAAAATCTAAAAGGTTAAAAGGTAAGAGAGCACGGTCATTACAACATATTGAATCACCTAATGCTCCCTGGAAAATCATTAATATGGATTTTGTCACTGGTCTTCCTGTTGCAGGTAAAGACAGCTTTAACTCTTGTTGGGTAATAGTGGATAGATTCACAAAAATGTGCAAATTTATTCCAACCCACAAAGATGTATCCACCAAAGAATTAGCTTTCTTATGGTGGTCTTACATGTTTAATATTATTGGTTTTCTAAAAGCCATTATCTCTGATAGGGATCCTAAATTTACTTCTTAATTTTTGACCTCTTTGATGGATATTTGTGGCTGTGAGTTAAAATTGTCTACAGCTCACCATCCTCAGACTGATGGTCTAGCTGAGAGAATGATTCAAACTCTGGAAGATATGATTAGAAGGTATTGTGCCTTTGGTTTAGAATATAAAGAAAATGACATATTTACTCATGATTGGGTCACTCTATTGCCTGGTCTTGAATTTGCATATAATAGCACTGTTCATTCTGTCACTGAGAAAAAGCCTTTTGAGCTTTGGTTAGGTTATGTCCCACATATTCCTGCTCAGATTCTCAATAGTAAATTACCTAAGTTGGAACTACACCCTGGTGTAAAATCTTTCATGCAAATGCAACAGCTATGCAGAAAACATGCTCAGAGCTGTATTGATAAAGAATTTGAATATGAAAAGAAAAGATGGGATAAATCCCATAAAGAATACACATTTAACAAGGGTGATGAAGTGTTGATCTCTAATGTCCATTTCAATTTACAAGGTAACCACAAATTAAAAGATCCTTTTGTAGGCCCATTTGTTGTTAAAAGAATGGTTGGTGATAATGCAGTGGAAGTTGTATTGTATTCTCCATATGATAGGAAACATCCTGTTTTTCCCATTTCTTTGCTTAAGCCTTATACTTACAACAGTTACTTATTTCCCAAAAGAAGGGGAAGACCTAAGAAAAACCCTCAGGAAGTCACAGAAACAGCAGAAATTGAAAAAATTCTCAATGATAGAATTATCACTTCTGAAAGAGGTATTGAATATTTATTGAGATATAAGAACAAATCATCTGAACATGATGCATGGATACCTGGCAAGGAGATTTCAAATCTGCCTACTCTGTTGAAAAAATACAAAAAGAAAAAATCTTAGCATTTTTTTTATTGTTTTTTTAGAGTGAGGGAGTGTCAGCCAGGCTATTCCAGGAGCCCAGTAAATGATATGTTAACTTATAGGACCTGAAAGAGGGCGTTGTGGTCTTCCAACGTTGGCAGGGGCCTTTGTTGTGTGATATGGCGCCATTTGTGCATGTTTTAATTGACATCTTTTGAAGAATCGGGTATTTTTCTGAATTTATTCCGTGGATATTGGGTCTGCGGGTATGCGGGTACTATCATTGTATAGCCCTGGTTTTTCTCTACATTTTATGTCTTGTAGACATTTTTCATATTCTGAGTTTTAAGGGGTCATTTCCTCATTTTTCATTTATAAAAGATTGCTGTTTAATTTTGTTTTTTGTGTTTTACGGGCTAACCTTAAGTCTTAGGGTTAAGTGCTTAGTACCATTGGGTAGAGCTTATTTTTCTCTATATTTCATGTCACAATGTTGTTATAGTGAAATTCCGTGTTTTAAAGGTTTTAGTAGTTGTAGCTAATTTTTCTAAGTAGTTTAGTTGCTTTTATTGGTTTTCTGGCTTCAGGGAGGCCGGGCCGCTTCAGGCGGCATCTCCGACGTCGGGCGGCCCCTCCGCCTCTTTTTTAGGTGGTTGGAGAGCGCTCCAGGAGGGTTTTTTATGCAATTTGGCGGGTACAGGCGTCAGATTGGTGGGTGCGCATGGGCTCTTAGTTAGTGGTCTGTGTGTACATAGTGAATAAGACAGTTTGGGGCAACCTTAATCATCATACAACCATCCGGAGGTGATATCATTGTTCCTCACTCAGTTTTCACTGTTTCTGGCCACAATTGGCTGTGTTTGTTGCAAGTGAGTTCTTCATTTAACTTAACTTTGGCAACTGTTTTCTCTGTTATAGTCTTGCAAGCTATAGCAAGTATTATTGCTGTCTGGTGTGGATTTGCAACCTACATCAAGTATCTTTTCTGTCTCTGGTGTGGACTTTGTTCTACATTTCAGTTCTTTGGTATGGTAGTCTATCTGTTGACTACTTTCTTGGCTCATCAAGCAGTCAAGTGTGTTGAAAAGGGGCTTTAGCAAAACAAGAACCAACTTACTTTAGCATGTAAATCTCACTCTATTTTTCTAAAGGGACAGGGGATTTTCTCTCTGGTTTTTCTCCAACTCCCTTGGTCAAGGCCTATTGCTAGTACTATAGGATTTTCTACCTTTCTGGCGCCCAACGTGGGGTAGAACTTGCTAGTACTTTGGAATCTCTGTTTTCTTTGGTTGGCTATTTTTGGTGTTTTGGACTGGAGGAATGGCTTCTGGTTCTGCTATTCCTGTGGTGACTGTCAGTGGGGGGGATGGTCCTCCTTCTGTGATGGTTAGGGAGTGTGTGAGGATTAAAACTTGGGATGGTATCAAGTTTAATGGGGAGGATGTCAAGTGGTTTCTAGAGAATTATGAAACTGCTGCTGGAGTGGATGGTGCTTCCTACCTGGACATGGTGAAGCAGATTATCTTCTTCATTGGTGATAGTTCAGTGGAGAAGGAGATTGTGGCCATGTCTGGCTACAAGAAGAGGGATTGGAAATTGTTGTGTCGTGAAATGGTGGATTGATGGGGTGTCAGGTTCACTATGGTGGATCTGAACAAGGTTGTCAGTGAATGGAAATCTTATGGTGGTGTTGGTAACTTGCATAGTTACAGGAAGATTCTGCTACAGTTTGATTTTCTGGTGGAATATTGGGTGGAAGTGGAGGCGCTGGCTCATGAAAATGCTTCCAAGGATGTTTTTTGGTCTGCCCTGGCTAGAGATGTCAGGATGGATGTGTTGAAGGAGTTGTCAAGAAAGAATTGATGAAAACTCTTTCTAATGGGGATCAGAAATTGCCTGCCTAGGATAAGGTGAAGGAAGCTATTGAGGCCCATTTGAAGTTCTTGGCTGTGGACACCTGTCAGGAAGGTTGTGCAAAGTATGTCAGCAAAGTCGGTGAGGCTTTGTCTGAAGAGGAAGTTAGGGAGAAGAAGGAGGAGAAAAATTTGGTGCAGGTTCCCAAACAGGAGAGGGACCCAATGGTAAAGCAGTTGGCTGATCTTACAAAGCAGCTGCACATTTTTGTTCAGGAGGCCAAGAAGGTTAATAAGGCACCTTCTCAGCCTAGAGATTTTGAAAGGAGGGCTGGTTGGAGTGATCCTTGGGTTTGCTCTTATTGCAGTAGGAGGGGGCACAGGTCCAATGATTGTTGGGCATTGAACAGAGATGTGTCTGAAGGAAAAGTGGAGTTTGATGGCAGGGTTTTTAAGTTCCCTGACGGTTCTTTTGTGAAGCCCAGTGAGGGGCAGGCTCCTGTGGATTTGGTCAGGAGAAGGGGTGGTCTCAATAAAAGAAGGCCAAGGTTTGAGGAGATTCCTGATCAGGGGAAGTCTTCTGTTAAGGTAGATGAGGACATCAAGGGAAAGGGGAAGGAGGTCAATAAGGTCTCTTTTTCTACTTCCTTTGGTGGTTTGGAGTTGTATTCTTGTGGTGGAAAGTCAAGTGGTGAATGCTTGGCTGATGTTTATGATGTGGAAGCGGGAAAGGTGGGAAGGTCTAAGAGCAGTTCTCAGGCCCAACCAAAGCCAAATGCTTTAAAGGTGGATCCTAAGCTGATTGCAGCTAGGAAGAGGTACAGCAAAGAGAAGCTGTACAAGATGCAGAAGGGTATGGCTGATATGGGCCTCCCTAGTTTTGGTGCATTGGACCTGAATGGTGAGCCGATGCCAATGGAGGTGGATTCTGACTCTGAGGAGGATGTCCCTTTGGCTTCATTTCCAAAGCCTGTTGGAGTCAGAGGTTCTGGTGAGGGATCTGGTTTGGTTCCTGTTAATGGTAAATCTGTTGGTGGTGCTGGTCCTCAAGAATTCTCTAAGACCAAGGTGGTGAAGCAAAGAGCTCACTTTGAGAGGCCAGTAGTGTCTGGTCAAGTTAATGTTATGGACTCTGTCCTGGAAAGGATGAATCAGGGTCAGGTTTCCCTATCTTATGGGGAATTTTATGCTATCAGTCCAGGGTTGGCTGAAAGACAGAAAAAGTTGTTGACCAGGAGAAGAGTTTCTTCTGGTGAGGTAGAATACATTTGTGATTCTGCTGAAAAGTTTGGTGAGGGGTTGGAAACTCATTTTTCTGCTCCTCTGGGATATGTCAATGTCACTCTGAATGGAAGGGAGGCAAGGGCATTGGTGGATTCAGGTTCTCTGATAAACATGATTTCTTTGTTTGAGGCAACTCATATGGGCCTCCCCATCAAAACTGGTATTGGTGGGAATTTGAGAGGGATCGGTGGCCATGTCACTGAATTGGTTGGAACTTCAGAGTTTGTGAAGTTAGATGTTGGAGGAGGCTCAGGGAAGGTTCATTTTAACATTGCTAAAAGTAACTTAAAAGCAGTTTTGGGTGGGCCATTCTTGATGGATTTTCAGGCAAGAATTGGTTATCAATTTGATTTGGGAATCAGTGTGGAGTTGACTGGTGAAGATGATAGGAGACTTCACATGAGGTTGTCATCCCCTGAAGAGGATGGTTGGGAGACCAGGCCTGGTTTATCTTCAAGGTGCCAGTGCATGGACTGCTGCATGAGAAGGAAGGAAGTGGGTGCTGCCTCTGGTTTTTTGGATTGCGGCTCAGGCTCTATTGAGAGTCTGTCTTTTTTAGAGCAATAAGGGAAGATCACCCTAGTGCTACAACCTCTCCCCAAGATGAGGAAATCCCAGGTTGTAGTAGGTCAGCTCCCTTGGAGATATACCAAGTGGATTTTCAAATTTCTCTTTTTAATGGTTCTCTTCTCTGCAAGTATTCATCAAGTTTTTTATCAAGTCTCTGTTCTTTCTCAAGATTCTTAATTATTTTTAATTCAAGTTCAAAGAAGAAGATTGGTTATATATCTTCATTGAAAGATATGCAGAAAAGTTTTGGGGAGGTGAGATTGGGGTCTAAAAGAAAGTCCTCCCAATTGTGCACCGCTAGGGTT
Source organism: Hemileia vastatrix (assembly GCA_030280995.1). Classification (NCBI taxonomy): domain Eukaryota; kingdom Fungi; phylum Basidiomycota; class Pucciniomycetes; order Pucciniales; family Zaghouaniaceae; genus Hemileia; species Hemileia vastatrix. The sequence continues at coordinate 36,719,036 of JASXTE010000004.1, forward strand.
TCTTCTACACCTTTCAAAAACATTACCTTGGGCACACCTTTGAGCATTGGGGAAACCCCTGGTTATTTTTGTAGGACAGAAGAAAACTCAAGAAAAGAAGATAAAAATTTCAAGATAATTCATGAAAATCAAGAAAAGTTCTGAAGATAATAAAGAAAGAAGATGCAAAATATTTTTGTGAAGATCGTCAAGATCTATTTTTGGGCCTCAAGCATGAGGTTAAACTGCAGAAAATTTTGAAGAGAGAAGATCATCAAGATTGAATTTGGGCCTCCAGCATGAGGGTAAACTGCACAATTTTAGAAGATGTGATTCTGAAGATGGATCAAGGTTTGAAGATTTGGAAGTTGGAAGTGAGGATGAAGATGTGGAATTGAGGAAAATTTTTGGAGTGGTGAGATTGGGGTGTAAAAGTAAGTCCTCCCAATTGTGCACCGCTAGGGTCTCTTCTACACCTTTCAAAAACATTACCTGGGCCACACCTGTGAGCATTGGGGAAACCCCTGGTTATTTTTGTAGGACAGAAGAAAACTCAAGAAAAGAAGATAAAAATTTCAAGATAATTCATGAAAATCAAGAAAAAATCTGAAGATAATGAAGAAAGAAGATGCAAAATATTTTTGTGAAGATCGTCAAGATCTATTTTTGGGCCTCCAGCATGAGGTTAAACTGCAGAAAATTTTGAAGAGAGAAGATCATCAAGATCGAATTTGGGCCTCCAGCATGAGGGTAAACTGCACAATTTTAGAAGATGTGATTCTGAAGATGGATCAAGGTTCGAAGATTTGGAAGTTGGAAGTGAGGATGAAGATGTGGAATTGAGGAAAAGTTTTGGAGTGGTGAGATTGGGGTGTAAAAGTAAGTCCTCCCAATTGTGCACCGCTAGGGTCTCTTCTACACCTTTCAAAAACATTACCTGGGCCACACCTGTGAGCATTGGGGAAACCCCTGGTTATTTTTGTAGGACAGAAGAAAACTCAAGAAAAGAAGATAAAAATTTCAAGATAATTCATGAAAATCAAGAAAAAATCTGAAGATAATGAAGAAAGAAGATGCAAAATATTTTTGTGAAGATCGTCAAGATCTATTTTTGGGCCTCCAGCATGAGGTTAAACTGCAGAAAATTTTGAAGAGAGAAGATCATCAAGATCGAATTTGGGCCTCCAGCATGAGGGTAAACTGCACAATTTTAGAAGATGTGATTCTGAAGATGGATCAAGGTTTGAAGATTTGGAAGTTGGAAGTGAGGATAAAGATGTGGAATTGAGGAAAAGTTTTGGAGTGGTGAGATTGGGGTGTAAAAGTAAGTCCTCCCAATTGTGCACCGCTAGGGTCTCTTCTACACCTTTCAAAAACATTACCTTGGCCACACATGTGAGCAATGGGGAAACCCTTGTTTTTTGTTTCAGGTCTGGTGGTGAAGATTTTCTGAAGATCTCTCAAGTTGAAAGTGGCACGGCAAAGAATAAAAAGGTGGCGCAGAAGATTAGGCCTGTCAATGAGCCTATGCCTGTGGGTTTGAATCCGCCCTTGAAGAGACATCCTTTTTTGAGAGATACGTACTGTACTCCTTTGGTGAAGAATCCTCCAGAATTTGTAGAGACGGCTAGGGTGACTTTGGAAAGATTGAAAGTTGTTAATTTTGGTCCTGAATGGTGGTTGTCTGAAGAAGAAAAAAAGTTGTTGTTGCAAGTTATCGTGGTAAGGGAAAAAGCTGTGGTGTTTGTTGAGGAGGAAAGGGGTGTATTGAAGCACTCTTATGGGGAACCTTACTTGATCCCTGTAGTTTGTCATGAACCTTGGCAAATCAAACCTATTCCGATTCCAGCCACTATTAGAGAGGATTTTGTGGATATTGTTAGGGAAAGAGTCAGGACTGGGTTATATGAACAATCAACATCCAGTTACTCAAGTCCGGTTTTCTGTGTAAAGAAGCAGAATGGAAAGTTGAGGGTGGTTCATGATCTTAGAGCCTTGAATAGAGTCACTATCAAGGATGCTGGTATGCCACCAAGTGCAGAGGAGTTTGTTGAAGATTTTGCTGGATGGGTGTGTTATGGTTTGGGTGATATTATGGGTGGTTATGATGAGAGGGAACTCCATATGGATTCAAGGCCTCTCACAACTTTTGAGACTCCTTTGGGAAGATTTCAGCTCACTAGGTTGCCTCAAGGAGCAACTTATTCAGTGGCAGTTTATCAAGCACAGATGGCTTGGATTTTGCAGGATGAGGTTCCTACCCATGCTGGTATTTTTATTGATGATGGTGGAATTAAAGGACCATCCACTGATTATGGTAATGAGGTGTTAGCGGAGAACCCTGGAATAAGGAGGTTTGTGTGGGAATATGCAATAACTCTAGAGAGAGTGTTGTTCAGGATTGAAGAGGCTGGTTTGACCATTTCAGGGTCAAAATTCTGTTGTTGTGTTCCTGCTTTGGAAATTCTGGGTCATGTGGTATCTAAAGAGGGAAGGATTGTGGCAAAGAAGAAGATTAATAAAATCCAGTCATGGCCAAGGTCTAAAAATACTACTTGTCAGTACAGTCTAGTATATAAGTATGATATAATAGTGTTATTTTATGGTCCTTCTACTTATTTATAAATGATTTAGTGATTAAACCTCAGGGGAAGACTAATAGAATAGTTATACTCAAATTAAACTCACAATACTTGGATTTAAATGCGTGCTAGTGGTGGAAAATAGAAGAATAAAATATAGTTATAGCTATTATAAAGATAATATCAATTTATAAGGGCTTTATAATATATTTCTGAATACTAATAATTGTATTGTAGTGTTTGTTTGAAGTGTAGTAATTGAATGATGATAATAAACCGTCAAAATCCCTTCTTACTTATACCCAAATCCACTGGAGTGCACAGACCTTCAATCCAGATGATGTCACTGCTATCCCCGGCAATTACAGCACTGTGAGGGCCCATCACCTCCCCATGGCGTCCACTTCAAGCAGTTTCAACACCCAGACCTCCAGTAAGGACCCTCCATCACTATTAATAATAACACAGAGTCATACCATAAATAGAAAACCCAGATAAAAGCGGATACCATAAAGAAACAGGTAAAATAAATGATCAAAAAGAGATTTAATGAAACTAAAAGCATATAAAGGAAACAAATAAAATGTCCAAGCCCCCAATAACATCCCCAAGCATCCACATTAACCCAAAAACATCTTTCCAACCCATAAATCCGTGAATAACCATCCAAGGAAGTAATTTTAGTTGTCCAAACTGGGTGTATGCGCCTGATATAGGTGTCTATGCTTCTGTAGGCGTTGTGAGTCCACTGATTTTGTCCATATGACCTAAAATAAGCAGAAAAACAAAGGCTATAGGCTATTAAGGGGCTAAAACCCACTTATATACCTAAATATACATAATATACTGCATATTTCACTGAATATGAGATTTATGTATACATATAAGCTTATGTATGTCAATAATTACTTCATATCACTTAAGATAAGTATATTATGACTTTATTAACACCTTAATAAGTATTATTAGGCCATGGATAAGCTATTTAAACTATTATAAATTATATAATAGAATAATAATTATATATATATATAATAAAATAATATATATTATTATTTTAACCTTATTTTTAAGATATAAGCTTAATCTAGTTAAGGTTATCTTATTTTAAGCATAAGAAATACTCAGTCCTAAGGATATTTAGGCTGACACTCCCTCACCCCAAAAAAAACAATAAAAAAAATGTTAAGACATTTTAATTAATCTTAAGGAATGAAATAATAAAATAAAAAAAAATTTTTATAATACATATACTGAATGAACAGTATTATTTAGATTTAAATTTTTTCAAGAGATTTTTAAGATCAGAGATTTCATTTTCTGGAATCCACTGGTCATATTCACTTGATTTATTTTTAAATCTTAATAGATACTCAACTCCCTTTTCTTTAGTAAGGTGTCTCTTTTTAAGTATCTTTTCCATTTCTGCTTTTTCCACCATTTCTTCAGGTTGCTGTTTATGCCTTCCTGATCTTCTTGGAAAGAGAGCAGTATCATTAGAATGGTATGGTTTTATAAGAGAAATAGGAAATACTGGATGTTTTCTATCATAAGGTGCATACACTAGGCAATATAGGGGGTGGACTTGCTAGCAAGTCCTCAACCTGAACTCAGATGGAACTCAGACTGAACTCATACTGAACTCATGCTGAACTCTACTTGGACACCCACCTAAAACTGTTCTGCTGAGTGGTGTTCATCCCTGATTGTATGGTTCCTTTATCAATAGCTCAATGTGTGCTCAATCTGTGGTGAGTTTGGGTCCAAGGTTGCGGACTCGCTAGCAAGTCCGCCCCCCATATTGCGTGGTGATATAGAATAACCTCAACAGCATTATTACCAACCATCTTTTTAACTACAAATGGTCCAATGAATGGATCCTTCAATTTAACATTACCATTTAAATTGAAATGTAGCGTTGAAATAAGGACTTCATCACCCTCTTTGAACATTTGTTCTTTATGGGCTTTATCCCATCTTTTCTTTTCATACTCAAAAGCCTTATTTATACATTCTTGAGCATGTTTTCTGCATAGTTCCTGCATCTGAAGAAAAGATTTAGTACCTGGATGAATATCCAATCTAGGTAACTTATTAAGAGTTTTAGCAGGGGTATTAGGTACATAACCCAACCATAACTCAAATGGCTTCTTGCCAGTGACAGAATGTACTGTACTATTATATGAAAATTCTAAACCTG